>OY755241.1:76432700-77155802 GCA_963576725.1 Azorinus chamasolen | reverse complement strand
AACAATATAACTTGTCTATAAGGCATTGTCTCGGTCTGATAGCATGAATGGATATCGTGTATTCACAATTTCTTCAAATAATAATCTTCTAAAAATCTTTACAAGCTTGATATTGATATCGGTGAAAGTCACTACTTTCGGTTTTAAACATGAGCTTTATCACTACAAGTCACTACTTTCGGTTTTCAACATCAGCCTTGTGTGTGTATTTTAGGTCTAAAACTTAATGTGCGGGAACCGAGTATGAGATCTTTGCAAATAGTTTAGCACAGGTCAAAGGGCGTTGGTCAGGGTCTCTACTGTTTGTCATAATAGCCGTTTGTTTCAGTGATACATTTTAATATAGTTTTGTTTAACCCTTTCCTCCATAAATACGCCTTTCTACGCCTCTGTAATAGTCATTTCTTGAAACCATTGTGATAGAAAGAGCATTTGCTCCTAAGGAGCAATACTACAGACTACAAATGCTCTACTTATCACAATGGTTTCAATACTACAGGCTTCTTACATTTTTCTTTATCTAGTAAATGCTCCTGTTCGGTAGATTTGTTCAAAGAGGTTGGGTCTAAAAATAGCCCATGAGGTAATTCAAAGAGGTTGGGTCTAAAAATAGCCCATGAGGTAATGGGTTTGATTAATATTCAGAAGGGGAGGATCCGAATTTAGTTACTCGGAATATGATGAGTTAATCGCGTACACACTTAAATAGCTCTAGATTCAAATTTAATTTCAGTAGCACCTGTTTCAAGTTTTCCCTGTTCTTGGTTTATTTCATATGTCAGTACATACCGAATATTCGTAGACAGTATAGTAATAATGCAATATTGAAGGTGGAACGTCGTAGCCATTCTAGAAAGTAAAGAAACAGATCTATCAACTTCTACTAGCAAACAGAGCAGACCCTGATCAGACGGCTCCTCTAGGAGCTGTCTGATCTGGGTCTTCTCTGTTTGCAAATGCGTGAAAATTCGTTTTTATGAAGGAAAGGGTCAAACGACCATTCAATTAATAGACATAGGAGTCTTAAAAAGCGGGTAATTGGTACAGGAGCTTTAAAAAGCAGGTAATTGGTACAGGAGCTTTAAAAAGCAGGTAAGTGGTACAGGAGCTTTAAAAAGCAGGTAATTTGTACAGTAGCTTTAAAAAGCAGGTAGTTGGTACAGAAGCTTTATAAAGCAGGTAATTGGTACAGGAGCTTTCGGCATTACTTTTGTCCTACATTACGCTACCACCTGCCTCACAGACCCATATTAGACTTCGATTTGCTGAACGCTTACGACAGGTTATACTGTAGACAGCGAGGTAAGGGATAAGACATGTTATACTGTAGACAGCGAGGTAAGGGATACGCCGTGTTAAACTGTAGACAGCGAGGTATAAGGGATAAGCCGTGTTATACTGTAGACAGCGAGTTAAGGGGTAAGAAAGGTTATACTGTAAACAGCGAGGTAAGGGATAAGACATGTTATACTGTAGACAGCGAGGTAAGGGATAAGACAGGTTATACTGTATACAGCGAGTTAAGGGATAAGCCATGTTATACTGTAGACAGCGAGTTAAGGAATAAGCCGTGTTATATTGTAGACAGCGAGTTAAGGGATAATACAGGTTATACTGTAGAACGTGAGGTAAGGGATAAGACATGTTATACTGTAGACAGCGAGGTATAAGGGATAAGCCGTGTTATACTGTAGACAGCGAGGTATAAGGGATAAAACCATTTTGCAATAATCGAATTGGGGTGTATGTCTTAACACTTTACCTGGTATAATCGTATTTGCAGACAGAGTAGACCCTGATATTGTGGTAATTATATTGTTTTAGCATGCAGAGCCGGCTGATCAGGCTCTGCTCTGTGTGTTTATAAAATATATAGACCTTATTCAATAGTTGTTACCAAAGTAAATTATATTGTTTTCATAAACCAATATAAAAAAGTAAGCAGATATTTTTTTATAATGACTATTGAATATAATATAATGACATATAATGAATATTTATGAGATAAGGGCTAATGTAAAATCAGTCCAAAGATTGACAGTTATACTTGAGTGAGGATCACTATAGAACTATTTTACTGTATGTGTTTCATAGAGAAAGAGGTTGGATTTGGTGGTATAAGGATGGTTTGGCTGACTTCTAACACCACAACAGTCTCGGACGTATGCACAACGACGGTACCAGTAGAGGAATTCCACCCAATGGTGAAACTCGGTGAGATCAAACAAATAAGTAATCTGTCAGCAATATGATTTAATTTTACCAGTTGTATAATCATGTAAGAAATAATGACGTCGTGAGTTTTAATTAATGTAAACTTTCAAGGAAAATCTTTTTCCCCGACTAAAATTGTAGAATCATATCTATACAATAATCATAAGTACCCAGAGCAGACGACTCATACAACAGACGTCTGGGTCCATGCTTATGAAGCTTTTTAGTTCGGCCTGAGTTCTATCTCAAGCTTTTGATTGGTCAGATTTGAGTTCTCAAGCCTTTGATTGGTCAGATTTGAGCCAAAGGCTCAAATCTGACCAATCAAAAGCTTGAGAACGAACCCAGACTTAACTTAAAGTTTTATAAGCATGGATACAGCTCTGCGTCTATTCTGTTTGCAATTGCGTGAAAAGACGTTTATATGAATAAGGAGTAAGAACGTTTTAGAACGAATCTCTAAAAGCATATGATAGCATTTAGCCTGTTTTAAAAATGTTAATAACTACTCACAATTGCATATGGTGATGTTTACGTATCTACATTAAATTTCGATTAAGCTGTTGAGACTCTATTGACGGAGTGTCACAGCTATGATGTTGATGTCACGCCGAGTTACTTTGCGTCTTATCTCGTCAGTGGATACAAGCTGTTTTGCATATACGAGGGATGTTCGAAAAGTTTCGGGACAAGTGCTGTAATGTTTTTATTTGTTATTAATAATTTTCGATGATTTTTTCATAAATGATAGCTGTGACTGTATCCTATTGATTTAATGCCATAATTAAAAAGTAGATACGTGCAAGACGCGATATATATTGTCACCATAGCAACGTCATGTCGACATGAGCAGGGCACCTGGGTATACTCAATAAAGATTTGTCTTTATATGGGTCTGAAACACTCAAATTTTCTCGAAATATTCCCCAGCGTACTTTATACACTTCTGGTGCATATTTACCAAAGAAGTGAAACACTCTCTGACAGTATGCGAGTGAGTCAGGTGGCTGTTAGTGGGAGAATGTCTACCATATAGTGTTGACATCAGTAACAGACGTTTGTGAATAAACAATTACTCAAATATTACCGTGTATGTATATATTTCATCGAAATAACAATAATCAATGTCATCTTGATATGTACAGCAACATCGCTAGATTATACAAAAGCGCAGATTAAATTGTAGATTAAAACATTTTCGAGAATATAGCAGAACTATAGCAGAACTATAGCAGAACTTGTCTTCAGCGGCCAGAAAGACAGAACTCTAATTATGGGTCTGTAAGGCAGATGGCAGCTTAATGCAGGCCAAAAGTAATACGGAAAGCTCCTATAGCCGTGTATAGCGTATATAGTGTATAACGTGTGCCCTGCATTAAGCTACTACACGTATCTGCTTTTTATGCCTGCGAACTTTTTAGAAAATGAATGACCGTTTAACACGATCGTACGGATCCTATAGGGGCCGTCTGATCAGGGTCTGCTCTGTTTGCCAAATGAATTTGATAGATCTGTTTATTTACTTCCTAAAATGGCTACAATATTCCTCCTTCCATATAGCATTATAACTGTTTTGTCCATTAATATTCAGTAGGTATTGAAATTTGTGATCAACATAGAACAGGGAAAGGGTTAAGACAGATTTCACCACCAAACTCCATCTTGATCGGGTAATACGGCGTCTCACCAGGATCTAAGCTAGGTCAATTGATTCCCAAAACAGTTAAAAACCCTATAAATTGTGCAGACGCTATTTGTTTACAGCGGGGTAAAGGGTAAAAAGATTAATCCTTGAAATTCAACAAAATGTTACCAAGGCAACCGTTATAAAATACGGGCAGTAAAAACGTAATTGATAATATCATAAATGACATAACATGAACTTGATGAATATTCATATAAGAAATAATGACGTCATGAATATTGCAAAGCGGAAGGTTTTTAGTGGCATATGAATTATAAGCTATTTTGGCTACGGCAGAAACCGTTTAATACGTATTTTATTATTTTGAACATATACAGCTGAACCTCTTTATAGGCACCATAAGAAATAAACATTGGTCAGTAGGATCAGGTGGTTGCTTAATGCAGGAAAGCTTCACTTTCATCCTGCATTAAGCTACGACTGTATTACCTTCGTCCTGCATTAAGCAACCACCTGCTTATGAAGACAGTTATGTTTGTTAATTAAGTTGTCACAATAGAGGGGTTCTACTGTATTATATTATTATTATATTATTCTTGTCTTTCATCCTTCATCTGATGAAAATACATGTAAAATATAATCACACGATGATGAGATTACATAGGAATTTTGATCATGACAGGAATTAGATATATAGGCAAACAGAGCAGACCCTGCTCTATAGGAGCCTTCAGACCTGGGTTTTCTGTTTGCAAAGGCATGGAAAGTATTAAGGATTAAGCAGACTTTACTAAAAGTTTGTTTCGTCGAGGTTTTTTGTCATCTCAAATGAAACGACCACAACAGAACATCTAGAGGCCAATAAGTATAATGCAAGTAAGACATACAGCTGAGGCCCTCTAAAGCGACCACTCAATGAATAGACACTAGTGTCAAGTAAGACATACAGCTGATATCCTCTAAAGCGACCACTCAATGAATAGACACTAGTGTCAAGTAAGACATAGAGCTGAGACCCTCTCTAAAGCGACCACTCAATGAATAGAAACTAGTTTCAAGTAAGACATAGAGCTGAGACCCTCTAAAGCGACTACTCAACAAATAATTAGGGTAGTCTATGGCTACCATGGTAGTCTGGTTTGACGCATGTGTAAATTGTTGGTGTCTAAGGAAGGGAGACAGGAGACCAATCGTACCATTTCATTTACACGAAATCAATGTATATGTCTCTGAACTACCCCTCATCATTTCTCCACTAAACCCTATACTGTGACCATTCTTTAGAATCGTCTCTTTGAGATGATTCTAAACAGTGGTCACATAGGGTTTGGTGGAAACCCTATTATTGAAAATGTTTTAATTAAACATCTTATCTGGACCTCTGTACAGTAACATTACAAATCTTTAGCCTATTACTGACGAATTTATAATTAAGGGTTCAAACAGTTTTGATTCCCATTAAACGTCGTTTATCCTTGCATCTCATCAGAGCCCAGGATGTTTACCCTCCGACAACTAATCTCCACAAGTTTATTCAATCTGGCACCATTTTGATAACTTCAAATTATGAACATATAGTGATAAAACTGCTCCTTTCACTATTTGCCTTAATTTGTCTGCCAGAGAACTAATGCCCAAATCAGGCCAAATGTTGCACAGACGCAATTTACCTCAGCATGCTAAAGGTTTTTTCCTTCCTATAAACAAATTGCAAACAGAGTAGACCCATATCAGACGGCTCCTAGAGGAGCAGACTGGTCAGGGTCTGTTCTATTTGCAAATGAAATTTCACTGATCTGTTCGTTTGATCTTTCTAAAATGGCTACTGTGTCCATAATGTCCATATTTTGTCTATGAATATTCAGTACTCAGGTATTGTAATACTCAGGTATTGAAATTTGAAATAAGCAAAGAACATGGAAATGGTTAATAACAAACAGTATTTCAGTGTTGATAAATATTTTATTTAATTTGGACATATACAATACAGGCTCTCTATAAAGACCATAAGAAATAAGAATGAGAATAAGAATGCACTAAACCAGTTACCTGTTTATTCTATTCTAAGGCTCTAAGTCAGTGTGCGTTTTGGCATATTTGCAAACAGAGTAGATCCAAATCAGAAGCTCCTGTAGGAGCCGTCTGATCAGGAGCCACTGTTTGATTATGGAGTTGTATAAATATAATTCTGCAGTTTCTGCCATGGCCAAAACACCCTGCGTACACACACCATTGTAAATTAAGTCCTAGATCTCATTCTACAGTTTCTGTCATGGGAAATATCATCTACTATTATATTTCATCCTTTAGCTGATAAATATTCATGTATGAAACAATTACACGATGATGAGATGATTTTTAATAAAGGAAATAGGAAATTTTACATAGGAATTTTGATCATTGCAGAAATAGTAGAACCAGATCTATAGGAGCCATCATACCTGCACTTTCTGATTGCAAAGGCATGGAAAAGTGTCCCAGTTAAAGGGTTAACAGAATTGTACTTATTTCTTCTTTACTTAAAGTTTGGTTTGGTGAGGTTTTCTCCCATCTCAAATGCAACATTCAAAACAGAAACTCTAGAGGAAATCTATAATGCATGTAAGAGCTCCTCTAAAGCAACCACTATTGAATGAATTGGGTTTTACGGCACCGCAACATTTAAAGGTAATATGGCACCGAGACAGGAGAAAATTTGCCAGATCCACACTTCATTTACATCGAGATAAAAAAAATACGGGATATGGATCGAGAAACCTGCTCGGGACTCAGAGATTCAGAAACTTACGTTAAACCCTAATTAATCGCCTCTTAAGACAATGCCCTCAATTCTTGTGCCACTCAGACACACCCCAAAACCACATGACAGACATTACTCCATAAATACATCTTTCTACACCTTTGCAAACACAGACCCAGATCAGATGGTTCCTATAGTTTATAAAAGGCATGGGTCACCCAGGCCTCTCCTTTATTCCTTTCCCTGCTGAATATTAATTAGATATTAACTGAATGTTTATGAAATGAAATAATGAATATTTGTTATTAGTAGATACTGTAGAGTCAGATCTATTATATGTCCAAAAGCTCCTATTTCTGCTCTTATATACACTTTATTAAAATAACTACATGCCTTCATGCATTAAGTGTTACAAGTTACTTCCTATTGAGAAACTCCTGACTGTCAAACATCTTGATCCTGAGAAGACACAAAGTTAATCAGTGTCTCAATTGGACCCAAACTTGTAAACGCAAAGGGTTGAGAGCTAATACAAAAACAATAACAAAATACAAAAAATAGCTCTACCATTTAACAATTTAGGAACTAATACTAAGCAATAATTACAAATACAAAAAAAAACCTCTAACAATTTAACCCTTTCCCGGTTTGATATTTAGCCAATTTTCAATACCCACTAAATATTCATTGACAAAATTAAATATGGACAGTGGAACATTTTAGAAAGTAAAGGAACAGATCTATCAAATTCCATTAGCAAACAGAGCAGACCCTGAACAGACGGCTCCTCTAGGAGCTGTCTGATTTGGGTCTACACTGTTTGCAGATGCGTGAAAACACGTTTATATGAGGGAAAGGGTTAACAATTTGGGAACTAATACAAAACCATTACAATAATAACGCAAAACACAAAAATATCTCTACAATAACAATTAACAATATAACAATAACAATTAACAGTTTACAATTTAACAATTTGAGATCTAATACAAAACAATTACAATAATAACCCAATACACAAAAATATCTCTAACAATTTAACCCTTTCCTTGTTCTATATTTAGCCAATTTTCAATACCTACTGAATATTCATTTACAAAATTAAATATGGACATTGTAGCCATATTAGAAAGTAAAGGAACAGATCAATCAAATTCCATTAGCAATCAGAGCAGACCCTTATCAGACGGCTCCTCTAGGAGCAGTCTAGTCTAGGTCTACTCTGCAGATGCGTGAAAACACGTTTATATGAGGGAAAGGGTTAACAATTTCAGAACTAATACAAAACAATTACAATAATAACTCAAAACACAAAAATATCTCTACAATAACAATTAAGAATATAACAATAACAATTAACAGTTAACAATTTGAGAGCTAACAATAAACAATTTAACAATTTAAGAAATATTACAAAACAATTACAACAATGTCTAAAAACACGAAAATAGCTCTAACAGTTCACCCCTTTCCCTGTTCTATATTTAGCCAATTTTCAATACCTACTGAATATTCATTGACAAAAGAAAGTAAAGAAACAGATCTATCAAATTCCATTAGCAAACAGAGCAGACCCTGATCAGACGGCTCTAGGAGCCATCTGATCTGGGTAGAGAAGCCGTCTGATCTGGGTTTACTCTGTTTGCAGATGCGTGAAAACACGTTTATATGAAGGAAAGGGTTAACAATTTGAGAACTTATACAAAACCATTAAGATAATAACACAAAACACAAAAATAGCTCTTAACAGTTTAACAATGAAAACTAATACAAACAATTACAATAATAACACAAAACACAAAATAGCTTAACAGTTTAACCCTTTCCTTGTTTTATATTTAGCCAATTTTCAATACCTACTGAATATTCATTGAAAAAATTAAATATGGACAGTGGAACATTGTAGCCATTTTAGAAAGAAAAGGAACAGACCTATCAAATTCCATTAGCAAACAGAACATATCCTGATCAGACGGCTCCTCTATGAGCTGTCTGATCTGGGTCTACTCTATTTGCAAATGAGTGAAAACACTTTTATACGAGGGAAAGGGTTAACAATTTGAGAACAAATACAAAACAATTAAAATAACTCAAAACACAATAACAATTAAGAATATAACAATAACAATTAACAGTTAACAACTTGAGAGCTAACAATAAACAATTTAACAATTTAAGAAATATTACAAAACAATTACAACAATAACTAAAAACACGAAAATAGCTCTAACAGTTCACCCCTTTCCCTGTTCTATATTTAGCCAATTTTCAATACCTACTGAATATTCATTGACAAAAGAAAGTAAAGAAACAGATCTATCAAATTCCATTAGCAAACAGAGCAGACCCTGATCAGACGGCTCTAGGAGCCATCTGATCTGGGTAGAGAAGCCGTCTGATCTGGGTTTACTCTGTTTGCAGATGCGTGAAAACACGTTTATATGAAGGAAAGGGTTAACCATTTGAGAACTTATACAAAACCATTAAGATAATAACACAAAACACAAAAATAGCTCTTAACAGTTTAACAATGAAAACTAATACAAACAATTACAATAATAACACAAAACACAAAATAGCTTAACAGTTTAACCCTTTCCTTGTTTTATATTTAGCCAATTTTCAATACCTACTGAATATTCATTGAAAAAATTAAATATGGACAGTGGAACATTGTAGCCATTTTAGAAAGAAAAGGAACAGACCTATCAAATTCCATTAGCAAACAGAACAGATCCTGATCAGACGGCTCCTCTATGAGCTGTCTGATCTGGGTCTACTCTGTTTGCAAATGAGTGAAAACACTTTTATACGAGGGAAAGGGTTAACAATTTGAGAACAAATACAAAACAATTAAAATAACTCAAAACACAATAACAATTAAGAATATAACAATAACAATTAACAGTTAACAACTTGAGAGCTAACAATAAACAATTTAACAATTTAAGAAATATTACAAAACAATTACAACAATAACTAAAAACACGAAAATAGCTCTAACAGTTCACCCCTTTCCCTGTTCTATATTTAGCCAATTTTCAATACCTACTGAATATTCATTGACAAAAGAAAGTAAAGAAACAGATCTATCAAATTCCATTAGCAAACAGAGCAGACCCTGATCAGACGGCTCTAGGAGCCATCTGATCTGGGTAGAGAAGCCGTCTGATCTGGGTTTACTCTGTTTGCAGATGCGTGAAAACACGTTTATATGAAGGAAAGGGTTAACAATTTGAGAACTTATACAAAACCATTAAGATAATAACACAAAACACAAAAATAGCTCTTAACAGTTTAACAATGAAAACTAATACAAACAATTACAACAATAACACAAAACACAAAATAGCTTAACAGTTTAACTCTTTCCTTGTTTTATATTTAGCCAATTTTCAATACCTACTGAATATTCATTGAAAAAATTAAATATGGACAGTGGAACATTGTAGCCATTTTAGAAAGAAAAGGAACAGACCTATCAAATTCCATTAGCAAACAGAACAGATCCTGATCAGACGGCTCCTCTATGAGCTGTCTGATCTGGGTCTACTCTGTTTGCAAATGAGTGAAAACACTTTTATACGAGGGAAAGGGTTAACAATTTGAGAACAAATACAAAACAATTAAAATAACTCAAAACACAATAACAATTAAGAATATAACAATAACAATTAACAGTTAACAACTTGAGAGCTAACAATAAACAATTTAACAATTTAAGAAATATTACAAAACAATTACAACAATAACTAAAAACACGAAAATAGCTCTAACAGTTCACCCCTTTCCCTGTTCTATATTTAGCCAATTTTCAATACCTACTGAATATTCATTGACAAAAGAAAGTAAAGAAACAGATCTATCAAATTCCATTAGCAAACAGAGCAGACCCTGATCAGACGGCTCTAGGAGCCATCTGATCTGGGTAGAGAAGCCGTCTGATCTGGGTTTACTCTGTTTGCAGATGCGTGAAAACACGTTTATATGAAGGAAAGGGTTAACAATTTGAGAACTAATACAAACCCATTAAGATAATAACACCAAACACAAACACAAAAATAGCTCTTAACAGTTTAACCCTTTCCCTGTTTTATACTTAGCCAATTTTCAATACCTACTGAATATTCATTGACAAAATTAAATATGGACAGTGGAACATTGTAGCCATTTCAGAAAGAAAAGGAACAGATCTATCGAATTCAATTAGCAAACAGAGCAGACCCCGATCAGACGGCTCCTCTATGAGCTGTCTGATCTGGGTCTACTCTGTTTGCAGATGAGTGAAAACACTTTTATACGAGGGAAAGGGTTAACAATTTGAGAACAAATACAAAAAAATTAAAATAACTCAAAACACAATAACAATTAACAATATAACAATAACAATTAATAGTTAACAATTTAAGAGCTAACAATTAAAAAATTAACAATTTGAGAGCTAATACTAAACGATAACAAAAATACAAAAATAGTTCTAACAATTAAATTTAACAATTGCAAACAGAGTAGACAATGACCAGACGGCTCCTTGGGGAGCCGTCTGATCAGGATCTGCTCTGTTTGCTAATAAAATCTGATATATCTATTTCTTTGCTATCTGAAATTTCTATACCTCAAACAATTTGACCTGGACCCTCATAATAACAGAGATTACGCTGTATAAATAAAACTCCGCCGGTAAATCGTGAAGTCTATTCTCACTGACATTAACCCGTGCATATTTCTAACCATACAAGCATGAATGTGTCCATTGCATAGTTGCTTACCGGGACACGTAATGAGGATAAACCCATACAATGTTAGGATTTTTTATTTATTCAAATTAAGTAGGTCAGGGTCCAGGTATACAGTGTTCCACCTTCAATATTTCTTTAAAATAGTTTGGTTAATGAATATTAAAATAAATTATAAATTAAAATTTAAATTTAAATTTAACCAATATACAGAATAGGGAAAGGGTTAAAGTACTTAGCATCAATATTTGTCTGTAAGACAGGTGGCAGATTAACCCATTACTTCATAGGCTATTTTTCATTCATTACACAAAACATGTAGTAGACCATGACACAAAACTTAAGATAAAACATAAGAGAACACTAAGACAAATTTTTGTATTTGTACACAATGTAAATTCTAATCCACCCATTACCTGGTAAATATTCATTTAACATATTCCCCCAAAGCTATAAATGAAATTTCGGCCTTGAATGGGTTAAGTTAAACACTCCAGTTCGTCAATTAGTCATCTCAATAGACCATGTTTTTTGCATGAGAGCTGATCTGAGTCTTATGTTTTCTCCAACTCAGTTGATCTCATTAGACCCTGTACTTCCCAATGGGCAGCTGATCTGGGGTTTTACTGTTTGCTCTGTCGCAGTGTCCTTTCACCCATGATACATCTCATTCATTACACAAAACATGTAGTAGACAATGACACAAAAGTTAAGATAAAACATAAGAGAACACTAAGACAAATTTCTGTATTTGTACACAATGTAAATTCTAATCCACCCATTACCTGGTAAATATTCATTTAACCTATTCCCCCAAAGCTATAAATGAAATTTCGGCCTTGAATGGGTTAAGTTAAACACTCCAGTTCGTCAATTAGTCATCTCAATAGACCATGTTTTCTGCATGAGAGCTGATCTGAGTCTTATGTTTTCTCCAACTCAGTTGATCTCATTAGACCCTGTACTTCCCAATGGGCAGCTGATCTGGGGTTTTACTGTTTGCTCTGTCGCAGTGTCCTTTCACCCATGATACATCTCATTCATTACACAAAACATGTAGTAGACAATGACACAAAAGTTAAGATAAAACACTAAGACAAATTTTTGTATTTGTACACAATGTAAATTCTAATCCACCCATTACCTGGTAAATATTCATTTAACATATTCCCCCAAAGCTATAAATGAAATTTTTAAAACATAAGAGAACACTAAGACAAATTTCTGTATTTGTACACAATGTAAATTCTAATCCACCCATTATCTGATGAATATTCATTTAACCAATCCCCCTCCCCCCCCCCCCCCCCCAAGCTATAAATATTTAGATCCAACTTTTTTGAATACATCTACCGAAAAGGAACATTTTATAGAGGAAATAATTTTAGAATTGTTTAGCTTTGAAACCATTGTGATAAATAGAGCATCGAGCAAATGCTCTATTTATCACAATGGTTTTGAAAAGTGAATTTTACAGAGGCGTAGAAAGGCATACTTATGGAGGAAAGGGTTAAGAAATAATATTATAATATTTGTTTATTTTTTTATAATGGCGTATAAACACAAGATATTTTGATCATGACTGAAACTGTAGAATCACATCTATACATTTCCATACTCAACACAGCAGATCCTGTTCAGACAGCCAGCTCATACAAGAGTCACCTGGCCAGGGTCTATTCTGCTCTTATGGAGCAAATGCTCTGTTTATCAGAATGGTTTAACCCTTTCCCTCATATAAACATGTATTCACGTGTTTGCAAACAGAGAAGACCCAGATCAGATGGCTCTTATAGGAGCCGTCTGATCAGTGTCTGCTCTGTTTGCTAATGGAATTTAACAAATCTGTGTCTATACTTCGTAAAATGGCTACAGTGTTCAACCGTCCATATTTCATTATAACTATTTTGTCCATGAATATTCATTAGGTTTTGAAAATTGTAATGAACAGGGAAAGGGTTAAAAAAAAGTGACTTTTACAGGGGCGTCAAAAGGCGTCAATATGCGGGAATGGGTTAAATACCTTATTTAAAAAGAAACCGAGTTGAATTTTTGTCCCAAGTGAAGTATCCGGTAATAAAATGATTGGAATGCTTGAAAACATTTGTGCAGGTTTTTCATACATCAATGAAGAATATAGCACTCGGTATGCTATCCCGTCACACAATAGTAAGATGCAAATAAATAAGAGCACCGCAAGCCGGTGCTTTGTGTTGATTTACGTCCGTTTCTGCTCATTATGGGCTAATTGGACGCCCTAGAGAGAGGATACAGAGACACCTGGGCAAGCGGGTGCGAACGCTCGTCTGTTCTCATTTTGGTATATGTGGATAGGCCTTGTCCAGATGAACATGCATACTAAAATTGAAGGTTGTAAATGAAAAATTGAAGTTAAGGTCAATGTTAAGATTTTGGACGACGACAACGACAATAGCCAGTGATTTCTTCGAAATAGACGAGCTAAAACTCTAAAAATTAGTCTAAGACTAGTTACTCAAAATTTGACTTGAAAAGACTCCACCTAGAAAATAGTAATTTGCTCACAAAGCAAGATCAAATGAGATTGGGAATCAGTCACTATGGAGATATAACATCAGAATATTTTAACACAGTTGAGATAAATTTAGTTGTTTACAGGAAGTATGGAACATCAATATACATAGAATTCCTAAGTTTCATTCTACAAATATGTGACACTAAGTCTTCAGTTTACTCAAAGTTTCAAGAAAAAGCTTATCAAAGACATTTTAAAACTTGTTGGTTTTGATCCAGTGATATCAAAAATGCAGAATTACATCTACATAATTACATAACCCTTTCCCTCATATAAACACATTTCCACCTATTTGCAATCAGAGTAGACCCAGATCAGATGGCTCCTCTTACCCAGATCAGATGGCTCCAAGAGGAGCTATCTGATCAGGTCTACTCTGTTTGCTGATAGAATTTGATATTTCAATAAGTAAAGGAATAAACAGAGCCAACTCTGATCAGACGGTTCCTGCATGAACCAAAGGCATCCAAGAAAAGGTTTTAAATATGAATTTTTTTGACACAAATAGGTTTCTATCAAACACTTCTTATTTTTTTTAATGAAACTTCAGAATTATATCTACATAATTTGCAGGAACAGAACAGACTTATATCAGACGGTTCCTGCAGGAGCCATCTGACATGTGTGTCCACTGTTTTTAGAGGCATAAAAATACTACCGGGTAAAGGGTTAAGCAAGTTTAAATAAAAATTTGTATATGTATAAAGGGTTTGCTGCAGATATTTGCATATTCCTGTAAACACCTTTAAGGGGTACAAGTGCTGAGGTGCAATGGTTATGGGTTAAATATTAAGTGCATGTGCCAACAGTGCAGTGTAAACGATGCAGGGAAGGAGATGAATTCTAATATTCTGACAGTATCATCCATCAAAGACAGAAAATATGTAGTCCAAATCCTATAGGCAGAGTCTGAATACAAGACATAAACGTAGTTAGTAATTATGTTTGAAATTTAGTTTTTTGCTTGGAAGAAATCACGAGCTATTGTCGTAACTCCGGAGTCTGCGTTGTCGTCATCGTACGTTGTAGTCCGAAATCTTAACATTGACCATAACTCGAAAAGTAAATTAAGAGGTACCAACATGAAATTTAATAGGTAAGTAGATCTCATTGAGGGGAAAGCCCCTACATAAGAAATTTTTGGAGTTATGACCCTTTATATTTTTCAAAATGTTTAATTTTGCTGGACAAGCACCAGATCAGACGAGCGTTGGTGCCGCACGCAGCTCTTGTTTATGGAAACTTCTTCAACATAAATTATTTACGAAAAAAAAATTTCTTCATATTCTTCAGTGTAGATTTTACAAATATACTGCAAATATACTTCTTCGCCCCCCAGTGTAGAAAGGTCAACTCATTATTTGATGTTTTATATGGATCCAAATTGTGTGCGACTCGACTGGGATTCGAACCCAGGGCCTCTGGCTTACTGACCAACACTCTACCGACTGAGCTACCAAGCCACACAGTAAAACCTATGACTGAACTGTTTCACCATAATCTCTATCCGGCTACAGATCTATAACCAATTCCCTCATATAAACACACTTTCACACAATTGAAAACAAAGTAGACCCAGATCAGATGGTTCCTATATGGGCCATCAGATCAGAGTCTACTATATTTGAGCTGTCAGATCAGAGTTTACTATATTTGCTTTGGACATGATACAGGTCTGATTCTACAGTTTGTGTCAAAGAAAATAAATTCCTTAAAAAGTTAACATCATAAAACTTCAGCTAAAATATCCATCTCATTCTTGCTGGTACTCATGAAAGGCACAGCAACCGTCTAGTCTGGGTCTACTTTGTTTGCAAACGTGTAGAAACCAGGCATATTTATGGAGTAAAGGGTTCAATTTCTCTGACAAACTCATTCTTGCTGGTACTCATTAGATTTGTCTCGAGCCAATTCTAGTGAGTACCAACAAGATAGAAATTGGACAAGAATATAAATAATACATTTATTAACCCTGTCCTCCAGAGAAAAGGAAAATGTTAGAATTGTGTATCTAAAAAAATTAACCCTTCGCTTGCTATTCATGTCAAAATATGTACCTGTAAATAATGAAGACCCAGATGAGGTCTGCACTATTTACAGGTTGAGTGTGCAACCAGTACACTCCACAGCACTTACTGCACAGCGATATACTTGTACACAGTAAAAATATATGTAATTATACAACAGGGCATGGGTAAAGAAGGAAAATGTATTTTAAAATTCAGCAAGCGAAGGGTTAACAGGGGCTTCCTTTTAGTTCTTGGCAGAGGGGATAATCTCTGTCAAATAAACAGAGACATCCCCTTTGGCAATTAGGCCCCAGAACCACGGCAAGGTAGGAAGGTCTCTGGGGCTATATCGGGAAAAATTAAAATAAAAAAATATAAAAAATAAAATTAAAAATAAAATAAAATCTATTTAGCTCCATAGAGCAAATACACAATTAAACGTACCTGTCATCAGTGTCTAGAGCTAGACCTAGTTATAACAGCACATGGGCACAGTAATGTTTGGCCATGGCAGAAACTGTAGAATTATACCTTTATTACATCAAAGGCAAATAGAACAGTCCCTGATCAGACAGCTCCTAAAGTAGCCATCCAATCTGGGTCTACCACTGATTGTACAAAGGTGTAGAAAGGCTTATGGAGGAAAGGGTTAAAGACTGACTATCAACGAAGTTTTATGATTACATGAACAAAGAAATCTGATACTATGGCACAAGCTGTAGGATCTGATCCTTAACACATTCCCTCATAGGCTGTTTGTAGTTCCTACCTGAGTATATTTACCAAAAAGCAGAAACTAGAGGAAAGGAATTTTTTAGTGTAGCATTCAAACCATTGTGATAAACAGAGCATTTGCTGCTATGGAACAAATGCTCTATTTATCAAAATGGTTTCAGGAAGTAAAGTTTACAGAGGCACCAAAAGTCATCAATATGAGGGAATGGGGTAATATTTCATAATTCTCTTTACCCTTTCCCTGTTCTATATTCATTCCTACTGAATATTCATGGACAGAATACGTTTAATGAAATATGGAAGGTGGAACGTTGTAGCCATTTTAGAAACTAAAGAAACAGGTCTATCAAATTCCATTAGCAAACAGGGCAGCCACTGATGAGACGGCCCCTATAAGAACCATCAGATCTGGGTCTACCTTGTTTGCAAATGCATGAAAAAGTGTTTATACCAGGGAAAGGGTTAACAAGTCAACAAATCAAAATACAGCAAAACCTTGCTAATTCAAACTAGCGAAGCAAGTGGTTCCAACCTTATTGAACAGTACAGTCTATTCAGTATGAACACGTACACATTCAAACAGTGCTGACCTGGGTCCAAGTCCCATCTTTATCAATGTCAAACAGTGCTGATCTGGGTCCGAGTCCCATCTTAATTAAAGTCAAACTGCTGATCTGGGTCTGTGTCCCATCTTTATTAATGTCAAACAGTGCTGATCTGGGTCCAAGTCTGCCAATTAACTCAATTGTCCATATCTAAGGGGTCATTGCTCATGCTACATCTGTTTTATCCTGCAAACAAAAAGATGCATACTCAAAATACTAAAATTGTCATGTCTCCACCAGATTCGATGTTGTGACCAATCTTTAGGATTGTCTCTTCGAGATAATTCTACGTAGAGATTGGTCACAACATAGGATTTGGTGAAAATAATTTAATCTATGCATGATATCTGGAGCTGTTACTATTTATGTTTCTGGTCAGGATTTGTATTAGCAACAGTAACCTCAACCCGAAATGCATTTGTTGATTTGGTTCTGCACTATTTATGTTAACCCTTTACTCCATAAATACATCTTGTAACGGTAGGTGCAGTCAAATCAGGGTCTTCTCTGTTTGCTTATGGAATTGTATACATGTAGATCTAATTCTACAATTTCTGCCATAGTAAAAACTCCTTGTGTTCCATTTTTGAATTTCAGCTAATAAAAGTTCAGCCAATGAATATTCATGATGTCATTATTTCTTAATGAATATTCATGAAATAGAAGGGGTGTATTGCAAATAATAGACAAGCCTCGTGGGAACAATGAGTTATCTCCCTTCTTATACAATGAAAATAAACGTACAAATATCCTCGATGTCAAAATGGTTTTAAAAAGTGGCTTTTGCAGGGGCGTCAAAAGGCATCAATATGAGGGAATGGGTTAAATACCCTAACTATCCAAACTATTCAAACACCAAATCTCCTCTCTCCAATAGTTTGAAGAGATGAATAATTCACTTCAGCACAATTTTATAACTTGAAATTAGACTGATATTGTAAAAAACAATGTAAACCCTGAAAAACGAACTCTCAAGAGAAGTTTGATCTGGTTCTGCACTATTTGCTTGTCTGAATAGTTAGGGTAATTAGGATATGGAATAATATTTACATCATGATGACTACAATTAGTGATTTACCTTTTGTATCTTATGGAGCCGCTGCATTCACTTGTAAGTTCAAAGCCCTTCGTGATGGACACTTGCGGGAGGTTGGTGGATTGAGCAAGTACTTGAATCATACTAGCGGCACCATAACACCATATAATGTCACATGGTATTATGACATTGACCACTTTTGTTAATCCTGAGACTGAATGCTGAAATTACAATGTGGAATGGTCCAACAGTGTTCAACAGTAGGAGCCATTAAGTGTGAAAGGATCAGAGTTGCTAAAGGATTTTGAAAGACAAGCAGTGCAGAGCGTGATTAGAGGGATCCTCTAGGAACCTTCTGATCTGGATCTGAACTATTTGCAAATGACATTCAACTTATTTCCTGCATTTAAAGGGCTAAATATTGAATAGCAGACTGGTGCTATCAGACTTATCTGCCCATGAGGGCCGAAAAACCAAACAGGGTTACCCTGTATATGGAATCCAGGCCTCAAAGGATAAGATGTACAAGAGGATCTTGAACAACAAACAGCGCAGATCCTGATCAGACAGCTCCTACAGAAGCCCTCTGATCAAAGTCTGTATGTTTGCATAATGCTAATTAACTCGTTCTCGACAGTTAAGGGGTAAACCCCCTCTTAGACACCTCTTATGACCATGCAAGGGTATGGCAGGGGCCTCAACTCTCATGTTCTTTCAAGCAAGCCTAGAAACCACGTTGAGCTACAAACGACTGTAATGATACTTACAATAGCATATGAACAAATTTCGGCCGCGATAGAAACTAAAGATTTCCCATAAGAAAATTGAAAATCCTACTGGAGCCATCTGATCTGGGTTTACTCTGTTTGGGAAAGATTTCCCTGTTCTATGTTTATTCTAAATTTCAATACATACTGAATATTCATGGACATGGAAGATGGAACATTGTAGCCATTTTAGAAACAGATCTTTCAATTTCCATTAGCAAACAGAGCAGATCCTGATCAGATGGTTTCGAAGCTAACAACATGATTTTGCAAACACCTGCCAACAGACGCTCAACTAGATTTGAAGCAATGGAAGCTTGGCATCACAGTTTCTAAGTTTTATCTTCAAATTTTTGCCCACATCCCTGTATAACCTTAAATATTTATACAGTAATCATGAAACCGACGGGTATCCTAATCCAACATGGAACATCCAACCCTTGAAACGTGCATGGGCTTGGAGTAAATTCTTAGCCACTGTCAAGTGACATGAAGAAAACAATTCTCCATCAATGGCCTCCGTGATTTCATGGTGAATACAAGAAAAATGGTAGAGGGTTTTCATCTCCAAATTCTAAACAATGGATTTGTTCCTTGGTGTAGTATATATTGACATTGAAATAATGTATCTGTAAAAATACCTTTAAAAAAAACAGACTGCTGCATTTTGAAAATGTCAAAGCTGCCAATGGCTCAAAAAAATAGAAATAATTAGAGTGGGCAAAAAAAAGGAATTTAGAATATGTATATTAAGTTAAGTATAAGTTATAAGTGATAATGTTATGATTATGTTAAGTCAGTATAAACCGTGTGTGTTAAACAAGTGCTGTGTTAAAAAAGAATATACATATTCTAATATCCTTACACATGATAAAAGGGTTTTAAAAAAGGTTTCAGTCCGCAAAATGCATTTAAAATAATGTAAAGTTGCAGCCACTGTAACTTTGAGCATCAATGTCATGATGATAAGCATCATCAATGTCATGATGATAAGCATCATCACACTGTTAATAGAAAAATATGTTTCTTCAAATTAATGATCTAGAAAAATGAAAATCACCAATGCGTTCTTATCCCTACCAAGATATCATGGAGACCTTTGTTGGCAAATTGTTTTATTCAAGTAACTTGTCATTGACTGAACAATCAAATTAAAACCGTGAAAGTTTTATGAATTCCATACCCCATGATGGAAAAAAGGGTACTTACAGATTTCAACATTATTGCATAACTAATTAAGGTTGTAGAAAATTTGAAGCACATTTCTATGTCAAAGTACAGATTGAAAGAAAACAGTTTACCAACATGAGATAAATTAATAACCCATAAGTAAATCGTCAGAGATTTGCCAGGCTTCTATAGCTTTACCCCTAATTGATCTATTGTTGTGTGGGTTTGCGGATTTGTGCTTTTGATATCTGCCCCATGACCAGTCAAAATTGGGTGTTCATATTTAAATCATTTACAGTCATGCACAACTTAATGTGGTTCTGAGGCTTACTGGAATAGGCACGAGAGTTCAAGACCACAGTCAAACTATCACAAAATCAAGAGAGTTGAATAAGAGTGGTTTAACCACTTGAAAGTGGAGGATGAATTAACCAGCATTTGCAAACAGTGTAGACCAAGACAGAGGTCAACTGAAGGAGCTCTCTGATCAGGATATGCACTGCTTGTTATTCAAGATTCTCCAGCACACCAAATCCTTCGAGGCTAGAATTCCGTACAAAGAATAACTGTCTTTGGTTTCTCAGTCCATTTGGACAGACAAGCCTAAGTAGCATCAATCTATTATTCTCAATTCAACCCTTTGAATACAGGAACAGGGTTAACTGGCATTTACAAGCAGAGTAGACCCAGATCAAAGGGCTCCTACATAACCCTTCTGATCAAGGTCTGCACTGTGTCATTCAAAATCCCCTAGCAAACGACTAATCATTTCATACCTAATGGGTATCATTTTTAACACTTTACTCCATAAATACGCCTTTCTACATCTTTGCAAACAGAGTAGATCCAGTTCAGTTGGCTCCTTCCTATAGGAGCTGTTTGATCAGGGTCTGCTGTTTGCTATGATAATTAAGCATTCAAAGAATCAGCCTTAACTAAAGTGGTAAAAGTGTATGTGTGTGTATATGTATGTATGTGTGAATGAGTATACGCTAGTTACCCTGTGCAATTGGACAAGACAAACATGGGCAAATAGTGCAGACCTAGATCAAACTGGGGCATTTTGATCTGAGTCTGCACTGTTAGCTATGTAATTTCATGTCTATTTTAAAGTAAGCACAAAGATGTGAAATTGTCAAACCCATGGACAGGTGACATTATGTGTCTGAATACTTAGGGCAATTAGGGTACACGTCACTGAAATATGTGTGATAAGTAGGAGGGCAGCTCCAGTAAAGGCCTACTGTATCGTAGCTCATCAGTATGGGCCAGCTCAAGGTCCGACGTCAGTACAGCACTACTACATCATAGCTCTCCTCGACTATCCCAAGGTCTTACACAAGTATAAGGGGTTTTACTGTAAATAAAAGATGACATATTAATTAGAAACAGTTTGGATCCAGATAAAATGCATGTGACTCAAATTGTCGTAAGCATCTAAACTGTTTTAACCAGGCAACACATTTTGCAAACTGAATAGCTAGCGAAAGACAATTTTATTTACACACACAAGCTAAATTGTCTGGCATATGGATACTGTGGAAAATGCACACATTCTTTATTTGATTCTCATGGTTTAATCTTTTTGTTCCAAAACAGAATGTTTTCTGATAAAATTATTTTTGAAGTGGAGTTTTCTTCAATTTCTTTTTTCCTAACAATTACTATCAAGATAGGGCCTGGCTGAGAAATACAGAAAATATTTGATATTTACTATAGATTTACCTTTTACTGTGTAGATAAAGGAGTCATCTGATAACGGGTCTGCTCTGATGATTATGATTCTAGTTTCTGCCTTGACCAAATAATCTATTTTTCATGTAGATCTGGTTTTACGGATTCTGAAATGGCCAAAACATTCCTTGTTATAATTGGCAATTATCAAAATTAAGCTAATAAATATTTAAGGCCATGAATTGGACTATAAGTGTTCATGAGGTAAAGGGCTAAAAGATTTAACCCATTCCCTTACAGGCTATTTTTAGATCCAACCTTTTTGAATAAATTGACCGAAAAGGAGCATTAACCCTTTCCCTTGTATAAACGTGTTTTCACGCATTTGCAAACAGAGTAGACCCAGATCAGACGGTTCCTAGGAGCCGTCTGATCAGCGTCTACTCTCTTTGCTAATAGAAGTTGATATATCTGATTCTTTGCTTTCTAAAATGTCTACAATGTTCCACCTTCTATATTTCTTTCTAAATATTTTGTCAATGAATATTCAGTAGGTATTGAAATTAAACAGAGAACAGGGAAAGGGTTAACTAGAGAAAATGAATATTTTAGAGTTGTGCTGTTCTGAAACCATTGCGATGAAATACAGATGAAGCTTCTGATGGTGAACAAGTGTTCCAAGTTTCAAAGCTTAAGTATCTCAAAGGGTTATGTAAATAAGTGGACTTACTAAGTCCAATTGTGCAACCTTGATCTTGGATAAACGTACCGGGAAACACCCATGCTACTGTAGCATGCCCAGATAAACAATGTGGTGAGATTTGAGAAGGATCCACCAAGCAGAACTTGAGTTAGAGATGTTACAAACAAACTGACAGGTTAACATTTTTACTAAACGCAAATTCTAAGTCCAACTGTGTGACCTTGACCTTTGATGTACATACCAGGGATGGGCATGCTACTGTAGCATGTCCAGATAAACATTGTGGTTAAATTTGGGAAAGATCCACTAAGCGGAGCTTGAGTAAGAGATGTTACAGACAGACTTACAGACAGGCAGCGCCATTCCATAATACGTCCCGTTTTTTCAAACGGGCGTATAAAAATACAAAGCACCAAAAAATGGAGTCACACCTGCAACTGACTAGTTTTCTTTAGACATCTGAATTGGGGAAACAATTGAACTTGTAAATAATGTAGATACAGACAGGAGGGTACCTGGGGAGATCAGGGTCTGAACTGTTTGTCATTTAACCATTTACTCCATGAATATTCATGTAAGAAATAATGACACCATGAATAGATTTATCATTAATTGTTATAATAGCCCATGGACACCGGAAATTTTGGCCATGGCAGAAAGTGTAGAATCATTTCTATACCATAACATAAGCAAACAGAGTAGACACTGATCAGACAGCTTCTATTAGAACCATCTGATTTGTCGACTTTCTTTGTATTTATGGAGTAAAGGGTTACAGCTAGTCCTCCAGCAAAGTCAATCTTTTTATACTGAATAGACCATAAAACAATGTAATAAAATTGCCGTATTGCCTTGCTGCAGTCTGTGTAAGAAACACTTCCTGCTGGTGGATGACATCAGTTGTAGCTTTGCAAATACATTTGTCATTTAACCCTTTACACCATGGATATTCATGAAAGAAATTAAAACATGAATATTAATTAGATAAATTTCTATAGTGGAATATTAACACATACAATATTTGCCAAAGAAGAAACTGTAGAATCATTATTTCATATCTTAATTATTTCATAAGCAACAGAGCAGACCCTGATCAAATGGCTCCCATAGGAGCCGAATGATCTGGGTCTATTCTGTTTGCAAAGGCTTAGAAAAAGTATATTTATGAAGAAAAGGGTTAAAATACTCTAGCAAAGTATCAGTCCAAGATTTATATTGAATAGGCTGAGATAAACTTCATCACTCAAAGGGTTAAACAACAATTACTGTTCAGGCTGAGGTCCAAGGGGCAAATGCTTAGTCTATCACAATGGTTTCAAAACTACACAGTTCTAAAATGCTTCTTTTCTATGGTAAATTACTAAATGCTCCTTTTCAGTATTTATTCGAAGTCTTTAACCCTTTCCCCCATAAATACGCCTTTCTACGCCTCTGCAGATGCTCTGTTTATCACAATGATTTAAAAAAAAACCAAGATTCTAAACTTTTCCTTTTCTCTAGTTAACCCTTTCCCTGTTCTATATTTATTTCAAATATCCATACCTGTTGAATATTCGTGAACAAAGTAGTTAAATTGAAAAATGGAAGGTGGAACATTGTAGCCATTTAAGAAAGTAAGGAAATAGATCTATCAAATTTCATCAGCAAACAGAGCAGACCCTGATCAGACGGCTCTTCTAGCTAGGAGCCGTCTGATCTGGGTCTACTCTGTTTACAAATGCGTGAAAGCACGAGAGAGAGAGAGGAAGGAGAGAGAGGGAGAGAGAGAGAGAGAGAGGGGGGGATAACATAGCAGCCAATGAAAATGTTTGGCTGAGAAAGGATCACTACTCTCAAGAATATGAATGAATGAATGGTGTTTTACTAGTCCCATCGACACTGGTGGTCATTTAGAGCCGACCAACGATATGAACACATAACATTAATCTACAAACAGCTAAACCTACTTTATAAATATGGCACAATTATTACATTGGCAAATGGTAAACCAAATAAAGGCGCGAAAAACATCCATTATACAGTAAATCATGTCTACATTACAATTAAGTCTTATTCTGGGTCTTGAAGGCAGGTGTTTGCTTAATGCAGGATGAAAGTTATACGAAAGCTTCTATAGGAGTTCTGCATCATGCAACCGCCTGTTCTTATCATCTATGGCAAATATAAGACATAAGAAAACCAAACTGATTTTAACATTCAGAGCAAGAGGCAATGGTGGGTACTCAAATACTAAACTCGTCACTCTGCACCAAACCCTGTGGTGTGACGAGTCAAGAGACGTCACAACAAAGGGTTTGGCGGAGAAATAAAGAAGCTATTCTTGAAAATGTTTTAATTTACGCATCTCATCTTGACGGCTGTACTTAAACATGAAACGAACACAAACAATTTTACACTTACCACCCAAATGGCCCATGGTGTGTATTGCTATGTCCGCCGTTTCCTATCTTTGTTCCTATCTTTACAACACATGCGATCTGTATGGCGAAGAATACGTTTTGAATTCGCGGGATGCTTATCACGTGATCTCGTCGTGTCCAATGCGATATAGACAGAACACATGTCACGAAACTTCACACCTTTCCACGAAATTCGCCCAGTGCTGATTGTTAGAGAATAAATTGAACTTTAACCCTAGCGACACTTCTTCTAGTTTAGGATTGGTATATGTATGGTGTATACACATAACCGTGCGGCGGATAAGTGTCCCCGTGTTAACCCTTTCCCTGTTGTATGTTAATTCCAAATGTCAAATTAGTTTTTTATATATAACATATGGAAAGTGGAACATTGTAGTTATTTTAGAAAGTAAAGAAACAGATCGTTCAAATTCCATTAGCAAACAGAGCAGACCCTGATCAGACGGCTCCTATAGCTGGATCTACTCTGTTTGCAAATGCATGAAACACATTTATACGAAGTAAAGGGTTAATCATTCCTTACCCCTTTGCATTAAAGAGAATAGTGCCTGCTCCAATCTGGATGTGGTACAATATTGACCGGTTCAGATTTGAAAAGCTTTTGAGAAACTAATGACGGAGTGTCAAACAGCTTGGATCCCCAGCGTCTCATCTGGGTCCTAGATGTTTGCAAATGCTAATCAGGTCTTGGTTAACAGGCTAAGGGCTAACAAATCTTTCCTTGGACTAATCCCTTAGGGGCAAAATCAACACTGATGTGTTTGGAAGTGGTAATGTACATGTTTTGAGTGTACGAAATGTACACCAAGCAGCCTAAATGTTTTATCCACGTGTTGGGCCTAGCAGCCTAAAGGTTTAACCACGTGTTTGGCCTAGCAGCCTAAAGGTTTATCCACGTGTTGGTTCAAGCAGCACGGATGTTTTATCCACGGTGTTCTATTTATCAGAATGGTTTCAAAAAATGACTTTTACAGAGACGTCAATATGCGGGAATGGGTTAACTGTTGTTATAATTTGACGATATATATTTCTCATCGCATTGCAAATAGTATAGATACAGATTACACAGCACCTCTATGATGAGATCTGCAGTCAAGTGTTAGCCAGTGTTGAAAGACAAATAACACCATTCTACTGATTCTGATGGATGTTAAACAGTGCAGAACCCCAAAGGCTGATCTGAGTCTTTACTGTTTTCAATGCAATTATACCCTTTTCCACGAGAATAAATTTCCACAAGTGTCAAACACTGCAGACACTGGCAGGTAGTCTGATAGATACCAAACACGACAGACACTGGCAGGTAGTCTGATAGGTGTCAAACACGGCAGATACTGGCAGGTAGTCTAATAGGTGGCAAACACTGCAGACACTGATAGGTGTCAAACACTGCATACACTGGCAGGTGGTCTGATAGGTGTCAAACACTGCATACACTGGCAGGTAGTCTGATAGGTGTCAAACACTGCAGACACTGGCAGGTAGTCTGATAAGTGTCAAACACTGCATACACTGGCAGGTAGTCTGATAGGTGTCAAACACTGCAGACACTGGCAGGTAGTCTGATAGGTGTCAAACACTGCAGACACTGGCATGTAGTCTGATAGGTGTCAAACACTGCAGACACTGGCAGGTAGTCTGATAGGTGTCAAACACTGCATACACTGGCAGGTAGTCTGATAGGTGTCAAACACGGCAGACAGTCTGATAGGTGTCAAACACTGCAGACACTGGCAGATAGTATGGGTTTACAATGTTTGTCTTCAGCGGTCATTCATTTATTGATCACGGGGTCTTGAAAAGTATGTGGTTGTTTAATGCAGGGCAAGAGTAATGCAGAAAGTCCCTATAGAGCTTTCTGAAACTTGACATGCATTAAGCTACCTGCTGTCTTACAGGCTCATCAAAATACCTTTTTGATGGCCGCTTAAGACAGGTTCTACTGTAATACACATAAGAACTGTTTTAGATATTTGTGGTCTGACTTTTTAAGCTTCTGGACTTCTTGGCTGCCTCTTCAGTGTTTACAGTTCCACCGAGGATACCTACTACACGGCTCTGTACAACCTCGAAGCAGTTGTCTCCCCCTCTCTTCACCCACCGCTTTACATGTCTGGTAGGTGTTCACAGATTTTAGTTACATGTATAAGTTAAACGATCGATTTAACCCCTTACGCGATAGGGACACCACTTGACATCTTCGCCGAGCAGACCCTAAAGAGACAGCTCATGAAAGAGCCGTCTGATCAGAGTGTGTCTATTTGCTTATAGAATAGCATAGATCTCATTCTATATTATTTTGTATAGTTGTATACAGTAAAACCCATCTAAGCAGGAATTCTGGAGAGGAATTAGCAGTTCTCTTGCTGTTCGCGTCAATATACCTACCTGTAAATAGTGATGACCCTGATGAGACAGCTCCTGCAGACACTGTCTCATCAGGATCTGCACTATTTACAGGCAGGTATATTGCAGGAGCTGTCTAATCAGGGTCTGCATTATTTACAAGTTGATTTTGCAACCAGTGTACTCCAAAGCTGTGATTGCACAGACGCATATTTGCATGAATTGAAGATATATATAATTATACGACAGGACATGGGTAAAGGAGAAATGTATCTTAAAAGTCAGCAAGAGAAGGGTTAAGATACCTTCAGACAAGGGGCTGCTCAATGCAGGGTGAAAGTCGTGCAGAAATTTCCTAGAGGAGCTGTCACCTGTGCCCAATACCTATATTTATACCAAACTGAACAGTCGCTTTAATGGGGTTTGGCTGTATTTTACTAACTTCATTTAGTTAATTTGTATTTATAATGAGTGGGTCTGTCATACATAATTATACTCATGCAGTACTTAAAGGTTTAACACGTCCAAATCAATACTCGAAAGGGGACTACTTAAGTGAATCTAATTAATATTCATGACGTCATTTTTTTCTTTCATAAATATTCATGAAATATAGGTTTAGATACATATCTACGTGTACTTTTTGCGTTTTGTTTAACTATCAATAAGTTTGTCATAGCGTAGAAATGAATATGTATAAGTCAAGACTGAAACATGTCTTTTTGTAACTACATATTAATATTAGTTAACAAATTGTGGTTTAGGTAAAGGGGAAAAAAAACAAACTCTAAGCACGAGAATCGCGGGTCGTTTGTATTTTTCGATACATCGAGTCGACATCCAGTTTCATAAACTGGGTAGAGTTTTATAAAATACATTGTATCTGAGGGAAATTTATCATTTTACCCAGAGGTAATTATATCTTCATTTCATCCATAATTATTCTTGTTTTACAGTTAATGTTTACGCACGATGTGTGCAAGATGTGTTAATATGCTAGGCACCGCCGTACATGTACGTTTGTTTGCCTGTCGTGTACGACAATCAGATACAGTAAAACCTCTCTATAACAACCACTAAAATGCATCAAGTATTTTGTGGTAAACACAGGTGGATGCTTAAAGCCAGGTGAAAGTAAAACAGAACGTTCCTATGGGAGCGTTTTGTTATACTTTCACATTGCTTTAAGCAACCACCTGCACAAAATACCAATTAATAAACACAATTTAGTGGTCGACATAGAGAGGTTTTAATGTATATTGGATTTTATTTATTGAAATCCAATATTCATTTTGTTTAAGTATTTTGCATTGTTTCAGACCCCTTAGAATAAAATCTATATCCACATAGAACCAGACCTTTTATGACAAACCCTATGAAATTGGCACCCAACATGGGATAGATTGATTGAAACATCGTATGAAATGACGATCGGCAATAGCTACTGGATACACTGTATTCATTTATTAACTGGAGAATATCATACTGTAACATGTCTTGTTTTAGAAATAAGGTGACATAAAATTTAAACCCATCAAGAATGTAAGTAATGCGGCGCAGACATTAAGTGTACCTTGATCTACATGGGACGCGCGCGATGAGCACCCCGGGGAAATCCACACTGGATACCCAAGCTCGACACAGTGGAGTCATTTGCTTGGAAAGTTGACCGCATTAAAGACACATCACTGTATACATGTACGGATATTAAGCGTTTCAAACAATGGACGTATACATATTTCTAGTGATAATGCTAAGTTTGGTATATGATGTACGCATGGATTATGGAATCAATATACGGTGAGTAACCTAAGTAATAACTTGTTTGGTATTGTTTATTACAGTAAGCCCTCGACAGGTCGAAGTCTAAACAAGTATCATCATCCATCTTACAGACAGGTGGTACCTTAATGCAGGGTGAAAGTCATGCAGCCAGTTCCTCTAGGAGACAGGTGGTACCTTAATGCAGGGTGAAAGTCATGCAGCCAGTGTACCTTAATGCAGGGTGAACGTCATGCAGCCAGTGTACCTTAATGCAGGGTGAAAGTCATGCAGCCAGTTCCTCTAGGAGCTGTATGCATGTCTTCATCCTGTAAGCAGTCGCATGCCTAAACAGGCATCGACATCTTACTGTAATATATTTTATACTGTATTTGTCTTCTAGAAATGGGTGTGTTTGCATGCATGTATATAGTTACCTTGTCTAGACTTCGATGTGTATAGTACAGTGTACAGAGTATTGTATTGGGTATAACTCGAACAATTTGACCTGGACCCTGACCTACTTAATTGCGCGGGGTTATCCTCGGCGCGTGTCCCGCTAAGCAACTATGTATGGACAGTCTCGTGATTGTATGGTTAACATATGCACGGGACATGTGGACACATTCGTTTATATATGCGTGGGTTCGCGCGTGCGTATGTACGTCAGTGCGTGCGCGTGTATGTTCGTATGTGCGTGCGTATTTACCTTACATGTAGTTTAATAGCTTAGTGGTAACACGTATGAGTATAAAAGATCTCCGGTTCGAATCTAGATAAATGTTTTGCATGGTTTTTTTTATCTCTCTCTATATCATCACAAGAGAATCAGAGTTGTAATGGACTCATAGAGTGACTTTTACAGAGGCATCAAAAGTCGTCAATGAGAGAATAGGTTAATGACTAACAGTTAACATAAAAGCTTGTCAAACAATTTAACTCTTACCCCGTTATGAAAAATAGTATTTACTTGTATTTGAATCTTAGGGTGCGATTTCGAAATTAACCATTCGCTTGCTATTCACGTCAATATACCTACCTGCAAAGAGTGAAGACCCAGGTGAGACACGTCTTCGGTCATGCGAACAAACTGTCCTGATAACGGTTGTAAGAAGACACGTTGGTAGTAAGACTCGTACTGTATCTATTACTAACTCGAACAATTTGAACTGGACCCTGTATATTTATTTATTATCCTCCACTCACGGAGAGCACAAAATACAATGTGAAACATTACACATACAATGAACTCAAAATAAATGATCATGTACATAACGTCATAAACAGATAAATATAGAAATTGTATAGAAATACAATTTCCCAATATTATTCCCAGCACATGCATATCACCCGCTGTCCTCTCTAGCGAAACGAAACCTAGAAGATGAGTAAGGTGAATGCATGCAAAACCGTAAATTACGTAGAGAATAAAAATATCACTGCATGTATATCTTTCGTTATCCTGTCTAGCGAAACAAGCGAAACATAGACGAGGATCACAGGAAATATATAATATATGCCAGCCTATACATTGCGAATAGAGAAACAAACATTTAACATGCAAACAGGTTAAGGAGGTTGAGGAAAAAGAATATATCAATAATCATACTAGAGACTGTGACGAATAGTATGACGAGGATGACGATGACTATCGCCATCATCTTCATCCCACTCATCATCATAGTCGCTATCAAGTTACGTAGCCATTACAATATTAACATACATTTGTGTACAAATGGTTAATGGTAAACCTAAAACAGATATAAGACGACGAAGAACAAGGAGACATTGACAACGACGACAACGACGATGGTAATAATGATTATTCACATCGTCGTCCCCGTCATCGTCATTTATCTATGTCAACATTATGCGCACTACGCTGCACATTTGCAAGATTGTTAACTGCATTACGTTTGTTTAACCCTTTACCCCATAGGCTATTTTTAGATACAACCTCTTTGAGTAAATCTACCGAAAAGGAACATTAACTAGAGAAAGGGAAATTCCTAGAATCCCGTAGTTTGAAACCATTGTGATAAAAAGAGCATTCGCTCCTACAGGAGCAAACGCTCTAATTATCACAATGGTTTCACAAAGTGACTTTTACAGGGTCGTCAAAACCATCAAAACGAGGGAAAGGGTTAATACAATTTAACATTACACTCAAACAGTACATACTGTATCACTGTCCCACAACACCATTCACAGCACATGCTAACGTAACATTCGGTGAAATGTCTGGGTAACAACTTTCAAACACTGTTCGCGGTTTAGGTCACTTTCGATGAGGTGACATAGACCACACGTCAAATGAGTCACTTGATCACGTGCATTTAATTGGATGAAATACCGATATGGTATAGGTCCACACAGCTCGTAAACCTTACACCACAGACGCTCTCTCAAATTTTCATTTCTGTTACAGAACAGCACGATATGTAGTGTCAGATTCGAGACTAGGTCTCCACATTTGTCACATGGTTGTGTAAAGTTATTACAAAATAATTTACTAAGTAACATGACTGTACTCTGGCATTCGGGCAACATATGTGGATATTGCTGAGCAATTTTAATCCCTGGGTGGAGAGGAGGTGTGGGTGGGAGACACGGAAAAGCTTCTCTGAAATTTTCGGGAGGGACCGGGGTTTGAGCTCCGGACCTCCAGACTGATAGTCAAGCGCGTTACCACAAGACCACCTTACACCACGCATGCAGAAATTGGACATGTACACAAGAAATGATTTTATCTAAGTTCACAAAGGACCAAACTCTTATAAAATTTATGTCAGAGTTATAGCCCTAGTATTATACAATCAACTTATGATAGCAAATAATATGTCCAAGTTACAAGGAAGTAGCTGTGATAGTTATGAAGAAAGATGAACTTCAGTACAAACCATCTCCGAAAAACTCAAAAAAGAGAAAATGACTCCTGTAATAGCAAAATCCTAACTACACTTGCAAGTGCAGATTCCCATGTTAACCCTCTCCTCCATGAATATTCATTTAAAAAATAATTACGTCATGACAATTAATCATATTAACTATTAATCATATTAAATGCTATAATTGCAAACGGATACGGGAATTTTTAAACACGGTAGAAACTTTAAAATCATATCTATATTATATCATAAGCAAACAGAGCAGACCCTGATCAGATGGCTCATATAGGAGCTGTCTGATCTAGGCCTACTCTGTTTGCAAAGGCACATTTATGGAGTAAAGGGTTAAGAAGGCTATATACATATATTATAAACTTTAAACATAATTGAAGCAAAACTGTAGGCGAAGCAGTCCCGACAAAATTGAGTTTACACATACATGTATATGGACAACCAGTATAGCCCCATAATTTCATTTTCGGGAACATAATTCTAGCAAATGTTTGTTTGTTTTAAGGTAAAGCACAAACATATGAACTGATTTTAATTGAGATATAGTACCGGTATTATAAGTTTGAAAACTATTATAATTGAAAGCATTATGACATGTTCTGTTTCTATTTCAGACTTAATTTTTGACCTAGTAGATGACTACTGAATACTGAACCCAGCCCTATTTCCATCCAGAAGCAACCAATCATGGTGCAGATTTCAAAACTGCATTGGGATGCCAACTGAGCTTGAAAATATGTGCCGTGGCTGCAAGCCACAACATTATGCCAGCCGAAGACATGTAAGTGTATCGCTTATACATATAAAATCAAAGTACATGTATATAAAATCAAACCATCCTCTAGTTTTGATTGGTATGAGTTTGGCTTTATGAAAATTTGACCAGTTGAATGCTGTGCAAAACTGCAATTGTTTTACAGGCACCAGGCTCATCTAATAGGAAGGACTTAATGAATTAATGAATATGTGTAATTAAACATTGACAAGACCTGGTCTTGGACATAGCCATAATAGTAGGAACCTATCTATACAAGAGGGCCTTGAGGCCCTGAAACGCTCCACCTGAGCCCGGGTGGGACCATTTTTTATCAAGAAGTCATCATTTGTACAATCTTGGTATAGAACTACAAGGCAAAGCAGCATGCCATTAAAGGTCTAAGCCTTATGGTTTCAGAGAAAAATAATATTTTATAATTTCCTCATAAAAAATTGATAAGCCCCAGGGCAGGGCCAAGTTTTGCCCAGAGGTCGGAGGTCATAAGTTGAACATTCATGGCAGAGGACCACAAGGCAAAGCTACATACAAAATTTGTAAGGTATGTGTCTTATGGTTTCAGGGGGGAAGAATTTTTAATTTTTATCTTAAGTAATGGGTAGGGCCATTTTTGCCCCGGGTCAGGGTCATAATTTGAACAAAATTTGTAGAGGACCATAAGATCATGTTACATACCAAACATCAAAACTCTAGGCCTTACAGATTCAGGGAAGAAGATTTTTTAAAGATTTTCCTATAAAAACATGATAAGCCCCGGGGGCGGGCCATTTTTTGGTCTGGAGTTCATAATTTGAACAATATTTGTAGAAGACCATTAGATGATGCTACATACCATCAAAGGTCTAAGCCTTACAGTTTCAGAGAAGAAGATTTTTAAAGATTTTCCTATGAAAAACTGATAAGCCCCTGGGTGTGGTCAGTTTTGGTCCCGGGGTCATTATTTGAACAATATTTGTAGAGGGTCACTTGATCATACTACATACCAAATATAAAGTCTCTAGGCCTAACAGTTTTGGAGAAGAAGATTTTTAAAGATTTTCCTATGAAAAACTGATAAGCCCCAGGGTGGGGCCATTTTTGGCCCGGGGTAATAATTTGAACAACCTTTGTAAAAGGTCACTAGATCAGACTACATACAAAATATCAAAGGTCTAGGCTTAACAGTTTCAGAAGAAGATTTTTAAAGATTTTCCAATGAAAAACTGATAACCCCTTGGGCGGTGCCATTTTGGGTCCGGGGATCATAATTTGAACAATCTTTGTACAGGACCAATTAGATCATGCTGCATACCAAATATCAAGGGTCTAGTCCTTACAGTTACAGAGAAGAAGATTTTAAAGTTTTCCTATGAAAAACTGATAAGCCCCGGGGCGGGTCATCTTTGGCCCGGGGGTCATAATTTGAACAAACTTTGTAGAGGACCATTAGATAATAATACAAACCAAATATCAGATAAGCCCTTGGGTGGTGCCATTTTGGGTCCGGGGATCATAATTTGAACAATCTGTGTAGGGGACCAATTAGATAATGCTGCATACCAAATATCAAGGGTCTAGGCCTTATAGTTTCAGAGAAGAAGATTTTTAAAGATTTTCTTATGACATGCTGATAAGCCCCTGGGCGGGGCCATTTTTTGGTCCGGGGGTCATGATTTGATCAATATTTCGTTCCCCCTAGCCACTGATACCTCTGGCAAAGTTTGGTTAAAATCCGGTCAGCGGTTTCAGAGGAGATGTCGTTTGAAAATGTGGACGGACGACAGACGCCGGACGACGGACACATCGCGGTCACAATAGCTCATCCTGAGCCTTAGGCTCAGGTGAGCTAAAACACAATAGGCAAACAGAACAAATTCTGATAAGAGAGCTCCTTCTGTCTTGAATTAGTCAGCTCAGTTTGCAAAAGGCATATTAGGGCTGTCAGGAGAGTCCAAATAGTGATTATTACCTACTATAGCATCCATATTTCTTCAATGCTCAACCCAATTGCCAATACAGTAAAAACCCTCTTATGCGACCACCCAAAAGAGATTCTGGGTGGTAAAGGCAGGTGGTAGCTTAATGCAGGACAAAAGTAAGCACCTAAAGTGAGTTTTCTGTATCACTTTTGTCCTGCATTAAGCAACAACCTGCTTATAAAGACACCCATGTTTATTCATAAGTGGTCACATTAGAGAGAGGTTCTACTTTATATCCATTCTCAAACTAAAGGGAATGCATTTGATGAAATATTAGGGGTAGTAATTTTGGTGCAAAGGATTTTTTCATCTGTATGGAGGAATATTTTAGCAAAGTAGGGAATTCATGTTTGATTGTATTTTGCGTAAACTGTCCTTTATCATTAGGTAATGGAGCAGTTTTGCCTAGACCCTGAGGTGCTTGCAGTTGGGCAGACATACTTCAAAGATGTGATGAGGTGACATGCCAAGAGGATGGAAGACTATAACTAAACAGTGCGACTTGCCTCCTACCCCAACTAAATCATCTGGAAACATGGCCCGTATTCACGAAGTACTGAGTCTGAAACTCAGACTCGAGACTCAGAATGGAAACTACCACATCTTGAATAATATTGTTTTGATCGACTTAAAAATGATTATGCCAACATATACTGTAAATGAATTATTTATGGCAATTTTCATTCAAGTTTGCCAAGGCATTGTTGATATTTTGGCATATTCAGTTTGAGTTTTGAGTCTAACTTTTAAATTCAGCGCTTTGTGAATACTGGCCCTGGAGTTAGGTGTGTTATACCAAGCTGCTGTGTATGGCGAATTTGATATTGTTTTCCTCCAGTTTCTGGCACATGTGGGTTTTAACCCAGGACATTTTGTGTAAATTTATTGAAACAATATGTTTTTGACTCTGACATCCATAACATATGGTATCTATTTTTTGTCTGGAGTAAATACATGTAGGCCTGATAATTGAAACACACTGAAAGCAGTTTCTCTGCAGTGCTGTCATACATGTCGGACAGTATAGACCCTGATTAAATGTCAGATAATGTAGACCCTGGCAATGCCATAAGTAAAAGGCTGTATTTTTTTATTTCATTTTTTTTTTTTTTTTTTTTGGTGGGTGGGGTGAAATTGCCTATGTAATCTTCCCCACTGGAGGGGTCCTAGGAAATTTACTCCCCGCCCCCCCCCCCCCCCCCCTGGAAATGTTGCTCCCGCTTACAGAATTTTACCTAAAAAATCCCAGTCCTTCTGGCTTACAAAACATTTCCCTTCTTTTCTTGTTTAAATATGGCCCCTTAATGTGTTCAATTTTTTGTGGTTTTTGTAAAATCGTATTTGGTATTTTACCATCTTTGAAATACCGTAAATGTAAAATATAACTGATAAAATTGTATTAATAATTTGTTTCAAATATAAGGGATAAAAGTTATGCAAACAGTATGCTTTGGAGTCAGATATCAGACCGTGTAGATCCTGGTCAGATGTTGTAGACCCTGGTTAGGTGTCAATGTAGACCTTGATTAGATGTCAGACAGTGTAGACCCTAGTTGAATGTCGGACAGTATAGACCCTGATTAAATGTCAGGTAATGTAGACCCTGGCAATGCCATAAGTAAAAGGCTGTATTTTTTTTATTGTATTTTTTTTGGTGGGGGGGGGGGGGGCATTTTCCTGTTACAAAATAGTAATAAGCATGAAATTACTAGGGACACTGATAATTATCTTTGTCACACAAAATTATCAGTCCTAGATAGGTTATATAGGTCCATGAAATAATAAGAGCACATAGGTGTAGGATCAATGGACTTTTACTCTTCTGACAATAAATTTTACAATAGCTTATATAAACATTTCATGTGCACTGTATACTGCGAAGTAAATACAGATGTACAATATGTACTTCGTATGTAGACACTGTCACCTTTTAGAATCTACATACATGTATGCACACTTTCAAGTACCCATGCTGCACTTACATCGACTTGGTGAACATTCAAATCATGAAGGCAAGTACATGTTAGGTATGACGACATTGCCAGACAACTTTGAAAACTACATTAATACTTAATCTCGAAATGGTATGATTTTTAATCTATAGGTTAGAAAACAAAGGATCCAGAAAACAAACACTAAAACCGACGAAATGACCGTGGTCCGAAATGACCTACCAGCAATTAACAATCAAAGAGAAACTGAAAGTTAGCGCAATATATTGTTTTATGTATCCAGGGATTATGACGCGAATTAACTGGGTTCGCCGAACAATCCCAAGCAAATAAGAAGTTGCAATTTATCAGTGATAATAACTTTCGTGAAAAGAGCATGAAATCACAGGGGGGGGGGGGCATTTCGTCGGTCTACATGGTCTAAAAAGTCAAAAAAATTAATTGGGTCGATTTAGTGTTATATTATGTACGTATATAATATAATACTAAATCGACCCAATCATTTTTTTGACCTTTTAGACCCACGAAATAGCGCCCTGTGCATGAAATACTCGACATGTATACACCACTCACCAGATAAATTTACCACGAGCGGATCCATAAGTCGCGAGCTTATTCCTTCCTTGCTCCTTAACTGATTCCATTTCCTAGGTTTCTTAGTAAAATTAACTGGACAATATGTCTTGAGTGAGCCCGCTGTCTTAAATGTTCTCGTCTAATCTTCTTTGGTAATACCTTGGAATGAGGACCCCATCGCTACTTTTGTTTCGGGTTGCCATTTCGTTTACTTTCTCCAGCGCAGTCTAAATCACGTGACGGTCATGTTACACTAGCTCATTTGCATTAACTGGTCTATACGACCAACTTAGGATTCCCTGGTATTCCCCGTTAATTTCTTCGAAATGAAAGATCTTTCGAGCATCGCGACTTTTTCACTAGTGATTTGAAACCTTCCTTGAACCAATAATCGATATTTTCATTTTTGGACAAGGAAATATAATGCGAAAACATAATGGGACTGTAAATTCTGTTCGCAGAGTGTGGCCATAATTGAAGATGATGATGAGAACCCATTGTGCCCACAAAACTAATTAAATCTTTGTTATTCTATTGAATATGAGTTAGCTGTAGGTAGAGATTTATGTTTCAATATATATACCCTCTGAAATGGCAGTATTTGAAATATAGATGCCTGACTTGCCTTTTTTAGGATACAAATATCACATTTCAACTATAATATGTGTTATGAGAACCCCTTGTGCCCACAGAACTGATTAAATCGTTGTTATCCTGTTGAATATGAATTAGCTGCAGGTAGAGATTAGTGTTTCAATAGATTTCACCATCTGAAATGGAAGTATTTGGTATATTAAGGGTAGACTTGCATTTTTTACGGGTAGAAATATGAAATTTCGGCTTCAATATGGGCTATGATGACTAATTATTTTCTCTAAGCTAAATGAATCGTTGTTATTCTGTTGAATATGAGTTAGCTGTAGGTAGAGGTTGATGTTTCAATAAATTTCACCGTCTGAAATGGCAGAATTTGAAATATTAAGAGTACACTTGCATTTTTACGGGTAGAAATATCATATTTCCGCTACAATATGGGGTATGATGACTAATTAATTTCTCTAAACTAAATAAATCTTTGATATTCTGTTGAATATGAGTTAGCTGTAGGTAGAGTTTGATGTTTCAATAGATTTTACCATTTGAACTGGAAGTATTTGGATTATTACGGGTAGACTTGCATTTTTAGGGTAGAAATATAACATTTCTGCTACAATATGGGCAATGATGACTAATTATTTTCTCTAAACTAAATAAATCTTTGATAATCTGTTGAATATGAGTTAGCTGTAGGTAGAGTTTGATGTTTCAATAGATTTTACCATTTGAACTGGAAGTATTTGGATTATTACGGGTAGACTTGCATTTTTAGGGTAGAAATATAACATTTCTGCTACAATATGGGCAATGATGACTAATTATTTTCTCTAAACTAAATAAATCGTTAATATTCTGCTGAATATGAGTTAGCTGTAGGTAGAGGTTGATGTTTCAATAGATTTTACCATCTGAAATGGCAGCATTTGGAATACTAAGGGTAGACATGCATTTTTTGCGGGTAGAAATATCACATTTCCGCTTCAATATTGGCTATGATGACTAAATTATTTTCTCTTTAACTTAATAAATCTTTGATATTCTGTTGAATATAAGTGAGCTGTAGGTAGAGGTTGATGTTTAAATAGATTTTACCATCTGAAATGGAAATATTTGGAATATTAAGGGTAGACTTGCATTTTTACGGGTAGAAATATCACATTTTTGCGACAATATGGGCAATGATGACTAATCATTTTATCTAAACTAAAGAAATCTTTGATATTCTGTTGAATATGAGTGAGCTGTAGGTAGAGGTTCATGTTTCAATTGATTCTACCATCTGAAATGGAAGTATTTGGAATATTAAAGTTAGATTTGCATTCTCTACGGGTAGAAATATCACATTTCTGCTACAATATGGGCTATGATGACTAATTAGTTTCTCTAAGTTAAATAAATCTTTGCTATTCTGTTGAATATGAGTGAGCTGTAGGTAGAGGTTGATGCATTTTTTACGGGTAGAAATATCACATTTCTACTACAATATGGGCTATGATGACTAATTAGTTTCTCTAAGCTAAATAAATCTTTGATATTCTGTTGAATATGAGTGAGCTGTAGGTAGAGGTTGATGTTTAAATAGATTTTACCATCTGAAATGGAAATATTCGGAATATTAAGGGTAGACTTGCATTTTTTAAGGGAAGAAATATCACATTTTTGCGACAATATGGGCAATGATGACTAATTATTTATCTAAACTAAAGAAAGCTTTGATATTCTGTTGAATATGAGTGAGCTTTAGGTAGAGGTTCATGTTTCAATTGATTTTACCATATGAAATGGAAGTACTCGGAATATTAAGGGTAGACTTGCATTTTTTGAGGGAAGAAATATGACATTTCTGCTACAATATGGGCTATGATGACTAATTATTTTCTCTAAGCTAAATAAATCTTTGATATTCTATTGAATATGAGTTAGATGTAGGTAGAGGTTGATGTTTCAATACATTTTACCATCTGAAATGACAGTATTTGGATTATTAAGGGTAGACTTGCATTTTGTAAGGGTAGAAATATCACATTTCTTCTACAATATGGGCAATGATGACTAATTGTTTTCTCTAAATTAAATAAATCTTTGATATTCTGTTGAATATGAGTTAGCTGTAGGTAGAGGTTGAAGTTTCAATAGATTTTACCATCTGAAATGGAAGTATTTGGATCATTAAGGATAGACTTGCATTTTTACGGGTAGAAATATCACATTTCTTCTCCAATATGGGCAATGATGACTAATTGTTTTCTCTAAACTAAATAAATATTTGATATTCTGTTGAATATGAGTGAGCTGTAGGTAGAGGTTTATGTTTCAATAGAATTTACCATCTGAAATGGCAGCATTTGGAATATTAAGGGTAGATTTGCATTTTTTTTACGGGTAGAAATATCACATTTCCGCTTGAATATGGGCTATGATGACTAAATTATTTTCTCTTTAACTTAATAAATCTTTGATATTCTGTTGAATATGAGTGAGCTGTAGGTAGAGTTTGATGTTTAAATAGATTTTACAATCTGAAATGGAAATATTTGGAATATTACGGGTAGACTTGCATTTTTATGGGTAGAAATATCACATTTCCGCTACAATATTGGCAATGATGACTAATTATTTTCTCTAAACTAAATAAATCTTTGATATTCTGTTGAATATGAGTTAGCTGTAGGTAGAGTTTGATGTTTCAATAGATTTTACCATCTGAACTGAAAGTATTTGGATTATTAAGGGTAGACTTGCATTTTTTACGGGTGGAAATATCATATTTCTGCTACAATATGGACAATGATGACTAATTATTTTATCTAAACTAAATAAATCTTTGATATTCTGTTAAAAATGAGTTAGCTTTAGGTACATGTAGAGGTTGATGTTTCAATAGATTTTGCTATCTGAGATGGAAGTATTTGGATTATTAAGGGTAGACTTGCATTTTTTACGGGTAAAAATATCACATTTCTGCTACAATATGGGCATTGGGGACTAATTACGGTATTTTCTCTAAACTAAATTATTCTTGAGATGTAGGTAGAGGTTGATGTTTCAATAGATTTTAGCACATGAAATGGTAGTATTTGGAATATTAAAGGTAAACTTGCATTTTTACGGGTAGAAATATCACATGTCTGCTACAATATGGGCTCTGATGACTTATTGTTTTCTCGAAACTAAATAAAGCTTTGTTATTATATTGAATATGAGTTAGCTGTAGTTGGAGGTTGATAATTTAATAACTTTTACCATCTGAAATGGAAGTATTTGGATTATTAAGGGTAGACTTGCATTTTTTACGGGTAGAAATATCACATTTCTGCTACAATATGGACAATGATGACTAATTATTTTATCTAAACTAAATAAATCTTTGATATTCTGTTGAAAATGAGTTAGCTGTAAGTAGAGGTTGATGTTTCAAGATATTACCATCTGAAATGGCAGTATTTAGAATATTAAGGGTAGACTTGCATTTTGTACGGGTAAAAATATCACATTTCTGCTACAATATGTGCATTGGTGACTAATTATTGTCTCTAAACTAAATAAATCTTTGTTATTCTGTTGAATATGAGTGAGCTATAGGTAGAGGTTGATATTTCAATAGATTTTACCATTTGAAATGGCAGTATTTGGAATATTAAGAGTACACTTGCATTTTTACGTGTAGAAATATCATATTTCCACTACAATATGGACTATGATGACTAATTTTATTTCTCTAAACTAAATAAATCTTTGATATTCTGTTGAATATGAGTTAGCTGTAGGTAGAGTTTGATGTTTCATTATAACTTTTACCATCTGAACTGGAAGTATTTGGATTATTAAGGGTAGACTTGCATTTTTAGGGTAGACATATCACATTTCTGCTACAATATGGGCAATGATGACCAATTAATTTCTCTAAACTAAATAAATCTTTGATATTCTGTTGAATATGAGTTAGCTGTAGGTAGAGTTTGATGTTTCAATAGATTTTACCATCTGAACTGGAAGTATTTGGATTATTAAGGGTAGACTTGCATTTTTAGGGTAGAAATATCACATTTCTGCTACAATATGGGCAATGATGACTAATTATTTTCTCTAAACTAAATAAATCTTTGATATTCTGTTGAATATCAGTGAGCTGTAGGTAGAGGTTGATGTTTCAATAGATTTTGCCATCTGAAATGGCAGTATTTGGAATATTAAGAGTACACATGGTTTAGTTTAGAGAAAATAATCAGATTTGTATAAATGAATCCTGTTTGTTATAGAAGTCTATTAAGCAGGTAAGGGATACAGGGCCATCATGTCCATCTTGTTTTATGAGTAATAACTTCTTGAACAACTGTGTTCAGCTAAGGAACATAATCTTGCCAACTTTTATTGAAATCTGATCAGTGATGTCAGAGGAAATATTTCTTTTTAAAATTTTCACTTAAAACCATGTACTTAAATCAGCACAGCCTATGGTGGAGCTAACCTAGAGTTGTGGTTCTTGTAGAGAACATACTGTCTACTGGTGACTAAGTTATATATTAAATATTACTGAAATCTGTGTATGCAAATACAAAATTTTGCCCCAGTGCCCAAGAAGAAAATTAAATCAGGGCTAAAATTCAAAATGCATGAGATGAAAGGCCCTGCATGATACCTGGTGCACTGTCTACTCATGTCTAAGACATGGGCCAGATTATATTGAGATTTGTTGATGCAAAATAATTGTATGGTTCTGACAAAATTAGATGGACAAATGGACAGACATATGCATAAATTTGACCCAATAAAAGAGTCACGCAAAAAATAACCCTTATCTATCACCCTGCTAAAGCAACCTACACCAGAAGTGGAATAAGTAATTGTTTGAGGCAATACATTTGTTCTGTTTAAAGGTTTGACTTTTGTCACTGACCGTTCCAAGGCGGTACTTCCATCTTCCCCCTATTGTATGTTTTAATTCTTTGTCTTTGTGCGTCTCTTGATGTTTTTTATTGTTATGTACATTTGCTGTTTCCTTGTGTTGCTGTTCGGGCGACTGTTTGTACTGTATGTGGTGTTTTCTGCATGACTCATTTTTGTACTTTTTTCTATAGATCTGAACTGACTCCAAAAGTATTTCCAATAGGCAGTGCTAGGATTTGAACCTAGACTCCCTTCTATGGCTAATAAAGCCAAGAAGGTGTTCTTCCATTAAACTACACTGACAGCATTTATGGAAATTCAAGCAGTTGGAGCAGAAGCTATCTTAGACCTTTATATAACTCTGTTTAAGTATGTCTGCAGAGTTTGATCAGGTTTTAACCCTATCCGTGTTCAACAGAATATCAAAGATTTATTCAGTTTAGACAAAACAACAACTGTAAGTCATCAGAGTAAGTATTATAGCAGAAATGTATGCGTAAAAAGTGCAAGTCAGCACTATATATTTCGAATACTGTAATTCTAGATGGTGGAATCTATTGAAACATCAATCTCTAACTACAGCTAACTCAGATTCAACAGAATATCAAAGATTTATTCAGTTAAGAGAAAATAATAAGTCATCAGAACCCATATTGTAGTGGAAATGTGAAATTTCTACCCGTATAAAATGCAAGTCAGCTGTTTAAATTTCAAATACTGCCATTTCAGATGGTGAAATCTATTGATACATCAATCTCTACCTACAACCAACTAATATTCAACAGAATATAAAAGACTTATTTAGTTCAGAGAAAATAATTAGTCAAAATAGCCCATATTGTAGTGGAAATGGGATATTTCTACTCATGAAAATACATTAAGACAGACCATTATATTCCAAATACTGCCATTTCAGATGGTGAAATCTATTGAAACATCAATCTCTACCTACAGCTAACTCATATACAACAGAATATCAAAGATTTATTCAGTTTAGAGAAAATAATGAGTCATCAGAACCCATATTGTAGGGAAAATATGAAATCTCTACTGTAAAAAATGTCAGACCATCATATTCCAAACACTGCCATTTCAGATGGTGAAATCTATTGAAACATCAATGTCTACCTATAATTATAACACATATACAACAGAATTTCGAAGTCATCAGAACACATATATTGGAGAGGAATATGCTTTTCAACAGAATATCAAAGATTTATTCAGTTTAGAGAAAAAAGTAAGTCGCCATAGTTCATATTTAGAGGACATTTAATATTTCAACCCGTAAAAGATGCAAGTCAGTCCATTATATGCCAATTACTGCCATTTCAGATGTTGAAATCTATTGAAACATTAATCTCTACCTATAGCTTTCTCATATTCAACAAAATATCAAAGATTTATTTAGTTTAGAGAAAATAGTAAGTCATCAAAACCCATATTGTAGAGGAAGTGTGATTTTTTTACCCGTAAAAAATGCAAGTCAGACCATTATATAACAAATACTGCCATTTCTGATGGTGAAATCTATTGAAAAATCAACCTCTACCTATAGCTATCTCATATTCAACAGAATATCAAAGATTTATTCAGTTTAGAGAAAATAGTAAGTCATCATAGCGCATTTTAGAGCAGAAATGTCGTATTTTTACTAATAAAAAAAGCAAGTCAGCCGATTATATTCCAAATACTGCCATTTCAGATGGTGAAATCTATTGAAACATCAATCTCTACCTATAGCTATCCCATATTTAAAAGAATATCAAAGATTTATTCATTTTAGAGAAAATAGTAAGTCACCATAGCCCATATTTAGTGGAAATTTGATATTTCTACCCGTAAAAAATGCAAGTCAGCCTATTATATACCAAATGCTGCCATTTCTGATGGCAAAATCTACTGAAACATCAATGTCTACCTACAGCTCATTCATACTCAACAGAATATCAAAGATTAATTCAGTTTAGAGAAAATAATAAGTCACCATAGCCAATATTGTAGTGGAAATGTCAAATTTCTACCGTAAAAAATGCAAGTCAGCCTATTATATACCAAATCTTGCCATTTCTGATGGTGAAATCTACTGAAACATCAATGTCTACCTACAGCGCATTCATATTCAACAGAATATCAAAGTTTTATTCAGTTTAGAGAAAATAATAAGTCATCATAGCCCATATTTTAGCAGAAATTTGATATTTCAGCCCGTAAAAAATGCAAGTCAGCCCATAATATAACAAATACTGCCTTTTCTGATGGTGAAATCTATTGAAACATCAACCCCTATATAAAGCTCAATCATATTCAACAGAATATCAAAGAGTTGTTCATTTCAGTAGAAAATAATAAGTCACCGTAGCCCATATTGTAGCAGAAATGTTATATTTCTACCCGTAAAAATGCAAGTCAGCACATTATATACCAAATACTGCCATTTCTGATGGTGAAATATACTAAAACATCAACGTCTACCTACAGCTCGTTCCTATTCAACACAATATCAAAGATTTATTCAGTTTAGAGAAAATAATAAGTTATCAATTAATGCCAATATTGTAGTGGAAATGTCAAATTTCTATCCGTAAAAATTGTAAGTCAGCCTATTATATATGGAAAAGTAGTAAAGTCAAGCAGGCAAAGCCACATGCAAGACGCAACCACCACCAAAACACCGATAGACAGCATGACACACACACACAACCACACACCCAAACGCACACACACACACACACGAAATGAACACAGAAAACACCAAAAGACACACAAGAACCAGGGACAAACGTTCCACAACATGAACAAACCACAAGCACAAAGACGCAATGCAAACAAAAGGAAGGGTGACAAAGAGAGTACCGCCTTGGCACGGTCAGCAGCAAAAACACAACTGGGGGTTTAAACCGGTTTACGGACGTCCTAACCTCACACTTCTCTCAAAGTCACCCTAGCTTTACAAATATTGTAAATAAAGGTATCCCCGCTGGACTTACCCACAACATAGACGACGGTGAACACAGGACAACATGTAAAACATAGCATAATAACTGTGACAATCCGTCAAATATGTACTCAATGACTTTGCTGAAGTCAGAGCACCTGCAGGTAAGCCGTTAAGGGTACGACAGGGATAAAATAATACATGAGTCTGGTAAGCTCCTCCTGTATCCAAGTTTAAGAGTATACCATCATAGAGTACTACCCTCGGCCTGTCATCGCGCAAGCAAAGAGGGAAGCGTAGCTACCGACTGTAAAAGGGTCGATAACCAAACATGCAGTGTGTTGCAATATAATAGGATCATAACCTTTCTTTTTAAATTTTTTAATGCGTTTTATAAACAAATCATGAAAATGGATATGACCCCGAATTTTCCTAAGTTTGTAGATAACATCCCCATAAAATTCTGGTTGAGAAATGCCTTGTCGCAGTAACGTCCGTAGATTGCAATTATATTTACTAATGAGAGGTAAATTTCGATAATAACATTTAGAAAAGGTTTTCCGAAGTTTGTGATATCTGTAACCTTGCTTAAGAAGTTTATCAGTTATAACTAAATTACGTCTGTTAAAATCTTCAAGCAAAGAACAGGCTCGGGCAAACCTAATAAAAGTACAAAAATGAGTCATGCAGGAAATACCACATACAGAACAAACACTCGCCCGAACAGCAACACAAGGAAACAGCAAATATACATGGGTAGAAAAAACAACAAGAGACGCACAAAGACAAAACAAACATACAATAGGAGGAAGATGGAAGTACCGCCTTGGAACGGTCAGTGACAAAAGTCACCGGGGGTTTAAACCGGTTTATGGGCGCCCAACCTCACCCTTATTCCATCCCCATCCTAAAAGACAAACAGTGTAAATAAACGTATCCCCTCTCCGACTAATCTACAACAACCGCGACAGCAAATACAGTGGTAAAGTGCATGTATAACAAAAAAACATTTAATTGAACATACTGTATCCACCTATCGCTAGTGTACTCAATGATTGAGCTGCAAACAGAGTAACTGTAGAAAAGTAATAAAGGGTACGACAAAAATGAAATAGTACAGATATCCGACGTTCTCCTTCCATTTCTGGATTTAAGAGGTCGCCTTCATAGAGTACTAAACCTTTCTTGTCGGCGTACATGCAAAGAGGCCAGCGTGATTGCCAACTGTAAAAGGGTTCACAACCAAACATGCAGTATGTTGTAATAATACAGGATCATATCCCTTTTTAATAAATTGTTTTATATATTTGATGAACAAAACACCATAAGATGTAGAACGTGGCACATCCCCATCTAGAAAAGGATAATTAACAATTTTAAAATTAAAATCTTCTCTTTTATCGTATACTTTGGACGAAACTTTATCATTTGTAATTGAAAGATTCAAATCTAGAAATGAAGCATTAATGTCAGATTGATTGATATACCAAATCTTTTCATTTCTGATGGTGAAATCTACTGAAACATCAATGTCTACCTACAGCTCATTCATATTCAACAGAATATCAAAGTTTTATTCAGTTTAGAGAAAATAATAAGTCATCATAGCCCATATTTTGGCAGAAATTTGATATTTCAGACCGTAAAACATGCAAGTCAGCCCATTATATACATGTACCAAATACTGCCATTTCTGATGGTGAAATCTACTGAAACATCAATGTCTACCGACAGCTCATTCATATACAACAGAATATCAAAGTTTTATTCATTTCAGAGAAAATAATAAGTCACCATAGCCCATATTGTAGTTTAAATGTAATATTTCTACCCATAAAAATGCAAGTCAGCCCATTATATACCAAATACTGCCATTTCTGATGGTGAAATATACTAAAACATCAATGTCTACCTACAGCTCACTAATATTCAAACGGATATCAAAGATTTATTCAGTTTAGAAAAAATAATAAGTCATCATAGCCCGTATTTAGTGGGAATTTGATATTTCTATACCCGTAAAAAATGTAATTCAGCCCATAATATACCAAATACTGCCATTTCTGATGGTGAAATCTATTGATTCATCAATCTCTACCTATAGCTATCTCATATTCAATAGGATATCAAATATTTATTCAGTTTAGAGAAAATAGTAAGTCACCATAGTCCATATTTAATGGAAATTTGATATTTCTACCCGTAAAAATGCAAGTTAGCCCATTATATTAACAAATACTGCCATTTCTGATGGTGAAATATACTGAAAAATCAACCTCTATATAATGCTCAACAGAATATCAAAGGTTTATTCATTTCAGAGAAAATAGTAAGTCACCATAGCCCATATTGTAGTTTAAATGTGATATTTCTACCCGTAAAAATGCAAGTCAGCCCATTATATACCAAATACTGCCATTTCTGATGGTGAAATATACTAAAACATCAACGTCTACCTACAGCTCATTCATATTCAACAGAATATCAAAGATTTATTCAGTTTAGAGAAAATAATAAGTCATCATAGCCAATATTGTAATGGAAATGTCAAATTTCTATCCGTAAAAAATGCATGTCAGCCTATTATATACCAAATCTTGCCATTTCTGATGGTGAAATCTACTGAAACATCAATGTCTACCTACAACTCATTCATATTCAACAGAATATCAAAGTTTTATTCAGTTTAGAGAAAATAATATGTCATCATGGTAAGGCGTACTATTGCGGACTTGTATATTTTACGGAACTTGCATAGTTACGGTACAACGGACAGAAATATCGGTCAGTTCAGGTGTAAAATCTTCAAGTCAACAATTTCCGGTAAAACTAATAAATAAAAACAATCTACAGTTTATCAATTTAGCTATTTTATGTATGCAACGAAGAAGCACATTTATTTATGAATTCTTATGATAACAAATTTGCTAATTATGTGATTGTTGCAGTCTGACAAGGGATATTGTTAAAACCGAAAGTAGCACGATATCGACAGAGGGCTGTACACATGTGGGCTAAGACATGGAAATGTAAATACTAAATAATAATCATCATTTCTGTCTAGACAGATCTTTTCCTTAATTAAGATAGTTGTATTTTATACAGATAAAACTATACAACAGCACCCATATCATAATAACAACACCAAAACCAGAACCCGTATATAATATAACCACTAAAAATGTTTAAGCTATAAAGATACCTTGCCCCACTTTCATTTTAATTTCAAGCTTTTCAGAGATATTTTAACAAAGTATGATAAGTTCTGATGACAATTAATAAAGGCTTAAAAAAACAATTACAACAAAAAAACAAGAGAGTCGTCACGGGTGACAAATGCCCTCAAAGTGTTTGACACCGAAATGCATTTTGGCGGAAAAACAATACAATGTAATGCAGGTGTAACATGAAATTTTGATGCTGTTAAAGATGACACAGGAGTCAGTTCTTAACATTAGAAACAGAACCTTTGACGATTATGATAGCTAAGAAAAGAGCCAAGGGTCAAAACTTAGTTAAAAAGGCCCCTAAGTCATTCTCAACGTTAAAAAGGACCCTGGGTTGATTGTCAACGTCAAAAACAGATCCTGGGTAAATTCTTAACGTTTTAAAAAAAAGACACTAGGTCAAATTTCAACATTAAAAAAACATACTGTGTTGATTGTTACTATTAAGTTGATTCTTAATGCTTAGAAAAGACCCTAAAATGGTACACGACACTCCGCTATCCCAAGATGAACTCACAAACCAAATTTGGAATCCGTAGCTGATAAGGTATAAGAAAAATGCTCCGGAAAGCTTTATTTTAAAATTGAGGTCAACGGCCAAGGTCACAGTGACCTGAAAATGGTACGCGACACATCGCCATCCCAAGATGAACTCACATACCAAATTTTGGATCTGTAGCTGGTAAGGTATAGGAGATATGCTCCGGACAAGCTTTTTGTAAAATCGAGGTCAAAGGTCAAGGTCAAGGTCACAGTGACCTGAAAATGGTACGCGACACCCCTCCATCCCAAGATACTCACACACCAAATTTGGAATCCATAGCTGGTAAAGTATAGGAGATATACTCCGTACAAGTTTTTTGCAGCTGGTAAGGTATAAGCTTTTTGTAAATTCGAGGTCAAAGGTCACAGTGACCTTAAAATGATATGCGACACTCCGTCATTCCAAGATGAACTCATATACCAAATTTTGGATCCGTAGCTGGTAAGGTATAGGAGATATGCTCCGGACAAGTTTTTTGTAAAATCGAGGTCAAAGGTCAAGGTCACAGTGACCTGAAAATGGTACGCGACACTCAACCATCTCAAGGTGATCTCACACACCAAATTTGGAACCCGTATCTGGTAAGGTGTAGGAGATATGCTCTGGACAAGCTTTTTGTAAAATCGAGGTCAAAGGTCAAGGTCAATGTCACAGTGACCTGGAAATGGTATGCGACACTCCGTCATCCCAAGATGAACTCACACACCAAATTTGCAATCCTTAGCTGGTAAGGTATATGAGATATACTCCGGACAAACTTTTTGTAGCTGGTAAGGTATAACCTTTTTTTAAAATCGAGGTCAAAGGTCATAGTCAAAGGAAGATTGTCATAGTTTTCCGCCGTTTCTTTCATCGTGGCTTTTACTTCAACATGTGCGTTTTGATGACGTCATAACAATTCAAATGGACTAAATGAAATCATGAAATCGTGAAATTGTAAAATCATGAAATTGTGAAATCGTGAAATCGTGAAATTTTGAAGTGAAATCGTGAAATCGTGAAATTGTGAAATCGTGAAATTGTGAAATCATGAAATTTTGAAATCGTGAAATTTTGAAGAGAAATCGTGAAATTGTGAAATTTTGGAGAGAAATCGTGAAATTGTGAAATCGTGAAATTTTGAAGTAAAATCGTGAAATTGTGTAATCGTGAAATTTTGAAGTGAAATCGTGAAATTGTGAAATCATGAAATCGTGAAATCATGAAATTTTGAAGTGAAATCGTGAATTTTTGAAGTGAAATCGTGAAACTGTGACATCGTGAAATCGTGAAATCATGAATTGCTTTGTGTGAAATCTTGAAATGGAAATGTCACCGCCGGTCTTTCGTACATATGTGCTGGTATAATGTATTACATTATCTTACAATGATGTGCTTTACCTAATGAATATTTATTGTCATTGAGCAAACAGAACAGAAACTGATCAGATAGCTTTGTCATGAATAGTCATTAATATAATATTAAACATAATATGATATTATTATGAAATATTATAATAAAATGCATTGAGTGTATGCAAGAAAATAAAATCGATTAACTTTTATTTATTGTTATTGATATTTCTATACAGTGTCCCGAAAAGAAACAGAATCTTAATTTATTACTCTTTTCATTTGGACATACAAACCACAGTGTAGCTCCTATTAACCCTTATAGCAGTGACCTGTCACCATTTTCTCTTACTTTCGTTTTGTGTACACTTTTGAGAGACTAATGACTGATCATACAGCTTGCATTGTGATGAGACGCTATCTTAATCAGCGCCTAATCAGGATCCAAACTGTTAGCAAATACCAGATAGGTTGCACTTAGCAGGCAAAGGTATTAAAGAATTATTAATTCTTCATTTAAGTTGTACAAAAATTTTCTTAGTGTGTACTTTCTAATGGGGATTATGCCCTTTCTTTAGGTTTACATGTCCAAATATTTGGAGTCAATACAATACATACAAGAGTTCCAATTGGTCTACACAGCTTTCTACTAATTTATTTTCATCATATAGTTTATTAAATTTTACTTATATATTATTTTTTTACAAAATAATAATATATTTTTTATATTGAGGGGCAGTCACCCTATGGGGCAATAATCCTAAAGGGTTATTATCCTAAGGGGCAATTGCCCATAGGGCAATCATCCTATGGGGGAATCACCCCATGGGGGAATCACCCTACACTCAATGTCACAGTGACCTGAAAATGGTACGCGACACTCAGCCATCCCAAGATGGACTCACACACCAAATTTGGAATCTGTAGCTGGTAAGCTTCATATAAATACTTTTTCACCATCTGCAAACAGAGTAGACCCTGATATAGGAGCAGTGTACATAGAGTCTGCCATGTAATATTAATAATAACAACAGATCAGATGAATTTAATACAATCTTTCTTACTGGTGCCAATATTAAGGAACAGCTTATGGACAGTATTCAAACTGTATTATATTCATATAATTGTTTTCTTTTTTTCTTTTTGCTGGAATTTTGTAGTCAAAATTTAATTGTAGAAGTAAGAACAAATACAATTAAAGCTAAAGTTGTTTTTTTAATTGTGACATAATTATGTGATACGCCTATTTCATGGTTGAGTGCATTTCCTGTCTCAGACTCATTTCCCAACTTCGTTACTGGTTGAGGGCATTTCCTGTCTCAGACCCTTTCCCCTTTTTATAACAGGTTAAGTGCATTTCCTGCGTATGCCCCTTTCCCATCCTGATTGCAATAGGTGCACAATAAACAAGTCCTTACTAGTCACAACACAAAAACAAAATAATTTTTCAAGTAGATGTTGATTTGTTTTTTACCCTTTACTCCATGGATATACATGTAAGAAATAAAGACAGTCTGAATATTTATTAATTTATTCTGTTGAATATGAATGAGGTGTAGGTAGACCTTGATGTTTCAGTAGATTTCATATGAAATGGAAGTATTTGGTATATAAAGGGCTGACTTTCATTTTCTACGGGTAGAAATATCACATTTCTGCTAAAATAATTATAGGCTATGATGATGTATTATTTTCTCTGAAATGAATAAATCTTTGAATATGAATGAGCTGTAGGCAGTATTTGGTATATAACTGGCTGACTTGCATTTGTTATGGGTAGAAATATCAAATTTCCAGGGTGCTGGAGAAATCGCCTAGTGACGAAATCGCCTACAATTAGATATATAGTAAACCAATTGGAGAAATCGCCTAGAAAGCAATTATATAGTGCTTGTATTTCGCACCTATGGTACAGGTAGTGATAACATGACAGAACAATGAAGAATGTTTGTAACAAGAATAAATTGTCCTGTTAATTGTGTTGTTGACCAAGATTGGACGATTAGTGTAATCCCTGATCACCACCAGGAATTTGACAGCCGAATATTACAGGAGTTGATAATTATATCGAATATTAGCAGAAAGTGAAAATGTCATACGCACGGAACAAGGTATAATATGAGTCTTCCTTCTTATTAGATTATATGGATCCAATAAATGTTCGAAAAGCAATATTAGTTAGTACAAAATGTCGGTTACCACAGTAAAAATAAAATTGTTATCAATAAAAGATATCTATGTAAAGTGTGTATTGTTAACCCTTTATTTCACATAAACATCTTTACACAAGTATGTTGGAATACAGAATAGACCCAGATCAGGCATCTTTTGTAGGAGCCATCTGACCAGAGTCTGCTCTGTTTGCTTACGGAATTTGATCCATTTCTTAAATGAACTCACTTTCTTTAACGGCCTATGTACGCATGATATTTTTGTATTGGTAGGAACTAGGGTCATATAAACAAACGGAATAGACCCTGATTACACTGCCATACATTATTGCTATTTGAATATTTACTGAACCCAGATCTCTGACATGAAGTAAGACCCATATTATAACTGTTTCGAACAATTTAATCATAAGGCAATTTTGGTATACCGGGTATACATGTAATTAACACTCCCTGTCAAATTCTATGTTGTGATCAGGGGCTGCACTGATCGTTCAATATTGTTCATTACGATCTGGAAAACAATACCACACAACAATTTAATCTTGTCGGTGGTCTGTGGAATAAAGTGACGTTCATACTTTCTGCATAACTATTATAATTATTGCTCATTATATATAAACATCTTCTGTCAAATTAATTCTATGTAGGCCTAGTGATCAGGGGCTACACTTATCGATCAATCTTGGTCGTCTTGATCTGGAAAATAATACCATAGAACAATGTAATATTGTTACAAACATTCTTTATTGTTGGGTCATGTTATCCGTCCTGTATCATAAGTGCGAAATACAAACACTATATAATTTCTTTCTAGGCGATTTCTCCAAATGGTTTACTATACATCTAATTGTAGGCGATTTCGTTACTAGGCGATTTCTCCTTAAACCAAATTTCCACTACAATATGGCTATGATGACGTATTATTTTCTCTGAAATGAATAAATCTTTGAATATGAATGAGCTGTAGATAGACATTGATGTTTCAATAGATTTCACCACCTGAAATGGCAGTATTTGGAATATAATAGGCTGACTTGCATTTTTACGGGTTGAAATATCACATTTCTGCTATAGTATGGGCTATGATGACTGATTTTTTTTCTCTTAACTGAATAAATATTTGATATTCTGTTGAATATGAATGAGCTGTAGGTAGACATTGATGTTTCAGTAGATTTCACCATCAGAAATGGCAGTATTTCGTATATAATTGGCTGACTTGCATTTTTTACGGGTTGAAATATCACATTTCTGCTAAAATATGGGCTATGATGACTTACTATTTTCTCTAAACTGAATAACACTTTGACATTGTGTTGAATAGGAATGAGCTGTAGGTAGACGTTGTCAATGTAGTGGAAATGTGATATTTCTAAAAATGCAAGTCTAAACTTAATAATACAAATACTTCCATTTCCGATGGTAAAATCTATTGAAACATCAACCTCTTCCTACAGCTAACTCATATTCAACAGAATAACAAAGATTTATTTAGTTTAGAGAAAATAATTATTCATCAAAGCCCATATTGTAGCGGAAATGTGATATTTCTACCCATAAAAAATGCAAGTCTACTCTTAATATTCCAAATACTGCCATTTCAGATGGTGACATCTATTGAAACATCAACCTCTACCTACAGCTAACTCATATTCAACAGAATAACAAAGATTTATTTAGTTTAGAGAAAACTAGAACTGTAAGCCAAAGGCTAACGAATACTCCCCACCTGTCTGCTTGTCAGAACACCTATCATCAATCTGAACATATGTACATACAGAAACATGAAGAGATTTAAAAACAATACATGCCCCAATTTATTTTATGTAATAAAAATGAAGAATTATTCAGAGAAACAAGACCCTTTCATGAGTTTTTTGTCAAATCCAAAGTTCTAAAGCTAGGTACCTTTTCAGAAAAACATTAAGTTCAAGGACAATAACTCTGACAAAAATTATTCAACCAAAGCCATATTTGAACTTCAGCTGTACCTCATCTAGATTTAGCTCTATGTCAAATTTGAAGTTAATATCTCCAACCACTTCCAAAGAAAGACTGGAAAATTGAAAATTTGACCAAAGAATTAAAGTTCAAGGGCCATAACTCTGTCAAAAATGATTCAACCAGACTGAGATTGGGAATTAAGCTGTAATTTATCTAGAGTTAGCTTTATGCCAAATATAAAGTTAATATCTGCAACCACTTCCAAAAAAAGTCTGGAAAATCCCAAATTTGAAGAAAAAAATTAAAGTTCAAGGGCAGTAACTCTGAAAATAATTATTCAACCTGGCTGAGATTGTAACATAAGCTGTAACTGATCTAGATTTAGCTTTGTACTAAATAAAGAGTTAATATCTCGAGTCACTTCCAAAAAAAGTCCGGAAAACATTGGTAGGGGACTAAAAAGGGGTGATAACTCCTGAAGTAGTGGTCCGATCATAATGGAAATATGCGGTGCACAGGTTTATATGGTCATATGGCTATACATGAACTTTCAACAAAATTAAAGCAAAACTGTAGAAGAAGAAGGCCGGACAAAATTGTGTCCACAGACGGACAGACGGACGGACGGACGGACAGACGGACAACCTGATTCCAGTATACACCCCCCTAAACTTCGTTGTTGGGGGTATAATAATTAGTCATCATAGCCCATATTGTAGCGGAAATGTGATATTTCTACCAATAAAAAATGCAAGTCTACTCTTAATATTCCAAATACTGCCATTTCAGATGGTGACATCTATTGAAACATCAACCTCTACCTACAGCTCACTCATATTCAATAGAATAACAAAGATTTATTTAGTTTAGAGAAAATAAACAGTCATCATAGCCCATATTGTAGCGTAAATGTGACTGTGATTTCTACCCGTAAAAAATGCAAGTCTACCCTTAATATTACAAATACTGCCATTTCAGATGGTGAAATCTATTGAAACATCAACCTCTACCTACAGCTCACTCATATTCAACAGAATAACAAAGATTTATATAGTTTAGAGAAAACAATTAGTCATCATTGCCCATATTACAGTGCAGAAATGTGATATTTCTACCCGTAAAAAATGCAAGTCTACCTTTAGTAATCCGAATACTTCCATTTCCGATGGTAAAATCTATTGAAACATCAACCTCTACCTACAGCTCACTCATATTAAACAGAATAACAAAGATTTATTTAGTTTAGAGAAAATAATTAGTCATCATAGCCCATATTGTAGCGGAAATGTGATATTTCTACCCGTAAAAATTGCAAGTCTACTCTTAATATTCCAAATACTGCCATTTCAGATGGTGAAATCTATTGAAACATCAACCTCTACCTGCAGCTCACTCATATTCAACAGAATAACAAAGATTTATTTAGGTTAGAGAAAACAATTAGTCATCATTGCCCATATTGTTGCAGAAATGTGATATTTCTACCCGTAAAAAATGCAAGTCTACCCTTAATAATCCAAATACTTCCATTTCAGATGGTAAAATCTATTGAAACATCAACCTCTACCTACAACTCACACATATTCAACAGAATATCAAATATTTATTTAGTTTAGAGAAAATAATTAGTCATCATAGCCCATATTGTAGCGGAAATGTGATATTTCTACCCGTAAAAAAATGCAAGTCTACCCTTAATAATCCAAATACGTCCATTTCCGATGGTTAAATCTATTGAAACATCTACCTCTTCCTACAGCTAACTCATATTCAACAGAATATCAAAGATTTATTTAGTTTAGAGAAAATAATTAGTCATCATAGCCCATATTGTAGCAGAAATGTGATATTTCTACCCGTAAAAAATGCAAGTCTACCCTTAATAATCCGAATACTTCCATTTCAGATGGTAAAATCTATTGAAACATCAATCTCAACCTACAGCTAACTCATATTCAACAGAATATCAAAGATTTATTTAGTTTAGAGAAAAAAATTAGTCATCATAGCCCATATTGTAGCGGAAATGTGATATTTCTACCCGTAAAAAATGCAAGTCTACTCTTAATATTCCAAATACTGCCATTTCAGATGGTGAAATCTATTGAAACATCAACCTCTACCTACAGCTCACTCATATTCAACAGTATATCAAAGATTTATTTAGTTTAGAGAAAATAAATAGTCATCATTGCCCAAATTGTTGCAGAAATGTGATATTTCTACCCGTAAAAAATGCAAGTCTACCCTTAATAATCCAAATACTTAGATTTCAGATGGTAAAATCTATTGAAACATCAACCTCTACCTACAGCTTAATCATATTCAACAGAATATCAAAGATTTATTTAGTTTAGAGAAAAGAATTAGTCATCATTGCAGATAATATTGTAGCAGAAATGTGATATTTCTACCCGTAAAAAAATGCAAGTCTACCCTTAATAATCCAAATACTTCCATTTCAGATGGTGAAATCTATTGAAACATCAACCTCTACCTACAGTTAACTCATATTCAACAGAATTTCAAAGATTTATTTAGTTAAGAGAAAATAATTATTCATCATTGCCCATATTGTTGCAGAAATGTGATATTTCTACCCGTAAAAAAATGCAAGTCTACCCTTAATAATCCAAATACTTCCATTTCAGATGGTGAAATCTATTGAAACATCAACCTCTACCTACAGTTAACTCATATTCAACAGAATTTCAAAGATTTATTTAGTTAAGAGAAAATAATTAGTCATCATTGCCCATATTGTTGCAGAAATGTGATATTTCTACCCATAAAAATGCAAGTCTACCCTTAATAATCCAAATACTTCCATTTCAGATAGTAAAATCTATTGAAACATTAACCTCTATCAACAGCTAACTCATATTCAACAGAATATCAAAGATTTATTTAGTTTAGAGAAAATTATTAGTCATAATTGCCCATATTGTAGAAGAAATTTGATATTTCTACCCGTAAAAAATGCAAGTCTACCCTTAATAATCTAAATACTTCCATTTCAGATGGTAAAATCTATTGAAACATCAACCTCTACCTACAGTTAACTCATATTCAACAGAATTTCAAAGATTTATTTAGTTAAGAGAAAATAATTAGTCATCATTGCCCAAATTGTTGCAGAAATGTGATATTTCTACCCGTAAAAAATGCAAGTCTACCCTTAATAATCCAAATACTTAGATTTCAGATGGTAAAATCTATTGAAACATCAACCTCTACCTACAGCTAAATCATATTCAACAGAATATCAAAGATTTATTTAGTTAAAAGAAAAGAATTAGTCATCATTGCAGATATTGTAGCAGAAATGTGATATTTCTACCCGTAAAAAAATGCAAGTCTACTCTTAATAATCCAAATACTTCCATTTCAGATGGTAAAATCTATTGAAACATCAACCTCTACCTACAGATAAGTCATATTCAACAAAATAACAAAGATTTATTTAGTTTAGAGAAAATAATTAGTCATCATAGCCCATATTGTAGCGGAAATGTGATATTTCTACCCGTAAAAAATTCAAGTCTACCCTTAATAATCCAAATACTTCCATTTCAGATGGTAAAATCTATTGAAACATCAACCTCTACCTACAGCTCACTCATATTCAACAGAATATCAAATATTTATTTAGTTTAGAGAAAATAAATAGTCATCATAGCCCATATTGTAGCGAAAATGTGATATTTCTACCCGTAAAAAATGCAAGTCTACCCTTAATAATCCAAATACTTCCATTTCAGATGGTAAAATCTATTGAAACATCAACCTCTACCTACAGTTAACTCATATTCAACAGAATTTCAAAGATTTATTTAGTTTAGAGAAAATAATTAGTCATCATTTCCCATATTGTTGCAGAAATGTGAATTTCTACCCATAAAAATGCAAGTCTACCCTTAATAATCCAAATACTTCCATTTCAGCTGGTAAAATCTATTGAAACATCAACCTCTACCTACAGCTAAGTCATATTCAACAAAATAACAAAGATTTATTTAGTTTAGAGAAAATAATTAGTCATAATTGCCCATATTTTAGAAGAAATTTGATATTTCTACCTGTAAAAAATGCAAGTCTACTCTTAATAATCCAAATACTTCCATTTCAGATGGTGAAATCTATTGAAACATCAACCTCTACCTACAGCCCATTTATATTCAACAGAACATCAAAGATTTATTTAGTTTAGAGAAAATAATTAGTCATCATTGCCCAAATTGTTGCAGAAATGTGATATTTCTACCCGTACAAAATGCAAGTCTACCCTTAATAATCCAAATACTTAGATTTCAGATGGTAAAATCTATTGAAACATCAACCTCTACCTACAGTTAAATCATATTCAACAGAATTTCAAAGATTTATTTAGTTTAGAGAAAAAAATTAGTCTTCATTGCCCAAATTGTTGCAGAAATGTGATATTTCTACCCGTAAAAAATGCAAGTCTACCCTTAATAATCCAAATACTTCCATTTCAGATGGTGAAATCTATTGAAACATCAACCTCTACCTACAGTTAACTCATATTCAACAGAATTTCTTTTCTCTTAACTAAATAAATCTTTGATATTCTGTTGAATATGATTTAACTGTAGGTAGAGGTTGATGTTTCAATAGATTTTACCATCTGAAATCTAAGTATTTGGATTATTAAGGGTAGACTTGCATTTTGTACAGGTAGAAATATCACATTTCTGCAACAATTTGGGCAATGATGACTAATTATTTTCTCTAAACTAAATAAATCTTTGAAATTCTGTTGAATATGAGTTAGCTGTAGGTAGAGGTTGATGTTTCAATAGATTTTACCATCTGAAATGGAAGTATTTGGATTATTAAGGGTAGACTTGCATTTTTTACGGGGAGAAATATCACATTTCTGCTACAATATGGGCTATGATGACTAATTATTTTCTCTAAACTAAATAAATCTTTGTTATTTTGTTGAATATGAGTTAGCTGTAGGTAGAGGTTGATGTTTCAATAGATTTTACCATTTGAAATGGAAGTATTTGGATTATTAAGGGTAGACTTGCATTTTTTATGGGTAGAAATATCACATTTCTGCAACAATATCGGCAATGATGACTAATTATTTCCTCTAAACTAAATAAATCTTTGAAATTCTGTTGAATATGAGTTAGCTGTAGGTAGAGGTTGATGTTTCAATAGATTTTACCATCTGAAATGGAAGTATTTGGATTATTAAGGGTAGACTTGCATTTTTTACGGGGAGAAATATCACATTTCTGCTACAATATGGGCTATGATGACTAATTATTTTCTCTAAACTAAATAAATCTTTGTTATTTTGTTGAATATGAGTTAGCTGTAGGTAGAGGTTGATGTTTCAATAGATTTTACCATTTGAAATGGAAGTATTTGGATTATTAAGGGTAGACTTGCATTTTTTATGGGTAGAAATATCACATTTCTGCAACAATATCGGCAATGATGACTAATTATTTCCTCTAAACTAAATAAATCTTTGAAATTCTGTTTAATATGAGTTAACTGTAGGTAGAGGTTGATGTTTCAATAGATTTTACCATCTGAAATGGAAGTATTTAGATTATTAAGGGTAGACTTGCATTTTTTACGGTTAGAAATATCAAATTTCTTCTACAATATGGGTAATGATGACTAATAATTTTCTCTAAACTAAATAAATCTTTGATATTCTGTTGAGTATGAGTTAGCTGTAGGTAGAGGTTGATGTTTCAATAGATTTTACCATCTGAAATGGAAGTATTTGGATTATTAAGGGTAGACTTGCATTTTTTACGGGTAAAAATATCAAATTTCCGCTACAATATGGGCTATGATGACTATTTATTTTCTCTAAACTAAATAAATATTTGATATTCTGTTGAATATGAGTTAGCTGTAGGTAGAGGTTGATGTTTCAATAGATTTTACCATCTGAAATGGAAGTATTTGGATTATTAAGGGTATACTTGCATTTTTATGGGTAGAAATGTCACATTTCTGCAAAAATATGGGCAATGGTGACTAATTATTTTCTCTTAACTAAATAAATCTTTGAAATTCTGTTGAATATGAGTTAACTGTAGGTAGAGGTTGATGTTTCAATAGATTTCACCATCTGAAATGGAAGTATTTGGATTATTAAGGGTAGACTTGCATTTTTTTACGGGTAGAAATATCACATTTCTGCTACAATATCTGCAATGATGACTAATTATTTTCTCTAAACTAAATAAATCTTTGTTATTTTGTTGAATATGACTTAGCTGTAGGTAGAGGTTGATGTTTCAATAGATTTTACCATCTGAAATGGAAGTATTTGGATTATTAAATGTAGACTTGCATTTTGTACGGGTAGAAATATCACATTTCTGCAACAATTTGGGCAATGATGACTAATTATTTTCTCTAAACTAAATACATCTTTGAAATTCTGTTGAATATGAGTGGGCTGTAGGTAGAGGTTGATGTTTCAATAGATTTCACCATCTGAAATGGAAGTATTTAGATTATTAAGGGTAGACTTGCATTTTATACTGGTAGAAATGTCACATTTCCGCTACAATATGGGCTATGATGACTATTTATTTTCTCTAAACTAAATAAATATTTGATATTCTGTTGAATATGAGTTAGCTGTAGGTAGAGGTTGATGTTTCAATAGATTTTAACATCTGAAATGGAAGTATTTGGATTATTAAGGGTAGACTTGCATTTTTTACGGGTAGAAATATCATATTTCCGCTACAATATGGGCTATGATGACTAATATTTTTCTCTAAACTAAATAAATCTTTGTTATTCTGTTGCATATGACTTAGCTGTAGGTAGAGGTTGATGTTTCAATAGATTTTACCATCTGAAATCTAAGTATTTGGATTATTAAGGGTAGACTTGCATTTTTTACGGTAGAAATATCACATTTCTGCAACAATATGGGCAATGATGACTAATTATTTCCTCTAAACTAAATAAATCTTTGAAATTCTGTTGAATATGAGTTAACTGTAGGTAGAGGTTGATGTTTCAATAGATTTTACCATCTGAAATGGAAGTATTTAGATTATTAAGGGTAGACTTGCATTTTTTACGGGTAGAAATATCAAATTTCTTCTACAATATGGGCAATGATGACTAATAATTTTCTCTAAACTAAATAAATCTTTGATATTCTGTTGAGTATGAGTTAGCTGTAGGTAGTGGTTGATGTTTCAATAGATTTTACCATCTGAAATCTAAGTATTTGGATTATTAAGAGTAGACTTGCATTTTGTACGGGTAGAAATATCACATTTCTGCAACAATTTGGGCAATGATGACTAATTATTTTCTCTAAACTAAATAAATCTTTGATGTTCTGTTGAATATGAATGGGCTGTAGGTAGAGGTTGATGTTTCAATAGATTTTACCATCTGAAATGGAAGTATTTGGATTATTAAGGGTAGACTTGCATTTTTTACTGGTAGAAATATCAAATTTCTTCTACAATATGGGCAATTATGACTAATTATTTTCTCTAAACTAAATAAATCTTTGTTATTTTGTTGAATATGACTTAGCTGTAGGTAGAGGTTGATGTTTCAATAGATTTTACCATCTGAAATGGAAGTATTTGGATTATTAAGGGTAGACTTGCATTTTTATGGGTAGAAATGCACATTTCTGCAACAATTTGGGCAATGATGACTAATTATTTTCTCTAAACTAAATAAATCTTTGAAATTCTGTTGAATATGAGTTAACTGTAGGTAGAGGTTGATGTTTCAATAGATTTTACCATCTGAAATGGAAGTATTTGGATTATTAAGGGTAGACTTGCATTTTTTACGGGTAGAAATATCACATTTCCGCTACAATATGGGCTATGATGACTATTTATTTTCTCTAAACTAAATAAATATTTGATATTCTGTTGAATATGAGTTAGCTGTAGGTAGAGGCTGATGTTTCAATAGATTTTACCATCTGAAATGGAAGTATTTGGATTATTAAATGTAGACTTGCATTTTGTACGGGTAGAAATATCACATTTCTGCAACAATTTGGGCAATGATGACTAATTATTTTCTCTAAACTAAATACATCTTTGAAATTCTGTTGAATATGAGTGGGCTGTAGGTAGAGGTTGATGTTTCAATAGATTTCACCATCTGAAATGGAAGTATTTAGATTATTAAGGGTAGACTTGCATTTTATACTGGTAGAAATGTCACATTTCCGCTACAATATGGGCTATGATGACTATTTATTTTCTCTAAACTAAATAAATATTTGATATTCTGTTGAATATGAGTTAGCTGTAGGTAGAGGTTGATGTTTCAATAGATTTTACCATCTGAAATCTAAGTATTTGGATTATTAAGGGTAGACTTGCATTTTGTACGGGTAGAAATATCACATTTCTGCAACAATTTGGGCAATGATGACTAATTATTTTCTCTAAACTAAATAAATCTTTGAAATTCTGTTGAATATGAGTTAGCTGTAGGTAGAGGTTGATGTTTCAATAGATTTTACCATCTGAAATGGAAGTATTTGGATTATTAAGGGTAGACTTGCATTTTTTACGGGTAGAAATATCACATTTCTGCAACCATTTGGGCAATGATGACTAATTTTTTTCTCTAAACTAAATAAATCTTTGAAATTCTGTTGAATATGATTTAACTGTAGGTAGAGGTTGATGTTTCAATAGATTTTACCATCTGAAATCTAAGTATTTGGATTATTAAGGGTAGACTTGCATTTTGTACGGGTAGAAATATCACATTTCTGCAACAATTTGGGCAATGATGACTAATTATTTTCTCTAAACTAAATAAATCTTTGATGTTCTGTTGAATATAACTGGGCTGTAGGTAGAGGTTGATGTTTCAATAGATTTCACCATCTGAAATGGAAGTATTTGGATTATTAAGAGTAGACTTGCATTTTTTACGGGTAGAAATATCAAATTTCTTCTACAATATGGGCAATTATGACTAATTATTTTCTCTAAACTAAATAAATTTTTGTTATTTTGTTGAATATGACTTAGCTGTAGGTAGAGGTTGATGTTTCAATAGATTTTACCAGCTGAAATGGAAGTATTTGTATTATTAAGGGTAGACTTGCATTTTTATGGGTAGAAATGCACATTTCTGCAACAATATGGGAAATGATGACTAATTATTTTCTCTAAACTAAATAAATCTTTGAAATTCTGTTGAATATGAGTTAACTGTAGGTAGAGGTTGATGTTTCAATAGATTTTACCATCTGAAATGGAAGTATTTTGATTATTAAGGGTAGACTTGCATTTTTTACGGGTAGAAATATCATATTTCTGCTACAATATGGGCTATGATGACTAATTTTTTTCTCTAAACTAAATAAATATTTGATATTCTGTTGAATATGAGTTAGCTGTAGGTAGAGGTTGATGTTTCAATAGATTTTACCATCTGAAATCTAAGTATTTGGATTATTAAGGGTAGACTTGCATTTTGTACGGGTAGAAATATCACATTTCTGCAACAATTTGGGCAATGATGACTAATTATTTTCTCTAAACTAAATAAATCTTTGAAATTCTGTTGAATATGAGTTAGCTGTAGGTAGAGGTTGATGTTTCAATAGATTTTACCATCTGAAATGGAAGTATTTGGATTATTAAGGGTAGACTTGCATTTTTTACGGGTAGAAATATCACATTTCTGCAACAATTTGGGCAATGATGACTAATTTTTTTCTCTAAACTAAATAAATCTTTGAAATTCTGTTGAATATGATTTAACTGTAGGTAGAGGTTGATGTTTCAATAGATTTTACCATCTGAAATCTAAGTATTTGGATTATTAAGGGTAGACTTGCATTTTGTACGGGTAGAAATATCACATTTCTGCAACAATTTGGGCAATGATGACTAATTATTTTCTCTAAACTAAATAAATCTTTGATGTTCTGTTGAATATAACTGGGCTGTAGGTAGAGGTTGATGTTTCAATAGATTTCACCATCTGAAATGGAAGTATTTGGATTATTAAGAGTAGACTTGCATTTTTTACGGGTAGAATATCAAATTTCTTCTACAATATGGGCAATTATGACTAATTATTTTCTCTAAACTAAATAAATCTTTGTTATTTTGTTGAATATGACTTAGCTGTAGGTAGAGGTTGATGTTTCAATAGATTTTACCAGCTGAAATGGAAGTATTTGGATTATTAAGGGTAGACTTGCATTTTTATGGGTAGAAATGCACATTTCTGCAACAATATGGGAAATGATGACTAATTATTTTCTCTAAACTAAATAAATCTTTGAAATTCTGTTGAATATGAGTTAACTGTAGGTAGAGGTTGATGTTTCAATAGATTTTACCATCTGAAATGGAAGTATTTGGATTATTAAGGGTAGACTTGCATTTTTTACGGGTAGAAATATCATATTTCCGCTACAATATGGGCTATGATGACTAATTTTTTTCTCTAAACTAAATAAATCTTTGTTATTCTGTTGAATATGACTTAGCTGTAGGTAGAGGTTGATGTTTCAATAGATTTTACCATCTGAAATGGAAGTATTTGGATTATTAAGGGTAGACTTGCATTTTTTATGGGTAGAAATATCACATTTCTGCAACAATATGGGCAATGATGACTAATTATTTCCTCTTAACTAAATAAATCTTTGAAATTCTGTTGAATATGAGTTAACTGTAGGTAGAGGTTGATGTTTCAATAGATTTTACCATCTGAAATGGAAGTATTTAGATTATTAAGGGTAGACTTGCATTTTTTACGGGTAGAAATATCAAATTTCTTCTACAATATGGGCAATGATGACTAATAATTTTCTCTAAACTAAATAAATCTTTGATATTCTGTTGAGTATGAGTTAGCTGTAGGTAGAGGTTGATGTTTCAATAGATTTTACCATCTGAAATCTAAGTATTTGGATTATTAAGGGTAGACTTGCATTTTGTACGGGTAGAAATATCACATTTCTGCAACAATTTGGGCAATGATGACTAATTATTTTCTCTAAACTAAATAAATCTTTGATGTTCTGTTGAATATGAATGGGCTTTAGGTAGAGGTTGATGTTTCAATAGATTTTTAATTTTTTTTTTCATCTGAAATGGAAGTATTTGGATTATTAAGAGTAGACTTGCATTTTTTACTGGTAGAAATATCAAATTTCTTCTACAATATGGGCAATTATGACTAATTATTTTCTCTAAACTAAATAAATCTTTGTTATTTTGTTGAATATGACTTAGCTGTAGGTAGAGGTTGATGTTTCAATAGATTTTACCAGCTGAAATGGAAGTATTTGGATTATTAAGGGTAGACTTGCATTTTTATGGGTAGAAATGCACATTTCTGCAACAATATGGGCAATGATGACTATTTATTTTCTCTAAACTAAATAAATATTTGATATTCTGTTGAATATGAGTTAGCTGTAGGTAGAGGTTGATGTTTCAATAGATTTTACCAGCTGAAATGGAAGTATTTGGATTATTAAGGGTAGACTTGCATTTTTTACGGGTAGAAATATCACATTTCCGCTACAATATGGGCTATGATGACTAATTATTTTCTCTAAACTAAATAAATCTTTGTTATTTTGTTGAATATGAGTGAGCTGTAGGTAGAGGTTGATGTTTCAATAGATTTTACCATCTGAAATGGAAGTATTTGGATTATTAAGGGTAGACTTGCATTTTTACGGGTAGAAATGTCACATTTCTGCAAAAATATGTGCAATGATGACTAATTATTTTCTCTAAACTAAATAAATCTTTGAATTTCTGTTGAATATGACTTAACTGTAGGTTGAGGTTGATGTTTCAATAGATTTTACCATCTGAAATGGAAGTATTTGGATTATTAAGGGTAGACTTGCATTTTTTACGGGTAGAAATATCACATTTCCGCTACAATATGTGCAATTATGACTAATAATTTTCTCTAAACTAAATAAATCTTTGTTATTTTGTTGAATATGACTTAGCTGTAGGTAGAGGTTGATGTTTCAATAGATTTTACCATCTGAAATGGAAGTATTTGGATTATTAAGGGTAGACTTGCATTTTTTACGGGTAGAAATATCAAATTTCAGCTACAATATGGGCTATGATGACTATTTATTATACCCCCACAAACAGAGTTTGAGGGGGGTATACTGGAATCAGCCTGTCGGTCGGTCGGTCGGTCGGGCGGTCGGTCGGTCGGTCGGTCGGTCGGTCGGTCTGTCTGCAAAATCTTGTACGGCGAACTCCTCCTTCAGTTTCAACCCGATTCACTTGACACTTGGCATAATTGTTAATCAGGAGTAGTAGATGTGCAAGACACAAATTTTAGGTCTCTGTGACCTTGACCTTGACCTTTGGCCTTGAAATTGGTCTTGAAATTGGCAGGCAAAAGCTTGTACTTTGAACTCCTCCTTCACATTCAACCTGATTCACTTGATACTTGCCATAAGTGTTACTCAGGAGTAGTAGATGTGCAAGAAACAAATTTCAGGTCTCTGTGACCTTGACCTTGACCTTTGGCCTTGAAATTGGTATTGAAATTGGCAGGCAAAATCTTGTACTTTGAACTCCTCCTTCAATTTCAACCTGATTCACTTGATACTTGGCATAAATGTTACTCAGGAGTAGTAGATGTGCAAGACACAAATTTCAGGTCTCTGTGACCTTGACCTTGACCTTTGGCCTTGAAATTGGTCTTGAAATTGGCAGGCAAAAGCTTGTACATTGAACTCCTCCTTCACATTCAACCTGATTCACTTGATACTTGGCATAAATGTTACTCAGGAGTAGTAGATGTGCAAGACACAAATTTCAGGTCTCTGTGACCTTGACCTTGACCTTTGGCCTTGAAATTGGTCTTGAAATTGGCAGGCAAAATCTTGTACTTAGAACTCCTCCTTCAATTTCAACCTGATTCTCTTGATACTTGACATAAATGTTACTCAGGAGTAGCAGATGTGCAAGACACAAATTTTAGGTCTCTGTGACCTTGACCTTGACCTTTGGTCTTGAAATTGGTCTTGAAATTGGCAGGCAAAATCTTGTACTTTGAACTCCTCCTTCAATTTCAACCTGATTCACTTGATACTTGGCATAAATGTTACTCAGGAGTAGTAGATGTGCAAGACACAAATTTAAAATCTCTGTGACCTTGACCTTTGGCCTTGAAATTGGTCTTAAAATTGGCAAGCAAAATCTTGTACGGCAAACTCCTCATTCACTTTCAACCTGATTCATTTGATACTTGGCATAAATGTTACTCAGGAGTAGTAGATGTGCAAGACACAAATTTCAGGTCTCTGTGACCTTGACCTTGACCTTTGGCCTTGAAATTGGTCTTAAAATTGGCAGGCAAAATCTTGTACTTTGAACTCCTCCTTCACTTTCAACCTGATTTACTTAATACTTGGCATAAATGTTACTCAGGAGTAGTAGATGTGCAAGACACACATTTCAGGTCTCTGTGACCTTGACCTTGACCTTTGGCCTTGAAATTGGCAGGCAAAATCTTGTACTTAGAACTCCTCCTTCAATTTCAACCTGATTCACTTGATACTTGGCATAAATTACAGAATTTTCTCTATTTGAACTTTGGGTATTTTTGTTATTTGGTCCTGTAACATGTTCAAAACTTGGATTTGCAATCAAGGCTGCCGTGTGGGGGTATTCATCACATTTAGTGATAGTTCTAGTTTTCTCTAAACTAAATAAATATTCAATATTCTGTTGATATGCAGAAATGTGATATTTCTACCCATAAAAAATGCAAGTCTACCCTTAATAATCCAAATACTTAGATTTCAGATGGTAAAATCTATTGAAACATCAACCTCTACCTACAGTTAAATCATATTCAACAGAATTTCAAAGATTTATTTAGTTTAGAGAAAAAAATTAGTCTTCATTGAAAATCTATTGAAACATCAACCTCTACCTACAGCTAAGTCATATTCAACAGAATAACAAAGATTTATTTAGTTTAGAGAAAAAAATTAGTCATCATAGCCCATATTGTAGCGGAAATATGATATTTCTACCCGTAAAAAATGCAAGTCTACCCTTAATAATCCAAATACTTCCATTTCAGATGGTAAAATCTATTGAAACATCAACCTCTACCTACAGCTAACTCATATTCAACAGAATATCAAAGATTCATTTAGTTTAGAGAAAATAATTAGTCATCATTGCCCATATTGTAGAAGAAATTTGATATTTCTACCCGTAAAAAATGCAAGTCTACCCTTAATAATCCAAATACTTCCATTTCAGATGGTAAAATCGATTGAAACATCAACCTCTACCTACAGCTAACTCATATTCAACAGAATATCAAAGATTTATTTAGTTTAGAGGAAGTAAATAGTCATGACATAGCCAATATTGTAGCGGAAATGTGATATTTCTACCCGTAAAAAATGCAAGTCTACCCTTAATAATCCAAATACTTAGATTTCAGATGGTAAAATCTATTGAAACATCAACCTCTACCTACAGCTAATTCATATTCAACAGAATAACAAAGATTTATTTAGCTTAGAGAAAATAATTAGTCATCATTGCAGATATTGTAGAAGAAATTTGATATTTCTACCCATAAAAAATGCAAGTCTACCCTTAATAATCCAAATACTTCCATTTCAGATGGTAAAATCTATTGAAACATCAACCTCTACCTACAGCTCACTCATATTCAACAGAATATCAAAGATTTATTTAGTTTAGAGAAAATAAATAGTCATCATAGCCCATATTGTAGCAGAAATGTGATATTTCTACCCGTAAAAAATGCAAGTCTACCCTTAATAATCCAAATACTTCCATTTCAGATGGTAAAATCTATTGAAACATCTACCTCTACCTACAGCTAACTCATATTCAACAGAATATCAAAGATTTATTTAGTTTAGAGAAAATAATTAGTCATCATTGCAGATATTGTAGCAGAAATGTGATATTTCTACCCGTAAAAATGCAAGTCTACCCTTAATAATCCAAATACTTCCATTTCAGATGGTAAAATCTATTGAAACATCAACCTCTACCTACAGCTAAGTCATATTCAACAAAATAAGAAAGATTTATTTAGTTTAGAGAAAATAATTAGTCATCATTGCAGATATTGTAGCAGAAATGTGATATTTCTACCCGTGAAAAATGCAAGTCTACCCTTAATAATCCAAATACTTCCATTTCAGATGGTAAAATCTATTGAAACATCAACCTCTACCTACAGCTAACTCATATTCAACAGAATATCAAATATTTATTTAGTTTAGAGAAAATAAATAGTCATCATAGCCCATATTGTAGCGGAAATGTGATATTTCTGTGCTTTATTGTACTGCAGTCTCTACACGGAGTGTTAGATCAAGCTTTTCAAAACTGTCGATCCTGCTTTTCTGTGTTTTCGTTTAGTACAGTAAAGAAAATTCTAGATATACGCACTGCCTAGCGCTCTTCCAAAATGCTTAATAGTAATAAATGTCATCTATCATCTATCAATACATATAAAAGTAATAATGGTGCATTGTTCCTATAATACATAACTTCACTAAATCGTTTTGTTCTTTGACAATGATAACAATTTTAAGTCAACTTAGTGAGTTAAAATTGTTATCATTGTCAAAGAGGTCGTCGATTCGATTTCTTTTCAGAATAAATATAAGAATGCTAACTTTCGGCGTTTAATCTGGATACAGATTGTTTTCAAAAGTAATGATAATTTCGATTACCCGATTCCTTTGGTTAAATATTTTGCATTTCTCTATATACAGAGATGCAGTTAAATGCGGCAAAATTTTGTTTGTTTAAACTTAATCATAAATTAATATTAACCCTACACATGTTATACGCGACCTAACTAACATTTGCAAACAGCTTAACCCATATTAGTAGTTGAGGGAGACTACTCTTTTACAGCAAGAGTCGAATCCGGCGTGCCCCAGGGAACCGTACTCGGACCTCTTATGTTTCTCTGCTTTACCAATGACCTGCCAGACTCGGTTACATCCACAGTAAGACTTTTCGCGGATGACTGCCTCCTGTACAAACAAATTAAGAACCATAATGATCAAATCAACCTATAAAAAGACTTAAATTCTTTGGAAAACTGGGCATCAACTTGAGGAATGCAGTTTAACACAAAAAAGTGCAATGTAATGAGATTCAGTCGCGCAAAAATACCGCAAGAACACTTGTACTCATTAAATAACGAAATTTTACAACAGGTCTCGAACAGTCCATATTTAGGTGTAACTTTAAGCGGAAACATGAAATTTGATGAACATATAAGTAAAATTACCAAAAAGGCAAATTCCTCGCTAGGCTTCATCCGAAGGAACTTAAAATACTGCCCACAATCACTCAAACAAACAGCATACATAGCTCTGGTACGATCCATTCTGGAGTATAGAGACACAGTTTGGGACCCATACCATCAGAAAGACATTGACAGGCTGGAAGCAGTGCAGCGTAGGGCGGTCCGATTTATATCAAACGACTATGGACGGAAATCCAGTGTTACAACAATGATGGAGAAACTTAACCTTACTCCTCTTGCTGAACGCTGTCGTGAGCACCGCATCATTATGATGTATAGAATTGTCAACAGCCTAGTAGCAATCCCTCTCGAAAATTTCACCGAATAAAACTCCTCCAATATGAAACCAAGGGCCATAATTTTAGGCCTTGAGTTTCAAATTCGAACAATCTAAATAAAGGAACATTAGAAGATGCTTCATATAAGTTTCAAAGTTCCGGGCCTTACAATTTCACAGGAGATTTTAAAGATTTTCCTATGAAAATCTGATAAGCCAGGGGCGGGGCCATTTTGGTCCAGGGGTCATAATTTGAACAATTTTGGTAGAAAACCATTAGATGATAATAAATACTAAATTTCAACGGTCTAGGCCTTACAGTTTAGGAGAAGATTTTTAAAGATTTTCCTATGAAAAAGTGACAAGCCAGGGGCCGGGGCCATTTTTGGTTCGGGGTCCAATCTTTGTAGAGGACCATTAGACGATGCTACATACCAAATATCAAAGGTCTAGGCCTTACAGTTTAAGAGAAGAAGCTTTTTATGAAAAACTGATAAGCCCCCAGGCTGGGCCATTTTGGTCAAGGGGTCATAATTTGAACAGTCTTTGTAGAGGACCAATAGATGATGCTACATACCAAATATCAAATGTCTAGGCCTTACGGTTTCAGAGAAGAAGATTTTTAAAGATTTTCCTATGAAAAGCTGATAAGCTCTGGGGCGGGGCCATTTTTGGTCCGGGGATCATAATTTGAACAATCTTTGTAGAGGACCATTAGATGATGCTACATACTAAATACCAAAGGTCTAGGCCTTACAGTTTCAGAGAACAAGATTTTTAAAGATTTTCCTTTGAGAAACTGATAAGCCCCGGGGGCGGGGCCATTATTGGTCCAGGGGTCATAATTTGAACAATCTTTGTAGAGGACCTTTAGATAATGCTACATACCAAATATTAAATGTCTAGGCCTTACGGTTTCAGAGAAGAAGATTTTTAAAGATTTTCCTATGAAAAACTGATAAGCCCCGGGGCGGGGCCATTTTTGGCCCGGGGGTCACAATTTGAACAATCTTGGTAGAGGACCATTAGATGATAATACATACTAAATACCAAAGGTCTAGGCCTTATGGTTTCTGAGAAGAAGATTTTTAAAGATTTTCCTATGAAAAACTGATAAGCCCTGGGGCGGGCCATTTTTGGTCCGGGGGTCATAATTTGAACAAATTTGTAGAGGACCATTAGATAATGTTACATACTAAATATCAAATGTCTGGGCCTTACGGTTTCAGAGAAGAAGATTTTTAAAGATTTTCCTATGAAAAACTGATAAGCCCCGGGGCGGGGCCATTATTGGTCCAGGGGTCATAATTTGAACAATCTTTGTAGAGGACCATTAGATAATGCTACATACCAAATATCAAATGTCTAGGCCTTATTGTTACAGAGAAGAAGATTTTTAAAGATTTTCCTATGAAAAACTGATAAGCCCCGGGGCGGGGCCATTTTTGGCCCGGGGGTCATAATTTGAACAATCTTGGTAGAGGACCATTAGATGATGCTACATACTAAATACCAAAGGTCTAGGCCTTACGGTTTCTGAGGAGAAGATTTTTAAAAAATTTCCTATGAAAAACTGATAAGCCCCGGGGCGGGGCCATTTTTAATCCGGGGGTCATAATTTGAACAATCTTTGTAGAGGACCATTAGATGATGCTACATACCAAATATCAAAGGTCTAGGCCTTACGGCTTTAGAGTAGAAGATTTTTAAAGATTTTCCTAAGAAAAACTGATAAGCCCAAGGGCGGGGCCATTATTGGTCCGGGGGACATAATTTGAACAATCTTTGTAGAGGACCATTAGATGATTCTACATACCAAATATCAAAGCTCTAGGTTTTGTTGAACTTTGTGGTTTCAGAGAAGATGTTTAAGTAAATTGTTGACGACGCACGACGCACATACGCAAGACGACGGACGCCGGACACTGCCCCCTCACAATACCTCACCTGGCACTTTGTGCCAGGTGAGCTAAAAAATAAAGAATAATAATAAATAGGTACACTAGAATAATTTTGATTACTTGCTCTTTTACAACCTCTCAGTGAAGCTACACATACAAAACTTGTATTGAAACTTATAAGACATTAGAATAGGGGGCTGCGAAGGTCGCTTCGCACTCTTCGCTCTACATATAAAAGAAATTATATATACTGAAACTTAGAAAATATTAGAACAGGGGGCTGTGAAGGTCGCTTCGCACTCTTTTAACAATAACTTGGGATAATTTTGCTCTCTGTTCTTTAAACTGTCTCTTAATAAAAACAACATGCAATAGAAATTATGCACAAATCTGAAATACTCTGGCAGTTGTCGCATTAAATCAACACAATGGGTTGTGCCACCACATTTTAGACAACAGAAATATAGCATTTAAATTGCTTCGCACTCGTAATAACATACTAACATTAACTGTGAAGTCCATCTTTTATTTTCTTGATAACCTCTCAGTAAGAGACACATGACAGAAAAAAGGTAAGATAAGACAGCGGAAAAGACGAGGAACAAGATAAGTGCTCTGCTCCGCGAAAAGAGACCGGAGAAGACTGCATTGATTATAGACAGTAAGAGCAGATATCTTGAACGACACCAGGATATAATCTCACTAGGCTTCAATGTCATCTGGGTGTGCAATCCTGGAATAAAGCTAAACGAAACTCTACTCTGGCTAAGAAGTAACTACGAGAGGGCAACAGCAAACACAACCCAAGTGAAGGCATATGTGTGGCTGGGCACTTGTGACCTCACAAAATAGGGCCAAGGCGGGAAAATAACATTAAACCAATCTACAGAACACATAATTCAAAAATATAAAGAAATCAAGCAATATTTACTGTCTAACTTGAAGCAGAAGTTGTGATTCTTGGCATCACATACTACTCCTTAATCTGTTGGAACAACCTGAGAGGATTCCCAACTACGCCAGAATTCCAGCCAGAAGAAGACCAACTAATGAAAAGCATAGAAAACCTAAACATTGAACTGGAAGAAATAAATTCAGAAACAGGGCAAGTGACCCCAAAGTTTAACGTTGACCTCGGGAAAGCCAGGACCCGTAGAGGGAGAATTATTTCTCACATACCTTCCCTTATCTCCAAGTTAGAACAACAGGTTCAGATTTCCTTAACTGTAACATGTGTAAGATCACTTTAAAATGTATGAGGTCATATATGACGTCACACCATGGAAACCTATGTTTACATGTCATTTAAACGGCGAAAATACACTTTTTTTGATATGTGAGAAAAAGAATCTGATGCTCGTTGTCTTTTAAGATCACATGTTCCTAAACTCACCAAGAAAATGTTATTAAGCTCGCCAAGGCTCGCTTAATGACATATTCTAAGGCTCGTTTAGGAACATGTGATCTTAAAAGACAACTCGCAACAGATCCTCTATATATTTTACCAACTTCAAGCTCCTGACAGACGGGATTCATCCGGGACCATTTGTGTCAAGAGTCTGGTTGTTTAAGATTATCTATAATATTTTACAGAAAAACATCTGCTCACCACTGAATCAATACTTCTAGCTGCAAAGGCTGCTTTGCACTTGAAATAAATGTGCATACAGTCAACATTGAAATTAACTAAAAAGCTGCAAAGGATACTTTGTACTAACTAATGCTAATACCTCCTGTCTGATCCAGTAACTCAAAGTATAAGAAAGAATATTACAAACACCCGAAGTACAATATTGCTGCAAAGGCTGCTTTGCACTAAGATAAAAGAATATAGCTGCAAAGACTTTTTTGCACTAAATCTAAGTTGTATTCAAATAAATAGCTGCGAATGCCACTTTGCATTACCCTCTAACTAAAGGCTGCTCTCCCCTAAATTAACACATTAGTAGCATATTGTTTAAGAATATAACAAATTCCATCCTAAAAGCTGCAAAGGCTGCTTTGCACTAACCAATTCCACATTATCCCTACAACATTACCAATTGTCGCCAATTCATGGTTCCGCGATCGGTTATTTTTTACCAATCAGTGAACGGCATTAAATTCTGTCCGTACCACCGCGTCACTATCCGCCATATTTAACCACAAACATTCGTAACTACCTTCGTAACTGAGTTAGAAATAAGTTCTATGAAACGTCGGATATTCATAACATAATAACACATATAAATGCCATTACAAAAATACAATTATAATTCCCGATGTCATTATTTTTCACATGTATATTCATGGAGTAAAGGGCTAATCTTGCCTAAGTGCCTAGCTTTCATGTGTTAACAGCTTGGATTCTGATTTAACTTGATTTAACCCTCGGTCAATATCTACTCAAATCGGGAGTAGATCTACAGAAACAATTGCAACATATCAGAGTTTAAGCAGACATCAGTTTTAACCCATTCCTTCATATAAACGCATTTTCACGCATTTGCAAACAGAGTAGACCCAGATCAGACATAAGGAGCCGTCTGATCAGGGTTTGCTCTGTTTGCTTTGAATATGATATAGATATGATCAGTTTTTGTCAAACAAACGAATCATTGAAAAGGTAACATAAAAAACCAGCTAATTAACATTCACAATGTCAGTATTTCTTACAGGAATATTGAAAAGGGAAATGGTTAAAGCAGGATAACAGTTATAAATTTCCGCACAATAGATATTTTGTGATACATGACATTCCAGTCTATTCTTTTTAACCTGTTATTATAAAAAATTATAAACACTTTTCACGATTTTGCAAATAGAGTAGACCCAGATCAGACAGCTGGTGTTATCTGTAGAAGCTGTCTTTAGCTTTTGTCTTCCCGTAAAAATTGGCATAACGAATATTCTTGAAGTGATCGTATCATGCATAGGCCCAGTGTTAATTAGGAAAAGATGAAATAGCCAAAATTGTGAAACATGTAATATGTAAAAACAACTTTGTTGAGACGGAAGAATGTAAATGTTTTACTAAATTATTGAGAAACTAGTTTAACCCTTTGAATGGTGAATCTTCTATATAAAAAACATCCATCATTGTTAACCCATTCCCTCATACGCTAATTTTTGATCCAACCATTTTGAATAAATCTACCGAATAGAAGAATTTACTAGAGAAAATTGAGGGAAAGTTTAGAAAGTTTAGAATCGTGTAGTTTTGAAACCATTGTCTCGTGAGCAAATACTGTATTTATCAAAACGGTTTCAAAAAGTGACTTTTTCAGGGGCGTCAACAATAGGGAATGGGTTAAATGGTAGTTCTAGTAAAGTCCATTCAGTATGAACAAGATGGATTTTCTAAAGTGTTTTGGATGACTTTAAAATAAATGAAAGATCTAATTTGTTCAATTCAAATGAATTTAACTATAAAAAATATATATATATCATTATTTTTCATATGTTCTGTTCACTTATTTTAGTGTGTATGTAATTCCTGTACTAAAGTATGCTTTGACACATCAGTGGGGATTAGCACCCCAACCGTGCATGTACAGCTATAGCCAAAAGGACGCTGATTTACACATCAATGAACACAGATTAAACATGTAAGTCACACGATTGCATAAAATTACGTAATATTTTATGACACCCATGGTCACTTTTGGTATAGCTCGGGGTGTTAAATAAAAGCATAATACATGTATATAGATAAATGGCTTATCTCTTAACTGATCGCAAAAATAATGGTACTTATAGCGACCTGCAAAACTTGCAGCCATTTGCGATCCACGAACTTAGTTCAAATCGAGATAATGAAAGGTACACTTTAGAAGTTGAGATATGACTGCAATAAAAAATAAATTAAAATGTAAATTCTATAATCATACCCTACAGTACATGAACAACATGAGTCGTCCACAGTGTCTCTTTTTAAAAGGAGGTGTAGTTTATGCTGTGGGGGTTTTTTCGCATAGAAGGCCAGCATCATTAAACAAATTTCTTCATTTCCGTCCGACACTTTAACATCGTGAATGTAACATTGCATGTAATAATTTAAATCCTTCTCCAGGACCTTTTTTTTATGAGGGTTTAGCAATCGGTAGAAAAGATATAGATATATTATCAGGTATTTTGGCCAGAGAATCTGACGAGTGTAGGGTGATTCCCCCATAGGGTGATTCCCCCATAGGATGATTGCCCTATGGGCAATTGCCCCTTAGGATAATAACCCTTTAGGATTATTGCCCCATAGGGTGACTGCCCCTCAATATAAAAATTATATTATTATTTTGTAAAAAAATAATATATAAGTAAAATTTAATAAATTATATGATGAAAATAAATTAGTAGAAAGCTGTGTAGACCAATTCGAGGGCTTGGTGTAAAACTATTGTAACTCCTTCACTTTGTGAAGGAGTTACAATAGTTTTACACCAAGCCCTCGAATTGGAACTCTTGTATGTATTGTATCGACTCCAAATATTTGTACATGTAAACCTAAAGAAAGGGCATAATCCCCATTTGAAAGTACACACTAAGAAAAAATTTGTACAACTTAAATGAAGAATTAATAATTCTTTAATACCTTTGCCTGCTAAGTGCAACCTAACTGGTATTTGCTAACAGTTTGGATCCTGATTAGGCGCTGATTAAGATAGCGTCTCATCAAAATGTAAGCTGTATGATCAGTCATTAGTCTCTCAAAAGCGTACCCAAAACGAAAGTAAGAGAAAATGGTGACAGGTCACTGCTATAAGGGTTAATAGGAGCTACACTGTGGTTTGTATGTCCAGATTAAAAGAGTAATAAATTAAGATGTGCAACTTAATGCTTTTGAAGTTGTACAATGGTGTAATGATAAATGTCTTTATCAACCTTTAATTGGATTAACCCTTTCCCTTATGTAAGTGCATTTTGAGGCATCTGCTAACAGATTAGACCCAGATCAGACGGCTCCTATAGTAAGCATCAAGGAAAAATATAAAGCAAATTATCTGACCTTTTAGCATTCAAAAACACTTTTTTTAGGGATTTTTATTACCATGGGGGTAGTTAGGAGCATTTAAGTAAAATTGGATATATTGGATATACAAATACAATATTTTATTCAGCACAAAGAAAATTATATGGCATTTAGCCTTCAAAAACATCAGATAATTTTATAATATAAACAAGAGGGCCAGAATGGCCCTGAAGCGCTCACCAGACTATCAGAGGAGAAGATTTTCAAAGTTTTCACTATATGTTTCTATAGAAAACTAGCCGGCCCTGGGGCGGGCCAATTTTGACCCCAGGGGCATAATTTATATAACTTTTGTAGAGGACTTAGACATGATGCTATGAGCCAAATATGAAAGCTGAGCACCTTTCAGTTTCATAAGATTTTCAAAGTTTGCTCTATATGTTTCTACTGAAAACTACCCACCCCTGGGGCGGGGCCAATTTTGACCCCAGGGCCATAATTAATATAACTTTTGTAAAGGACCTGAAGATGATGATACATGAGTTCATATTATTATTCATATCTTAACTTATTTTTAACCCTTCCACTGTTCTATGTTTATTCAAAATTTCAATACCTACTGAATGTTCATGGACAAAATAGTTATAATGAAAAATAGAAAGTGTAGCCATTTAAGAAAGTAATGAAAAACATCTTTCAAATTCCATTAACAAACAGAGTAGACCCTATTTAGACAGCTGCTAAAGGAGCCGCCTGATCTGGGTCTGCTCTGTTTGCAAATGCATGAAAAGGCATTTATATGAGGGAATGGGTTAAGTAAACATATTATAAGTACATTGTATATTGTACACAAAAATGGAAATAATTTAATGCAATTTGCACTATATAATATCATAAGTAAACAGAGCAGATTGATCATATGGCTACTAAATGAGCCATCTAATCTGGGTCTACTCTGTTTGCAATGGTGCAGAAATGCATAATTTTGGAGTAAAGGGTTGTCTGTGCAATAGGCCAGATCTAAAAATATCAGCTGTCTACCCAGAAGGGAGGCATCCCAGTTGTTATCAAAAGTGCAAAGGGAGACCTAGCACAGTTTGGATTCTGATCTGACGCATATGTAACTTCAAATTACATATGTGTCAGATCAGAATCCAATATTGTACTTCATAATTGTTTTGTACAAGAGAGTTAATTGTAAGATTGACATGTATTAAAAAACAATGTGAACAATCTTAGACAAGCAGACAACAATTCTGAAACAACTATAATACTGATAAAGAATGCTACAGCATAGAACACTTGACTTGTATTCAGCTAAACTTCACAAAAGATATACTGATAAGACTCTATATTGATATCTGAGAGCTTAATGCAGGACATAGATATGCAAAGAGCATTTTGAGAATTATCCACTTAGTTTTCTCCATCTAAAATGAGTGTTTGTTATTTATTTGGCTAAACACAATTTCTACTCTACTGATTAGACTAAGGGTAAAACCACTGGAACTAGGTCAGTCTCAGTGGACTGGGTTGGAGGAGAAACCTTTAGCCGCAGTTTGTGAAGTGAAAAAGCCTATTTTAAAGTATAACCCAAAGGGCAGGACCAATTTTAACCTCAGAACTATGATATTAACAAAATTCTTAAAGGTAAACTAAGTAGATCCATACACCAAATATCTAAGCTCTGGGACATGTAGTTTTTGCCAGGAAGATACTAGTGTTTAAACAGCAGTCAGCTTCGGAAAACTTGCCACCACTAGGGCGGGGCCAATTTTGACCCCAGGGACATGATTTATATAACTTTTGTAGAGGACCTATAGATGATGCTATGTGCCAAATATCAAAGCTGAGAACCTTCCAGTTTCAGAGAAGAAGATTTTCAAAGTTTCACTATATGTTTCTATTGAAAACTTGACACCCCCAGGGTGGGGCCAATTTTGACTCCAGGGACATAATTTATATAACTTTTGTAAAGGACCTATAGGTGAAGCTATGTGCCAAAGATGAAAGCTGAGCACCCTATAGATTCAGAGGAGAAGATTTTTAAAGGTTCAAATTGTTGACGACGGACGACGAACGACGAACGACGCACGACGCACGACGCACGACGCACGACGACGGACGACGGACATCAGGTGATCACAAAAGCTCACCCTGAGCACTTTGTGCTCTGGTGAGCTAAAAAAGAAAACTAAAAACACTTTTTAGGGATTTTTAATAACTATGGGGGAATTGCCCAGTTTGGCAGTTTTATTGTGGGGCAGTCATCCAGGGGGCAATCATCCAGGGGGGAATAGTCCTATGGGGTAATCACCCTATGGGGAAGTTGTCCGTACCCCGAATCTGACACCGGCTTCTTCTCAGCATCTGTGTCCGCCATTTTGTGCGAAAGCTTGGGGTGATTAGCAACAGTAACCAATGTGGGCGGAGCTTATCTTTACTCGCGGAACCATGAATATACAACAACTGATATAACTTTTAGGTCTAAATTCCTGTACAAAAAAATCTAGTGCCAGACCTGTCATTTATGCCTGACCCTCTAATTGGAGACAATGATAAAATGGATAAGAGTCAGATTATGTAGACGACATATGGTCATGGTAATTAATTTTTTTCAAGGCAATATTACAAGTGAAAACAGAAACAGGTTTAATGCGAGATCTACATGATGTCTGCTAAAACGTGAGAGTATAAAATGTGACAAATTCTCAATATTTTGATACATACATGTATACTAAAGAAATTGGTATAAAAGTTTTGGTATGAACTTATCTTGATTAACACTCACTGAGAACAGTATCAGTGATCTGGTTCATAACAGTTTATTGTGAAAAGAGAGAGATTTTTCTTAAAATGGGCATATGTTTTTTTTGCAGTCGAGTCTCTTATCTGTATTTGTCAGCAGCAATTAAAACCTCCGCCATTTTATCTTCTTTCTGGAGAATATTATCTAAACGGTGTAGAGTTGTAAGGATTTACCTATTAGTAAGGTTAATTGGCGACAAGTGTGATATTGTACGGTCATGTCCGTCGCTATCGCGACGGACATATAAGACCGTACAATATCCCACACATAACTGCAACCAAAAATAATGTTCAACCTTTAGAGCTGCAAAGGCTTCTTTGCACTAATCAAGTCCACAGCATCCCTATAACGAATGTCCAATACTCCATAACTACAAACAGGTTAAAAAATTTATCAGCATAGCTATCCTTACAATATACGTCAGCATAGTTCCCGACTCTACAATATAAGTCCAAACTGCAACCAAATTAATAGCCACTCTAAGTGCTGCAAAGGCTGCTTTGCACTAACCAAGTGCCTGAAAAACCTTCCTACAATATACATTCTCAGCTGCAAAGTCTGCTTTGCACTAACCAAGTCCTCAAAAACCTTCCTACAATCTACATTCTCAGCTGCAAAGGCTGCTTTGCACTAACCGAGTGCTTGAAAAACCTTCGTACAATATACATTCTCAGTTGCAAAGTCTGCTTTGCACTAACCAAGTCCTCAAAAATCTTCCTACAATATACAATCTCACCATCTCTACATAACTGTCCGTAACTGCAACCGAATGAATTACCACTCTGAGAGCTTCAAAGGCTGCTTTGCACTATTCAAATCCTCAGAAACCTTCCTACAATATACATTCTCAACTGCAAAGGCTGCGTTGCACTATTCAAATCCTCAGAAACCTTCCTACAATAAACATTCTCAACTGTAAAGGCTGCTTTGCACTATTCAAATCCTCAGAAAACTTCCTACAATAAACATTCTCAACTGCAAAGGCTGCTTTGCACTAACCAAATCCTCAGAAACCTTCCTACAATAAACACTCTCAACTTCAAAGGCTTGCACTATTCAAATCCTCAGAAACCTTCCTACAATAAACATTCTCAACTGCAAAGGCTGCTTTGCACTATTCAAATCCTCAGAAACCTTCCTACAATAAACATTCTCAACTGCAAAGGCTGCTTTGCACTAACCAAATCCTCAACGTCTCTACTGCACAAATTCTGAAGTAAAATATGGCAAACAGAAATGGAAGAGGAAGACCAAGGAATCCTAACTCTAGGACATGCTCGACAAGCAATTCTGTGGCAAACTCGCCGGGAGGGCCGCCAAACAAATTCATAGCTCTAGCAAACAGAGACGAGGATGAATCATGGACCTGCAAAATATGTGACAAACCATGGGAAAAAGGGGCTTATTGTTTTTGGTCAAATTCAGATTTGGTGTTCTCTTACACAACAGTGTTTACTTGAAACACTGACGAAATATTTTTGCCGTTGCTGCTATATTATTGGAGAAATCGTATATTTTCTAATACCACCGCTTTCATAAAATCGCATTTTGGCAAATAACAGCCGACAACTGATATGAAATGACATCAGATAAAACTTTTTTTTCATCTTTCATGCAGTTGTTTTTATAACTAGTCAAATATAGTGATGGTGTTTCTAAATTGATGTATTTATTTATTACTTATATGAAAACAGTTACCATGGTAACCGGATTGAAAAAACACGATTTATAAAATAAATACAACATCTTTATTGAAAAATAAATCAGTAACAGGAACTCTCTCTCTCTCTCTCTCTCTCTCTCTCTCTCTCTCTCTCTCTCTCTCTCTCTCTCTCTCTCTCTCTCTCTCTCGCATGACTGACCCAAATCGACCTACATAACTGGAGTCTACCAATACATAAAAAGTCTAACAAAGTTCAGCAATAAATGTACAAAAGTACCTGCGCATTATCACATATTTATACGAGAATAAATTATCTTATAGTTCAGTAGTTACAGGCCTTTTTCTGTCTATTCCACGGGTCCGACTATCGGACCCATTCCCAATGACAAATATTCTCCTTTTTTCCCAATTTCAAAAAAAAATTCCCAATCAGAAACTGTAATTAAAAAAATTCGAAGATTGAATTTTCGATTTTCGTAAAACGCATATACCGAGATTTTACAGTAGGCGCCGACTATTAGTCATAGAAGATCGTGTATTCGGATGCCTTCATGAGCTATCATTAAATCCTATTGTAAGTAATGTCAACAACAAAAAGTCACACAACTCGAAATATTATCAAACGAAACTACGTAAAATCGGCGCCAAAGGCTTAACAAAACTAGACCAGCTTTGGTCTAAGTCAAGTTCTACTATATCACAGTCGGATATCCCTGTTGGCTAAACTTCTTTTGAGAAAATATGACTCGGAACACGGCAGCACCAGAGAGTCTCTACCTGCTGTACGTGGGATTCTCACGAGCAGTTTGGACTCGACTTTGTCTGAAAATCGGTGTGAAAGTGTTTCCTAAGCGTCAGAATTAACTACCAGCATCAGTGGTGATCCCTTACTATGTCTGTCTGTTAAGAAAATAACTGTGGAGGTGAGTCGGACTGAGTTTCACACGGACGTTTCCCAACAGGAGAACTTTTGACGCTGGCAAGTACCATAAAGACTATCCATGGTTGTACTACAATGGTTATGTCTGTGGGGTACATGTCCAGTCTTTTGTGCATGTTTCAGAAAAATCCATAAACTGATAAAACTAAAGTGCATCAGCACAGCAGCAGTTGAGAGGGTGTTTAATGCCATGAACACTGTCTTTGTGTTCTCCTAAAAGGAGCACACTTTTGCAAACCAAACTGTCTTCCCTCATAATGATTAACTTGGAGGGACCACAAGAACTTTTTGAAGGGTATCTAGAGAAGATGTGTAAAACCTTGCAAAATCCAGAAAGCTTCCACTTTAATAAGACACTGTCTATGTACAGGGCAAGTATTGCTTCAATAAAAATTTAGCAAAATTGTTGTTTAATTATGCATTTATAATTTTTTTAGACATTTTATAAGCACAGATTATACAGTTGTTTGGAAAATATTTCTCAAATTACCGGTTTGTCGATAACTTTTTTTCCCAATTTGTCCAATTTTACGATGTGAAAATTCCCAATTTCACAAGGTACTCTTTTCCCAAAGTGGTCAGAAAAAGGGTTGAGTTAAAAATCATAATGATAGATATAATGGCTTAATTGGGTAGATACTGGTTCCCTGCAAGTCGATTCCGCTTACGAAGTCGGATTCCGGTAAGTCGTGTGGCCGCGATCTAAACGAAGGCCGCTTCTATAGCCCACGGGCAGATAGTTGGTGATAGTCCGGAAGCCTTCTTTTACAAAGTTTACCGGGTAGCGTTCCCATCATAAACAGCAATAACACTAAATATATTTAATGACATACATTTTTGTATTTGGTAGAAAACAATATTTACGAATCAGTTCACATATAAATAATGTTTTTAGGAATACCAGAAAAAATACAGCATAATTATTTGCTTTAAAATACGTTGCCTCAATCATCCGCACTCGGCTATTTACACAGGGCACCCTTCATTAACACCAATAACTTTGAAATACAGGTAACAAAGTCTATTTTTCTCCTTAGAGATGTAAAACAATATATCTAGAATTAATTATCATACATTTTGTAGAGACATTTGTAAAGATAGAACTATACTTAATATATTTAAAATATACAGCATCGTTACTATTCGATGCGTTGCCTCGATCGTCCGCACGGCGATATTTACATTGCCGACATATCATCAACGGCAATAACATTAAAATACATGTAGCACAATACTGTTTCTTCGTACAGATATAAAACAATATAAATAAAGATCCATAACAAAAATACAGCATATTTACTCTATAACATTTTATTCCATAAATATGCCTTTCTAGACCTGTGCAAACAGAACAGATCCAGATCAGACGATTCCTGTAGGAGCCGTCTAATCAGGGTCTGCTCTGTTTGCTTATGGGAAAATACAGATATAGTTCTACAGTTTTGGCCATGGCCAAACATTCGTGTGCCTATGTGCTATCATTGCAATTAATCTAATTAATATTCATGATGTCATGATTTCTTACATGAATATTCATGGAGTAAAATGTTAACCCTTTCCCTCATGTAAGCGAATTTTGACGCATCTGCAAACAGAGTAGACCCAGATCATACGGTTCCTATGGGATTCGTCTGATCAGGATCTGCTGTTTGCTTGTGGTGTAATGTAGATCTGCTCCTACAGCTTCTTCCTGAGCCAAACTGTCATGCGTCCGTAAGCCATTATAAAAAATAATCTTAATAATATTTATGACGTCATTATTTCCTTTATGAATATTCATCAGGGAAAGGGTTAATACGTGGCCTGGATCGCCCGTAACCCCCCTACCCACCCCCAATTTATCTAAAACTATAAAATGACAATAACAATAAAATATATGTAATAAATCGCAAATTATTTTATCTCCATGTAAAATAGTACATGTATCTAAATGAATAGAAGTAATTCTCTAAAACAAAAAGTACAGCATCTTAACTCGGCAACACTCTGTAGTACCCCTTTTAAACCACATCCTATTGTTTACGCTTACCCTTATAAACGCATCCTATTGTTTACGCTTACCCGCAATCAATTCAACCCGTTACTCCATGAATGTATCTTTCTATGTCTTTGCAAACAGAGCAGATCCAGATCAGACGACTCCTTTAGGAGCCGTCTGATCAGGATCTGCTCTGTTTTCTTGCGAAATAATATAAATATGATTCTAAAACAGTTGCTATACTCTGACTAAACATTCCCGTTTCAAATAAACTACATGTAAATGTAATAAAAAATCATCATGTCAATATTTCTTACATAAGTATTCATGGAGTAAAGGGTTAACCCTTTCCCTGTTCAATTTACATGTAAGAAATGATGACATAATGACTATTTTTATAATGTTAACTTTTCAATGAAATTGTTTGCTTTAACAAAAACTGCAGAATCATAGTTTTATTATGTCAACAGCAAACAGAGCAGACCATGATCAGACGGCTACTAGAGGAGTCGTCTGATCTGGGTCTACTCTGTTTGCAAATGCGTGAAAATGCGAAGGAAAAGGGTGACTAAATTTTCTATACAAAACAATGCTGTCAAACGACGCATGAGCACAAAACATATTTTTCTCTAAATCTCTAAATTTTGTGAGAAAATTGTTTGCAATATGGATTTTGCAATGTCAGCAAAAATTCTAGATACTGCACGATAATCGGCTTCAAGTTGTCCTGAACAATTTGGTATATGACACTGTTTGTGTCTTTTAAGGCACTCTATCTCCTGAAATAAGCCACTTCTGAAGCCTTTCCTGCTCTACTATTAGATTCATAAGAAATGAACAAGTTTTCTGTAGCAAACTTTTAACCCATTCCCTCATAGCCTATTTTTAAAGGCAATTTCTGAATAAATCTACCAAAAAGGAGTATATACTGGAAACGAAAAGGAAAATGTAGAATTTTGTAGTATTGAAACCATTGTGCTCCAATGGAGCAAATGCTCTATTTATCACCATGGTTTCAAGAAGTGTCTATTACAGAGGCGTAGAAATGCCCATTTATGGAGGAAGGGGTTAAGGGTTTGTTCAGTGCAACAGACAATAACAAACATGGGCGACAAGGTAGACCAAGTCCATATTCTCCCTCTATACAGTATAGACATGCCAAGCAAGAAATAATGCAACTTACCAGCCCAGATGCACACAGTCTACCAGTGGTAATAATACAGTACACTCGAACACACAGTTGAACAGTACCAGGTTACAGTCTACCAGTGGTAATTAATCCAGTTCAATCGAATACACAGTTGAACAGTACCAGGTTACAGTCTACCAGTGGTAATTAATCAACTTCACTCAAATACACAGTTGAACAGTACCAGTTTACAGGCTACCAGTGGTAATTACTACAGTTCAATCGAATACACAGTTTACCAGTACCAGGTTACAGTCTACCAGTGGTAATTAACCCAGTACATTCGAATACACAGTTGAATAATACCAGGTTACAGTCTACCAGTGCTATTAATTTCTACAGTTCAAACGAATACATGGTTGAACAGTACCAGGTTACAGTCTACCAGTGGTAATCAATCCAGTTCACTCGAATACACAGTTGAACAGTACCAGGTTACAGTCTACCAGTGGTAATTAATCAACTTCACTCAAATACACAGTTGAACAGTACCAGGTTACAGTCTACCAGTGGTAATTAATCAACTTCACTCAAATACACAGTTGAACAGTACCAGGTTACAGTCTACCAGTGGTAATTAATCAACTTCACTCAAATACACAGTTGAACAGTACCAGGTTACAGTCCACCAGTGGTAATTAATCCAGTTCACTCGAATACACAGTTGAACAGTACCAGGTTACAGTCTACCAGTGGTAATTAATCCAGTTCACTCGTATACACAGTTGAACAGTACCAGGTTACAGTCTACCAGTGGTAACTAATCCAGTTCACTCGAATGCACAGTTGAACAGTACCAGATTACAGTCTACCAGTGATAATTAATACAGAACACTCGAATACACAGTCGAACATTAACTCCAGCGACCATAGTTATCGTTATTCTACGAGCCAGGCATTTCTACCAAGATTTACAAAACACCATTTTCTAAGTAAGTGAGTGAGTGAGTTGGGTTTTACGTCCGGCCAACAGTATTTCAGTTATTTGCAGACGGCGACCGCTTGAGACCATTTTATGAACGTGGCTGGTACAAGAAGAAGAAGTTAGTCCCGATGAAACACCCGCACTTGCACACATGATCGCAAAGACACTATTTATTCCATTCCCTCATAGGCTATTTTTAGACCCAACCTCTTTGAATAAATCTATCGAAAAGGAGCATTAACTAAAGGAAGGGAAAATTTTAAAATTTTGTAGTTTGAAACCATTGTGAAAAATAGAGCATTTGCTCCTATAGGAGCAAATGCTCTATTTATCACAATGGTTCCATAAATGTGACTTTTATAGAGTCGTCAAAAGTCGTCAATATGAGGGAATGGGTTAAACATGCTTCTCGTGAAACCTTTGTTAAAACACATGTGTCAAATAATTCCAACTCACAGTGTAGACGCAGTACAAATTCAAACGTGTCTCGATTTGGATGCACAGACTATTTTGAGTTTAAAGTTCATAGCGCGCCATTGCTGTAGAGTCCAATACAGGCAGCGTACAAACTCCAAAACTCACATATAGCACTTGCTCTACATCGTCCCTGTGCTATTAACCAATAAGGTTGCAAGATTTCAGGGCGTTGGCGTCAATACTACATGTGTATATTGCTTAAATTTCTGTCCATTTCATCGAAAAATGGCAGCTGTGAATGGAAACTGTCAATTGATCGGTGAAAAAATAAATAAAAGAAAGGACGGACTATGAAAACAGTGCAAAAACAGTAGCATCTTTTTAAATGAATTACTAAATACAATTTTATTTGTTTGAATAGTAAAGTTCTTTTTGAAACGATTATGTTAAAAATATAATTTGCTCGAAAGGATCTGCTGCTTTAGAGCATATTATCCTTAACATCATTCATTTATAAGATTATACAATGAAAAGATTTTCACCAACTGAAAACTCCGTCGAAAGTTACTATGAAAACAGTGGAAATACAGTAGCACCCTTCTAAACGAATTATAAAAACAATTAACACATATTTCCAGATCAAGTTGTCTCCAATATACATCGAAACTCACTGTTTCGCCCGCCATATTTCAACATAGTGTTTAACCTACTTTTTGGGCCAATCACAATGCTGGAAATTTTGAATTTCTCCACGATTAGTTTCTTATAGTCAGGCACTAATCGCTGACTTAGCAACTAAGTCAGCTGTCCCCAGCGCATGCGCGAGTACATCCTGTGACGTAGTGCGTTTAGCTCGTCCCACCATGTAACAGCGCGAGCATCAATTACACATACATGTAAATGTTCTGTGTAGATACCAAGGCTAAGAAATGAGGTAAACTGATGCAACTCAAACATTTATTGGTAGACATGTACAGAGATTAGAAAACAAGAAAAAGCATTATTAAAAACAACAAAAAGAAGACCCTATATAAAAAAAATTAGCGTGTCAGACAAGTGTATGCTAAATGTAGGACAAATGTAATGTAGAATGCTCAATTTGGAACTTTCCGAACTACCTTTGTCTGTAATAAGCAGCCACCTGTCTATAGAGATTTCATTATTTTGCCGTTGAACGGCTACTGTACAACGATTGACTGTTAAACAAGTATTTATGGTAATTCCTGTCTTTTATCTCACTGGTCCCTCATCCCGGCCCTGAAATTATAAAATATGATAATATTAACTGTAGGTTAATAACCTTTTCCTCCATAGCTTGTAGTATTGAAGACAGGTGGTTGCTTAAAACAGACTGAAATTAAAGCAGAATACTCCTTTAATTAAGAGCATTCTGCTTTAATAATTTCTGACTGCTTTAAGCTACCGTCAGCTAGGATATAGGAATATTTCTTATGATGCATATTCCAGCGTTTAACTGAATTTTAGTTCAAAGCATTTTATTGCATTAAAAAAATTTGCTTTCTTTTAAGAGCATAGCGCTTGAAACGTCGAGAGTGACTCAATGAAATATCTTACCTAATTCGGGGTTGAACAACTTTTGGGTCTGCACATTTAACAGTTGTGTTAGACTGCTATCTTGAAATGCATCGTCCATAATCAAAAACATCTATGGTCTCAAAGGTCGAACGTCGGCTACCTTTCTGACATCTTTCTCAACACACGGTTTATGCTGTTGTCCCTAGTAACGCACGAGACCAATTCCAGCTTCACTCCGCCCACTAAAAAAATACATCCTGTCCAAAAACTAGGCTAAACACTATATCAGTTAGTGTCTATTAAGTGCGAATTTCATGACTTTAAATGCCTTGCTCGCTCGCTAACGCTCGCTGCGCTTCGGCATTTAAAATCATTTATTCCACACTTAATAGACACTAACTAATACGAAGAATAAGGCTTGTGACAAACCTTGTTCATTTCAATTTACCTCATCGAACCGCTTCAGCCAATCAGTGTGGCTTGCATTGCAACTTTGCAATATTTTGGCGGGAAAAGTGACAGCGACGGTAGAGCATTGTGCTAAACAGCTCAGAGCATGTTTATTTCATACTACAGAATATAGTCCTCTCGGCGCGTCCCGCGGCTTGAGGACTATATTCCGTAGTATGAAATAAAAAAGTCCATTTCTAACCTTATTAATAAGAAAGAAATAATTATATACATGTATAGCACTCGGAATTCCACAGAAAACAAACATCGACATGAAAAGAAACATGTTTTATTTAGTTGAGTATGTGTAGAATGGGTAAAAATAGAATTGAAATGGTTCATGATAGATCACAATATAATCCGAAATATGAATTTGATTAAACACAAATATATTCAAGCTCAATATAAGAATACAAAACTGTATTGGAAGTTTGGAACGTACTAAATTAAAAACAAATTGACATATAATGATTTGGTATATGGAGATTTAGGTTAGCTTTGGTGTTTATCTGGTTCACGTCGCTTCAACACAGTATTTCAGTCATATCGCGACGGCCAGCTATTTGCATGTGGAGGAAGACCCAAGAGGTTCTTCTGTGGAGATTTAGGACGATTTTCTTGCCAACCAAACCGAATGTGTAACGTTTTAATCCATATACGTGCCTTTAAATGCATTTTCAAACAGAATAGACCCAGATCAGATGGTTCATGTAGGGTCCACCTGATCAGCGTCTGCTCTGTTTGCTTATTCAAGTATAAACATCTGATTGGACAGTTTTTTTTACCAGGTCCAACACACATTTATTGTGTACATGCCATTATAAAAATTAAGCCAAATGACATTGAAACATACATCATTCTTACATAATTATTCACGAAAGAAAGGGTTTAACCCTTTACTCCATAAATACGCATTTTTCGCCTTTGTAAACAAAGTAGACCCAGACCATAAGGCTTATAGGAACCGTCTGATTGGGGTCTGCTCTGTTTGCTTATATACGAAAACATAAACCTGATTCTACATTGTCTGCCTTGGAGCTGTCTGATATGGGTCTACTCTGTTTGCAATGCGTGAAAAAATGTTTACGATATGAGGGAAAGGGTTAATCAATGAAGTGTGGCTTAACCCTCTCCCTGCTCTATAGTTTGTCCAAATTTCAATACCTACTGAATACTCATGGACATAATAGTTATAACGAATTATGGAAGGTGGAACATTGCAGCCATTTCAGAAAGTAAAGAAACATATTTCAAATTCCATTAGCAAACAGAGTAGACCCTGATCAGACGGCTCCTATAGGAGCCGTCTGATCTGGGTCTACTCTGTTTGCAAATGCGTAAAAACACGTTTATATGAAGGAAAGTGTTAAGGCGGATTCTACTGCGGATATTTCCTTTCATGTCAATAACATGTTCTGTGTATTGTTTCATTACTGGTAAGGTTTGTAAATAGACTGTCTGTATTTTAATAAAACTGTAAAAATAAGTAGATCCCTCTAAAGTTGCTGCCAAAAAGTGTTATACAGTAGAACCTGTCCTAAGCGGGCAGTTATTTATTGAAGACAGGAGTCTTAAAACAGGTTTTGCTTAATGCAGGTAAAGTAATGCAGAAAGCTCCTACATGAGCTTTCTGCATTACTTGGCCTGTATTAAGCAAAATCTGTTTGACCTGCACTAAGCTATCACCTGCCTTAGAGAGCCATAAATGTTATACCTGTGTTTGTTGGCCGCTTGAGTCAGGTTCTACTGCAATTAATTATGAGTTTCAAATGCAAGTGGTAGTTTAATACGGGGCGAAAGTTGTGCAGTTTTCCGCATTACTTTTACAGTGTATATTCTTTTAGCCCTTTCTTCATATAAACGCATATTCACGCATTTGCAAACAGAGTCGACCCAGATCAAATGGTTCCTATAGGAACCGTCTAATCAGGGTCTGCTCTGTTTGTCTAATGACATGATATAGATCTGATTCTACACCTTTTATCATAGCATAAAATCCCATTGAATGTTTACATTATGAAAATTCAGCTAATAGATAGTCATGGTGTCATTTTTCTGACATGAATACTGAACAGTGAAAGGGTTAATCATTTGAAGAAATGTACTTATTGTGAATAACTGCCACGTGTAAATGCATCATAGGTTTGTTTTGAAGTATTCTATAGCGCTTTTGCAGGATGCATGCGAAACTATGGAATGAGTTACAATTTGACTTCAACACAGCCCTTGTATTGACTCATTCCGTCATATAAACGCATTTTCACGCATTTGCAAACAGAGTAGACCCAGATCAGACGGCTCCTATAGGAGCCGTCTGATCAGGGTCTGCTCTGTTTGCTTATGGATTTTGATATATCTGTTTTAGTTTCCAAAATGGCTACAATATTTCACCTTTCTTATTTCAGTATAACTAATTAGTCCACCAATAGTCAGTAGGTAATAAAATTTAGAATAAAAATAGAAAAGGGAAAGGGTCAGATGTACATGTACATGTAATGAATATTAATTCGTATCATGAACAGGGGAATATTTTGCCATTACAGGAACTCTAGAATCAGATCTACATATTACGTTATAAGTAATGATAGAGCAGACTCTGATCTGACGTCTACATGACGTCTACATGACCTGGGTCTACTCTGTTTGTACACGCGTGGCAATGTGTTTTGACAGCTTCTATCAGGTGAAGGATGAAACAAACAATAAAGTCTACCCTAATTATAAACATTTCTTCACCGACCTGTAAGGCGGTATTAGTCAATGTTGCACCATTTTGATTTCATAGCTACAGACCAAGGCGTGTACCCGAATACTTAAATCGTCATTTCTCTACCAAACCCTATACTGTGATCACTCTCAACGACACGATTCTAAAGAGCGGACACAGTATAGGGTTAGGTAGAGGGTCTCAAAGAGACAGAGTAGACACAGTATAGGGTTAGGTAGAGGGTCTCAAAGAGACAGAGTGGACACAGTATAGGGTTAGGTAGAGGGTCTCAAAGAGACAGAGTGGACACAGTATAGGGTTAGGTAGAGGGGTCTCAAAGAGACAGAGTGGATACAGTATAGGGTTTGGTAGAGGAATAAAGGAGCTATTGTTGAAAATGTTTGAATTTACGCATCTTATCTGGAAATCTGAAATTAATTACACTGACAGAGTAGCACATTGTGCTTATCAAACAAATGCACCAGGCGCAGTTTGATCTGGGTCTGCATTAAATTCCGACGTCCGTCTGTCTGATTGCTTATAGGGGTGATACAATGTACCAGTACTTTAGTAACGAAATGTGTACTAAAATTATTTTGATATTTGAGCAATAAAAATGAAATGTATATACACATGTACATGTATATAATTATGATACATGTATATTGAGGGCTATTTCACGACTGATGTTAAATATTGCATTATGTTGTTTTCATGCGAGTAGACTCCAATTGAATCAGACGACAAGTCAAATAATTAAATCATTGCCATTTGCTCTGTACTGATCATTTGTAAACATGAAAATTTAAAAGGATGATGATGATCGTGATGATGAAGGTAACGATAACGATAATAATAATAATAATAATAATAATAATAATAATAATGATAATAATAATAATATGATGATAATAATATTGATAATTATACTGTATCATTATAAATGAAAAAAATGAATAAAAATGAATAAATAAATAAGTTAATACATAAATAAGTTAATAAATAAATAAATAAATAAATAAATAAATAAATAAATGAATGAATGAATGAATGAATGAATGAATGAATGAATGAATGAATGATAAATAAATAAATAAATAAATAAATAAATAAATGAATGAATGAATGAATGAATGAATGAATGAATGAATGAATGATAAATAAATAAATAAATAAATAAATAAATAAATAAATAAATAAATAAATAAATAAATAAATAAATAAATAAATAAATAAATAAATAAATAAATAAATAAATAAATAAATAAATAAATGAATGAATGAATGAATAGATAAATAGATAAATGAATAAATAAATTCTTCATCTTCTTCCTCTTTTTCTTTTTAGAATAAATAGTTTTTCTGAGATTGAATAAATACTTTTTATTGAACAAATAGTTTAAATTATTGAATGAATATTTGTTATTGGACAAATATATTTCTTTATACAATATTGCAACACTCCAGACGCTCCACCTACTCGTTAGTGGGCGGAGTGAAATGCTATTTGTTTACTTTAAGCCCCGCCTATTTGGCAAAAAGCAATAAACTCCGCCCTTTTGTCAGTGAGAAATGAATATTCATAACAAGGAGGGGCAATTTTTTTTATACCAAATAACCCCGCCCACTTTGTTCAAATTGTTGCTGTAGCCCCGCCCACTTTGTTCAGTTTCTGCTGTAGCTCCGCCCACTATTGCCAATTTTGCCTTTAGCTCCGCCCACTTTCATTGAAAAATGTGTTATAACTCCGCCCATTTCCCTTAATAGCTCCGCCTACTTTTCATGTTACCTCCCATTCATGAATATTCATAAGTAGGCGGAGTCAATACCAAGTAGGCGGAGACAAACTCCGCCCATATTTAGTATTTTTGCAAGACCTGCCTTCCTTATGATAATGGCCAATAATCTTGGATTTAATGGTAAAAGTAGGTGGAGTTTGCCCTGCACTATTATATTCTCCAATTAACGACAGGGCTTTTCTACTTCTAAGGCGTTTTGAAATCATTTTATTATTATTATTATTATCATTATTATTATATCAACCAGATATTCGTGTAAGAAATAATGACAACACACATATTTTAGCTTGAACAGAAACTATAGGATCTTATCTATATTATACAATTAGCAAACAGAGCAGACTCTGATCTGGGTCTACTCTTTAATTATTATTGCCATATAATGATTTTGTATATGGAAATAAACTATAGGATCTTATCTATATTATACCATAAGCAAACAGAGCACACTCTGATCTGGGTCTACTCTTTAATTATAATTATAATAATAATCATAATAATAACAATAATAATAATAATAATAATAATAATAATAATAATTATTATTATTATTATTATTATTATTATTATTATTATTATTATTATTATATTATTATTATTATTATTATTATCATTATTATTATTATATCACTATATTATTGTTATGTTTTATTATTATTATTATTATTATTATTATTATTATTATTATTGTCATCATCATCATCATAGTAATAATAACGTTTTGGTCTGGTCAGAAACTATTGGGTCGTATTTTGTATATGGACATAAACTATAGGATCTTATCTATATTATACCATAAGCAAACAGAGCACACTCTGATCTGGGTCTACTCTTTAATTATAATTATAATAATAATCATAATTATTATTATTATTATTATTATTATTATTATTATTATTATTGTTATGTTTTATTATTACTATTATTATTATTATCATTATTATTATCATCATCATCATCATCATTATCATCATCATCATATCATCATCATCATCATCATTATTATTATTATTATTATTATTATTATTATTATTATTTTTAATTTTTTTATTATTATTATTATTAATAATGTTTATTATTAGTATTACACTGAAACCCCGTAAATCTGATTTAACTTTTCACCCTTGAATATTAATTAAGCTGCATGAATATTCATGGCATATTTTATTTAATAATTACACAGAAAGCAATGACGTATTTGACTGTGACAGAAACTTCAGGGTCAGATCTATAGTATTCTATAAGCAAACAGAGCAGACCCTGATCAAACAGCTTCTACACGTGCATTCTGATCTGGAACTACTGTGTTTGCAAAGGTACCCAAAGTCATTTACAGGCAAAGAGTTTAATCTTTTCCCATGTGTAAGCGCATTTTAACGTATCTGCAGACAGAGTAGACATTCAAAACAAGAAATAATAGTCACTCTGTGAGACGATGAATCGTATAGGATCTAGCATTTTGCAAACAGTGTAGACCCATACTGCCACCGAATAAAAGATGCAGCGTCCGACAAATGGTTAATGCCATTATATAAACAACATATACAACATATTTTTCAACTTGTACCTTATGTCTACAAATACACGTGCCATGATTAGACATCATAACGGCTGATCTGGACCTACACTGATGTCGTTATGCCACCTTTATCTTATGTAGCGGCTCAACTTTGACATAACAATAGATGCTTACAGGCATTAGGACACTGCTTTTTGTTTTATCACTTAAATATGGTCAACACTTTTTTACCAGATCACACTGACATCCAGTACCCCCCCCCCCCCCCCCCGCACACACACACGCACACACCACATACACACAAAATATTAATTAAACTCCATGAATATTCATGGACTACTCTGTGACAGAAACGTCAGGGTCAGATCTATAGTATTCTATAAGCAAACAGAGCAGACCCTGATCAAAGAGCCTCTACAGGTGCATTCAGATCTAGATCTACTGTGTTTGCAAAGGTACCCAAAGTCATTTATAAGGAAATAGTTTAACACTTTCCCTTATGTAAGCACATTTTGAAGTATCTGCAAACAGGGTAGACCCAGATCAGACGGCTCCTATAGGAGCCGTCTCATCAGGATCTGCTCTGTTTGGTACATTGTATATGTTGTAATATAGATCTGATTTTACAGCTTCTGCCTAAGGCAAAATGTCCTGTATTCACATGTCATTATGAAAAATGATCTTATTAATATCCATGACGTCATTATTTCCTACATGAATATTCATCAGGGAAAGGGTTAAACCTTCACTGATTGCACACGTAGGTCTTGCTTAATGAAGGACAAAAACAATGCGGAACACTCTTTAAGTAGTTTTCTTATTTACAGTTTTCCTGCATTAAGCTACATTAAGACAAATAACTTTACTTCTTTTAAATAGTTTTGTTGAACACTGTCTCACTGAAAATCAAATCCAACACAATTTAGATAGCAATTTTGTTGACATTCAAAACAAGAAATAATGGTCACTCCGTGAGACGATGAATCATTTCGGATCTAGCATTTTGCAAACAGTGTAACCCCAGTCTGCAACCGAATAAAAGATGGTGCGTCCGGCAAGGGGTTAATGTCATTAAATAAACAATATATATCACAGCATTTTCAACTTGTACCTTATGTCTACAAATACACGTGCCATGATCCGAAATCATAACGGCTGATCTGGGTCAACACTGATGTCACTTAAAGAATATGGTCAACACTTTTCACCAGATCACACTGACATCCAGTACCCCCCCCCCCCCCCCCCCCACCACCACACACACACACACACACAGATTGAACTCCAATTAATTAAACTCCATGAATATTCATGGACAACCTTTTTTAAATAATTACACAGAAAACAATGACGTATTTGACTGTGACAGAAACGTCAGGGTCAGATCTACTAGTATTCTATAAGCAAACAGAGCAGACCCTGATCAAACAGATTCTACACGTGCATTCTGATCTGGGTCTACTGTGTTTGCAAAGGTAAAGAGTTTAAACCTTTCCCTTATGTAAGCGCATTTTGACGTATCTGCAAACAGAGTAGACCCAGATCAGACGGCTCCTATAGGAGCCGTCTGATCAGGGTCTGCTCGGTTTGCTTATGGTGTGATATAGATCTGATTTTACAGCTTCTGTCTGAGACAAAATGTCCTGTGCTCACATGCCATTATGAAAACTAATCTTATTAATATTCATGACGTCATTATTTCCTACATGAATATTCATCAGTGAAAACGTTAATCGAACTTTCACTGATTACACACGTAGGTCTTGCTTATAACATATATAGCAAAATATCCTAAACGGACCACTTAGTACTTCAACGATGGGCTTAGAAAGCAGGCCGTTACATTAACCTCTTTGCCCCATAAATGAGCCCTTCTAGGTCTTTGCAAACAGAGTAGACCCTGATCGGACGCATCCTTTATTATCAGGGTCTGTTCTGTTTGCTTATGATATAATATAGATCTGATGCTAATGTCTGCCATGGCAAAAACTTCCCGTGTTCATAAACTATTACAACAATTAATCTAATTAATATTCATGATGTCGTTATTTCTTACATGAAAATCCATGGAGTAATGGGTTAATAAAGAACTACAGTAAAATCCCGCTAATGCGACCACCTAAAAGAGGTATAATTCTGGTTGCTAGATGCAGGTGGCAGCTTAATGCAGAACAAAAATGATACAGAGGAGCTTTGTGCATTACTTTTGTCCTGCATTAAGCAACCACCTGCTTATAACGACTCCCATGTTTATTCATTAACAGGTCGCATTATAGGGGTTCTACTCTACTGTAGTTCATAACAAGGCAACTCCCAGTCTGCAACCGAATAAAAGATAGTGCGTCCGACAAGGGGTTAATGTCATTATACAAACCAAATATACCACATAATTTCAAATTGTACCTTATGTCCACAAATACACGTGCCATGATTAGACATCATAACGGCTGATCTGGGTCTACACTGATGTCGTTATGCCACCTTTATCTTATGTAGCGGCTCAACTTTGAAATAACAATAGATGCTTACAGGCATTAGGACACTACTCTTACAGGCATTAGGACAGGCATTAGGACACTACTCTTACAGGCATTAGGACACTACTCTTACAGACATTAGGACACTACTCTTACAGGCATTAGGACACTGCTTTTTGTTTTATCACTTAAGATATAGTCAACGCTTTTCACCAGATCACATTGGCATCCAGTAAATCTGATTTAACTGTTACCCCTTTGATATAAATTAAACTCCATGAATATTCATGGGAAATTTTTTTGATAATTACACAGAAAGCAGTGACGTATTTGACTGTGACAGAAACTTCAGAGTCAGCTCTATAGTATTATAACAAACAGAGCAGACCCTGATCAAACAACTTCTACAGGTTCATTCTGATCTGGGTCTACTGTGTTTGCAAATGTACCCAAAGTCATTTATAGGGAAATAATTTAACCCTTTCCCTTATGTTAGCGCATTTTGAAGTATCTGCAAACAGAATAGACCCAGATCAGACGGCTCCTATAGGAGCCGTCTGATCAGGGTCTGCTCTGTTTGATTATGTTGTAATATAGATCTGATTTTACAGCTTCTGCCTGAGACAAAATGTCCTGTACTCACATGCCATTATGAAAACTAATCTTATTAATATTCGTGACGTCATTATTTCCTACACGAATATTCATCAGTGAAAGTGTTAATCGAACTATCACTGATTACACACGTAGGGTTTGCTTTATGAAGGACAAAAGTAATGCAGAATGCTCCTTACGTAGTTTTCTTATTTACAGTTTTCCTGCATTAAGCTGCATTAAGACCAAGAACTTTACTTCTTTTAAATAGTTTCGTTGATCATTGTCTCACTGAAAATCAAACCTAGCACAATTTAGATAGCAATTTGCTGACATTTGCTTCTTTCCTCTATGAAAGTTCGTGTAAGAATAATTGCGTTATGCATATTAATTACATTGATTTGTTATCATACCACATGGACACATGGATATTTGGCCATGACAGAAACTGTAGTATCATATCTATATTATAACAGAGCATACCATGATATATAGGAGCCGTCTGGTCTGGGTCTACTCTGTTTACAAAGGCGTATTTATGGAGTAAAGGGTTAAATAAGATATTAAATGTCCAATGAATATTGTCGCTAAATTACAGAAATGTATTCCCTTTAACACTTTTGTCTGTTTCTATCAAAGATATGTGTTTTAATACGGCTTATAACATATATAGCAAAATATCCTAAACGGACCACTTAGTAATTCAAAGATGGGCTTAGAAAGCAGGCAGTTACTTTAACCTCTTTACCCCATAAATGCGCCCTTCTAAGCCTTTACAAACAGAGTAGACCCTGATCGGACGCATCCTTTATTATCAGGGTCTGCTCTGTTTGCTTATAATATAATATAGATCTGATGCTAATGTCTTCCCGTGTTCATGAACTATTATAACAATTAATCTAATTAATATTCATGATGTCATTATATCTTACATGAACATCCATGGAGTAATGGGTTAATAAAGAACTACAGTAAAATCCCGCCAATGCGAACACCTAAAGGAGGTATAATTCTGGTTGCTAGATGCAGGTGGCAGCTTAATGCAGAACAAACGTGATACAGAGGAGCTTTATGCATTACTTGTGTCCTGCATTAAGCAACCACCTGCTTATAACGACACCAATGTTTATTCATTAACAGGTCGCATTATAGGGGTTCTACTCTACTGTAGTTCATAACAAGGCAACTCCTGTGGGAACCCTCTGTATAACTTCCATCCTGCATTCAGCTACATGCAAAAGATACCCAAAATGTAGAGACATTTTACTGCAAATAACAAATAAGCTACCATGAATCCATATACAAGTCTATATAATTATATAATGGATCATTTGATCATTTTGCTGATACGTAAGTTCGTCTACATAATTTAGCATCTGCTACAAGTTCTGTTTCCAAACTTTGAAAATGCAATGCATTTTCTCTTGAATCGACTTGTGTATTGGGTTTCACTTGAGCTCTATTGCGAATAATAGTTTGAATATAGCTCCCCGTGTCGAGGTATGCTAAAACAACAAGGTAGCAATGATTAAAAAAGCATAAAAAGCGTAGTAGTGTGGAGTGCTGCAATATTGTATAAAGAAAAATATTTGTTCAATAAAAAAATATTCATTCAATAATTTCAAATATTCGTTCAATAGAAAATATTTATCCAATGAATAATATTTTATCAGCAATTATTTTTTCAGCCAAATTTTTTTTCACCACATAAATATATTTTAAGAACATAATTATCTTTTTAGAACAAATATTTTTTTCAGAGATTAAATATTTTTTATTGAATAAATATTTTAAATTATTAAATGAATATTTTTTATTAAACACATGTTTTTCTTTATACAATATTGCAACACTCAACACGCCATAAAAACATTGATATCAAAGTGTCAGAAATGAAAAAAAAGGTTGACAAATAACTTTTGATAGCTCCGCCCACTTTAACAAAGTTGTTTTGGTATAGAGGACATAGTTCAGTCGGCAAGCACATGAATATTCATGCTAAAGAAGCATTTTTTCAGATTTAGGCAGCGCCGCCCCTTTTGTCAGTAAAAAAATGAATATTCATAAGAAGGAGGGCAAATCTTATTTCTGTCAAATAGCCCCGCCTACTTTCTTCAATTCTGCTGAAGTTCCGCCCACTTTGTTTAGTTTTTGCTGTAGCTCCGCCCACCTTTGCCAATTTTGCCAATAGTTCCGCCCACTTTCACCAAAAATACGTAGTTGCTCCGCCCATTTTTCCCTTGTTGCTCCGCCCAGTTTTTTATATTACCCTGCCCACTCATGAATATTTATGAGTAGGCGGAGTCAATACAAAGTAGGCGGAGTCAATACCGCCCATAAACAACAAATGAATAATAATGAGTTTGCCAATTTTTATTGGGACCTGCCTACCTGAAGCTACGCCCACAATGGCAAACAATCTTGGATTTAATACCAAATGTGGTAAAAGTAGGTGGAGTTTGCCCTGCACTGTTATATTTTCCAATTAACAAGGGTATTTTTACTTCTAAGGCATTTTGAAATTAATTTATTATTATTATATTAACTTCCATGAACTTCGTGTTGAAAATAATGACAACAAAAATATTTTAGCCTGGACCGAAACTATAGGATATTATGTATATTATACCATTAGCAAACAGATCAGTCTCTGATCTGGGTCTACTCTTTTTGCATAGGCATAGAAGGGCGTATTTATTGAGTAAAGAGTTATTATTATATCATTACTATTATTATTATTATTATTATTATTATTATTATTATTATTATTATAGATTATTATTATTATTATTAGTAGTAGTAGTAGTAGTAGTAGTAGTAGTAGTAGTAGTAGTAGTAGTAGTAGTATTATATTTTATTATTATTATTATTATTATTATTATCATTATTATTATTATTATTATTATTATTTTTATTAGTATTATAATTATTATTATTAGTAGTAGTATTATTAGTATTATTATCATTATTATTAATTATTAGTAGTAGTATTATTAGTATTGTTATCATTATTATTATCATTATTATTATTAACGTCATTATCACTTTATTATTATGTACTATTATTATTATCATAAAGTATTAATAATAATAATATTATTATAAAAACAATAGTAGTTGTTCTTGTCTTAGTAGCAATAGTAGTAGTGTAGCAGTAGAACCTGTAGAACATCATCATCATCATCATCATTATTTCTTCTTCTTCTTCTTCTTCTTCTTCTTCTTCTTATTATTATTATTATTATAAACTTTTGTTCTAGGCAGAAACTATTAGGTCGTATCTATATTATACCTTTAAAACCTCGACTGATCTGAGTCTACTCTGTTTTCCAAGGCATAGAAAGGAGTGTTTATGGAGTAAAATATTATAATCATTATTATTATCATTATTACTATTATCATTATTATTATTATTGTTATTGTTATTATTATTATTACATTGTATTATCACTATTATTATTATTTGTTTAAATATTATTATTATTATCATCATCATGGTAATTCAATTCATTCAAAACAAGAAAATGAACGTGCTATAAAAACTAATTGCATACCACAGAAAAAATGGTCACTCCGTGAGACGATGAATCATTTCGGATCTAGCATTTTGCAAACAGTGTAGACCCAGTCTGCAACCGAATTAAAGATGGCGCGTCTGACAAGGGGTTAATGCCATTATACAAACCAAATATACATGTACCACATAATCTTCAACTTGTACCTTATGTCTACAAATACACGTGCCATGATTAGACATCATAACGGCTGGTCTGGGTCTACACTGATGTCGTTATGCCACCTTTATCTTATGTAGCTGCTCAACTTTGACATAACAATAGATGCTTACAGGCATTAGGACACTGCTTTTTGTTTTATCACTTAGATATATTCAACGCTTTTCACCAGATCACAATGTTATCCAGTAAATCTGATTTAACTTTTCCCCTTAAATATTAATTCCATGAATATTCATGGCATATTTTATTTAATAATTACACAGAAAGCACTGACGTATTTGACTGTGACAGAAACTTCAGGGTCAGCTCTATAGTATTATATAAACAAACAGGGCAGACCCTGATCAAATAGCTTCTACAGGTGCATTCTGATCTGGGTCTACTGTGTTTACAAAGATACCCAAAGTCATTTATAGGGAAATACGTTTAATTTAACCCTTTCCATTATGTAAGCACAGTTTGACGCATCTGCAAACAGAGTAGACCCTGATCAGACGGCTCCTATAGGAGCCGTCTGATCAGAGTCTGCTCTGTTTGCTTATGATGTGATATAGATCTGATTTTACAGCTTCTGCCTGAGGCAAAATGTCCTGTATTCACACGCCATTATAAAACATAATCTTATTAATATTTATAACTTCATTATTTCCCACATGAATATTCATCAGGGAAAGTGTTAATCGAACTTTCACTGATTACACACGTAGGTCTTGCTTAATGAAGGACAAAACAATGCGGAAAGCTCCTAAAGTAGATTTCTTATTTACAGTTTCCATGCATTAAGCTACATTAAGACCAACAACTTTACTTTTTTAAATAGTTTTGTTGAACACTGTCTCACTAAAAATCAAACCTAACACAATTTAGACAGCAATTTGTTGACATTCAAAACAAGAAAATGAATGTGCTATGAAAACTAAGTTCATATCACAGAAATAATGATCACTCCGTGAGACGGTGAATCATATAGGATCTAGCATTTTCAAACAGTTTAACCCCAGACTGCAACCGAATAAAAGATGCAGCGTCCGACAAGGGGTTAATGCCAGTATATAAACAACATATATCACATCATTTTCAACTTGTACCTTATGCCTACAAATACACGTGCCATGATTAGACATCATAACGGCTGATCTGGGTCTACACTGATGTCGTTATGCCACCTTCATCTTATGTAGCTGCTCAACTTTGACATTATAATAGATGCTTACAGACATTAGGACACCGCCCTTTGCTTTATCACTTAAGATGTTCAACAGTTTTCACCTGATCATACTGAAATCAGGTAAATCTGATTTAACTTTTCTCCTTAAATATTAATTAAACTCCATGAATATTCATGGACTACTTTTTTAAATAATTACACAGAAAATAATGACGTATTTGACTGTGACAGAAACTTCAGGGTCAGATCTATAGTATTCTATAAGCAAACAGAGCAGACCCTGATCAAACTGCTTCTACATGTACAGGTGAAGTCTGATCTCGGTCTACTGTGTTTGCAAAGGTACGCAAAGTCATTTATTGGGAAAGAGTTTAACACTTTCCCTTATGTAAGCGCATTTTGACGCATCTGCAAACAGAGTAGACCCTGATCAGATGGCTCCTATAGGAGCCGTCTGATCAGGGTCTGCTCTGTTTGCTTATGGTGTGATACATGTATAGATCTCTAGGTTGGCGCCAACCAAAAAAAATAGTAGCCAAATTTTTAGGCCGCCCTACTTATACGTAAAAGGTAAAAGGGGTCTACATGTACGCTTGGTGAATATGATTACAAATAAATCCTTGCTATACCAAACCTGTAGATAAAAGAAGTACTGATATGTATATATTTTACATCTCAGTCAATCACTGAATTAGATTTAATACAGGATTTGGCAGAGAAATAAAGAAAAATACTTTACCAACATGTCCAACTACTTCTCTTATCTATAGCTCTGCACATAGCATATCAGAATATTCATTAATATTTCTAACTAATACAGTAAAATCTGTGTTAAACAGTCACCCAACATAAGATGGAATATAAACCGTATAAAAGGTGTCAGCTTCAATTAATGCTGGACAAATGTACTGCAAGAAGTCCCATTAGGAGTTTTCTGCATAAAATTTGTCCACTCGAGCATTAAGCAGTGACCTGTATTTTGAGACTTTATTGCTTTTTAATTGATTGGCTGCTTAATACTTCATTTTCCAAGGAACTAAAAGAAAAACCAAACACTGTACTATTTTTCAAATTTTATTTCATACTGGAACATCAAATATTGCATTTTAAGTAATAATAAATAATCTAGTTTTCATTTTCAACATAACACATAATGACATAATGACTTAACCCTTTACTCCATAAATACACTTTTCTACTCCTTTGGAAACAGAGTAGACCCAGATCAGACAGTTCCTATAGGGGCCATCTGATAAGGGTCTGCTCTATTTACTTATGGTATATTATAGATATCATATGATTCTACAGTTTCTGCCATGACTAAAATGCCTGTGACCATGTGATATTATAACAAAATAATCTTATTAGAATTCATGAGATCATTAATTCTTATATGAATATTCATGGAGGTAAGGGTTAACCCGTTTTATTTGAGTTTGCCATAGATTTTTTTCATTTTCAATTGCCACATTCACTTTTATTTTGCCATAGATTTTTTTCACTTTTCAATTACCATATTCACTTTTCTGCTACACTACTGACTAGCTAGTGGTGCCATTTTCCCAGCTTTCATCTTTGCCCAAATGTTGAAGGCTCTGTTCAATGGGAAATTGTCCAAGTTTTCCAACCCAGGTGTGTCTACTGTCATCCGCATATGTCTGTTCACACTCTCTGGCTCCATTCTGTTCCTGGTTTTGGTCTTTATTAGATTGTACCTAGAAAATCCCCTTTCGCAGTCTGCACTGGAGACTGGAAGTAACGCACACACTTTTAGAAGTTTCACAACATTTGGATAACTGACCAGGTATGAATTCTCACTCAACACTTATTTGGCCATATAATGAACTTCACACCTCTGAACTTCTGACTAAGCAGCATTTTGAACAGTGGCCATTCTGCTTTTAGATCTTTTTTGTTCACTGACATCGGTGATTCACTCTTGCCACCATAAAAGTCCCCAAGCTTGTATACAGTAGAACCCCTCTAATGCGACCACTTAATGAATAAATATGGATGTCTTTATAAGCAGGTGGTGGCTTAATGCAGGACAAAAGTAATGCAGAAAGCTCCTCTAGGAGCTTTCTGTATTACTTTTGACCTGTATTAGGCTACCACCTGCCTCTACTACCCAGAATTATACCTCTTTTAGGTGGTCGCATTAGTGGGGTTTTACTGTATTTCCCTATCTCAATTTGTGAATAGTGAACTTTCATCACTAGCTGAATGAAAGACAAAAGTAATGCAGAAAGCTCCTTACGTAGTTTTCTTATTTACAGTGTTCCTACATTAAGCTACATTAAGACCAAGAACTTTACTTCTTTTAAATAGTTTTGTTGATCACCGTCTTACTGAAAATCAAACCTAGCACAATTTAGATAGCAATTTGCTGACATTTACTTCTTTCCTCTATAAAAGTTCGTGTAAGAATAATTACGTTATGCATATTAATTACATTGATTTGTTATCATACCACATGGACACAAGGATGTTTGGCCATGACAAAAACGGTAGTATCATATCTATATTATAACAGAGCATGCCATGATATATAGGAGCCGTCTGGTCTGGGTCTACTCTGTTTACAAAGGCGTATTTATGGAGTAAAGGGTTAAATAATATATCAAGTTTCCAATGAATATCGTCGCTACAGAAAAGTATTCCCTTTAACACTTTTGTCTGTTTCTATCAAAGATATGTGTTTTTAATACGGCTTATAGCATTTACAGCAGAATATCCTATAAACGGACCAATTACACATGTAGTAATTCAAGGATGGGCTTAGAAAGCAGGCAGATACTTTAACCTCTTTACCCCATAAATGTGCCCTTCTAAGTCTTTGCAAACAGAGTAGACCCTGATCAGATGCATCCTTTATTATCAGAGTCTGCTCTGTTGCTTATGATATAACATAGATCTGATGCTAATGTCTGTCATGGCAAAAACTTCCCGTGTTCATGAACTATTATAACAATCAATCTAATTAATATTCATGATGTCATTATTTCTTACATGGAGTAATGGGTTAATAAAGAACTACAGTAAAATCCCGCCAATGCGACCACCTAAAAGAGGTATAATTCTGGTTGCTAGATGCAGGTGGCAGCTTAATGCAGAACAAAATTGATACAGAGGAGCTTTCTGCATTACTTTTGTCCTGCATTAAGCAACCACCTGCTTATAACGACACCCATGTTTATTCATTAACAGGTCGCATTATAGGGGTTCTACTGTACTGTAGTTCATAACAAGGCAACTCCTGTGGGAACCCTCTGTATAACTTCCATCCTGCATTCAGCTACATGCAAACGATACCTTAAAAGCAGAGATATTTAACTGTAAATAACAAATAAGCTACCATTAATCCATATACAAGTCTATATAATTATATAATGCACCATTTAATCATTTTGCTGATACGTAAGTTCGTCTACAAAATTTAGCATCTGATACAAGTTTTCTTTAATTTCATTTCAAAAAACATCATTAGAGTTTAAAACTGCTTGGATTGTGATTAGACGCCGGGTAACTCCGCGTCGCATCTGGATCCAAACTGATTGCACATGTAGTCACACATTTATCATTGGCAGTGAACGGGTTAACAACAGTTATAAGCAAACCGTATCCTGAACGAATGAACGCAGTTACATAAGTGCCTTAATTGTTTGAAGTAGATGAATATTATTATTTTTATTATCATCATCATCATGGTAATTCAATTCATTCAAAACAAGAAAATGAACGTGCTATGAAAACTAATTGCATAACACAGAAAAAATGGTCACTCCGTGAGACGATGAATCATTTCGGATCTAGCATTTTGCAAACAGTGTAGACCCAGACTGCAACCGAATTAAAGATGGTGCGTCCGACAAGGGGTTAATGCCATTATACAAACCAAATATACATGTACCACATAATTTCAACTTGTACCTTATGTCTACAAATACACGTGCCATGATTAGACATAATAACGGCTGATCTGGGTCTACACTGATGTCTTCATGCCACCTTTATCTTATGTAGCGGCTCAACTTTGACATAATAATAGATGCTTACAGGCATTAGGACACTGCCCTTTGTTTTATCACTTAAAAATTCAACAGTTTTCACCTGATCATACTGAAATCCAGTAAATCTGATTTAACTTTTCCCCTTATATATTATGAATATTCATGGACTACTTTTTTCAATAATTACGCAGAAAACAATGACTGTGGCAGAAACTACAGGTTCAGATCTATAGTATTCTATAAGCAAACAGAGCAGACCCTGATCAAATAGCTTCTACAGGTGAAGACTGATCTAGGTCTACTGTGTTTGCAAAGGCACCCAAAGTCATTTATAGGGAAAGAATTTAACACTTTCCCTTATGTAAGCGCATTTTGACGCATCTGCAAACAGAGTAGACCCAGATCAGCCTCCTGATCAGGGTTTGCTCTGTTTGCTTATGGTGTAATATAGGTCTGATTTTACAGCTTCTGTCTGAGGCAAAATGTCCTGTATTCACACGCCATTATAAAAAAATAACCTTATTAAAATTCATGACATCATTATTTCCTACATGAATATTCATCAGGGAAAGTGTTAAACGAACCCTCACTGATTACACACGTAGGTCTTGCTTAATGAAGGACAAAAGTAATGCAGAATGCTCCCTAAGTATTTTTTTCTATTTACAATTTTCCTGCATTAAGCTACATTAAGACCAAGAACAAAACTATTTAAAAGAAGTAAAGTTCTTGATCTTAATGTAGCTTAAAGCAAGAAAACTGTAAATAAAAAACTACTTAAGGAGCTTTCCGCATTGTTTTTGTCCTTCATTAAGCAAGACCTACGTGTGTAATCAGTAAAGGGTTAACCCTAAATAAATAATGATAATGATAATTATCGTAATCATAATCATAGTCATAATCATAATCATAAACATATAATCATAATCATTGACTCTTTAAATACGTCTTTCTATGACTATGCAAGAAGAGTAGACCCAGATCAGAATCTGCTCTGTTTGCCAATGGTATAATATAGATAATATCCTATAGTTTCGGCCCAGGCTAAAATATTTGTGTTGTCATTATTTCTTACACGAAGTTCATGGAGGTTAGACTAAATAATAAATAAATAAATAGATAAATAAATAAATAAATAAATAAATAAATAAATAAATAAATAAATAAATAAATAAATAAATAAATAAATAAATAAACAGATAAATAAATAAATAAATAAATAAATAAATAAATAGATAAATAGATAAATAAATAAATGAATAAATAAATATAAATATAGTAAACATAATCATAAATAATAATCATAATCATAATCATTGACTCTTTAAATACGTCTTTTTATGCCTATGCAAAAAGAGTAGACCCAGACCAGAGTCTGCTCTGTTTGCTAATGGTATAATATACATAATATCCTATAGTTTTGGTCCAGGCTAAAATATTTGTGTTGTCATTATTTCTTACACGAAGTTCATGGAGGTTATATAATAATAATAAATTAATTTATAAATAAATAAATAAATAAATAAATAAATAAATAAATATAAATAAATAAATAAATAAATCCGAATACGTACTGAATATTTATAATGCGAACACTAAATGTAATGTTACACTAAAATTATTATTATTATTATTATTATTATTATTATTATTATTGTTATTATTATGAGTCCAGGCTAAAATATCTATATTGCCATTATTTCTTACACGAAGTTCATGGAGTAAAAGTCAATATTATAATAATAAATTAATTTCAAAATGCCAGAGAAGTAAACAAAAACTTGTTAATTGGAAAATATAATAGTGCAGGACAAACTCCACCTACTTTTACCACATTTTGCATTAAATCCAAGATTATTGGTCATTGTGGGCGTAGCTTAAGGTAGGCAGATCCCACTAAAACTAGCTAACTCATTATTATTCATTTGTTGCAAAAATACTAAATATGGGCGGAATGCTCTGTATTAACTCCGCCTACTTTTTTAAATTGACTCCGTCTACTTATGAATATTCATGAGTGGGTGGTAACATTAAAAACTGGGCGGAGCTACAAGGGAAAATGGGCGGAGCTACAATGAAAAAATGGGGCGGAGCTACGACATATTTTTGGGTGAAAATGGGCGGAGCTATATGTAACATTGGCAAAAGTGGGTGGAGCTACAGGAAAACTGAGGGAAAAAAACAAAGTGGGCGGAGCTACAACAGAAATTGAACAAAGTGGGCGGGGCTATTTGATAGAAATAAGATTTGCCCTCCTTCTTATGAATATTCATGTTTTACCGACAAAAGGGGCGGCGCTGCCTGAATCTGAAACTAATGCTTCTTTTAGCATGAATATTCATGTGCTTGCCGACTGAACTATGTCCATTATATCAAAACAACTTTGGTAAAATGGGCGGAGCTATCCAATTGTTATTTATCAAACTGTATTTTATGTTATTTCTGACACTTTAATACCAATGCTTTTTTATGTTATGACGTGTGGAGTTTTGCAATATTGTATAAAGAAAAATATTTGTTCAATAAAAAATAGTTATTTAGTAATTTAAAATATATATTCAATAAAAAAAAAAAAATATTCAATATGAGAAAAAATATTTGTTCTAAAAAGATAATTATGTTCTTAAAATTTATTTATGTGGCAAAAAAAAATTGGCTGAAAAAAAATGTGTTGATGAAATATTTATATGGACTAAAAAGATATTTCAGCGGTATTGATCTTTTTTACATCAAAAACATGTTTTTAGTCCATATAAATATTTTATCACACAATTATTTTTTTTATCAAATAATATTTTTTTTACCATATTTTTTCTGGGATTAAATAAATATATTATTTATTGAATACATATTTTCTATTGAACGAATATTTAAAAATACTGAATGAATATTTTTTTTGTTGAACAAATATTTTTCTTTATACAATATTGCAACACTCCACACTACTACGCTTTTTATGCTTTTTTAATCAGCGCTACCTTGTCGTTTTAGCTAAATTCAAACCATTATTCGCAATACAGCTCAAGTTAAACCCAATACACAAGTCGATTCAGGAGAAAATGCATTGCATTTTCAAGGTTTGGAAACCTAAAATTTCGTACATCTACTTCAAACAATTAAGACACTTATGTAACTGGGTTCATTCGTTCAGGACATGGTTTGCTTATAACTGCTGTTAACCCGTTCACTGCCAATGATAAATGTGTGACTTCATGTGCAATCAGTTTGGATCCAAATGAGACGCGGAGTTACCCGGCGTCTAATCACAATCCAAGCAGTTTTAAACTCTAATGATGTTTCTTGAAATGAAATTAAAGAAAACTTGTAACAGATGCTAAATTTTGTAGACGAACTTACGTATCAGCAAAATGATTAAATGGTGCATTATATAATTATATAGACTTGTATATGGATTCATGGTAGCTTATTTGTTATTTGCAGTAAAATATCTCTGCATTTTGGGTATCTTTTGCATGTAGCTGAATGCAGGATGGAAGTTATACAGAGGGTTCCCACAGGAGTTGCCTTGTTATGAACTACAGTAGAGTATAACCCCTATAATGCGACCTGTTAATGAATAAACATGGGTGTCGTTATAAGCAGGTGGTTGCTTAATGCAGGACAAAAGTAATGCAGAAAGCTCCTCGGTATCACTTTTGTTCTGCATTAAGCTGCCACCTGCATCTAGCAACCAGAATTATACCTCTTTTAGGTGTTCGCATAAGCGGGATTTTACTGTAGTTCTTTATTTACCATTTACTGTATGGATGTTCATGTAAGAAATAATGACATCATGAATATTAATTACATGTAGATTAATTGTTATTATACATGTAGTTCATGAACACGGGAAGTGTTTGCAGACCCTGATCAAACAGCTTCTACATGTGCATTCTGATCTGGGTCCACTTTGTTTGCAAATGTACCCAAAGTCATTTATAGGGAAAGAGTTAACCCTTTCCCTGATGAATATTCATGTAAGAAATAATGACGTCATGAATATTAATAATATTACTTTTTATAATGGCACATAAATACAGGACATTTTGCTTCAGGCAGAAGCTAGAATCAGATCTATATTACATCATAAGCAAACAGAGCAGACCCTGTTCAGACAGCTCCTATTGGAGCCGTCTGATCTGTGTTTGCTCTATTTGCTGATGCTTCTAAATGCGCTTACATAAGAGAAAGGTTCAGACGAACCCTCACTGATTACACGCGTAGGTCTTGCATAATGAAGGACAAAAGTAATGCAGAAAGCTCCTTGAGTAATTTTCTTATTTACTGTGTTCCTATTTTAAGCTACAATAACGTAAAGCAGTTCTCTTGACCATTGTTTTACTTCAATTCAAACCGAACGAAATTTAGATGTCGATTTGTTGACATTTGCTTCGAATTAACCTTTTCCTCCTTGAACATTCATGTAAGAACTAGTAACGTCATGAACATTACTCACAATAATTTACTATAATAGCACATGGACACAGGCCTTGACAGAAACTAGAATCATATCTACATGTATATCATAGCATAAGCAAACAGAGCAGACCCAGATCAGACGACTCCTTTAGGAGCCGTCTGATTTGGGTCTGCTCTATTTACAAATGCGTATTTATGGAATAAAGGATTAATTTAGATATTAATTTACCAATGAATACTGTCGCTAAGTTACAAAAAAAGTATTCCCTTTAATGTTTTTGTCTGCTTCTATCAAATATTTGTTTTATACCCGGTTTATAGCATATATACAGCAGCATATCCTAAACCGACCACTTGAGTAAACAAGGATGGGCTTAGAAAGCACGTGCGTGTACATGTTACATTAACCTTTACTCCATAATTGCGCCTTTCTACGCACTTGCAAACAAAGTAGACCCAGATCAGACGGCTCCTGATCAGGGTCTTCCCTGTTTTTAAAGGCACAGAAAGGCATATTTATGGAGGAAAGGGTTAATTAGTAAGTAACGAATGTACAGTAATGCAATGTCGACATGATCGCCATTATTGTTGTTATTATTATTATTATATTACTGCTATTATTATTATTATTATATTACTGCTATTATTATTATTAGTAGTAGTAGTCTACAGTCTACTACTACTAATTATTATTGTTATTATTATTATTATTATTATCATTATTATCATTATTATTATTATTATTATTATTATATCATCATTAATAATAATAATAATAATAATAATAATAATAATAATACTTCTACTACTACTACTACTACTACTAATAATAATAATACTAATAATAATAATAATAATAATAATAATGGTGAGAATAATAGTAATAATGGTGATGATAATAATAATAATAATTGTAAAATAAAAATAATAATCAGTTTTGCTCTTATTATTCTTCAGTACAAAATCATCGTCAGTTGTCTGTTTTTAACCATACGTTTTCATCCGCATGCTATTTGTTCTGTTCTGTTCTGCATTTGTGTCCTTAGCATAGATCTTATTTGAGGGGGCGAGGCTTATGCTTTCAAGTTGTAATTGGGCGTAACCTTGCTATCAAGTCACCTTTCATGAATATACATAGATTTGGCAAGTCATCCCGCAATTTTGACAGCTACGGTATTACCCGCTATTTGTTCAAACACGGGGTATCCTTCGCGCCTTGTTCATCGCCATTGTCCCACACTCACCCGCTCGCGTTCGTCTCGGCTTCTCCTATATATAATACCCCGAGGGTGAAAAAATACATTTAAATGGTACAGTTTATTTACATATATCCCGAACGCTGTATTTCATTCGGAATAAATAGGAAATTTAAAATACGTGTAAATTCGTGTATACAAAATTTTAAAATCGTTGCGGCATTGATTTATCTTGAAGCTGGTAATATTTTAAATGAGTTTGTCACTGTAAATGGTTCTATTCGCCTTTTTATGCGATCTCTTTTCTCAGCAATTTTATGTAAACGCTGGTTACCGAATACTGCTGGTTTCCAGCACCTTTCGAGAATTGTGAGTACATTCAAGTACAGTGTAAACAATCGTGTTTTTCTTGGAAAGTGGATTGAACCCCTGAAACTGATCGACAGAAAACGACATGTAAGTTTTTATCTTGTTTTAACAGTAGGATATCGCTAATCCGGACACTAACATAAGTACCATTGTCGCAATATGTCGGTTTATAAGACCTGCGATTGCTTGAAGCGGGGACACAGTCATCTAGAAAGCTACTCTGGGAGCTTTCCGCTTGACTTTCAACCTGCATTGAATAGTCAACTGTCTAAAACGTGCTCAATATTAATTAAAAACTTTGAATTTACGAGTTTCATTGTACTGTAATCTAGAAGCAACCAGTGCACTGTAACACTCGAAAGAGGGGTAGTCATGCAGTAACCGTAGATAGATAGATAGATAGATAGATATAGATGGATAGATGGATAGATGGATAAATGGATGGATGGATGGATGATGGATGGATGGATATGGATGGATACATGTAGATAGATAGATAGATAGATAGATAGATAGATAGATAGATAGATGGATAGATGGATAAATGGATGGATGGATGGATATGGATGGATGGATGAATACATGTAGATAGATAGATAGATAGATAGATAGATAGATAGATAGATAGATAGATAGATAGATGATAGATAGATAGATAGATAGATAGATAGATAGATAGATAGATAGATAGATAGAACGGGTGTTCGGAGGCTTTTTAACCATTGACGCCATATATACGTCGATTACACATTAGCAAACAGAGTAGACCCAGATCAGTCTTCTTCTTCTTTAAATAAACAATACTCCTTCAAGATTGAAGATATGTATTGACGCTGGAATAAAATTTCGGGTGTATAATATATAAGCTTCAGTCAGAAGTGAAATAGTGCTAAAATAATACACTATTTGCTGTTTATACTGAAGAGATTATTGACATGACAACAGGAACAGTGACAATTGTTTTGAAATTGTCGACTGTACCTGCTTCATGGGCGGTTAGGGGCAACATGTTCCACTGACAGATAGTTCTCGGATAGAATGAATACTTCTATGAATCCTTAGATGTGCTGATTTGTCTATATGAATATGGGTTGGTGTTTCGGGTTCTTATATTACCTGTGGAGGGTATCAAGAGGCTGTTTTCAGGGTAGATAGCTACTATTTGATGAACAATTTTATAAAATAATATTAATCTCGCTCTAGTTCTCTTAACTTGAAGTGTCGGCCAGTTTAGGTTACGAAGCATGTCTGAAACGGAACTAGTGTTGTGATGTTTATTTGTAACATAACGCGCAGCTCTCCTTTGGACTTTATCAATTTGGTAATTAGTTAGACTTTTAGTGTAAGGATCCCAGACTGTAGATGAATATTCTAATTTCGGTCTTACTATGGCTTTATATGCATGTTCCTTTACTTTAGTCAGTCAGCTTCTGTAGGAGCTGTCTGACCTGGGTCTGATGTGGTTGCTTATATAATGATATAGATCTGGTTCTACATTTTCCCAGGGCCAAGCTACCATTGTTCACATCGATAACTGTAAAACTAAGTTACTTAGATCTACTATATAAAAAGCAATTATTTCCTACATGAATATTCATGAAGTAAACGGTTAACCCTTTCCCTGATGAATATTCATGTAGGAAATAATGACGTCATGAATATTAATCAGATTTTTTTTTATAATGACATATGAACACATGGTATTTTGTCTCAGACAGAAGCTATAGAATTAGATATTTATTACACCATAAGCAAACACATCAGATCCTGTTCAGACGGCTCCTATAGGAGCCGTCTGATCTGGGTCTACTCTGTTTGCAAATGCGTCAAAATGCGCTTACATAAGGGAAAGGGTTAATTGGATTGTATTATACCATGTTGGGTTGTATTATACCATGTGTTAAATGAAACGGGTATATTGACAAGGATGTACTGGTGCATATAATTAGCCTAACCTCTTACCTCATGAATAATTATTAAGAAATAATTAATGGATGAATATTAATCATATAGCTGAAATTTTATTTTAACATCATGAACAAATGAAAGTTTGACTATGTCAGTCATTATAGAATCAGATCTACGTGTATATTATGTAACCCTTTCCCAGTTCTATGTTTATTTCAATACCTACTGAATATTCATGGACAAAATAGGTATAATGAAATATTGAAGGTACAACATTGTAGCCATTTTAGAAACTAAAGAAACAAATCAAAATTCAATAGCAAACAGAGCAGACCCTGATCAGACGGCTTCTATAGGAGCCGTCTGATCTGGGTCTACTCTGTTTGCAAATGCGTGAAAACTCGTTTGTATGAGGGAAAGGGTTAAACTTTAGCCTGCTGCGGGTGGATGAGTAATTACCTATACAGTTTGGATACAGACGAGATGCCGAGTAACTCGGCGTCTGATCAGGATCCAGATTATTTGACATCATGATTTCATTTTGGCAGACAAACTGATTATAGTTTAAATTTTGAAAATATAGTAGGATAAACATGATGTAAAATTAATTTGCTCCGAGCAGATCCAGATAAAAAAAAATAGTAAGCTAACAATTGTGTAAAATCAATTTTCTCCGAGCAGATCAAGATCAGAGGATTCCTGAATGAGCCGTCTGATCTGAGTCTACTCTGTTTGCTTTGGAGTTAAGAGCCGCCACTACTCGGTCAAGCCTTAACCCTTACTCCAATTATATAATTTATGCGCGTTTTAACGCATTTGTGAACAGAGTAGACCCAGATCAGACGGCTCCTATAGGAGCCGTCCGATCGGGGTCTGCTCTGTTTTCTTATGGAATGATATAGATATGACTCTACAGTTTATGCCGTGCTCAAAATTTCTTGTATTCATGTGTCATTGACATGAATTAATCTGATTAATATTCATCATGTAATTATTTTTTCTTACATGAATATTCATGTAGAAAATAGCCCAAGGGTTAAGTAATTGTTTTATTAAGAGTTTTATTCACAAACATTGCACGATGCGACAATATTTTGTTATGATGGTGCACATGTTTCAACCATGGACGATAACAAACTACGATAAACAAGACTGAAGTGTAGATTTCAATAGAGGGTTAATACACGTTTTTTCGGGCAATAACATCTGCAGTGTTCCGAGGGACTGTTGTTGGCCCGAGCCCGAAGGGCGAGGGCAACAACATTCCCGAGGGACACTGCAGATGTTATTGCCCGAAAACAAACGTGTATTAACGCTATTCTTGCATAAAAACCCATTTTCTGCATCAATTTAATTCTTCCAAATACAAGCAATACTACCGCTGCAAAACTGTACACATCTTTGACACTTCGTTCGATTTATGCTGTTTCAGGGCCACTGTTTTCTTTCTGACGTCAATTCATGGTTGTATCAAATACCGTTTACACAGAATTTCATTCAATATATATTATCACTAAAACAGTTAATTGTCGGTGCCCCTGAAAGAGTCACACCGCTCACGTAGCTTTCAAAAGTCAAAATGCTATAGCATTCGCGTCCATTGTTTACCTTATGCCCCGAATAGGTATAATTAAAACCAGTCAACAACAGCGCGTGAGCACGAGAATCGCCTTGTTAATTACATGGTCTAGCGGGACTACAACAGCACGTTTTGTGCAAGAATGGAAATTAAATCTACATGCATATATGGGTGTTGTTCTCTTCAATATATATTTAACCCTCAACTCCATATATACGCATTTTAATGTATTTAAAAACAGAGTAAACCCAGATTAGACAGCCCTGTTGGAGTCGTCTGCTCTGTTTGCTTATAGAAAAATATATGCTGAGCCCCAAAAGTCCAGATTTTAATTTTATATACATGTACATCCCTAAATAGTATTATCTCATCAATGTAACAAATAAATAATATATAGATAAACAAACTATGTCTTTTTATACATGTATTCGTTGGGGTACCTGATGACCTGGATTTTATCAATAACCAGCTACGCGCTTAGGCTAAAGACCCGGTTAAGTTGTCTTGCACGTGTACCCCGTGAAGCGACGGTCGATATCCGGTGGTAGTATCTGACTGCACTTAATGACCAGAGATATCTCGCAGTACAATAGAAATCTCGCAAAGGCCATCATTGCAGTAAGTCATATTTCAATTAGAATTCGACACGTATCGTCACTTTCCTCGTGCTAATGAGCGGACATGGCTAAGTCCCGGGAAGTAGTGCAAATAGCAGAATATCCTCGGGACCTTCCATGTAGATCTACCAACTACAATGATAGTTTAAAGGAGATAACATATGCGGCTGCTGGCTTGCAACAGTTATCTTAATAGGTGGTAATCAAAGTTCAGAGGATGTTCAAAATGTCTCTTTAGTCATTTCCCTATTCCATATTCATGTAAAAAATAATGGCATCGTGAATATGTATTAGCTGGGTTTTTTTTTTATAATTTCATATGTACACATGATGTTTTGGTACTGATCGAATCTGTAGAGACATATATATATATTATAATTACATAAGCAAGCACAGCAGACCAAGATCAGACGGTTATTGTAACAGATGATGGCGACAACGATGATGATGATGATGATGACGACGATGATGATAATGATGATGATGATGATGATCATTATTATTATTATGACGATAATGATGATATGTAAAGACGTGTAAAGGCGATTGTATGAGGAAAAGGGTGAAACTCTCTGCACGCTAGCGGCGACGAATAAGTGATTACCACAGTGGTCCCATATATGGGAATATGGGGTCATGGGAGCAAATGGGTTAAAGGCATTTCAAAGCTCAATTCGACCAAGCTTTTTGAGAAACTAGTGACCGAGTGGATCCTGATGAGATGCCGGGTTGCTCGGTGTCTCGGTCGGATCTAAGCTGTTTTGAAAGTTTGGACCAGATCGCGAATAGCGAGATAAAGTTTAAAAACGGGACCATTTAACCCCTTATTCCATAGATACGCCTTTCTACGCCTATGCAAAAAGATGGTGACTCGTTATGCCCGCTCTTAGTAACTGATAGCCGCCTCCCTTATCTGTGAGGCGCATAAGGGAGTTTATGTGATGGGCGAAATTAGCATTGTGCAGGAGCTATCTGATCTGGGTCTAGACTGTTTACAAGAACATGAAAAAGGTGTTTATATGAAATAAAGGGTTGATGGTTTACATCCTGTATTCTCCAGGAAAATACCATACATGAGAACCTGTCTGCAGAGGAACCTGCACGACTGTTCAGCAAATGAGGTTGGTGTGGTGCAGTCACTGGAGAAAACTCTCATGAGAAAACTGGCCAGTCATTGTCCAGAGGTAGACTGTGATCTGTGTGCAGCTGAGGCCTGTCTAACCCAACTACATAAGCAGAAAGTTGAAGACATGAACTTCAGTAGGTAAGGAAGCAATCAGGTTCGTGTTCAGATAATGGCTTAATTTGTTTGGTTTTTGCCAAGCTCACTTGTAATGCAGTTGTCACAATGGTATTTGTGTCCATATGTGTTCAACCATATGTTATTTTCCAAACCACAGATTTAACTTGAAAGACATCCTATCGAAGACTATAAATTTGTGGCGTAATCAACAACTTATAACCAAGTTTTCTCCATGTTTTATTCTTCGTATAGTGGTCTCTTAATAACATACATAGTCTATGTCTGCCCAGCTCTCTCTTCTCTTCTGGTTAACTTTCTCTCCCCAGTTATGTACACACTGACCCTAACAAACATGTTCATTGTACAGAATTAATATAACTTGGCTTCTTGACATATTGATATATATATATATATACACTGCATGTACATGTTCACAAAGTACATACCCATTAACCCTTCCTCAGTAGTAACTTTTAACCAGTAACATAATTAGATCATGTCACAATTTATTAATTATGATATATCAGGTACAAGAATCATAACCACATCTTACTTATTATACACGTGGTCCATTTTAACCCATTACATGTACCTCATAGGCTATTTTTAGTTCCAACCACTTTAAATAATGAACAGAAAAGGAGCTATAACTAGAGAAAAGGACATTTTTAGGATTCTGTAGTTTGAAACCATTGTGATGAATAGAGCATTTGCTCCTATAAGAGCAAATGCTCTATTTGTTACAATGGTTTCAACAGGTGACTTGCAGAGGCGTCAAAAGGCGTCAATATGAGGGACTGGGTTAACTGTGTTGGAGATATACATGCAGTCAGTCTGTTAGTATCTACTTCATTACCGCATTACCCTTTACCTCATGAATATTTATGTAAAAAAAAATGACATTTGGAATGTGTATTAGCTGAATTTTAACACATTTTCTCATACGCTATTTTAAGATCCAACATCTTTGAATATTTACATTCGCCCTGCAACGTCCTTATATAACCTTATTCTAAAAAGAAAGTTGCATAACCTCATGAACACCGGAAGCACGTCATTCATTTCTTAAATATAAGAAATACAATGGAATATAAATATAAGAAATAAATGACGTGCTCCCGGTGTTCATGGGTTATGCAATGCATAGCTTTACGAGCAAAGATTCACGTGAAGCCCATCGGGCTTCACTAACTTTGCTCGTAAAGCTATGCGTTGCATAACCTCATGAACACCGGAAGCACGTCATTCATTTCTTAAATGGTTTCAAAATACAAAATTCTAAAATTTTAAAGTAAATGCTCCATTTGGGTAGATTCATTTAAAGAGGTTATATCTAAAAATAGCCTATGGAGGAAAGGATTAACTAGAGAAAAGGATAATTTTAGAATTTTGTAGTTTGAAACCATTGTGATTAATAGAGCATTTACTCCTACAGGAGCAAATGCTCTACTTATCACAATGGTTTCAACAGGTGATTTTTACAAAGGCGTAGAAAGGCGTATTTATTGAGGAAAGGGTTAGTAATGGTACATGAACAGAGGAGTTTTAGGCCATGGAAGACTCTACAAACAGACGACTGCTTTATCAGATGATCCCTATAGGAGTCATCTGACCTGGGTATCCCTATAGGAGTCATCTGACCTGGGTATCCACCTGGGTATACTCGTTTTGCAAAAAAGGCATCAAAAGTCATAGTTATCCCTATAAGCCTGTGATACATGTTGTCGGAGACATTGCCTGTCTAGCCTATGTAAACACTGTAAATCTGTGATACATATTGTTAGAGACATGGCATGTCTAGCCTATGTTATCCATATAAGCCTGTGATACATATTGTCAGAGACATTGCCTGTCTAGCCTATGTTATCCCTATAAGCCTGTGATACATATTGTTAGAGATATGGCATGTCTAGCCTATGTTATGCCTATAAGCATGTGATACATATTGTCAGAGGCATTGCCTGTCTAGCCTATGTAATCACTGTAAATCTGTGATACATATTGTTAGAGACATGGCATGTCTAGCCTATGTTATCCCTATAAGCCTGTGATACATATTGTTAGAGACATGGCCTGTCTAGCCTATGCCATGCCGTATTTTGACAGACATGCTTAGGCAAACTAGTATAGTAGTGCAAACCCAGATCAAATTGCACTTGAAGGATCCATTTGATCAGGGTCTACCCTATTTGCTACTACATGTATATCATACTGATTCAAAGTTGTCAACATGATGCCAATCATCATATTATGCTATACCCCAGCGAAAAAATATTCATAATATTATGAATTTTTTAAACTTTAAAGAATTATTCATGAAATACTCTTCATCAGTGATGTAATCTAATTCATGAAGAAAACTTCACGAAGTATGATTAGATCCTCTTCATGAAGATATTATGAAGTAATGATAGATTTGCAAAATCCTTAAAAACCTCATGATATATGCAAAAGATATATGAAGAATTTTTAATGAAGACCTTCACTGAGAAACATGCATAAAAAAATCATTAAATGTTTTATGAATAATTCACTGAATTTTTATTATAACTAACTTCATAAAAAAATCTTTACTGGTGCCATTATGAAACAGTCAAGATTTTTTCATGAATCCCCTATCCATACCCTGCGTTTATGACCACTGCCATATGATGCATTTACACTTTCTCTCATGAACATTTAGAAAGAGATAATTAATGAAATCATGAATATTTATTAGCTGGATTTTCATAAAGATATATGAACACATGAAATTTAGGCCATGGCAGAAACTAGGAACTACATTACCGTATTTCAAAAGCAAACAGAGTAGACTGGACCCCAATTAGACGGCACCTACTAGAGTTGTCTGACCTGGGTCTACTCTGTTTGCAAAGGCATAATAAAGCTTTAAGGTGTTTATGGGATAGAGTAAGCATATACAGTCAAACACAGAAAGTTTGAACACAAAATCATGTATCATTATTGGCCTCTAAATCAGGTGGCAGCTAAATGCAGGATGAAAGTCATGCAGCAAGCTTTTTCAAGCTTTCTGTCTGACTTTCACCCTGCATTAAGCAGATACCTAAATGCTCAATTCTTCATTACTAATGCATCAAACTATTCATTGTTTACTGTGCATTGTTTGGATTCTGATGATGGTTTCCAATGATTTGTTTGATCAGTATATAATTTTACTATTCCTATAATGATTTCAGAGCTGCAAACAATAAAACAATGTCTCACTTCCCTTTTTTTCTCAATGTATATTTTTTATCAATGTAGCCAAACAGATTGTGGGTGGTCAATACTTAACATATTGGTCCAATTAACTTTCACAAGAAAAACTTTCTGCAACAGCATTTCCACTGACATTTATAAGAGAAATGGTTTTGTTTCTTTTGTTAGAACCCCCCCCCCCCCCCCCCATCATGATGTCCAACATTCTCCTCCATGTGTAAAACTCTGTATCTTTTAGATTTTTACAAACTATTAAAAAGAAGCGTCATCAAGCATATTGTACACAAAATAAGTTGTATGGCAACTATGTCACCAGCTGCTGCTCATGAAGAAACTATCTTCTCTTCATCTTTGGACTACCACATGTACATCTTCTTGTCAGTACTTCACATGTTTCATGACAATGTTCTTTGGAAATGGTCCTATCCTGAAAGAAACAATTATTTTTATTGATTTAATATTCCAATTGTCTTGTTGAAATATAACCGAAATTATAACCAATTAGGACAGGTGATTCTTATTTATTTCTGTGACTTAAATGACACCTTCAATTTTCTTTTAAACAGTTCTTATACAACCATTTATATCTGTCACAGGTAAATCCAATGAAAGTAATTGTATACATGTAGGCTTCTTTTTTTATTTTTACTATATTATGATCTACTTATATATATATAGGTATTGCCAATTCTGGCATATATATTTATCAAATTTGATGTCAAACACATCATTTCTGTGAAAAGCAGTTAAAATCAGTCCAAACAAATTCAAAGTACAGACAAGTGAACAGTTAGTATCGTGTGAAATGAGGGGAAATATTTGGGTATGAAACCTTCACATAACTGCTATTCATTATATGTGAATTTTCAGCAGTTTCACTGTACTTAATTAATGCCTTTGAAATTTGCAGTGTATGAAATTAACTTGACCATCACTGGCCAGTTTAACCAGTAACTTTTCAAACATCACTGGCCAAAATAAAAATGGCCAAAAAAGGTACTGTAAATAGTGACATTTTACACATTGGCTCAAACTTCCACAGATTGTATAGAGGATTTTTTGAAAATAAAAATTAATTGGTTTCAATGCAAATCTCCTCATCATTTTCTTAATATTTTATAATAAATGATAAGTCAAATAATGACAATAATGTACAGATCGATTTGCTAAATTTTCAAGTTTTATACTGTCCAAAATCGTAGCATGTAAGTGTGAATATTGATTTCTGATTCTATCGAAAATCTTCTAATGTGCAACTAATGTTTACCAGTCCACTGAACTTGTACAGCATATACAAACCAAATCAGTTTTGGATATAACATGTCTGTGTATGCCTATTTTAAAACACGAATAAAATGCAGAACTTCGTTGTTACAAATGGCAATCACGGACGTGCTTGTTATCTACAGTGTTATGTGTTTTCGCGACTTTCTTGTGAGATCGACTTTAGCTGCATAGTTCTTGTTATAGCGCATATATCAGACTATTATTTTAACACTCGAGAGTGAATATGATTTACATACATATATAAATGTTACTTTTCAAAAAAACTTACTCGTCAGTCGATCCAGGGCGAGTGTGCGATCCGTAATTTCACAGACTGAACACGGATTTTTCGGCCTCTCGAAACACGTCTTATCTTTCAGCTGCTTTACACTGAACGTTCTTCTTCGAGTAAACAATAGTCCTTCATGACTGAAGATTACGTTTATCTATTGTTATATGTTTGTCCTACGGTTGAACGTCTCTTATTTTGTTATCGATGATTCTCCACTTTTGAAACTTTCTACCAACATCTTGAGTTCGCCATTTCCGGTTGCAGTGTACACATATGCTCACTCGGTCTGCATTCGTAACTGCTCGTCTTATTCCGTCTTGGTTCGGGGTCGCATATGCCTTATGAATTTATGACGTTTCACCTGTCGTGTCTAACGGAAATTATCGCCCATTCGTCGAATTTGGAAGGTCCAATTTTAGCGTAATTTTATGTCAGAAGAATTGTGCCAACAGAAAAATTATGCAGGAAATGAAATGTAACGCTTTTCTTTGAACGTTTTTCTGTCACTCGCAATCCCTTATTCTAAATACATGTATTCATACCGGCAGATACCGAATCGTATCGGACATTTTCGTCGATCTATGCTTGGCCACATGTTTTCCGCGCATGCGTACCAAAAGTTAAAAATGGTGGACATTTCTGAAAATCTCGTTTACGGGAGGAAACGAAATTCGTGTCCGTATTAACTGTTTAGGAATTCGGCGTTGGACAGCAACTTAGTTGACAACAAACCATAAGGGAATTCGCTGGAAGCTAGTACTCGCCAATTATAATTGCTAGTAAGTCATATTACTCTTTAAATTTTGACCCCAGGACCCAGGGCAAATGCGACATATGCATTGTTCCGGTTTAAAATACTAGTAGAATCAAAATCCATCTGAATCATTTAAAAACAAGAAACATCCACTTATAAGCGTTTAGTATCTAATAGAATTATATTTCATGATTACAAATTCATCAGTTTTAGCAAGTTTTCGGTGGTTGCGTTTGCTATATTTTCTTAGATCATGAAAAATTTGCTGTAACTGGGTTTGTACTTTGTACTGGCTTTATACATTCATGATTGCTGTTATCTATCAACGTTCTCAATGAAATGTGTAGTGAGCAGCATGAAGTACCCATATCCAATTTTTGTCAGTTTCTAATAAATTTGTCTCAATTTGAATTTTCATTTTTCCGATTAATACAAAAATTAAAAGGCTTGTGTGTGAAGAGAGATATACATACATTGTGTATGTATATGTCTCTGGTGTGTGTGTGTGTGTACAAAAGAATTGATTATCCCTGAATATTGGCATGTAAGTAGGAGATATAGCTCAACTAAGCACAGCATACTCATTGTTTGATTTGCAAACAATGATTTAGTCATTCAAAGGAGTCCAGTGAATGTAAAGGATAGTTTGATGGATACAGAGGGTGAAACTGTAAATGAACATATCCGGACTGGCAGAGGAGTTCACAGAACACGAGTCACATGCCGCCAACAAAAGGGGAATAACTGAAAAATTATCGCACGCATTGAAAGGAAGACATGTGAAATTTAAAAGCTCTATGAAGATAACCACCAAAATGACAGCTAAAAAGAGTGTGATGGATAGACAGACAATGGAAAATTTATGCCTTTAGAAGTGACATGCTGCCTCTCGGTTTAATCATTAATTTAACAGTCACATATTTTATGAAGTTTTAATGAGTGATTGTTAATGAATTCTTCATGAAGATATAACAGCTTAAAAGTCACATATGTTATGAAGTTTTAATGAGCGATTGTTAATGAATTCTTCATGAAAAAGAAGTGAAGTTTTACTCTTGAATTCTTCTTGAAAAAGAAGTGAAGTTTTACTCTTGAATTCTTCATGAAAAAGAAGTGAAGATAAAATGGCACAATAGTTTTTATAGCAAAAAAAACATGATTTATTCATTAAAAGTGAAATGATTTTTTCTTCTTGAACTCTTTATGAAGTTGAAGTTTAATGATTATTATATGAATTTTAATTCATGAAGTGTTCATGAACTCTTCTTGAATAATAATCTGGTTGATTTGAAGAATTTTTTATGCACAGACACATGGAGAGGGTAGACCTCAGTGTTAGAATACTTACAGTAATTCAGGCAGTTAAGCCTTACAATGCAGAATTTTCAAACAATCTATTCCAAAATTCAAACAGGTCAAGCTTTTGGTGAATATTTAGGGATTTTTCTGCAGAAAAGTGTAATATGACAAACATTGCTCCTCTTGGAGCCCTCTCATCTGGGTCTTCACTGTTTGCAAATGACATTAGTAGCTTGTTTCCGGCATTGTAAGGGATAAAATTGAAGCAGATAAAAAAATAACTGACTACAATATGTGACAGCCAAAGATTTAAAAATTAAAAACCCTATTCTTGTAATGATTGCTGCAAAGAGGTTTATGTGTTTTCTGGTTTTTCTAAAACAGGAATGCTTATAAAGGAATAAAGTGTGTGAAGGATGCCACATGACACTGCCGCCCTCAGCATGCTTTGGTCATGATACAAGAACTCTCCGCCATAGAGGACAACACCAATCTTGTTTGTAAAGCCAAGGTGGACACCGGTCTCAGTAACCTGGAATATGCTGGTAAAATAAATAATCAGTCTTTGATTATGGTATATGACTGTTGAAAATGGGCCAGGGCAATGACCTACCTGGCTGGCTAGAGTTATGGACTGTTCAGCTACCTAAATGAGTATATCAGGGTTGCCTTTTTAGCTCACCTGGCACATAGTAGCAAGATGAGCTAGTAGTATGATCCTGTGTGCATTATCGATCCTGTGGTATGCACTTGCATTGTCCATAATTGACAACTGTTTATTTAAAGAATCTCCCCTCCCTAACCTACTCAGACAAATTCACCTAAACTCACAGAAACTTTTCTTAGAAGGCTATATTTCAGATTGCATGTACTTGAAATAAATATCATCCATGAAGAATTCTGGTTGCCATGCCAACCATGACAAAATTTTAAAAGATATTTTTGTCAAAATTTAAACCACTAATTTGATTTCAAAATAAACAGTAAATGTTCAATGTGTGACCCTCTATCAATTTCCTACAAATATAAGTGGGATTCATTCACCTTATGTGGTTTTAGTGAAAACTCCAAACAGTAAAAACAGTTTTTGACAGAAACTAGAGGCTTAATTTTACAGAAATGTTTCTTTGTTGGCACTCTCAGAAATTCAGTCAATCAATATTCGTAGATTTATATACATGTAAGTGGGTATGGTTTCCTGCATAAGTAAGTTATAGGAGATAAAAGGTTTACCCTTGTCACTCTGTCAATATGTCTGTATATCTAAGGTGACAAACAGGTATTAACCCATTCCCTCATGGGCTATTTTAAGATCCAACCACATTGAATAAATCTACCAAAAAGGAGCATTAACTAGAGAAAAGGATTTTTTTTAGAATTTTTGTAGTTTGAAACCATTGTGATAAATAGAGCATTTGCTCCTATAGGAGCAACTGCTCTATTTATCACAATGGTTACAACAGGTGATTTTTACAGAGGCATAGGCATAGTTATGGAGGAAAGGGTTAATGTTGCTTTAAGATCAAAAGATGATTTAAAAAGACCTTTTTCCCTTTACTCTGGTAGGAGCCCTCTGATTAGTCTAGCAGCGTTGTTTGTTATTAGAATATCATAGAACTATTTCTGCAGCTTCTGTCATGTAAAATATCTTTGCTCATGCCATTACAAAACAATCTGCCAAGTATAATTAACAATCTGCCAAGTAAAATTCATACATTCATTATTTTGGACATGAATATATTTGTGGAGTAAAGGATTAACCCTTTCCTACATAGGCTATTTTTAGATCCAATCTCTTTGAATGAATCTACCGAAAAGGAACATTTACTAGAGAAAAGGAAAATGTTATAATTGTGTAGTATAGGAACCATTGCTTTAATTATCACAATGGTTTCAAGAAGTGACTATTACAGAGGTGTAGAAAGGCGTATTTATGGAGGAAAGGGTTAAACGAAAAAAAAGGCAATCAAGTGCCTTTTGTTAGAACGTCCCCCCCCCATCAGTTCATCACTCTGTCACACATTTTGTTTATTTACATTGCAACTCCATAAGTATTTAACCCTTTATTCCATGAATATGCTTTTAATGTTTTTGCAAACAGAGTAGACCCTGATCAGAAGAATATTGTAAGATACAGCAGATCTTGGTCTGCTCTGTTTGGTTATAACATAATTATGATATTCTACAATGTCAATGTTCATAATGCTATTATAAAATTTGATATTGATGATGTCATTATTTCTTACATGGATATTCGTAGTAAATGGTTAACCCTTTCCCTCATAGGCTATTTTTAGACCCAACCTGCTGTTTGAATAAATCTACCGAAAGGGAGCGTTTTACTAGAGAAAAGAAACATGTTAGAATTGTGTAGTTTTGAAACCATTGTGATAAATAGAGCATTTGCTCCTATGGAGCAAATGCTTTATTTATCACAATGGTTTCAAGAAATGACTTTTACAGAGGCATAGAAAGGCATATTTATGAAGGAAATGGTTAGGTTTGTCTGGTGACTGGATGGGATGGTTGATAATTATTTGAACATTACTATACCGTTTCCCTGTTCGAAATTCATGTAAGAAATCATGAATATCTATTGGCTGAATTTTTTATAATGCCACACTTATATACACAAGATACAGTGAAAGTTTGATTATTGGAACACTCAAATACGTATCATCGATTCTTAAGACAGGTGGCAGCTTAATGCATGGTGAAAGTCATATCCTGTAGCATTAAGCACCCACCTCACTGCAGCCTACAAAGACATAAAAAAAATATTGCTAAAATTTCGTAGTATGGAGTTTTTACATTATTTGGTATTGGTAGAAACTAGCTTCCGATCTATTATAATTTCATAAGCAAACAGAGCAGACCTTGATCAGACAGCTCCTATATACTTTTAGCCATCTGATCTTCTTGAACATGTAGTAAGAAATAGTGACATCATAGATATTAATGACATCATAGATATTAGTGACATCATAGATATTCATTAGCTGATGTTTTATAATGGCCTTTTGACCAAAGAGTATTTTACCATCCCAGAATCTGTAGAATCATACCTATATCACTTCATATGCAAATGGAGTTGACCATGATCAGACGACTCCTACAGGTGCTGTCTGATTGGGTCTTCTCTGTTTGCAAAGCATAAAAGGGCATTTGTATGAAGTAAAGGGTTAACCCTTTCCCTGTTCTATGTTTATTTCAAATTTCAATATCTACTGAATATTCATTGACAAAATAGTTATAATGAAATACGGAAAGTGGGAAAATGTAGCCATTTTAGAAAGTAAAGAAACAGGTCTATCAAATTCCATTAGTAAACAGAGCAGACCCTGACCAGATGGCTCCTATAGGATCCATCTGATCTGGGTCTACTCTGTTTTCAAATGTGTAAAAACATGTTTTTATGAGGGAAAGGGTTAAATGAAGCATCAGTGTTTGTTTTCTTATCATTTCAGTTTGGTCATTGAGTGCTTACGATGGGCCCTATTTTGATGAATATGATGATGTAATATTTGGTATGTAATAGATACAGTACGAGTCTTACTACCAAAGTGTCTTCTTACAATCGTTATCAGGACAGTTTGTTCGCATGACGGAAGACACGTGTCCGAGGTGTATCCGAGGACACTTGTCTGAGGTCATGCGAACAAACTGTCCTGATAACGGTTGTAAGAAGACACTTTGGTACATGTAGTAAGACGAGTACATGTATCTTACTTGTATGAGAGTACGTTGTAGAATTTTAATTTTGATTAAAAATGAATAAAAATGAATATTTCACAAATGAGTACAACATGTTTTCCCTTTGGTTCACTCAATTCAAATTACAAAGAAGCCTCTCGTTGATCTCTAAATAGCCACCGGCCACATAGTGGCACGAGCAGTACCCTGCACGAGTAAATCGTGACCTGTGTTTCCAACATACATGTATCACATGTGTACTAGTATAGCTGGTGTGCAACATGATCAGATCAGATCAGATCAGATGTTGAGCGATTCGGCCTCTGAGCTGGCTCTAAGCAGTTAGATAGTTCATGTTTAGTCTGCATTTATACAAGTGGCGGCGTTAAAGAAAGCCCCAGACGACATGCTAAGCAGACCCGTTCACTCGTGATCGGGATTAGTGGAGCGACAATCGTGTTACATTAATACTACACACCATGGAGCACGTGACATTGGGCGATACTTCCAAATGCACGGGTTCGATCCTAGGTAGATAGGTTTTAACCACAAAAATCATGTGCGTACAAAAGTGTCCGCTTACTACCGTTATCAGGACACTTTTTCAATAGCTTTGCTGGGGGTCTGTCGCACAACTGATCCTGCAGCTCAGCAACTTCTATGGAACAATTTACATTTACTGCTTTATTTCACACCTGAAGTAATAGTTCTTATCTGTACCTGCAGCTCAGCAACTACAATGTTGCAGCTGTCACTGTTATCAAGAGTTATTAGGGCCCCAGGCCTTGGTGTGGGTGCCCTATAGTAATCGCCTTGTCTGTCAGTCAGTCAGTCAGCCTGTCACGCTTTTTTTGTCCGCTCTCTAAATCAAATAGTTTACATCCGATCTTCACCAAACTTTCAGAGAATGTTTATAGGTGTTAAATCTTGACCAGTTTTGATTACCACCTAAATCACATAAGACACCTCTGAGTTATGGCCCTTGATTCAGTCAAAATTTGCCATTTTAGCCTTGTCCACTCTCTAACTCAAATAGTTTTCACCTGATCTTTGCCAAACTTGCGGAGAATGTTTATAGGTGTAAAATCTTGACCAAGTTCAATTAAGATCTAAATCACATAAGACACCTCTGAGTTATGGCCTATGATTCAGTCAAAATTGGCCGTTTTAATCTTGTCCGCTCTCTAACTCAAACAGTTTACATCTGATTTTCACCAAACTTACAGAGAATGTTAACAGGTATAAAATCTTGACTAATTTCGATTACCCTTCAAATATTATTAGACACCTCTAGTTATGACCCTTGATTCAGTCAAAATTGTCCGTTTTAGCCTTGTCCGCTCTAATAGTTTTCATTTTATCTTCACCGAACTTGCAGAGGATGTTTAGAGTTGCAAATTCTTGACCAAGTTTGATTACCAGTCAAATCGTGTAACACACCTGGGTTATGGTTCTTGATTCAGTCAAAATTGACCATTTTAGCCTCGTCTGCTCTTTAACTCAAATAGTTTTCATCTGATCTTCACCAAACCTGCAGAGAATGTTCAATGCTATAACATCTTGGCTAAGTTCGATTACCAGCTAAATTGCACGTGACACCCGAATTATGGCCCTTGAATTAGTCAAAATTTGCCATAAAGCCTTGTCTGCTCTTTAACTTGAACATTTCTCATATGCTCTACACCATACTTGCTGAGAATGTTTATAGATTTATAGGTTAATAGTTTAGTTTGATCATCATGTGGGACTCTTTCTGACTTGGTCAGCGTTCTAGTTTCCCTTACTGCTTTATTTCACACCTGAAGTGACAGTTCTCATAATTTTGTACCTGCAGCTCAGCAACTACAATATCACAAATGCCACAAGGCCAAGAATGCTGAGGAACATGATAGTCGACCCAATGAGACTTGTGCCCACAACAAGCAGGTAAGTTCTTAAAGTAAAACTTCTCTACAAAGGTTTCTCAAAACCAGTGTATTTATCATGGATTTAACACTTTAAGTATATAACTTAGGTTTATAATGACATATGAACAAAGGCCTTATATACCATGGGTCTACTCTTTTTACAAACACATGAATAAGTGTGATACAGACAACTTTTACCTTTTGCAAACACAGAAGACCCAGATCTGGGTCCATGCTTATAAAACTTTTAGTTGAGTCTGAGTTCGTTCTCAAGTTTTTGATTGGTCAGATTTGAATCTGACTAATCAAAAGCTTGAGAACTCAAATCTGACCAATCAAAAGCTTGAGAACAAACTCGGACTCAACTAAAAAGCTTTATAAGCATGGACCCAGATTGCTCCTGTCATAGCCTTTCGCCAGAATCTGCTCTGTTTGCTTTTGGAATTATATTGATCTGTTCCTACAATTTTTATACGCCCACCTAATAAAGGTGATCGTATATCGTCGTGGCCCTGTCCGTCCGTCCGTTCGTTCGTTCGTCCGTCAGCATTTTGTTTGTCCGCTGTTTTCTGGGAAAACTATTTGACAGATATAAATGAAACTTCACATAAATGTTTAATGCATCAAGATCTGAAGCTGATTGATTCTGAGGTTCATTTGATTTTTCATTTCAGAGTTATGGCCCTTGTTCTTAAAAAATATGCAAATAGTTTGTCCACTGTTTTCTGGGAAAACTGTTTGATAGATATTGATGAAACTTCACCCAAATGTATAATGCATCAAAATTTGAAGCTGAGTCGATTCTGAGGTTCATTTGATTTGTCGTTTCGGAGTTATGGCCCTTTTACTTAACAAATAATGCAAATACATGCAAATAGTTTGTCCGCTGTTTTCTGGGAAAACTATTTTACAGATATTAATGAAACTTCACACAAATGTTAAATGCATCAAGATCTGAAACTGAATTGACTCTGAGGATCATTTGATTTGTAGTTTCAGAGTTATGGCCCTTGTCCTTAAAAAATAATGCAAATAGTTTGTCCGCTGTTTTCTTGAAAAACTATTTGAGAGATATTAATGAAACTTCACACAAATGTATAATGCATTAAGATCTGATGCTGGGTCAATTTTGAGATTTATTTGATTTTTCGTTTAAGAGTTATTGCCCTTTTACTTAAAAAATTATGCAAATATATGCATATAGTTTGTCCGCTGTTTTCTGGCAAAACTGTTTGACAGATATTAATGAAACTTCAAACACATGTTTAATGCATCAAGACCTGAAGCTAAGTCGATTCTGAGGATCATTTGATTTGTTGTTTCAGAGTTATGGCCTTTGCACTTAAAAAAATAATGCAAAACTGTATGCTAATATGAGGATGGCCATAACTTTTTCATTGGAAATGATATTTACTTCAATATTTTATATGGTTAAACCTTTATGTGAATTTCACATATATTGCGGGGGATTTGATATGTCATTTCATTCTAAAGTTATGGTCCATGAACTTCGTTGTACCTTGCTTTGTTAGTCGGTCAACTTTTAGTTTGTCTGTTGTTTTCTGGGAAAATATTAAAATCATATAAATAAAACTTAATGTTTTAAGCAACAAAATTTGAAGCTGAATTTATTTTGAGGTTCATTCAGTTTGTCTTAACAGAGTTATGGCCGTTGCACTTTACAAAAATCTGCAAATATGAGAATTAGCTTTAACTTTTTATGCCCCCATTGACGATAGTCGGGGGCATATTGTTTTTGCCCTGTCTGTTTGTTTGTCTGTTTGTTTGTCAGCAACTTTAACATTGGTCATAACTTTTGAGCCAGTATAGATGGAGACTTGATATTTGGTATGCATATGTTTCTCATAAAGCCGCACATTTTGAGGGGTGACGTGTCAAGGTCAAGGTCATCCTTCAAGGTCAGAGGTCAAAAGATATGGGTCAAATCGCCGACTTTAACATTGGCCATAACTTTTGGACCAGTAGAGATAGAGAATTGATATTTGGCATGCTTTTGTATCTCATGAGGCTGCACATTTTAAGGGGTGACATGTCAAGGTCAAGGTCATCCTTCAAGGTCAGAGGTCAAATATATGAGGGGGCATAGTGTTTCACAAACACATCTTGTTTTTTTTTTAAAAAAGATATTGACTTCAATTTTTTTAAAAATAGTATCACCTTAATATTGAAATCAAGATCTGAAGCACAGATTTGAAAATGTCAACACTTATAAGGCATGTTGAATCAGAAAGTTTGCAAGTGGGCGTATTATGTACCGTATGCGGTACTCTTGTTTGCAATGACTAACCAATCCTGTTTCCATATGCCATTGCAATCAGTTAATAACCATAATGGCATCACTTCTTTCATGAATTTTCATCAGGTTTAGATTCAGACAGATGGCAACGTAATAATGCAGGAGGTCTGCTATACAGAAACGGTCCAATGCATTTCCATAATGCAAAATGTAAACATGTTAATTTATCCAGTTGCTGCAGTACAGAGGTTCTGCAATAGTCAATAGATGTTTGATCTACGGGTCACCATTGTAACAGAACTGCAAATGTTTGATCAATCAGTCAGTATGTGTATCACCGGGTATGTGTATCAGAAGGTATGTGTATCAGTAGGAATGTGTATCAGTATTAATAGGTATTTTTATCAATATGTATGTTTATCAATAGGTATGTTTATCAGTAGGTATGTGCATCAGTAGGTATGTGTATCAGTAGGAAAGTGTATTGGTAGGTATGTGCATCAGTAGGCATGTGTATCAGTAGGAAAGTGTATTGGTAGGTATGTGCATCAGTAGGCATGTGTATCAGTAGGAAAGTGTATCAGCAAATATGTGTGTCGGTATGTACGTGTATCAGCAGGTATGTGTACCAGCAGGTAAGTGTATCAGTAGGAAAATATATCAGTAGATATCTGTATCAGTAGGCATGTGTATCAGTAGGAAAGTGTATTGGTAGGTATGTGCATCAGTAGGCATGTGTATCAGTAGGAAAGTGTATTGGTAGGTATGTGCATCAGTAGGCATGTGTATCAGTAGGAAAGTGTATCAGCAAACATGTGTATCAGTATGTACGTGTAGCAGGTATGTGTATGAGCAGGTAAGTGTATCAGTAGGAAAATATATCAGTAGATATCTGTATCAGTAGGTAGGTGTATCAGTAGATAAGTCTATCAGTATGTATGTGCATCGGTAGGCATGTGCATAAGACTCATTCTCAGCTAACATGGACAGTTGATGTCGCCAGTAATTAAATAGCAATAACTTAATACTTAATTTATAGAATGCTTATAAATCACTGTTTTCTGCAAAAGGTAGATAATTGGCATTCTTACCGAACTGGATTTAGTGCTAAAAAATCTCACTTTTATTTTTTATCTTTCGTTGATTGTACTCTGGTTGTTAAGATATGAGCGTCGCCAAACTGGAGAAATTGATTTAAATCAAGCCTAGTGAGAGTTCCTAATACATATCCATTAATCTAAATCAGTTTTCACGATCAAACCATTTAATATAAGAAAACTAGGCCCTCATTTCCAGTTGGTTAGTCGATTTTTTTAAAGATAAATCTCACAAATTGCCGTGACGTCAAACTTCAAAAATCTACGGGACACTTTCCATTAGGCATGAAACCTATAGTTGCATCTAGAATATTGTCCATTTATAAACCGTTGTTGCATCAGCTTATAACATGATTATATGATCCAAAATAACAGTTTTCTACTGACTGAAATAAATCAAATTAAATTGACAACTGAATTTAAGGTGAAACATGGATTAGGTACCAGCAGAGTTTTGATAAAAAACATTTTGTCCAATACTGAATATACTACAATGCTTATAACAATCAAGCTCCGTGCAGCAAGGCCCTGCTGTAAAATCATTTTAAACTTGCATATAATCTGACCTGGTAAAATATAGGAACTGGCATGAATGCATTGCATGAAGCTTATTAGAGCTTTTTGCCATGCTATCCTGCTGCTCCAAATTGATACTTATTGTGGAATTATGTTTTCCTAATCGACGAATTGTTTGTATAAGGATGAAATTATGTAGGTTGGTTGTCTGATCTTTGTATTATTTCTTGGGTTGATTTTGTTTTTGCCCTAGTTTGTTTTCCTCTGACTTTACTTTATTTTTTCACCTTTATTGTGTGAAATGTACATATGGTTGTATCTTGGAATCTACACTGCTGTCTAGATAGGATGCAGTAACAAGTATGCCTAAGGTGGTATTAGATTTCACAGCAAACATGTTTTCAGAAAGAAAAACATGTATGCCTTCATTATATTTTAATAACTGTGCTATGATATACTGAAGCAGTTATACCTAGCTTAACCTTTTGCTCCTTACATATCTTACATGGACTGACTTGTCGGAGAGGACTGAGACAAAATAGCTCCTAGTAGAGCTGTTGGACCTGGGTCTCGCTGCTTGCTCGGGCTGATTATAGGATATTAACCCTTTCTTCCAAAGGTAAACTTTTCTGTGCCTTTGCAAGCAGGGAAGACCCAGACCAGACAATTTCTACAGGAGCTGGCTGATCAGGGTCTGCTGATTGTCTGCCAATGATTTAACATAGATATGAGTTTATAGTCTCTACCATTGTCCAAATATCATGTGTTCAGTTGACATATTATAATTTATACTGATTGTTATTCATGATACCAATATTTCTAGCATGACTCAATATTTCTAGTATGACTATTCAATGTTTTCATGGAGCAAATGGTTAAGTACATGTATTTGTAAGTACTTGTTGATACTCAATTTGATGGAAAGTTATTATTCATGGAGCAAATTTAAGGTTAAGATTACTATACGGCTAAAGTTGTTTTTATTTTGATACTACATGTAATATGACTTTTCGGACTCTAGTCCATATGGCTAAAGTACCTCTCTAAAAATTTATATTTAAAAGAAAAAATGGTGCATTTGTGGAAAATTAGTCAAATTTATACTTACTTTTTTTTTCTAAATAGCATATTGTATTTGACAATATTTAATTTCCTGAGTTGCCTCCCTTTGACTGTTACCAAACTACTCGTTACTGATGTCTCTTTTCTTGCTATATCTTTGCTTATTTATCTTTCATCTATCCTTTTCCTTTTCTCTTTCTGTCCTTTTGTCTCAGGTGTTTCAGGGTGTTGGCTGTGTCATGTTGTGGTTTCAGTGGCTGACCAAGCAGGCGTTAAGCTGTATCCTTATGGGTAACGACTTGACTTCTTGGAGTGCGGCCATTGGAACCCATCATGGCAGAGGGTACAATTACAGAAAAAGGGCCCAGTTCAAGGTAAATCTATTCACAACTATATTTGATCTTAGTGCTAAGGTACTGCTGGACATGAAAAATTACTTTTGTGATAATTTTATTCCAAACAAGACCATGTCTCTTCAAATTTTAACTGTTCTACTGTTACTACTACTTAAAGCTGGGGACATTGAGTCAAATCCAGGACCTGCTACTACCTCAAACTCACTATCTATTTTCCATTGTAACATTAGAAGTATTCGGAATAAATTAGAGTACTTAAACGATAACTTTTTAGATTTTGACATCTTATGTTTTACTGAAACACATCTTGATTCAGTTGTCACTAATGCAAATATCGAAAGGACAGAAATAATCATGGTGGAGGAATATTGGTGTACCTTAATGAAAACATTTTGCATCCCAGAATGGAAGAACTTGAGGTATTTTGCACAGAGTCAATTTGGGTTAAGATTAAAACAAAATCAGAATCATACCTATTAGGCGTATTTTATAGCCCCAAAACTGCTGACACCCTTTTTTTTAAAAAAATTGGACAGAAACCTGGAAAAAGCCTTTGAAATCTCAAAAAATGTGATAGTATTGGGTGATTTAAATGAAGATCTTTTGAATCCAACTTTTCATAACTTAAAAAACTTGATTCTTACTAATTCTATGCAGAATGTTATACTTTAACCCACGAGGCAACAAGCCATTTTAGATCCTATTATCTTATCACTGGATATTCAACTTTTTGATGCTAGTGTACTCCATATTCCCAATGAAATTAGCGATCATCATGCAACACATATATCTATACCATTTCCTTATGAATTAAACCACAGTTTTGAAAGAACTGTCTGGAATTATAAAAGAGCTGATTTTGAACTTTTAAATAAGACTTAATATGAATGACTGGTCAGTTTTGAATGAACATTCAATACATGATGCATGCAGTATTTTTACTGAGAAATTTATGGAACTAGTTGGCAATTGCATACCGTCAAAAAAAGTTCGTATAAGACCTGATGACCAGCCCTGGTATGATAGCGAAATTAGAAAGGTATCCAGGAAACGAGACCGCCTTAGGGCAACTGCCAAAAAATCGGGCAGACCCCAAGACTGGTTAAAATTCAGAATTCTTAGAAACAAAGTTAATAATCTTAAAAAACATGCTAAGGAGCTGTTTTATAACTCGCTTGAAATTAATCTTACCAATCTTGAAACTAATGACAAAAAAGGTTTCTGGAAAATAATTCGTCACTTTGTAAATAGTGCTGATTCATCATGCATACCACCTTTATGTTTTTCTAATGAGGATGATAATCCTATTCAAATTTTTACCACTGACGAAGAAAAGGCAAATTGCCTCAACAATTACTTTGCATCAATCTCACGAATTGACGAAACTAATGCCCAGCTTCCTACTGTATCCTTTAAGACTCATAGTAAATTACCCGAGATCACTATATCAAAAGAGGAAATTGAAGAATTAATCAAATTACTACCTGTCAACAAGGCATGTGGTCCTGATCTTATTACTCCCAAAATGTTAAAGGGATGTGCATCTGCAGTTTCAGTACCTTTACTCATACCATTCAATAGATCACTTAGTGAAGGCACCTTTCCTGACACCTGGAAAATTGCACATATTACTCCAATTTTTAAAAAAGGGGACAAATTTACACCTTCTAATTATAGGCCCGTTTCACTACTCAGTTGTGTTGGTAAACTGTTTGAAAGACTTGTGTTTAAAAACATTTATTATTTCTTACTTATATAATACCAGTCAGGTTTTCTACCAAATCATTCAACTGTATACCAATTGATTGATATCTATCACCATATTTGTCAAAGGTTCGAAAATAACCAATTTTCTTGTATGTTTTTTTGTGATATTTCTAAAGCCTTTGACAGGGTGTGGCACAAAGGCCTTATATTTAAGCTTTATGAAAATGGCATTGATTGTAAACTTCTTGACTGGATTGCTAATTACTTGCAGAATAGACAACAAAAAGTTGTTCTTCAGTCAGGAACATCTACTTTACAATCGATTTCTGCTGGTATGCGTCAGGGCTCTGTTCTCGGTCCGCTATTTTTTCTCATTTACGTCAATGATATAACTGATTCACTCCTAGGTCTTACAAGACTGTACGCGGATGACAGCTCCCTCTTTTGTTCAGCTTCTAATGTTCAAGATATTGAAGGGATGCTGAATCATGACCTACAGCAAATTTATGTTTGGTCAAAGCAATGGCTTGTCAAATTCAATCCTGACAAAACAGAAGCTATACTTTTCTCTCTAAAAAAGGATGGTACTAATCCCAGACTGGTTTTTGAGAACACTAACATAAATTTTGTAGACTGTCATAAACATTTAGGGTTAACACTTAAACATAATGGCCAGTGGTCAGTCCACATTGAAAATATTTTGAGTACTGCTTCCAAAACTCTAAACATCATGAGAAAACTAAAATTTACCCTCTCAAGAGCCGCTTTAAACCAAATATTTTATTATATATTAGACTAATATTGGAATATGCTGCTGTAGTTTGGGACGGCTGTACTCAATACGACTCTGAGTCTTTGGAAAAAATACAGAATGAAGCTGCACGAATAGTTACCGGTCTAACTAGATCTGTTTCTCTAGCTAATCTCTATAGAGAATGCGGATGGGAGTCTTTACATAAAAGAAGGGAAAGACAAAAATATTGTTTCATGTACAAAGCTTTTACAGAATCAGTACCATCATTTATAAGAGATATAATTCCACCATAAATAAGAGACATTACACACTACGAACTTCGAAACAGGAACGATCTCGAATCTGTCCAAACCAGGACCTCAATATTCAATAAATCATGTATTCCATCCTCAGTAAAATTGTGGAACAATTTAGATACGGATACAAGGCAAAGCACATCAATATCTAGTTTTAAAAACTCAGTAAAAGCATTTTCAGATTGTTCTACTATTCCTCGTTATTTGTATTTTAGTCTTAACAGATATTTATCAATCATGCATGCCCGAATTAGGAACAACTGTAGTGATCTAAATGAAGATCTATACCACAACCATCTTAGGTTTGATCCATGTTGCTCATGTCAAAATAGTCCAGAGAACGAATCTCATTATTTCTTTAAGTGCAGACTTTATACTGCTCAACGAATACAACTATTTCATGAAACAAGGGCACTACATCCATTAAATACTGATCTACTGCTTTTTGGTGATAAGGCCTTGTCTTATGAGCAAAATTGTGTTTTATTTGAAGCAGTTCAAAATTATATACTGAGGTCGAAAAGATTCAGTTACTGATAATCTAATATATATTTATATTTTTACAGTTCCTTTAATACATTGACATTAACTGGCTACTTACCAATTCCCTTAATTGAGTTCTTTTGTCGTCCCTGCAAAACTTTACAGGTTGTAACATAGCCAATGAAGAAAAGGGATAATATTTGTGTGAAAAGGTCCCTTCATCTTCATTTTCCTATTTTCCACTGGTTTACCCTGCAGACTGAGCACCTCTCTCTCTCTCATTCTCTCTCTCTCCCTCTCTCTCCTCCACTCTCTTTCTAAATTTCTCTGAAGTTTTCAATATTTCCCTCACCTACTCGCTCTCTCTCTCACTCTGATCCTTTGAATTTATATGCGTATATTTGTGTGACTGTCATTTTACTTTGTACTATATTATTCCATTCACTGTAGGAGAAGGGCTATATCTAAGTTGGAAGAACTTGTTGCCCAATCCCATTTCAGGAATTATGAAATAAAATATGTTTAAACTAAGACAACTGAATATTTGGTAAATTAGCGTAATTTTCGTAAAGTAACATACAGGACATTCGTTTACCACTTCACAATGCAAGAACATAGGTACCAACGAAATATTTATTTGCTTTAGACTATTGCCTGGTAATATATTAAGAATTATAGAACATGTTGATCTCTTAAAATATAAATCACTGAGAATGTAACCGCACGTTTAAACAATTAGCGTGACCATAACGTACGAGTCATAACATACGAGACTATGTGCCCTAACAATCAATGAAAACGTACCGTTCTTTACGCCTCTTGGCGCTCATTGCGTCCATTTGCTCGCTCAAATGTTGCCCGGGTGTTAGAAAGTGTATCGCCGCCATTTTTACGAAGGAAAACGTGTTGTGATTTTATTGCCATTTATCATTATTTAAGGTGAGCCTATTACTTATCATTTATAAGTGTTGTAACAAGTTTTGTGTGTGGTGTATGTGGAAGATGTATTAATAATTCTAAAGCAAATTTAGTCAGAGAGAAACATATGTTTACAACATGTATACTCGCCTTTCATTTTGGACCCGTATGTTACATATTTTGTCCCGTAAGTTATTGCATATGTTCGGGTTCATTTTGTACTGTAACAGGACGGCAAAAACGGGCTTTCGTGGGCGGACGACTTACAGGGACAAATACGACATATCAAATTAGAGATCTATATAGTGAACGGAATTTATTTAATTATCAATGATGAAATAGACTTATGGTTCTAATAAGTTACTAAAATGTCTCTTGTAGATCTAGTTCGTGTTGGCTTCTTAATTGTGAATGTGTGTGTAAGTTCTGGGGTCTCCTAGGGCTAGTAAATGTAATATTTACGTTTCCGTCATGGCCTGTGTCCTTTAATTTCACCCGCTGCTTGAGTTTATATAGTTTCTTTAGTTCTTTGTATTTCTGTATGGTGGCTAAACAGAGTTAAAACGACTTTTGATGAATTAATTTTTAGATGTTGTCTGGCCGAAATTTGAAAGAGGAAAGCTCCCGCCTGCTGCGCGCGTTAAGCTTTATACTTCCCGCGACTTGATACATTGCCAAGAGATTCCCAGCGGTTATCAGGTCCTCTCCTAAGCCATTGAGTAGCCAGTCTCTTTATTCCGGAAAAGTATCATTTTCGGATCCTCGAAAATGATTATAACACCAATAACATTAATCTGTATACTTATAATACCTATCGCATTATTTCATTTATAGAAATAAAGCGATATTGATTCAAAACTACTTTTTCTCTACTATAGATAAATGTAAGTAATTATTACATCATACATGACGTCACATTCCATGCTTTTTGATGACGTCACGTGTGTTGTTGTTTGTATTGTCATCTTCAGTTATACATGTACCTTTCGTTACAGTACATATTACAATTATTCTTATCAGCATTATGAGTTAAGGTTGTTGAATTTTTAGTTGTCTGGGAAGCATAAAGGTTCACATTTGACTAACCGACTTTGAATGGATTGCATGTCTTAGGTAAAAATCATGTGGAATCATTCTGCAATATAACGAGTGTACTTTACTTTGAAATTATAATCGATTAATCGGAAGTATAGTACATCCAACACAGTTAATTACAGTAAATACAAGACGCATATATATGCTTTTAGAATAGATATATTCACCATGTATAGAGTTATCCAAATAATTTTAAATTTTAATTACTACATTGTCCCGTATGTTATCCCTAAATTGTCCTGTATGTTACTTCAAAATAAACTGTAAATATTGCCATTATTAGGGCCCTGCAAAAAAAAGAATGAATCTTCAGCTGTTGGTGAATGAAAATGTTGTTTCCAGTTCAAGTGACTTAATTGCAAAACTGCCATTCCCATCAAGTTCAAGGATCGCGAAAGGTTCCAAGAGGGTTTCACGATCTTTGGCAGAGTCGTACAGACGAATAGAAACACTTGAGGACAAGAATGAAGAATAATTGTATCAGTAGGAAAATATATAAGTAGATATCTGTATCAGTATGTATGTGTATCAGTAAATAAGTCTATCTGTAGGTATGTATATTAGTAGGTGTGTGTATCGGTAGGAAAATGTATCAGCAGGTATGTGTATTAGTAGGCATGTGTATCAGTAGATATCTGAATCAGTAGGTATGTGTATCAGTAGATCTGTCTCTCAGACTCTCAGTATGTATATTTATCAGTAGGCATGTATATAAGTAGCTAAGTCTATCTGTAAGTATATATATCGGTAGGCATGTGTATCAGTAGATATTTGTATCAGTAGGCATGTGTATCAGTAGATATTTGTATCAGTAGGCATGTGTATCATCAGGAAAGTGTATCAGTAGCTATGTGTATCACTATGTATGTGCATCAGTGAGTGTGTTAGTAGATCTGTGTATCAGTTGGCAGATGTGTTAGTAGGTATTTGCATCACTAGATATGTATATCAGTAGGTAATTGTATCAGTAGGTGAGTATAGTAGCAGGTTAAAGTGTATCAGGAGATATGTGTATCAATAGGTGTATCAGTAAGTATGTGTCTAGAGCTTTGTTTCAACTTAATCCTGTACTTAATAGTGATGCCTTTTGACACCTTTACAACCAGCGTAGAACCAGAGTTTCGTTCTCAAGCTTTTGATTGGTCAGATTTGAGTTCTCAAGCTTTTGATTGGTCAGATTTGAGCCAAAGGCCAAACTTGAGAACGAACTCAGACTCAACTAAACATTTCATAAGCATGGATCCAGATCAGAACCATCTTATCAAGGTCTGCTGTGTTTGCTGATGGAAAAATATAGCTTTGATTTTGCAGTTTCTGCCAAGGCCTAATAATCCTGTGTGCATGTAACATACAACTTTGGCTAATTAATATTTATGATGTTATTAGGTCTTACATATATGATTATTCATTAGTAAAATGTGAAAGTTTTGTATGCTAGTGAAAAGCTCGTTCATAAAAATGGATGATAACAAAGAGATTTATAGTGACCTGTCCTTCATCAGGATCCAAGTTCACCCTTTGAAATATGGAAATAAGCCGAATTGCAAACACTGTAGACCTAGATCAAAAGAATTATTAACCCTTTCCTTCATATAAATGCCTTTTCACACAATTTCAAACAGGTACTGTAGGAGTCATCTGATCAGGGTCTGCTCTGTTTGCTTATGGAATTTGGTAGATATGTTTATGTAGTTTCTAAAATGGAAACAATGTTCCACCTTCCATATTTCATTGATCTGAGTATACTCTGTTTGAAAAGACGTCAAAAAGTGTATCTTTGAAGAGAAAGATTAAGCAAGCACAATGCCTGCCTTATTTATAATGTAGAAACTGTCTGGTTAGTGTCTGCTCTGTTTGCTTAATGTTATAATATACAGTAGATTCTGTTTTGACCCATTCCCTCATGGGCTATTTTTAGACCCAACCTCTATGAATAAATCTACCAAAAAGGAACAATTTAGAATTGCGTTGTTTAGAAACCATTGTGATAAATAGTGCATTTGCTCCTTATATATTTATCACAATGGCTTAAAAGGGTGACCTTTACAGAGGCATAGAGAGGCATATTTATGGAGGAAAGTGTTAAATGGCCATCAAAAAGAGGTCTAATTATGGCTCTGTAAGGCAGGAGGTACGCTAATGCAGGTCAACAGTAACGCAAAAAAGCTCCTATAGGAGGTTTCTGAAATAGCTTTCTGAATTACTTTTATTCTCCATTAAGCAACCACCTGCTTTTGACGACTCCTATGTTCAATAAAAGATTGGCCACTTAGGACAGGTTCTACTATGGATGTGATTCTATAGTTTCTACAATGCGCACAAATTCTTTTGTCTTTGTACTATTATGAAATTAATCTAATTATACTTTTCATTCATATGAACACATTTTCATACAATTGCAAACAAAGTAGCCACTAATCAGATAGCTCCTAATTTCCTAAAGGAGCCGTCTGAACAGGGTCAGCTTTGTTTGCATTTGAAATATAATACGAGGGGTGATTAATAAGTCTTTGGCCTGGGGTAGAAACAGACCACTTGTAAACATACCATTTGATTTCCGTGTAGAAAAGGTGTTATAATCACTCTGCAGAGACAGAAGAATTTTTGTCTCTCTGTTGTTTGCCAAAATTTGATTCTCAAAGCTACTTACTATGAGTACTTATAAGCAAATGGACAACGTTGGCCATCGCCGGATTATTCAATACCTTGGCCTCAAAGGCTTATCACCTAGGGAGATTCATGAGGACATGGTAGCTACATTAGGGGAGCGTGCCCCATGTTATAGCATGGTGAAAAAATGGCCGTGGTAGATAGAGTATTTAAGATGACCCCCGTCCTGGCAGGCCATTAACTGTCACCTCAAAGGACACCATCAATAAAATCCATGATATCATTATGGCAGATCGGGGAATACCACAGTGGTACATTGCTACACAGCTGGGTATATCACAGGAACGAGTCCATGCAATTATCCATAATGATTTGCAAATGACAAAGGTTTCTGCCAGATGGGTCCCAAAACTTCTGAGTCTCGACCAGAAACAGGTTCGGTGTAACATGTCAAGGGAAAACCTTTGCCATGTTTGAGCAGGATCAGGAGAAGTTTCTCAAGCAGTTTGTAACTGTTGATAAAACATGGGTTCACCACTTCAAACCTGAGACAAAACAACAGTCAAAACAGTGGAAACGCCCAGTATCACCACCCCTAAAAAAAAAAGCCAAGTTGACAACATCCGCTAGGAAGGTGATGGCCACAGTTTTATGGGTTGCGAAAGGAGTGATGCTAGTGGATTATCTTGAGAGAGGTCACACTATTACCAGAAGGTATAATGCTAACATCATGAGGCAGCTTCGTGAAAAAATCAAGGAGACAAGGTGTGGCAAGCTGTCATTAGGTGTGCTCTTCCATCAGGACAATGCTCCAGCACACAAGTCCACTGTTGCCATGGCTGCCATTCAGGAATGTGGTTTTCAAATGGTTGAGCATCCACCATATTCACCTGATTCCCAAGATGAAAAAGGAACTCAGCAACCACCATTTTCGCACTGATGATGACATCAAACAAGCTGTTGAAGCATTTCTTGAGTCCCAAGATGCCACCTTCTACAGGGAAGGTTTCCAAATGCTTCAACACGGTTGGACAAAGTGTGTAAGCTTGCAAAGTGACTACATTGAAAAATAAATGAAACTATTGAGGTCAAACTGCTGCTCCCTGCCTCAGGCCACGGACTTATCAATCACCCCTCGTATATCTACAGTTTCTACAAATACCACAAACTCCTGTGTACATAATAATGCTATAATAAAAACTCGGCTAGTAAATATTCATAATGACACTATTTCTTTATGAATATTCAAACAGGGAAGGGTTAATATTCATGATGCCATTATTTCCTAGTAAAGGGTTAACCCATATCCTCATAGGCTATTTTTAAATACAACCTCTTTGAATAAATCTACCGAAAAGGAGCATAAACTAGAGAAAAGGAAAAGTTCTGTATTTTGTAGTTTGAAACCATTGTGATAAATAAAGCATTTGCTCTTATAGGCGCAAATGGTCTATTTATCACAATGGTTTCACAAAGTGATTTTTACAGAGTCCTCAAAAGTCGTCTAATCTAATCTGTGATCTAATGTCTAGTCTAATCTGTGATCTAATGTCGGTAAATAGCTATACATAGCTAATGTTACATTGTTATATATGCACAGACTTTAAATAAAGTTTGTATTGTATTGTATTGTCAATATGAGGGAGTGAGTAAAACCATCCTCTGCATGTGTTTTTCAGTGTATTGTATTGTATTGTATTGTATTGTCAATATGAGGGAGTGAGTTAAACCATCCTCTGCATGTGTTTTTCAGTGTATTGTATTGTATTGTCAATATGAAGGAGTGAGTTAAACCATCCTCTGCATGTGTTTTTCAGTGTATTGTATTGTATTGTATTGTATTGTCAATATGAGGGAGTGAGTTAACCCATCCTCTGCATGTGTTTTACAGTGTATTGTATTGTATTGTATTGTATTGTATTGTATTGTCAATATGAGGGAGTGAGTTAAACCATCCTCTGCATGTGTTTTACAGTGTATTGTATTGTATTGTCAATATGAAGGAGTGAGTTAAACCATCCTCTGCATGTGTTTTTGTATTGTATGGTATTGTATTGTATTGTCAATATGAGGGAGTGAGTTAAACCATCCTCTGCGTGTGTATTACAGTGAATTGTATTGTATTGTATTGTCAATATGAGGGATTGAGTTAACCCATCCTCTGCATGTGTTTTACAGTGTATTGTATTATATTGTATTGTATTGTATTGTATTGTATTGTCAATATGAGGGAGTGAGTTAACCCATCCTCTGCATGTGTTTTTCAGACCTGTCAGACTGTAGTAAGGAAAGGAGACAAGGGGTATATATCCAAGGCCTGTGTCAACACCAAATCCTGCAGTCCTAAATGCACCGGTAACGAGAAGAAGTGTGAGTACTGCTGTACTAGACATCCGTGTAACAAAGGAGATCCCTCAGCAAATGTAACAGGTAAACACAGTAATAATCTATTAAGTACTAAATTTCACCTCTAAACAGTGACCAGGTAGAAAGCATTTTAGTTTCAAATCACCCTTAACTCATTCCCTCATATTGATGTCTTTTGACGCTTCTGTACTGGTATTGAATGTCTCCTTTTGAAACCATTGTGATAAATATATTTGTCACAATGGATTGAAAACCAAACAATTCTAAAATATTCCTTTTTAGTTTATCTGTTTCAAAGAAAAGTCGAGCTATTGTAATCACTGGGTTGTAGGCATCGTTGTTGTCGTAGAAAAAATTTAATGCAGCTCATTACTCGAAAAATATTAGAGGTATCAACATTAAGCTTCATAGGATAGTAGATCACATTGAGGGGAAGACCCCTACATAAGAATCATAACTCTTGATTTCAAAAGTATCGAGTTGTGGCCCTTTATTGTTTTCAAAAAAACTTAATTTAGCTGGACAAGCACCAAATCAGACGAGTGTTGGCGCTGCATGCGACTCTTTGTTTCATAAGCAAGTAGAGCAAACCCTGATCAGAAGGCTCCTATAGGAGCTGGAGCGTTCAATCTGGTTCTATTCTGTTTGCAAAGGCATCTATAGGTGTCTCTATCAGATAACGAGTTAAACCTTCACTTGCTGAATTTTAAAATACATTTCTCCTTCTTTACCCATGCACTGTTGTATAATTACATAAATTATATCTTCATTATATACAAGTATTTTGCTGTGCAATCACTGCTGTGGAGTGCACTGGTTGCACAATCAACTTGTAAATAGTGCAGACCCTGATGAGACAGCTCCTGCAGGAGCTGTCTCATCATGGTCTTCACTATTTACTAGGGCTGTCACGGTTAGACAATTCTTGAACCGGTTAATCGGAAGCGCCGAACCGAACCGTAACCGGTTAACCGCCATGTTTATCATCCGTGTGAGACTGTATATAGGATAAAGCATGGAGCGCTATATATTCGGAAATTAAATCCTATTTGGGTCGATATAAGACTTGAAAACCCTGTTGACATCCTGCGTGACTCATGTGTTGACCGAAATCATATAACCATTCATTTCAATCTGATAGATTTATGACGAAAGTGAAAGTAAGAATTGTGTTTTCCTTTCGAGTCACAACTTCCGCTAGACTGGTCTACAGTAAAATTATCAACTTCCGTTATGAATGTGTGCTGACTAAAAGTGCAGGTTCGAATGCCCTTCCACTTTACCGTAATGCTTGTAAAAGTCATAGTACACACTACACAGAGATGAGGATAAAATTGAGAACGAACAAACATTTTGTTTATTGGTAGACAAGTGTACATGATAAACCACCGAAAGGCAAGTGGAAGACTGTGTTACCTTTCAATTAGATTTGAGAACTAGAGGCAGTTTTTTTTAAAAATTACAATTAGCATGTAAAGGTGATGCGTAGCTCGATGTGAATTAAATTAAATAAGAAATGATACGTATATGGTTTACAGCCCCGAATAGTCAGATACCTGCGCTTTTCTCCATCATAGAATGTCAAACGGAAACAAAATGACGTGAATGAGATATGATTGTATAAAGTAATATTTTAAGCGTAATTTACCTTCCCAAATTATTACTGGCGGCTCACGGTTAGTGAAATTTTGAACCGGTTAGAACAACGAACCGAACCGCCAACGATTAACCGAGTAACCGTGACGGCCCTACTATTTACAGGTAGGTATATTGACATGAACAGCAAGGGAAGGGTTAAACCTTTTCGTCATATATATATAAACACTTTTTCACGTGTTTGCAAACCGAGTAGACTCAAACTAGATGACTTCTGTGGGTGCTGTCTGAGCAAGTCTGCTCTGTTTCCTTATGCAATGATATAGATATCGATTCTTAGGTTTATCAGGGTTGCTACGCCTCGGGGAAAATTAAAAATTTTCAAGGTCAGGGTATTGTCAGGGAATTTTGAGAACTGTCAGGGAAATTTGAAATTATAGGCAACTATCAGGGAATTGTCAGTGAATTTTGAAAACATGAGAATGAAAGTTATATATTTTAAAAAATCCATAACATATTACAGAAATTATAACAGAAAGACTATATTTTGCGATGAAATGTGTCAGGGAAATTTGAAATTATGTCAGGGATTTGTCAGAGAATTTTGTTTCCTCCGATTTGTGGCAACCCTGTTAAAATTATGTCTGAGTCCCTTGTTAAAAATGCTGATAAAAAATTACGGTTAGTTAATATTTGCACATTCATTATTTCTTAGATAAATATTAAACAGGGGAAGGGTTAAAATGATAAAATTTCAAAGGACAGTTTGGTTGATGGTATTTTTTAGTTGTATGCCATACAAAGTTTAACTGTACATTTTTAAATTCCTACAGGTGAAGTGGCCCCTCAAACAGGACCCAATGGCCAGCCTGAAGACCGTGAAAGTGACTGTAATATTTACTTACAGGTCTATTATACATTTACTTGGATGTCCACCCAGGTTCATGAGGGAACAATGAATTGCAGGTAAAATAACTCAGGTGTTGGTATAACAGAATTAGTCCAAGTCCATCATTAACCTTTTGAATGCAGGACATGCATGAACTCAACTGTGATTTTCAAACAGTGTAGACCCAGATCAGTGGATTTCTAGAGGAGCTCTCTGATCTGGATCTGCACTGTTTGTTAATCAAAATCCTCATAATTATTCAGTTGATTGTATAGTTAAACCTTTTACTCCATGAATATAATTGTAAGAAATAATGATGTCATGGATATTATTTGGTCACCAGGTCCAGAGTTTATAAAACTTTTTGATTGAGTATGAGATTATTCTCAAGCATCTGATTGGTCAGATTCTGAGCTTGCTCAGAATCTGACCAATCAGATACTTGAGAATGATCTCAGATTCGGACTCGGACGTTATATGCCCTTGGGCAATGGTTTTACCAATATCCTTGTGTTTATAGATTGCTGTTTGACCACATAGTTAGGATGGAAGGGCTGGCAGCAGTTTGTCCTGGTGATGAGTAAATTGAGGCATTCAAAACCGTCATAGCCAACATTAAAGTCAGCAAGGCATACATCACTTGCCTGGTCAGCACACCTGACTGCAAGTGCGAAAGCCTTGCCATCCAGGGATGGAAGGTAGAACAATGTAGCCATTTTAGAAAGTATAGAAATAGATCTATCAAATTCCATTAGCAAACAGAGCAGACCCTGATCAGACGGCTCCTCTAGGAGCCGTCTTATCTGGGTCTACTCTGTTTGCAAGTGCGTGAAAACACGTTTATATGAGGGAAAGGGTTAAAGTGAAATAGCCCATCAGTGTTTAACTTATATAATATAGTTCAATTAGAATGAAAGGCTTAAATTTATCAAATTTGAAATATCTGTTCATTTACTTTCTAAAATGGCTACAATATTCCACCTTGTATATTTCATTAGAACTATTTTGCCCATGAATATTCAGTAGGAGGTATTGAAATTTGAAATAAAGAACAGGGAAAGGGTTAAGTCTACACTCTGCACTGTTTAGAGTTTTGAGTACATTAATTTCCTACATATTGAATGGTATGTGTGTGTGTGTGTGTGGGGGGGGGGGGGGGGGGGGGGGGGGGGAAGACTGTTTAACCCTTCGCTTGCTGAATTTTAAAACACATTTCTCCTTCTTTACCCATGCCCTGTTGTATAATTACATATATCTTCACTGTGTACACGTATTTTGCTGTGCAATCACTTCTGTTGCTGTGTGGTGCACTGGTTGCACAATCAACTTGTAAATAGTGCGGACCCAGATGAGACAGCTCCTGCAGGAGCTGTCTCATATGGGTCTTCACTATTTACAGGTAGGTATATTGACGTAAATGGCAAGCAAAGGGTTAACCTATTCTCTCCTACTGTCACTTTTTGACGCCTCTGTAAAAGTCCCTTCTTGAAACCATTGTGATAAATAGAGCATTTGTTGCAAAGGAGCAAATGCTCCATTTATCACAGTGCTGTAAACACCACATCATTCTTAAATTTTCCTTTTCTCTAGAAAATGCTCCTTTTTTGGTAGATTTATTCATAGAGGTTGGCTCTAAAAATAGCCTATGAGGGAATGGGTTTGTATAGAAACTTAATTTAGGTCTGCCCTGTTTGCTTATTGATTTGTAACTGATCTGATTGTCTTCTGGCCTGGCAAATATTTGCATTATTAACTGAAAACTTTAATGTTGGTAATTACTTCTTTACAACTCGTGCACATCTTATGAAACTTGTTTACCGTCAAAAGGAAAACAATGGCCCCACATGCATTGCTCTTGTTTTGGATTTAACCCTTTCCTCCATAAATACGCCTTTCTACGCGTCTGTAAAAGTCACTTTATGAAACCATTGTGATAAATAGAGCATTAATTTTGCTCCTATTGGAGAAAATGCTCTATTTATCACAATGGTTTCAAGCTACAAAATTCTAAAAATTTCCTTTTCTCTAGTTAATGCTCCTTTTCGTTAGATTTATTCAAAATGGTTGGATCTAAAAATAGCCTATGCGGAAAAGGGTTAAGCACAATACAGAAATATGGATATTTATAATAGATGGAGTCTAACATGAATATTCATGAGGTAAAGGATTAAACCCCTGGCATTAGGTGTGTTTTGAGGTGCTGTATAATTTATGCACTGTTCATTCAAGTTGTCACAGGACATTGACTGGAACAAGTGTGATGATGAGGAGCACTGGCAATGTTTGAAACAGAACTCATGGTTGCCAAGTCAAGGATTTCCGGTATCTGCACAGATTACGGTATGTTGTGTATTTTACACTACCAGTATGTATATTTTAACCGTTTCCTTCTTACAGACACTTTTTTCACGCCTTTGCAAACAGAGTAGATCCAGATCAGACAGCTCCTTGCAGTATACCATACTTAAGTAATAGGCCAAAACTTCTTGTGCCCATTTGCTATTATAACAATTAATCTAATGAATATTCATGATGTCACTATTTCTTTCATGCAGGGTCTGCACTAAATGCCTAACTTTTGTGTAGCCATGAGTAGTTTGATCAGGGTCTGCCCTAAATGCCTAATTTTGTGTAGCCATGAGTAGTTTGACCAGGGTCTGCACTAAATGCCTAATTTTGTGTAAATAAAAAAATAAAAAGTACCTAGCTATAGTCTACTTTCAGTCCGAATGACCGCTCAGCCGACTGTACATTTATATAATTAGTACAGCCATGAGTAGTTTGACCAGGGTCTGCACTAAATGCCTAATTGTGTGTAGCCATGAGTAGTTTGATCAGGGTCATCCCTAAATGCCTAATTGTGTGTAGCCATGTGTAGTTTGATCAGGGTCATCCCTAAATGCCTAATTGTGTGTAGCCATGTGTAGTTTGATCAGGGTCATCCCTAAATGCCTAATTGTGTGTAGCCATGTGTAGTTTTATCAGGGTCAACCCTAAATGCCTAATTGTGTGTAGCCATGAGTAGTTTGATCAGGGTCTGCACTAAATGCCTAATTTTGTGTAGCCATGAGTAGTTTGATCAGGGTCTGCTCTAAATACTTTCTTTAGAACAACCTCTTTGAATAAATCTACTGAAAAAGAGCATTTACTAGGGGAAATGATTTTATTTTTAGGATTGTATATTTTTATGCCCCCAAGCGGCGGGCATACGTTAATCGCACTGTCCGTCCTTCCGTCCGTCCCAAATTTTGTGTCCCTTCTGTAACTTTTTTTATCTGTAACTGGATTTCAAAATAACTCGGCACAAAGGTTCACCACACAAAGACGATGTGTCACATTTAACTCCCTGGTCCATGGGTCAAAGGTCAAGGTTATCCTTCAGGGTCAAAGGTCGGGGCATAAGTGTTTCACAAACACACTCTTGTTAAACCAATGTGATATATAGAGCATTTGCTCTCATGGATCAAATGCTTTATTTATCACAATGGTTTCAAAACGTTACAGAGGTGTCAAAAGGTATCGGTATGAGGGAAGCTTAAACAACCATTGATAACTATGAGCAGAGCTCCAGATAAGATGAGAAAATTAAAACATTTTCAAGAATAACTTCTGTATTTCTCCGCCAAATCCTATACTGTGATCACTCTTTAGAATCGTCTTGAAGAGACGATTCTAAAAACTGGTCACAGTATAGGGTTTGGTGGAGAAATGACGATTTTGGTATTTGAGTGTAGCTCGGCTATGAGAAAAAGGGTTGATAAAGGCATGTTTTGTTTTACCCGTGATACTTGTTTATACTGCTGCATATTCATGTTTTAGACATGACTTGCCAGGACATAGATTACAAGAATGTGGACTGCAGACGCTCTATGGAATGTGATATGGACACATCATGTCCAGATAACTACACATGCTGCAACTTCTACCAGTGTGATACGCCTGTGTGTGTACCCAAGATGGAGGACAAGCCAGATGAACCAGGTACTAGCCCTTACAGAATATTCTTATATGTCCCATATATGTTTGACTTATATGTGGCATATAAGGCACATATATGGGACATGTTGGGATTTTAAATGCAAATGAGATATATGGGCATTATATGTCACATATATGGGAGCATGCGAAGTCAATACAGGAGGTAGCCCTATATCCCCCATATATGCGAGTTATAGGGCACTAGCCCTACAACTCACATATATATGCCCCATATATGGGACTTATATGTCAGTTATATAGATTGTAAATGCCCCATGCCTGGGGCATATATCAGTTGTATGGGACATATATGTCCCATATATGTCAGTTATATGGGACATATATGTCAGTTATATGGGACATATATGTCAGTTATATGGGACATATATGTCAGTTATATGGGACATAGATGTCCCATACATGTCGGCTATAGGGCAGCTAGCTGTCCATGGCTAAGGGGTTACAGCTATAGTGTACGTCGTCCAGACAGCTGTCTGGTCTTGGTCTTCTCTGTCTGCCAGTATGAGAAAATGTTTGATTATTAGGGAGAGGGTTAAACATTATCAGTCCCTTAGATCAGCAGTTAATAATTTATTATTTGAAGCCCTTATATTGAGATATTGGTTATTAGCAACATGAAAATATCACTGAATTTCACCATCAAATACACATATTGTAAAATTTATGCACATTATGTAAAAATAAAAAAAAAACCTTGGAAAGTAAATTGTTCATCATTTATAAATTGAAAAGTCTTGTTTATCCACAATATATGCGCAACTAGCCAAATCAAGTGTTCAATCTACTATAAGCAGCAGTGTTATCATTTTTATGCCCCCGCCTTTAGGGCATTAAGTTTTACCGTTGTCTGTTTGTTTTGTCAAAGATTTCTTGACTAGTAAGCTGGAATGATTTGATATTTGCTCTGAAGCATAATCGTAGTGAGTTGTACTGTGCCTCCCCTTTTCAGGTCTGTCGTTCATCTACTTCCTGTTCGCCAACACTTGATTGAATTTTGGTGATTGTATAATGATTGTTCAATTTAGAAAAACCTGGCGTAGGCATTTGTGTCCCATGGACATATTTTCTTTTATTTACGTCTGGGTTTCATGGGTTTCAACTTTTGGTTGATTGCCTGGATGAAGTCTTTCTCTGGAGTCTTGCATATTTTTTTTCTTGCACATATTCTGAAATTTAAGGAAAAAAGAGAACATTGTAAATATTTAAATTCTTGCCCACCTGATGTGAATTTAAAAGACTGTGGATGAACTTTGCAAAAATTCTTGGATCTTAAATCTTCTAGATGTTCACCCTGCACTTTATCCGTATATCCAAGGTGTTTGACACTCGGATATAGATATATATATAGCAAAATGTTGGATTTTTTTAAAAAATTGTACCCAATATATTTATCTTTGCAAACGGTGTAGATCCAGATAAAGAAGCTCTGAAGGAGCAATCTAATCTGGGTGTACTCAATAATTTGCTTGACAGAATATTGAATTCTATTGATAGAAAATAAGTAAAAGGTTAATAGTTGCATGTAAAAAGGTTACTGAATCTTTCATCAACTGTAAAGTTAAGTTCTACTGTTTTTGATGTACAGAATAACGGCAATAATTTAGCAGCAATTGTGTGAATCCTATGGCTTTTTGTGTGAGAGATATTCAGCTTAGAATGAAAGTCCTGTTATATAATTTTTAAATGTTGTTGCATCATGTATTTCACAGCCTAAAGAATTTATTCATCCCCATTCATCCTCAAATTATTGATTTATTGCCTCTATTCCCTGTATTTTAAGTCATTTTTTATTGTGCCATCTTATTGTGTATTGGTGTATAGTTGTCGTTGATATTTGTATTAATTTTATATTCTAATTCTTTATACATTAGAATCTTTATCAGATGCATTAAAACACATGCGAATTAGATATTGAGTTACCAGTCACTCAAAATGCTGTTTTCACTTACTTGTTATGGCGTTAATATAACACTCCTTCCATCCAGGGCTGGCTTCTCCTCTGACAGAGCTCCTAGACATTACTTCATCTGAGAAGTACTCTGCATAACAGTCGAGTTAGTGCAGTGTCACTCCTTTTGATGTCCAGCTGAGGGACAGGGATCTTTCCACCATATCCCGGTAGCAGATCTGCCTCAACATCTATGTTGCCAGCCTTAAATTTAAACATAATCCAATAAGCATTACACTACGTACAGTACTAAAAAGTACTATATAAGATTTGATGAGTCTACTTCAAGACATGACATGGGTTTTTATACGCCCACCTAATAAAGGTGGTCGTATATTGTCGTGGTCCTGTCCGTCCGTCCGTTCGTTCGTTCGTTCGTTCGTTCGTCCGTCAACATTTTGTTTGTCCGCTGTTTTCTGGGAAAACTATTTGACAGATATTAATGAAACTTCACACAAATGTTAAATGCATCAAGATCTGAAGCTGAGTTGATTCTGAGGTTCATTTGATTTTTCATTTCAGAGTTATGGCCCTTGTCCTTAAAAAATATGCAAATAGTTTGTCCGCTGTTTTCTAGGAAAACTATTTGACAGATATTAATGAAACTTCACACAAATGTTTAATGCATGAAGATCTGAAGCTGAGTCGATTCTGACGTTCATTTGATTTGTCGTTTTGGAGTTATGGCCCTTTTACTTAAAAAATAATGCAAATATATGCAAATAGTTTGTCCGCAGTTTTCTGGCAAAACTATATGAGAGATATTAATGAAACTTCAACACAAATGTTTAATGCATCAAGGTCTGAAGCTGAGTTGATTCTGAGGTTCATTTGATTTGTCGTTTCGGAGTTATGGCCCTTGTCCTAAAAAAATATGCAAATAGTTTTTCCGCTGTTTTCTGGGAAAACTATTTGACAGATATTAATGAAACTTCACACAAATGTTTAATGCATCAAGGTCTGAAGCTGAGTCGATTCTGAGGTTCATTTGATTTGTCGTTTCGGAGTTATGGCCCTTTTACTTAAAAAATAATGCAAATACATGCAAATAGTTTGTCCACTGTTTTCTGGCAAAACTATTTGACAGATATTAATGAAACTTCACACAAATGTTTAATGCATCAAGATCTGAAGCTGAGTTGATTCTGAGGTTCATTTGATCTTTCATTTCAGAGTTATGGCCCTTGTCCTTAAAAAATATGCATATATTTTGTCCGCTGTTTTCTGGGAAAACTATTTGAGAGATATTAATGAAACTTCACACAAATATTTAATGCATCAAGATCTGAAACTGAATTGATTCTGAGGATCATTTGATTTTTCGTTTCACAGTTATGGCCCTTGTCCTTAAAAAATAATGCAAATAGTTTGTCCGCCGTTTTCTGGAAAAACTATTTGAGAGATATTAATGAAACTTCACACAAATGTTAAATGCATCAAGATCTGCTGCTGAGTCGATTTTGAGGTTTATTAGATTTTTCGTTTCAGAGTTATTGCACTTTTACTTAAAAATGCAAATATATGCAAATAGTTTTTCCGCTGTTTTCTGACAAAACTGTTTGACAGATATTAATGAAACTTCATACACATGTTTAATGCATCAAGACCTGAAGCTAAGTTGATTCTGAGGATCATTTGATTTGTTGTTTTGGAGTTATGGCCCTTGCACTTAAAAAAATAATGCAAATCTATGCAAATATGAGGATGGCCATAAGGCATGTTGAATCAGAGAAAGTTTGCAAGTGGGCGTATTATGTACCGTATGCGGTACTCTTGTTAAAAGTGTCACAGCAAAAGACATCAGGAAAAGATTTCAACTACATTGTATATATTATTGTTGCAGAGTGAACTGTAAGTCTGTTTCAAACAGTGTAGATCTTCATGAAAATGTATCTGCTAACATTGGTCAGTCAAGTTTGCATTAGCCCAAACGACCACTGAACTTCATTAAAATATTATTCATAAACACTGCAAGTATTTTTTTTTCTAATGAAATTTTCATTAAAATGCCTTTTATCAACCCTCGTCTATATTGCTGATTATAATCTGCGTATGCCTTTGTCGTGTTGGTCCGAATTTCGGCCGAAACGACCAAGGCCGAAAGGGACTGGGTCCGAAACCATCCGAGACCTTGTTGATGTTGTGCGTGAGCTTTCCTGTCGATGCATATGGTTGGGTTGTGAAGAGGAAGTGTCCGCTGACACTTTGTTAAAAGTGCATGATTTAATGAATGCTTGTATTAATGTTGAATTTGAAATATAATTTCTAGACGAGTATGCGCTAAACCGGGATAACCGACAGTCATAGGTTAGGCCATCGACTTTCGTCAAAAACTCAAATTTCCGACTTAAAAAAATAATAATAAGTGGTGTTTTATATACTGATACTCACCATTCATTCTTGCATGTACTTTCTGTAGCATGTGGTGGATGTTTTCATTCAAATCGAGTCGAATTTCTTTGTCGAGAGACAACGTCGATGTATTGAAAACTTTCAAAATGGCGCTGGGTCGGATTAACGTGTGACCCCGAAAATTTGAATATTGCGGGCCGGATGCAATATGGTTAAACTTGTTTCAGAAATATGAAATATACATCAAAATAAAGCTAAAATTGTTTTTTCGTATGGTATATGGTGCATTTTGAAAAAAATGATAAAATTTCGGACAAAATGGTTCCAACTTCGAGGGACTATATCTTTGCGTAGGAATAATCAAAATTTATGCACCAACTTGCACCCTGACCTTTAATATGATTGGTCACACCCACAACTGTATATATGAAAGCATGCAATCCAGGGCCGTCGCCAGAAATTTTTTTCTGGGGGGGCCGAGTTGGGGAGGGTACGGGAGGGGTGTCCCCTCCCTGTAGCCGAAATTTTTTTGGTATGCCGCATTGAATGGTGCAATTTCCTGCTATCTGGATCACTCTATCAATATATAATTTTATGTTATAATATAGGAAATCGGCTCCTTTTACACCTGGGTTTAGGTGCAGAGACTTAATACATGATGAATGATCACCAATGTTTCAATGTATGGACTTCGTACAAATCACCGTAACACAAAAGTTGTGATCAAGGCTAAAGTTTTTTGCCATTGACAGACAGACGGACATGTGATCATGCCTTTTTTCCATTGGCAGGCGTGATCTTGGTTAAAGGTTTTTGCCATTGACAGACAGACAGACGGACATGTGATCATGCCTTTTTTCCATTGGCAGACGTGATCTTGGTTAAAGTTTTTTGCCATTGACAGACTGACTAAAGACTTTTGCCATTGACAGACAGGCAGACAGACATATGATTAAAGTTTTGCCTTTGACAAACAGACAGACATTTGATCATGATTTTAAAAAAAATGCTATGGACAGACTCGGCATTATTAATCTCAGAACTAACATCTGCTTATGTCTTTATTTAAGGACATGCATGTTGATCTACCAAGATTGGCAAGAACACAATTAAAAGTAATAAAGAAAACATTTTTTTTGAAAATCATCTCCATTTATTTATTAAAATAAGAAAACATATAGAAAGTATATCAGTTGTCTATATAAATATATTTACTTTTAAAAGAAAATGACCATTCTTTTATTCATTGATCATAATGAAAATCCTTTTGAATTTTCAGAATTAATTGATTTTATGCAAAATGGCTAAAAACTATTATTTTCAAGATTGGGTAAAGAAAAAAAAAAGATTTTCTGTAAGTATAAATAACTGAAATGTAAATACATAGATTATTTTGGGTTTTTTTTCTGAACATTACCAAATTATATAAAAAAGCAAAATATCCGAGTAAATATACACTCAACTAACCATAGCATCACACTAGTTCTTTCTTCTAAATGTGAAAACAACCCTGATCAAAACTACAAACATTAAATGTAACAGTTTAACACGAGGATCATGATGGCCCTTAATCGCTCACCTGGTTATAACAGTAATATGTATACATGTACAATGAAAAAGATATTCCATTTTTATCTTATTTTACAATAAAAGTTTCAGGGTTTTTTATTTGGCTATATTCCCAATGGCAAAAGGTGTGTTTTTTCACCTATTTTTTAGGACAATCTCAATTTACAAAAATTAATTCATACTTTTTTATCATTCGGAATGTTCGGAGTTATTCTTTCATTACTAGTTATTGATCAATACAGTAAAACGTTTATCGGTCGAAGTGCATACTGCTTAGCGTCTTGATATGTCACCCCCGTCCCCTCGTTTTGCGACATTGTCTCCACGCTTGAGTAATTTACATGCCACATGTAGTATTTGTGGACAACGTAGCAATTTGCATTTTGTCACGACTGGTTCCTGAACAATTTATTTGCTAAACTCAAGTATAGCGAAAACCGGAACCAACTCGTGATTGCGTAATTCGGGTATTCTCCGCTGGGGATTACCCTGATTGGTCCATACCAAAATAGTCCAAGCGTGTATCACAGCATGACAGCGTGATAAAGGTGGTCTGTCTATGTGTAGAGAACTAACAGATAATCTCCCATAGGGAGGAAAATATCGGTCACTAAAAAAATTGCCATGGTAAAATTTCAAAACGGTAGGGAAAACTAAAAAGGGCCCATTAATAAAAATGGTATCTTGGCAGCCAGCTGGGGGGGGCCCGGGCCCCCCCCCCCCCCCCCCCCCCCCGGATCAAAAAGGGGCGTGTTAAAAAAAATCAGATTGATCTTGTGTGATCTTGTGTCAGAATTATGTAAAGACATTTATGGTCAGTTAGTTACATTAAGTACACAATTCTTAGAATTTTGATACCCATAAGTCAGTTTGGTAAGGGTTATTCAACCTGTATATAATACAGACCCTGATTCCTGTAGGAGCTGTCTAATCAGGGTCTTCACTATTTACAGGTAGGTTAATCTAAGGTATATTGACATGAACAGCAATTAAGAGAAAGGTTAATTAATATGTTGGAGTAAGACAAAATATTTAATAGTATATATATATAATTTTTAAATTATGTATATAATTATAATATATTATGTAAACAATTTTATTGGATAGATCTTGAAATTCTGAGAATGCTCTATTTATCACAATGGTTTCATACTTCTATAATTTTCCTGAGTTATAGTGCTCCTTTTCGGTAGATTTATTCAAATAGGTTGTGTCTAAAATTAGCCTATGAAGGAATGGGTTAAACAGTCTTGCAGAGTTTTCTAGTACTTACTAATGCACCATTTCATCAAAAACAGCTTAACCCTGATGTAGATATTAATATTTTAATTTAAAAAAAAAAAAAAAGATAACCACCACACCTTGTTATTCTTCGAATAATGCTGGTCATTTTGATACCCATAACGTGGGTTTAAAATTGGAAATTAAATATTGCATTTTCTTTTTAACAAAAACCTGACCATTTGCAGACTTAGAAATTTTCAGGGTCTTTTTTCTGAAGACAGATAGCCAAAATTTCTAAGTTCTCACTGCCGTCCTCTGGATGCCCCTATACAACCCTTTACAATTCATATAACTGACATATATCGACCATATAACTGGCATAGGGCTCCCAAAGATTTTTACTTCCCCTATACTAGACATATATGGGACATATATCTCAACATATAACTGCCCTATAACTTTCCTATAACTATAACTGACATAGACACTATTTATATGGGCCTTATATGGCCCTTATAAGGCCCTTATATGGCCCATATATGTTCCATATATGTTTGTGATCGGAATTTTGGTAAGGGAGCAGCCCAGTTTAACCGTTTACTCCATTCATGTGGGATATATAAAAGCTTTGTGAATATTTATTAGCTGAGTTTTTCTATAGCTATTATATAATGTAAAAATGTCAAGGCAATTTTCCTCTTTGTAGAATCAAGTCTATATTATGTCATAAGCAAACAGAGCAGACCCAGATCAGATTGTTCCCACAGGAGCAATATGATCTGGGGTCTACTCTGTTTGTAAATGCATATATATATATAGAAAGGCATTACAGTAACACCTCTCTATAACGGCCACTAAATTACATCAAGTATTTTGTGTTAAAGGCAGGTGGCAGCTTAAAGCATGTGATTGCCACTCAGTCTGCCATTAGTTTCTCATAAGTTAGATGAACTGAATAAAGTAAAGCAGAAAGCATTTTTACAATGGGTTTCTATCATATGAAAGCCTTTTTGTGCCTTTTTTCCTTTCCTCCATAAATACATCTTTCTACGCCTGTGTAAAAGTCACTTTTTGGAACCATTGTGATAAATTGAGCATTTGCTCCTAAGGAGCAAATGCTCTATTTATCACAATGGTTTCAGAACTACAAAATGTTTAAAAAAAAAAAGATTCTTTAGTTAATGCTCCTTTTCGGTAGATTTATTCAAAGAGGTTGGTTCTAAAAATAGCCTATAAAGGAATGAGTTAAACAGAGTAGACTGAGATCAGAAAACTTCTGTAGGAGCTGTCTGGAACTGTGTGACCAGCTTTTGCTTATGGAAATTATATAGATGTGATACTACACTAATTTTGCTGTCAAGATAAAACTACTCCTGTGTTCATGTACCTTTATAAAATTATTCATGATGTCATTATTTCTCACATACCTTCCCTTATCTCCGAGTTAGAACAACAGGTTAAGATTTCCTTATCTGTAACACGTGTAAGATCACTTTAGAACGTCATATATGACGTCAAGCCATGGAAACCTATGTTTACCTGTCATTTAAACGGCGAAAAAAACACTTTTTTTTATATGTGAGAAAAAGAATCTGATGCTCGTTGTCTTTTAAGATCACATGTTCCTAAACTCACCAAGAAAATGTTATTAAGCTCGCCAAGGCTCGCTTAATGACATTTTCTAAGGCTCGTTTAGGAACATGTGATCTTAAAAGACAACTCGCAACAGATCCTCTATTTCTTTCATGAATATTCCACAGGGAAAGGGTTATAACCATACCTATTGAATGTGACAAGTGAGTGTACTGGGATCTGTAAATAGTGTAGATCTAAATCAGAGGAATACTACAACATTTTTTCCCCATTTCATACTCAATAGAGTCTACCATAAATACGACTTTCTACGCCTCTAAAAAGTCACTTTTTGAAACCATTGTGATAAATAGAGCATTTGTTCCATAGGATGTTCTATTCATCACAATGGTTTAAAAACTACACAATTCTTAATTTTTCCTTTTCTCTAGTTAATGCTCCTTTTTATACGCCCGAAGGGTCGTATTATGTTATGGTCTCCATCGTCTGGCCGTCTGGCTGGGTGTCCGTCTGTCCGTCTGTCTGTCTGTCCGTCTGTCCGTCCGTCCGTCTGTCTGTCCGTCCGTCCGTCCGTTAGCAAATTCGTGTCCTGGCTATAACTTACTCATTTTTTCTCCGATTTTCAAAATTCTTTCACACAAATGTTCAGTATCACTTGAAGGTGTGTCGCGTTCAAAACCCAATTGTGAACTTTCAAGGTCAAGGTCACAAATAGGGCGTTAGCAATTTTCGTGTCCTTGCTAAAACTTACTCATCTTTTCACCAATTTTCAAAATTCTTTCACACGTATGTTCAGTATCACTTGAAGGTGTGTCGCGTACAAAACCCAATGGTGAACTTTCAAGGTCAAGGTCACAAATAGGGCGTTAGCAATTCTGTCCGTCCGTCCGTTAGCAAATTCGTGTCCTGGCTATAACTTACTCATTTTTTCTCCGATTTTCAAAATTCTTTCACACAAATGTTCAGTATCACTTGAAGGTGTGTCGCGTACAAAACCCAATTGTGAACTTTCAAGGTCAAGGTCACAAATAGGGCGTTAGCAATTTTCGTGTCCTTGGTAAAACTTACTCATCTTTTCACCAATTTTCAAAATTCTTTCACACATATGTTCAGTATCACTTGAAGGTGTGTCGCGTACAAAACCCAATGGTGAACTTTCAAGGTCAAGGTCACAAATAGGGCGTTAGCAATTCTGTCCGTCCGTTAGCAAATTCGTGTCCTGGCTATAACTTACTCATTTTTTCTCCGATTTTCAAAATTCTTTCACACATATGTTCAGTATCACTTGAAGGTGTGTCGCGTACAAAACCCAATTGTGAACTTTCAAGGTCAAGGTCACAAATAGGGCTTCAGTATCACTTGAAGGTGTGTTGCATACAAAACCCAATTGTGAACTTTCAAGGTCAAGGTCACAAATAGAGCGTTAGCAAATTTTGTGTCCTGGCTGTAGCTAACTAGACCTACATCATTACCTTTAAGGTCAGTCATATTTGAAGGTGAAAGGTTAAACGCACTTATGTCACGTTCGGTTTAAACTTTCTCGACTTTTTTTCCAAAGTTCAAAAACGTCTGAAAGTCTGAAAATGATTGCTATGTACACTGTTCTTACCATGCTCATATCTTGGATATTTTTCATTCTGGAGTTATTGCCCTTTGATAGTTTCGGGTAGCAATTTCTTGTGCAACTAGCTGCTCCTTTATTTTTCAACATAATTTTATAGAACATCATTCGGGCGTATATTGCCCCGTCTTGCGGTGCTCTTGTTGGTAGATTTATTCAAAGAGGTTGGATCTAAAAATAGGCCATGAGGCAATGGGTTAATGGAGTCATAAAACAGTGATGGACCATTCCACTTTGAATACTCCCACCTCCTTGAATAAATCTCCTTAAAAGAGCATTTACAAGACAAAAAGGGAAAATTTTAGAATTGTGTAGTTTTGAAACTATTGTCATGACTAGAACATTTGCTCCTATGGAAGCAGCAGGGTTCTTGCGAGGATCGAAAATATTTGAGCTATAATTCCCATTGACAGTTAAAAAGTAGGGACATTTTCAAAATCTGTGAGACACCGACAAGTGTGAAAATATTTTTTCAACCATTATTCATTATGAAAATGCTATGTTTATGAATCTGTGGATCTATGACTGATTTCCTTAATATGTAAATATTTTCTCTGATCATATTCACAGTTTGATTTGTTCTAAATCTGACCTGGTTACTTTAGACTATTCTGGTAAGAACTGACATTTTTGAGACATCTGTCCCAATGACAGTAAAAAACATGGGGACATTTCTCATTTTGATGGGGAAAATGTCCCAATTTCTTGCCCTCGCAAGAACCCTGAAGCAGGCATATCACAGACAGATATGGCAATGTCAGAGCTGGTGTGTCTGCAGAATGTTTAGGAGATCATGGCTGCTTACATATTATTAACAGATTACTTTATCAATATTCATATATAAGAGACAATATTAACCCATTACTTCATGATTTATCTTTTATACTGGCACACAGACTCAAGCATGCAACAACTGCATAAATTATAGAATCAAATATGTATGATTCCATAAGTAAACAGAGCAGACATTGAATAACCCTTTCCCTCATACAAACGTGTTTTCACCCATTTGCAAACAGAGTCAGGGTCTGCTCTCTTTGCTTATGAAATTTGATAGATCAGTTTCTATACTTGCTAAAATGGCTACAATGTTCCACTCTCCATGTTTCATTATAACAAATTTGTACATGAATATTCAGTAGGTATTGAAATTTGAAATAAACATAGAACAGAAAATTGGTTAAATGGCTCCTACAGAAGCCATTTGATCTTGGTTTACACTGTTTACAATGGTATGTAAAGGTTTATTTATGGAGTAAAGTGTTACTGTATAGTTCATTTGGTCTCGAGATAAAACATATAAAACATTGTAGAAATGATAGGACTGAGCCACTAGATAGAGGTGTCTGTTGGGATTTTAAAATAGTGCTGGTACGGTACAACCCCTCTAATGGGACCACAAACAAGTTGCAGAGGTAGGTGGTAGCTTAATACAGGATGAAAATGCACAGCTCCTACAGAAGCTTTCTGCTTTACTTTCATCCTGTATTAAGCAACCACATGCTTTAAACGATGCCAATTTCTATTCATTAAGTGGACGCATTAGGGGGGGTTTACTGTACATCACATCTGGCATGCTTAACAAGTTACTGCTGAATTTAGCTTATGTGAAGCAGACAGTGTAGATGTGGATCAGACGTAAGAAATAATGACTCCATGACTATAATTAGATGAATTGGTTTAACCCACTCCTTCATAGGCTATTTTTAGATCCAACCACTTTGAATAAATCTACCGAAAAGAAGCATTTAAACTAGAGAACTAAAAGGAAAAATTTACGATTTATAGTTTGAAACCATTGTGATAAAGAAGATCTCCTATTTATCACTAGAGTTTCAAAAGGTGATTTTTACAGAGGCGTGGAAAGGCGTATTTATGGAAGAAAGGGTTAATGGCCTTTGAAACAGATTTATATTTTGCCAAACACTGAGTAGCGACCTGCCGAAAAAATCTAAGCTAAAAGTGCTGTTTAGACGGGTTTACCTGTAACCAACAATTGGTCAGATTTAGATTCTGTTTCAGGTGTGTGCCCCCCTGATGAACCACAGGTGTTTTGCTTCGCAAATCGATGCAATTTTGCAACATTTGAAGCCTTCCCTAATGCAAGCTGCAGGTAAAGTCAAACAAATGAACATCATTGGACAAAGGGTCAGAGAGCTATAAAATAGACCAGTACTGACTTATCGATATCAAAAGTCCCAATAACATGCATAAATTAAAACTTTTTCAAGAACAGTTCCTTTATTTCTTCACTAAATCATATGTTTTGACCATTCTTTAGAATAGTCACAACATAGGGTTTTGAGGACAAATGATGATTATAGTTTTTGAATACACATCTTTATCTGTGGCCCTGTATACAGTTAACCCTTCCCTCATATAAACTTGTTTTCAGGCATTTGCAAACAGAGTAGACCCAGATCAAATGGCTCCTAGAAGAGCCATCTGATCAGGGTCTACTCTGTTTGCTAATGGAATTTTGATAGATCTGTTCCTTTACTTTCTGAAATGGCTACAATGTTCCCTCTTCCTTATTTTATTGTAACTATTTTGTTTAGGAATAGCCAGTAGGTATTGAAATTTGAAATAAACACAGAACAGGGAAAGGGTTAACACATATTATTATGACATTCGATATGACGGAATATTTACCACACTGACACGAATTTGGGAAACAGTAAAACACATCTTAGCTAAAATTTTATAAAAGAAGAATTCAGGTCTTTTTAGGAAGGTGGGTGCTTAATGCCAGGATGAAAGTCATGCATATCGCCGGGTAGAGATTGTTGTGAAATTGTTGATAGGCTTAGACTCTGTGGCTTGGTAGCTCAGTCGGTAGAGTGTTTGCATGGTAAGCCAAAGGCCCTTGGTTCGAGTCCCAGTATATATAGTCACAATTTTTTCACCATGAAACATTTGGCGCCCAACGTAAATAATCCACAGGGTGATATACATTTATATGGAAAATTGTAATAATAAGAAACTTATGGAGTGTTCTTTGAGTAAGAATTTGGGACGAATTCTTGTGTAGAGGGTGTGTGGGTGTAATTGTGCAGAGATTGTAGACATGATAGCGCTGAGCATTTACATCAAACTGACCGATTGATATTATTCATCTATCATTATTTTTCATAAACAAAAGGCCTGCTACTGCAGAATTACTCACACTTATTTTTCTCACCTCAGACAATGTCAGTGAACTGAAGCATCAGTATTACGTATAGTGGACAGAATACTGTTGAAACAGACAATTGACAAGCAATGTAGATTCTGATTAGATGCTAATGTTTTAACCCTTTCTGCCATAGGCTATTTTTATAAGACCCAACCTCTTTGAATGAATCTACCCAAAAGTAGCATGTACTAGAGAAAAGTAAAAGTTTAGAATTTTGTATTTTGAAACCATTGTGATAAATAGAGCATTTGCTCCTAAAGGAGCAAATGCTCTATTTATCACAATGGTTTCAAGAAGCGGTTATTACAGAGACGTAGAAAGGCGTATTTATGGAGGAAAGGGTTAATCAAATACATTTGTAATTATTATGATGTCGTAATTGAGGTGGTTTGACAGATTTCTGTTTAGGAACACACAGGGCCTGAATCAGCCTGCACTTGATTCTCATGTTGAGGGACTATTATTATTGTTATTATCATTACACATATATATAGCACTCTTGTCACACAGGATTTGTGCATTCAAAAGCCTTCACATGGATGGATTACATGTATAAAACTGAGTATATTCAATGCATATAGAATATTAAAACAAAAGCTATTTAACCCTTTACCCAATAGCCAAACCTCCAAACCCTTATCTTACACCGATATAGGTAAGCCTTGTCCGATAATCAATATCCATGTGGTAAGCGTAACACACTCTCACCAATACAGTTTATTGGAAATATTGGAAAATTAGTTTGAATCTGACACCTGTTCTTTTCAATCCCATATAAATGCATTTATGTTTACCATTATCATTATAGTGTAAATAAAAAGTTTTTAGGGAATTAAATTCTCTTTTTGATGGTGTATTTTTCATGCAATTTGAAGTATGTATAAGCATAATACACGGGGATAAAACGAGGCAAGTCAATATATTTTCAGAACTTTATTATAATTGACCTTAAAATCTCAGCTAAATATGTTCGGAACAGTAACCTATCGCCTGCTATTCAAAATAAAATATCATTTCCAAACAGGCTTGATCCAGATCAGAGCTGAGTAAATAATTCCTATATTCACTCAGCGCGGACCCAGATCATACAGCGAGTAACTCAGCGCCGGTTCGGGATCCACGCTTGGATCGATATCAGACGCCGAGAGACTCATTTCAGCTATTAAGGTTAGATCCAGATCAGTAGTTGAGTATGATGTCTGATCTGGATCTAGATCCAAACATTGATTTAGATCAGATACTGAGTAACTCGGCTCCGGACCTGGGTCCAAAATTTATCTAAATTAGATTCTGGGTAACTGTGTGTCTGATCTGAATCCAATTGTAGATCCAGATTAGATGTTGAGTTATCCGGTGCCTGACTGGATCTTAAGTATTGAACCCGTCCAGGTTAGGGCCTGGCTCCAAAACAAATGCCGCCTACTGAAAAAATAATAATCGGAAGACACATTTCATCTGCATGTTCACTGAACTAAATGAAATCATGAAATTCCGACACATATAAATTATGCTATTTATTGTTCTTTGAAACATTTTCCGTTTTTATAATGCATTATAATACATATATTTTTAATACATGAATTAAAGAATATTCATTATCATGGAGTTTTTCATGTAAATAGTTTTTATAATGCATTTGAGTCGGGCACAAGGAAAATGAAGAATGCGTTGCATTTCAAACAGTGTAGACTCAGATCAGCTGCATCTCACACGCAGCATCTGCTTCACACTGTTTGAAAATCACCAGAATATATGCATTATTTATTCATGTGGCCCAGCAAACAGTGTAGATTCTGATCAGATGCCGCATGGGAAAAGCGGCTGCTGATCTGGGACTACACTGTTTACAATCTCCCAACCCACTTTTCCTGATATATGTCTTATTTGCATTCATTATGCATTAATCGAGATTTAGAATAGTTCCTGATCTGAGTACACAAATTCAGTTTTTTTGCATTATGGTATCTATATTCATTAAATTAATTTTGATGTAGATGAGACGCCACGTAGCTTGTCATTTCATCCAGATCTAAACTGAATGGCGCTTATGAACGAATTATTCGTTTTATATCAATTCAGACAGTTTGGATCTCGATAAAAAATATCGGCGTCCACACGAGATCCTAACTGTTTGACATTTATGAATGAATTCCCAGACAGGATTCGTTTGAATGGTTAAATTGGTTGATTAGCTAAGTTATTTGATTGATATTCCTCTAATCGGATTATACTTATGAAAGTTTTATTGCCCAATTTCCGCCGGTGTGTTTTGAGGTTGACAACGGGTTCCCCATGTGTTATTTTAGCCCCAAGGCAAGTCGCGCGTGATTTATGGAGTTCCGAATAGTCATTGGTCAATTATATTTAACATATTTATATTTAGAATTTGACCTTGGCGACAGTGGAAAATTTTCGTGTAATCATTTATCGGCAAAGTTCGTACTTTCCGAATAATGACGAATAGTATTATACCCATGTCTTACGATGATCACCGAACATATAACAAGAATATACCACTCGACTTCAGCCTCGTTTTTTGCAATATTTTTCTGTAGTAACACTATTATTAGATTTGTGATTTCAGAAGATATATTATCACACTTTAAATGTGTAGACATCCAGATAAAGAAATTTAACAAGAAAATTGAGATATTAGCAGGTAAACATTGGACTCGCTCAAACCCGCTTATACACGGTAATGGATAGACCCGCGCTTAGCCGCTTCTATCAGGGAATAAGCAAAGTCGCGTTATCTCGCTTCTATCAGGTGATAAGCAAACTCGCGCTTTCTCGCGCGTATAAGGTAAAGGGTTAAGATATAGATATTGATAAGAATAATAAAGAATGGAATGAAGTCAAGAATCATAGTAAAAACCGAAACATTACACAGTCTGCAAGTGCATTGAAGAGAAGTTATATGGACAGGTAGGATGACAAACTAAATTGATAGATTACAATCCATGTAGCAACAGCCAATAACCTTGACTTGGCTATCAAGGATTTAACCTTTACTCCATAGATACACGTTTTTAATGCTTTTGCAAACAGACTTGGAGCCATCTGATCATGGTATACGCTGTTTGTGTATGAAATAATATAGATCTGGGCCTGTATTCATAAAGCTCCTAAGGAGAAACTTAAGGAAAATCCTTAGTTTCTTGAATATTCCTTAGTCTTATAAAATGAATACAAGTTTAAATTTTTCAGAAAATTAAAGCTGTATATCAAATATATATTTAACTAAATATTCTACAAGTCATCAAATGAAATTTTACTCTATAGTTTTGCTACAGATGCTGACAGAAATATTTTCCTTAAGTTGTCCTTAGGTTAAAATATTCCTAAGGAGCTTTATGAGTATGGGCCCAGGTCCCATGCTTATAAAGCTTTTTAGTTGAGTCTGAGTTTATTCTCAAGCTTTTGATTGGTCAGATTTGAGCCAAAGGCTCAAATCTGACCAATCAAAAACTTGAGAACGAAAAGCATGGAACCAGATTCTACAGTTTGTGTCATGGTAAAAAATGCCCATGTTGATGGTGCCATTATAAAACTTTGGCTATTAAATATTCATACATTTATTAATCCCCCGCCACGGAGTGGGAGGGGATTATAGAAATGGCCTCCGACTGTCCATCTGTCTGTCCGTTCATCTGTCTGTCTGTCCGTAACAATTTTTGTGTCCGCTCCATATCTCCTATACCCCTGGAAGGATTTTCATGAAACTTACCTCAAATGTTAACCAAGTTGAGACAATGTGCAGAACACATGTGTCAGTCATGTCGGCTCAAGGTCAATGTCACATTTAAAGGTTAAGTGTAATTTCGTGTCCGCTCCATATCTCCTTTACCCCTGGAGGATTTTCATGAAACTTGCCTCAAATGTTTACCAAGTTGAAGTCGATATGCAGAACACATGTGGCAATCATGTCAGCTATATGTTAAGGTCACATTTTAAGGCAAAGCGTTTTAACCTTCAGTTTCCAATACATTTTCATGTTCGCTCCATATCTTCTAAACCCTTTCATTGATTTTCACCAAACATTAGTCAAATGTTAGCTAAATTGAGACAATGTGCAGAACAAGGTCAAGGTCACATTTAAGGGTCGAGTAGTTTTATTTTCGCTCCATATCTACTATACCCCTGGAAGGATTGTCATGAAACTTAACACAAATGTTAACCAAGTTGAGCCGATGTACAGAAAGCATGTTAGTCATGTCAGCTCAAGGTCAAGGTCACATTTAAAGGTCAAATGCAATGTCTCAATTTAGGCGGCTGTGGGGATTTAGCCGTCCTTTGGACTGCCTTGTAATTTCATAATGAACAGTCACAAGAGTAATCCTGTGTAATACAGAAGCTGGCCATCTGGCAAAAATATCAGTCTGAACCCATTCCTGCATATTGATGCCTTTTGACGTTTCTGTCGAAGTCACTTTGTGAAACCATTGCTATTTATCAGAATGGTTTCAAAACATTAACACAATTCTAAAACCTTTCTTTTCTCTAGTAAATGCTACCTTTTGGTAGATTTGAAAAAGCTTAATTATTTATATCTGAATGATATGCATTAACCTTTACTCCTAAATATGCCTTTCTACGTCTTTGCAAACAGAGTAGACCTAGATCAGGGGGATCCTATAATAGGAGTTGTCTGATCAGGGTCTTCTCAGTTTGCTAATGAAATAATAAAGATATGTATCAGCAGTATATACCATAGCCAACAATAATATAGATATGTATCAGGAGTATCTACCATAGCCAACAATAATAAAGATATGTATCAGCAGTATCTACCATAGCCAACAATAATATAGATATGTATCAGCAGTATCTACCATAGCCAACAATAATATAGATATGTATCAGCAGTATCTACCATAGCCAACAATAATATAGATATGTATCAGCAGTATCTACCATAGCCAACAATAATATAGATATGTATCAGCAGTATCTACCATCAGCAGTATCTACCATAGCCAACAATAATATAGATATGTATCAGCAGTATCTACCATAGCCAACAATAATATAGATATGTATCAGCAGTATCTACCATAGCCAACAATAATATAGATATGTATCAGCAGTATCTACCATCAGCAGTATCTACCATAGCCAACAATAATATAGATATGTATCAGCAGTATCTACCATGGCCAACAATAATAAAGATATGTATCAGCAGTATCTACCATAGCCAACAATAATAAAGATATGTATCAGCAGTATCTACCATAGCCAACAATAATATAGATATGTATCAGCAGTATCTACCATAGCCAACAATAATAAAGATATGTATCAGCAGTATCTACCATAGCCAACAATAATAAAGATATGTATCAGCAGTATCTACCATAGCCAACAATAATAAAGATATGTATCAGCAGTATCTACCATAGCCAACAATAATATAGATATGTATCAGCAGTATCTACCATGGCCAACAATAATAAAGATATGTATCAGCAGTATCTACCATAGCCAACAATAATAAAGATATGTATCAGCAGTATCTACCATAGCCAACAATAATATAGATATGTATCAGCAGTATCTACCATAGCCAACAATAATATAGATATGTATCAGCAGTATCTACCATAGCCAACAATAATATAGATATGTATCAGCAGTATCTACCATAGCCAACAATAATATAGATATGTATCAGCAGTATCTACCATAGCCAACAATAATATAGATATGTATCAGCAGTATCTACCATCAGCAGTATCTACCATAGCCAACAATAATATAGATATGTATCAGCAGTATCTACCATAGCCAACATTAATATAGATATGTATCAGCAGTATCTACCATAGCCAACAATAATATAGATATGTATCAGCAGTATCTACCATAGCCAACATTAATATAGATATGTATCAGCAGTATCTACCATCAGCAGTATCTACCATAGCCAACATTTCCAGTGTTCATGTGCCATTATAAAAAAAATGATCTAATCAATATTCATGATGTCATTATTTCTGATATGAATATTCATGATGGAAAGTGTTTACTTCCAGTATGACCACCTGTGGCTCCTGTGATGCAGTGTTCGAATTTGAAGGACAAGATGTGACATCAATGTCTGATGTTGATTCAGGTAAGTAAACGCCTTTGCATACAGAGTAGACCCAGATCAGATCTGTTAATCCTTTTTCTCATATAAATGCTTTTTGATGCCTTCACAACAAGGTCAGACGTTTTCCATAGGACCTAACAGTTTGTGTATGAAAGTTTCTATAGGGCCTAACAGTTTTCATAAATAATTATACAGGACAGCAAAAAAAAAGGCCTTGAAAAGTTTACATTATAAAGATTATTCTAATGAATATTCATGAAGTGGCAAGGTCATGCATGAATATTCATAAGGAAAAGGGTGAACACATTGTGGGACTGTATGTAACAGTTTTATTTTAATTTGACAGTTTTGCCACCAAAGTAGACTGGCATCTATCTCTTTCAGGAACTGTCTGATCAGGATCTCAGATGTTACAGATCTCTGTCTGTACATTTCGGTTTATTGCCTTATTTTCTTATTTAATTACAATAATTGATTTAACCCTTTCCTCCATAAATACGCCTTTCTATGTCTCTGTAAAAATAACCTATTGAAACCATTGTGATAAAAAGAGCATTTGCTCCTATAGGAGCAAATGCTCTATGTATCACAATGGTTTCAAATTACATGTACGAAATTCAAAAAAAAATCCTTTTCTCTAGTTAATGCTCCTTTTCGGTAGATTTAATCAAAGTGGTTGGATCTTAGAAAATAGCCTATGAGGGGATGGGTTAACCCTTTCCCTGTTCTATGTTTATTCCGAATTTCAATACCTGAATATTCATCGACAAAATAGTTATAATAAAATATGGAAGGTGGAAAACTGTAGCCATTTTAGAAATTAAAGATACAGATCTATCAAATTCCATTAGCAAACAGAGAAGACCCTGTTTAGACGTCTCTTTTCAGAGCTGTCTGATCTGGGTCTACTCAACTGTGTTTGCAAATGTGTGAAATGGTGTTTTTATGAGGGAATGGAGACTTTAACCCTTTCCTCCATAAATACACCTTTCTACACCTCTGTAAAAGTCACCAGTTGAAACCATTGTGATGAATAGAGCATTTGCTCCACAGGAGCAAAGGCTCTATTTATCGCAATGGTTTCAGACTACAAAATTCTAAAAATAAATCCTTTTCTCTATTTAATGCTCCTTTTCGGTAGATTATTCAACGTGGGGTAAACTGTTTCTGGCAGATGAGTGGTTATCTATTAGGTGTCCAATGCAAACAGTTTAAATCCAGAAAAGATGCCGAGTGACTCCGTATCTCGTCAGGATACTAACTGTTTGATACTCTCACTGTGTTGTTGAAAGGAAATAAAGATAAATAAAGTACTGTCAAATCTCGATACTACAAACTCTCAAATACGTATCATTATTGATCTTTAAGACAGGTGGCAGCTTAATGCTGGGTGATAGTCATATAGAAAGCACCTCTAGGAGCTTTCTGTATGCATTTCATCCTGCATTAAACAGTCACCTGGCTACAAAGACATAAATTCTTCATTACTAACATTTCGTAGTATTGAATTTTTACTGTATTACAACTGAAAATGATGAAAAATGTTTGCTCAGCAGGTTAAAGGTCAAAAGCTCTAACAGGTTAAAGGTCAATAGCTATAATGGGTTAAAGGTCAATAGCTTTAATAAGTTAAAGGTCAATAGCTATAACAGGTTAAAGGTCAATAGCTATAACAGGTTAAAGGTCAATAGCTATAATAGGCTAAATGTCAAAAGCTAAATTTGGTGGAGCTCATACAGTAAAGGATTAATCCTGCCCTTCATACATATTTAAACACTTTTTCATGCCTTTGCAAACAGAGTAGACCCAGATCAGATGGCTCCTGTAGGAGTCATCTGATCAGAGTCTGCTCTGTTTGCTTATGAAATTATCTTGAATGTAACCCTTATGTTTCTACCAGTACCTAACAATTCTGTGTACTTTAATGCCATTACAAAAAATTCAGCTAATCAATATTCATGATGTCATCATTTCTTACATGAATATTCAACAAGGAAATGGTTACTTATTTGACTTGATATATTTTGTTTGTATTGTGTTGGCATTGCAGAAGATCCTGTGTGCTCATTACCATTAAATGTTAATGATGAGAATATAAATGACTGTGATACTATACATACCTCGGAGCAGTTCTTCTACAACAGCACCAGTGAGAAGTGTGAAGAATACACCTTTAGCTCCTGCTCTGCTCTTCTCCAAGACAACACAGATGAGAACAGATTTGACAGTTGGTGGGAATGCCAAAGAACATGTAAGATGAGAACAAATTAACTGAAACAACTGTTAAACCTTTACTGCTCGAATATTCATGAAAGAAATTGTGACATCAAGCACATTAAATAGATTAATTTTTATACGCCCACCTAATAAAGGTGGTCGATTATTGTCGTGACCCTGTCCGTCCATCCGTTCATTCGTTTGTTTGTTTGTTTATTCATTCGTCCGTTCGTTTGTCAACATTTTGTTTGTCCGCTATTTTCTGGGAAAACTATTTGACAGATATTAATGAAACTTAAAACAAATGTTATATGCATCAAGATCTGAAGCTGAATTGATTCTGAGGTTCATTTGATTTTTATGCCCCCAAAGCTAGGCTTTGGCGGCATATAGTGATCGCACCGTGCGTGTGTGGGTGGGTGTGTGGGTGTGTGGGTGGGTGGGTGGGTGGGTGGGTGTGTGTGTGTGTGGGTGTGTGTACCTTTTGTCCGGAGTATATTTCCTTTGTCACATCAGCTACGGATACCAAATTTGGTGTGTCAGTTCATCTTGGGATGGGGGAGTGTCGCGTACCATTTTCATGTCACTGTGACCTTGACCTTGACCTTTGACCTTGATTTTACAAAAAGCTTGTCCGGAGCACATCTCCTTTACCTTACCAGCTACAGATTCCAAATTTGGTGTGTGAGTTCATCTTAGGATGGCGGAGTGTCGCGTACCATTTCCAGGTCACTGTGACCTTGACCTTGACCTTTGACCTCAATTTTAAAAAAAGCTTATGCCTTACCAGCTACAAAAAGCTTGTCCGGAGTATATCTCCTATACCTTACCAGCTAAGGATTCCAAATTTGGTGTGTTAGTTCATCTTGGGATGGAGGAGTGTCGCGTACCATTTTCAGATCACTGTGACCTTGACCTTGACCTTTGACCGATTTTACAAAAAGCTTGTCCGGAGCATATCTCCTTTACCTTACCAGCTACAGATTCCAAATTTGGTGTGTGAGTTCATCTTGGGATGGCGGAGTGTCGCGTACCATTTCCAGGTCATTGTGACCTTGACCTTGACCTTTGACCTCGATTTTAAAAACCGCTTATACCTTACCAGCTACAAAAAGCTTGTCCGGAGTATATCTCCTATTCCTTACCAGCTAAGGATTCCAAATTTGGTGTGTGAGTTCATCTTTGGATGGAGGAGTGTCGCATACCATTTTCAGATCACTGTGACCTTGACCATGACCTTTGACCGATTTTACAAAAAGCTTGTCCGGAGCATATCTCCTTTACCTTACCAGCTACAGATTCCAAATTTGGTGTGTGAGTTCATCTTGGGATGGCGGAATGTCATGTACCATTTCCAGGTCACTATGACCTTAACCTTGACCTTGACCGATTTTACAAAAACCTTGTCCAGAGCATATCTCCTATACCTTACCAGATACGGATTCCAAATTTGGTTTGTGAGATCACCTTCAGATGGCGGAGTGTCGCGTACCATTTTCAGGTCACTGTGACCTTGACCTTGACCTTCGACCTCGATTTTACAAAAAAGGTTGTCCAGAGAATATCTCTTATACCTTACCAGCTACGGATTCCAAATTTAATGTGTGAGTTTATCTTGGGATGGCGGTGTGTCGCGTACCATTTTCAGGTCACTGTGACCTTGACCTTTGACCTAGATTTTACACAAAGCTTGTCTGGAGCATTTCTCCTATACCTTACCAGCTACGGAATCCAAATTTGGTTTGTGAGTTCATCTTGGGATGGGGGAGAGTCATGTACCATTTTCAGATCACTGACCTTGACCTTCACCTTTGACCTCAATTTTACAGTCCGGAGCATATCTCCTATATCTTACCAGATACAAAAAGCTTGTCCAGAGCATATCTCCTATACCTTAAACGTTGACAATCAACCCAGGGTCCTTTTTAACGTTGAGAATGACTTAGGGTCCTTTTTAACTAAGTTTTGACGCTTGGCTCTTTTCTTAGCTATCATAATCGTCAAAGGTTCTGTTTCTAATGTTAAGAACTCACTCCTGTGTCATTTTTACAGCATCAAAATTTCATGTTACACCTGCATTACATTGTATTGTTTTTCCACCAAAATGCATTTCGGTGTCAAACACTTTGGGGGCATTTGTCACCCGTGACGACCCTCTTGTTCATTTCAGAGTTATGGCCCTTGTCCTAAAAAATATGCAAATAGTTTGTCCACTGTTTTCTGGGAAAACTATTTAAGAGATATTAATGAAACTTCACACAAATGTTTAATTCATCAAGATTTGAAGCTGAGTCGATTCTGAGGTTCATTTGATTTGTCGTTTCGGAGTTATGGCCCTTTTACTTAAAAAATAATGCAAATACATGCAAATAGTTTGTCCGCAGTTTTCTGGGAAAACTATTTGAGAGATATTAATGAAACTTCACACAAATGTTTAATGCATCAAGATCTGAAACTGAATTGATTCTGAGGTTCATTTGATTTTTATGCCCCCCCCCCCCCCCCCCCCCCCCCCGGGATCAAATCTGGGATCGGGGGGGGGGGGATATTGTTTTTGCCCTGTCTGTTTGTTTGTCAGCAACTTTAACATTGGTCATAACTTTTGAGCCAGTACAGATAGAGACTTGATATTTGGCATGAATATGTATCTCATAAAGCCGCACATTTTGAGGGGTGACTTGTCAAGGTCATCATTCAAGGTCAGAGGTAAAAAATATGGGTCAAATCACCAACTTTAATATTGGCCATAACTTTTGACCAGTAGAGATAGAGACTTGATATTTGGCATGCTTGTGTATCTCATGAAGCTGTACGTTTTGAGGGGTAAAATGTCAAGGTCAAGGTCATCCTTCAGGGTCAAAGGTCAAATTGTCTGTTTCTTTGCCTGTAACTTTAACATTGGTCATAACTTTCGAGCCAGTACAGCTAGTGACTTGATATTTGGCATGCATATGTTTCTCATAAAGCTGCACATTTTGAGGTCAAGGTCAAGGTCATCCTTCAAGGTAAGAGGTCAAATATATGGGTCAAATCACTGACTTTAACATTGGCCATAACTTTTGAACCAGTACAGATAGAGACTTGATATGTGGCATGCTTGTGTATCTCCTGAAGCTGCACATTTTGAGGGATGACATGTCAAGGTCATTCTTCAGGGTCAAAGGTCAGATTGTCTGTTTGTCTGTAACTTTAACATTGGTCATAACTTTTGAGCCAGTACAGATAGAAACTTGATATTTGGCATGAATATGTATCTCATAAAGCCGCACATTTTGAGGGGTGACATGTAAAGGTCAAGGTCACCCTTAAAGGTCAGAGGTCAAACATATGGGTCAAATCACCGACTTTAACATTGGCCATAACTTTTGAACCATTACAGATAGAGACTTGATATTTGGCATGCTTGTGTATCTCATGAAGCTGCACAATTTGAGGGGTGACATGTCAGGGTCAAAGGTCACCAACTTCAAATTGGCCATATATTTTGAACCAATAGAGATAGAGTCTTGATATTTGGTATGCATGTGTATCTCATGAAGCTGCACATTTTGAGTGGCAACATGTCAAGGTAAAGGTCATCTTTTAGGGTCAAAGGTCACCGACTTTAACATTGGCCATAACTTTTGAACCTGTAGATACATACTTGATATTTGGTATGCATGTGTATCTCATGAAGTTGCACAGTATGAGGGTGACATGTCAAGGTCAATGTCATCTTTCAAGCTCAAATGTCACCGACTTTAACATTGGCCATAACTTTTGAACCAGTAGAGATACAGACTTGATAGTTTGTATATATGTGTTTCTCATTTAACTGCACAGTTTGAGGGGTGACATGTCAAGGTCAAGGTCATCTTTGAAGGTCAAAGGTCATTAACATTGGTCATAACGTTTGAACCAGTAGCTATACAGCCTTGATACTGGTATACATGTGTATCTCATGAAGCTGCACAGTTTGAGGGGTGACATATCAAGGTCAAGGTCATCCTTCATGGTCGAAGGTCACCAACTTTTAACATTGGCCATAACTTTTGAACCATTAGAGATACAGACTTGATATTTGGTATACATGCGTAACCCATGAAGCTGCACAGTTTTAGGAGTGACATTTCAAGATCAAGGTCATCCTTCAGGGTCAAATATCATATTGAGGGGGCATAGTGTTTCTCAAACACATCTTGTTCATTTCAGAGTTATTGCCCTTGTCCTTAAAAAATATGCAAATAGTTTTCTACTGTTTTCTGGAAAAACTATTTGAGAGATATTAATGAAACTTCACACAAATGTTTAATGCATGAAGATCTGAAGCTGAGTCAATTCTAAGGTTCATTTGATTTGTCGTTTCGGAGTTATGGCCCTTGTATTTAAAAAATAATGCAAATACATGCAAATAGTTTGTCCGCTGTTTTCTGGGAAAACTATTTGAGAGATATTAATGAAACTTCACACAAATGTTTAATGCATCAAGATCTGAAACTGAGTTTATTCTGAGGATCATTTGATTTTTCGTTTCAGAGTTATGGCCCTTTTACTTAAAAAATAATGCAAATACATGCAATTAGTTTGTCCGCTGTTTTCTGGGAAAACGTGAGAGATAATAACGAAACTTCACAAAAATGTTTAATGCATCAAGATCTGATGCTGAGTCGATTTTGAGGTTTATTTGATTGTCGTTTCGGAGTTATGTCCCTTTTACTTAAAAAATAATGCAAATATATGCCTTTAGTTTGTCCGCCATAACTTTTTCATTTGAAATGATATTTACTTCATTTTTTTTATATGGTTAAACCTTAATGTGAATTTTCATACATATTGCGGGGGTTTTGATATGTCATTTTATTCTAAAGTTATGGTCCTTGAACTTTGTGTGTTGGTTGCTTTGTTTGTCGGTCAACTTTTAGTTTGTCTGTTGTTTTCTTGAGAAACTATTAAAATGATATAAATGAAACTAACACAAATGTTTTAAGCAACAAAATTTGAAGCTGAGTTTATTTTGAGGTTCATTCAGTTTGTCACAGAGTTATGGCCGTTGCAAAAATCTGCAAAAATTTGAAAGGAATAAAGCACAGATATGAAAATAGAGTTTGTGACAAAAAGTAAAGTCCCTGATCAGATGCCGCCTTGAAAAGGCGTCCTCTGATCTGGGACTGCACTATTTGTCATGGTGCATTTTTGCGACATTGGCAGTGAAAGGGTTTAATAAAGAAATTGATATAAGTACAAAAATACAGATGGTAGATTAATGTGGACTGAAAACAATGCACAAAGATCCCCTTGTATAGCTCTCTGCCTTACGTTCAGTCTGCATTAAGCAACCACATGTGTTAACCTTTTCCCTCATACAAATGCTTTTTCATGTGTTTGCAAACAGAATAGACACAGATCAGACAGCTCCTGTAGTAGTCGTCCGATCTTGCTCTTTTTGCTAAAAGTATGATATGATAGTAGATCTGACTACATGCAGTTTCTTCCAGTACCGATACATGATGTGTTCATGTAGATCTGACTACATGCAGTTTCTTCCAGTACCGATACATGATGTGTTCATGTGCCATTATAAATAATCAGCTGATACATATTCATGATGTTATTGTCTCTTGCTTTAGTGTTAGTGGCACCATAAAACTTGTTTCCCTGTATTTACAGGTAAGCCTGGCTGTTTTGCAGAGCTAGCTAGTGCAATCTAAAAACCCCTGCCTGGCATGGCATTACAATGAGGAAGAAGACAGCTGTGAGGAATTTACGTACTGCGGTTGCTCTGGAAAAACGCCTTGGACCAGCAAGGAAAAATGCCTTGGATCTTGTTCATATGGTGAGAAGCTGGATTAAGCTTTAACTATTGACTGCATGAAAATGTATTTTAACATTTTGCAAACAGAGTAGACTGAGATCAAAATTCCCCTGGAGCTGTTTGATCAGAGAATGCTCTGATTCTTGGGTTGATTCATTCAAAGAGGTTAGGTCTAAAACTAGCCTATGGACTAAAGGGTTATAACAAACTATTTGGTGGAATATGCCACTGGCATTGATGAGTTCAGCAAACAGTGCAGACCTTGATCAGTAGGATCATTCATGAACTACAATGCCAGACAGGTAATATATATATTAGCAGACATATGTTATATATTAGCAACATATATATCTATTAGCAGACTTATATATTAGCAGACAGATGTTATATATTAGCAGACGTGTTATATATTAGTAGACATGCTATAGAATAGCAGACAGATGTTATATATTAGCAGACAGGTGTTATATATTAGCAGGCAGATGTTATATCTTAGCAAACAGATGTTATATATTAGCAGGCAGATGTTATATATTAGCAGACAGATGTTATATTTATGCAGACATGTTATATATTAGCAGACAGATGTTATATATTAGCAGGCAGATGTTATATATTAGCAGACAGGTGTTATATATTCAAAGCAGGCAGATGTTATATATTAGCTAGCAAACATAATGATGTTATATATTAGCAGCAATTAACTCAATTTAGTTACATGTATATATTTTCTATAAATAGCATAATGAACACAGGAATATTTAACCCTTTCCCTGTTCTATATTTAACCCTTTCCCTGTTCTATGTTTAACCCTTTCCCTGTTCTATATTTAACCCTTTCCCTGTTCTATTTTTATTCCAAATTTCAATACCTACTGACTGTTCAGAGACAAAACAGTTATAATGAAATATGGAAACTGGAACTGTGTAGCCATTTTAATAAGTGAAGAAACAGACCTGTCAAACTCTATTAACTAACAGAGCAGAACCTGATCAGACAGCTCCAATAAGAGACACCTAATCTGGGTCTAATCTGTTTGCAAATGTATGAAAATGCATTTATAGGAAGGAAATGGTTAAATATTCTCTTTGTAAATAATAAAGTACAGTTCAAGTCTGAATTTTGGATGCAAACAACTATTTTTTTAAAAGAGTTGGGAGGCATATGTTGTCACAGTGTTGGTCCTCCTTGGCAAACATCTGTTGACAGAGAGATGTCCCTTTTTGGCAGGCTTCTGTTGATATAGTAATAGCCTCTTTTAGTAGGCATCTGTAGATAGAATGATGACTCATTTTAGCATTCATTTGCTTAATGTGGAGGCATTGTAGTTCCTAATCAGTTCTTTCCTTTTGCCTTAGATGTGGAGGAAAAGTGTAACCAGGACCTTGATGATATCCGTAATGACTTGATGAAAGGCAGAGCTGCAGTTCAGTTTCTCAATCCCCAGGCAGCATGCCGGTAAGCTTGTGATGGTTTCAGTAAAGATAGGTAATGAAAACAGTCTTCAGACATAGAATTCACTGGCATCATTGGAAAATCAGTTTCTAAGCATAGAATTCACAGAATTCATCATGGAAAAAGTTCTAAAAAAAAATACTGCATATCATAGGAACATTTTCAAATAGACTTTACCAGTATCATAGAAAACAAGTTTTCAAGCATAACCCTTTCCCTAATACAAACATGTTTTCACGCATCTGCAAACAGAGTAGACCCAGATCAGACGGCTCCAATAGGAGCCGTTTGATCAGGGTCTACTCTGTTTGCTAATAGAATTTGATAGAGCTGTTCCACCTTCAATATTTCATATAAATATTTTTTCCATGAATATTCAGTATTAAAGTATTTAAATTTGGAATAAACATAGAACAGGGAATGGGATAAAACCTAGTATCGATCAAAGGAAAACAGGTACTTCCAACAGAGAAATTCAGTATATCAAAGGAAAACATATTTCAAAAATAAAGTTACCCCAGCATCAGTCTTAGAACATAGAACTTGGAACATATTCTCATTTTAACCCATACCCATGTACTGTCGCCTTTTGACACATCTGTAAAAGTCACTTTCTGAAACCATTGTGATAAATAGAGCATTTGCTCCATAGGAGAAAATGCTCTATTTATCACAATGGTTTCAAAATTTTAAAAGTTTCGTTTTCTCTAGTAAATGCTCCTTTTTGGTACATTTATTCAAAGAGGTTGGACTATAAATAGCCTATGAGGTAATTTTTTAAACCTCTGAGTAATGATTATTTATCTCAGCTGACATAAATTCCTGTGTCAGTTGTGTATTTACCTGATGTAAATAATTTCCTCTTGTTTTATATCTTTGCAAACAGAGTAGACCCCTCATAATTATAGGAGTGGAATATTCAAGGTGTGCTATTTTTGGCTATGAAGCAATATAGATATGATTTTACAATTTTTGCCATGGTATATTATTCTCTTGTTCATATAAACCCCATTATAAGCACCTTTTCAAAACTGTAAAGCCCCTAGGGATGCATAATAGAGATAATGTGGTACCCTTGATTTGGGACTACATTATTTGCCTACGTGCTTTTGTTTGAATATTTAACCCTTCTCTTGCTAAATTTTAAAATACATTTCTCCTTCTTTACCCATGCCCTGTGTACATGTATAATTACATATATCTTCACTGTATACAAGTATTTCGCTGTGCAATCACTGCTGTGGAGTGCACTGGTTGCACAATCAACTTGTAAATGGTGCAGACCCTGATGAGGTCTGGGTCTTCACTATTTACAGGTTAGTATATTGACGTGAAAAGCAAGTGAAGGGTTAAAACAGATTTAGAGCAGATACATTAAGTGAAGAGTTTATACCTTATCTTGTCTTTTTCAGCGTGTTTCTTGCAGCTGCAAAGAATGGCTGTCAGGGCATTATATAGATCTCGCTGCCTTACTGATGTCATCAGCTTTGAACTTGATGACCTGAAAACGGAAGGAATGTTCCTTTTGATCCATCTGAACTGGACTTTTTAGAACCCAATACAACTGACACAGATGATGTTACTAGCACAACTGATACAGAATATGATGATGGAGAAATGCCTGCCTGCACACCGTGGGTACAAATCAGGACGGAGTGCACATTTGATAGTGAAAACATAGAAGAATCAGCAGCTTGTCAGTAAGTTAGCCTTTTCAATCATATAAACACCTTTTAATGTCTTTGCAAACAGAGTAGACTCAGATCAGATGGCTCCAATGAGGTCTGCTCTGTTTGCTTATGTTTGATTCAACAGTTTCCGTCTGAGCCAAAATGTCCTCAGTTCATATACTATTATAAAAACAAACTAATTCATATTGATAATGTCATTATCAGAGCTACAAATAAACCTGCATACTCCAGCAACAGATAAACCTGCATACTCTGGCAACAGATAAACCTGTGCACTCTGGCAACTGATAAACCTGCGTACTCTAGCAACAGATAAACCTGCATACTCTAGCAACAGATAAACCTGCATACTCTGGCAATGGATAAACCTGCGTACTCTGGCAACAGATAAACCTGTGCACTCTGGCAACTGATAAACCTGCATACTCTAGCAACAGATAAACCTGCGTACTCTGGCAACAGATAAACCTGCATGCTCCAGTAACAGATAAACCTGCGTACTCCAGCAACAGATAAACCTGCATACTCCAGCAACAGATAAACCTGTATACTCTGGCAACAGATAAACCTGTATACTCTGGCAACAGATAAACCTGCATACTCCAGCAACAGATAAACCTGCATACTCAAGCAACAGATAAACCTGCATACTCTGGCAACAGATAAACCTGCGTACTCTGGCAACAGATAAACCTGTGCACTCTGGCAACTGATAAACCTGCATACTCCAGCAACAGATAAACCTGCATACTCAAGCAACAGATAAACCTGCATACTCTGGCAACAGATAAACCTGCGTACTCTGGCAACAGATAAACCTGTGCACTCTGGCAACTGATAAACCTGCATACTCCAGCAACAGATAAACCTGTGCACTCTGGCAACAGATAAACCTGCGTACTCCTGCAACAGATAAACCTGCGTACTCCTGCAACTGATAAACCTGCGTACTTCGGCAACAGATAAACCTGCGTACTCTGGCAACAGATAAACCTGCATACTGCAGCAACAGATAAACCTGCATACTCTGGCAACAGATAAACCTGCGTACTCTGGCAACAGATAAACCTGCGTACTCCAGCAACAGATAAACCCTGTACTCCAGCAACAGATTAACCTGCGTACTCCAGCAACAGATAAACCTGCATACTCTGGCAACAGATAAACCTGCATACTCTGGCAACAGATAAACCCTGTACTCCGGCAACAGATAAACCTGGGTACTCCAGCAACAGATAAACCTACATACTCCAGCAACAGATAAACCTGCAAACTCTGGCAACAGATAAACCTGCAAACTCTGGCAACAGATAAACCCTGTACTCCGGCAACAGATAAACCTGCATACTCTGGCAACAGATAAACCTGCATACTCTGGCAACAGATAAACCGGTGTACTCTGGCAACAGATAAACCTGCGTACTCTGGCAACAGATAAACCTACATACTCTGGCAACAGATAAACCTGCATACTCTGGCAACAGATAAACCGGTGTACTCTGGCAACAGATAAACCTGCATACTCTGGCAACTGATAAACCTGCATACTCTGGCAACAGATAAACCTGCATACTCCAGCAACAGATAAACCTGCGTACTCTGGCAACTGATAAACCTGCATACTCTGGCAACAGATAAACCTGCATACTCTGGCAACAGATAAACCTGCATACTCCAGCAACAGATAAACCTGTACACTCTGGCAACAGATAAACCTGTGCACTCTGGCAACAGATAAACCCTGTACTCCGGCAACAGATAAACCTGTGCACTCTGGCAGCAGATAAACCTGTGCACTCTGGCAACAGATAAACCTGCATATTCCAGCAACAGATAAACCCTGTACTCCGGCAACAGATAAACCTGGGTACTCCAGCAACAGATAAACCTGCATACTCCAGCAACAGATAAACCTGTGCACTCTGGCAACTGATAAACCTGGGTACTCCAGTGACAGATAAACCTGCGTACTCTGGCAACAGATAAACCTGCGTACTCCAGCAACAGATAAACCTGCATACTCCAGCAACAGAAAAACCTGCATACTCCAGTTCAAAAGTCGTCATTTTTCCAGCAAACCCTATGTTTGGACCGCTCTTTAGAATCGTCTCTTCCAGACGATTCTAAAGAGTGGTCACAGCATAGGGTTTGGTGGCAAAATTATATTTGAAAATGTTTTAATTGATGCATCTTATCTGGACCTCTGCAATTTTTCTTGCATACATTGTAAAGCGATAGAGGATTAATGCCTAAACCAACCCTTTCCCTCGTATACAGTAAAACCTCTCTATAACGACCACTAAATTGTGTTAATTAGTTGGTATTTAGAGCAGGTGGTTGTTTAAAGCAATGTGAAAGTAAAACAGAATGCTCCTGTAGGAGCATTCTGTCTTACTTTCACCTTGCTTTTAAGCAGCCACATGCCTTTAACATAAAATAATTGATGTAATTTAGTGGTCGTTATAGAGAGGTTTTACTGTATTTGCCTTTCTCCATTACGAAAAACCATTACGATAATTAGAGCATTTGCCCCTAAGTTAATGCTCCTTTTTGGTAGATTTATTCAAAGAGGTTGGATTTAAAAATAGCCGATGAGGGAATGGGCTGACTCTTCTGTTCTGTGTTTATTCCAAATTTCAATACCTACTGAATAATCATGGACAGAATAGTTTTTATGAAATATGGAAGGTTGAAACATTGTAACTATTTTAGAAAATAAAGAAATAGATCTTTCAAATTCCATTAGCAAACAGAACAGACCTGGATCAGGTGGCTTCTATAGGAGCCATCTGATCTTGGTCTACTCTGTTTGCAAATGCATGGAAATGTGTTTATTCGTAGGAAAGCATTAAACACTGAAAATCTATAATGGCAAATGAACATGGCAGAAACTGCAGAATCAGAACAGAGCAGACCCTTATCAAACGGCTCCTTTATGAGCTGTCAGTATCCATGCTTATAAAACTTTTTAGTTGAGTCTGAGTTCGTTCTCAAGTTTTTGATTGTCAGATTTGAGCCTATTCGGCTCAAATCTGACCAACCAAAAGCTTGAGAACAAACCCAGACTCAACGAAAAAGCTTTGTAAGCATGGACCCTGATCTGAGTCTTCTCTGCTTGCAAAGATGTGTTTCAATGAGGTTAACCCTTTCTCTCATATATTAAACACCTTTTCATGCATCTGCAACCAGAGAAGGCCCAGATCAGATGGCTCTTATAGAAGCCGTCTGATCAGGGTCTGCTCTATTTGCTAATGGAATTTGATAGAGTTGTTTCTTTCATTTAAAAAAATAGCTACAATGTTCCACTTACCATAATTCATTATAGCTACTTTGTTAATGAATATTCAGTAGGTATTGAAATTTGGAATAAGCACAGAACAGGGAAAAGGTTAACCCTTTCCTCCATAAATACATCTTTCTATGCCTCTGTGAAAGTCACTTTTTGAAACCATTGTGATAAAGAGAGCATCAATTTTGCTCCATTGGAGCAAATACTCTATTTATCTCAATGGTTACAAAACAACACAATTATAAAAGTAAATGTTCTTATTTGATAGATTTATTCAAAGTGGTTGGGTCTACAAATAGACTTTGAACTATAAAGTATGAAGGAATAGGTTAAGATTATCCCATAGAGGCTTGTCAGTTCTAAACAGTGTAAACATAAGGAGAAAATATCTGGTTTAATTGACAAATGGTCTGTGTATGTTTCACTATGTTTCAGGATAAAAAAAAAATTGATGAATGAACGAAACATAAAAGCAAAATAATAAAAACAAAACCAATCTCCTATACACTTCAATAGACATATATTTGGAAATGGCTACACTGTTCCACTTTCCATATATGTCATTATACATTATAATACTTCAGTTTCATTTACAATGTTAATCTCCCATAGGCCACTGTGACATAGAAATACTGTCAGAATCAGCGAGAAAAAAATTACTGTCGGAATAATACTGTCTCCCGCTACCATAGGCACGGAATATCTAGATCAGAGAGCGCTTATTAAATTGTGTGCGTGACGTCATCCGTTTGACATCTTCAACTGAAGTCATCTGATGCTTGCAATTTGATCAACAAACGTCATTTTGACAATTGTTTTTGTTTAAATATTTGAGAAATGTCGCGTTATGCCACTGTTTTGGAGTAGGATCTGTCAGGATTGGACAGTGAAAACGACTTCGCCAATACTTATAACATGTAATGAATAGTAATGTGAAGCTGATTTTTAAGTACCGAGTATAACTTTTGTTTCAAACTGTTTATTTTTGTCATTGAATAAATCTTTTTGCTGACAAGATTGATTGTGCTGTTTGGTATAATAAAATATATATCACATCCTCAGTGGACGTTACCAACCTTGGGTTGACAATAGTGCTGTAGCTATCCATATGATGTGATATTTATATATCACATCCTCAGTGGACGTTACCAACCTTGGGTTTACAATAGTGCTGTAGCTATCCATATGATGTGATATTTATATATTTTAATTATTGTGTCCATTAATATTAGTTGGTATTGAAAATTTGAATAAACATGGAACAAGGAAAGGGTTATGTCAAATTGTTTGGATCCTGACGAGAGGCAGAGTTACATCACCAGGTATCACAAAGTGGTCCGTGTTGATGAAAGGCTGAACCATTTACTACATAAATACACCTTTCTATATCTATGCAAACAATTGCAAACAGAGTAGACCCAGATCAGACGGCTCCTATAGGAGCCGTCTGATCAGGATCTACTCTGGTTGCTTATGGAATAATACAGATTGATCTGAGTTTGTGCTTTGGCATAAAGTTGATTTTTAAAAATGAATCTAATTTAAAAACTCATGCTACATGTATCATCATTTCTAACATTAACCTTAATGGAGTACAGTGTTTTATGAAATGATTTTTTTTCTTCATCACAGGGGTCTGAATGACCATATTGCATGCGTAAGCAACTTGACTCTGGGCTGTACTCAATTGTCACTACTTGACCTGCATACAGACATCTACGGCCATATGCAGGTGTTTGAACTGAGAGCCATTAATGACTGTGACCCTGACTGGCCTCCAAGAACCTCATCTTTGCTCGACCCAATTTTCAATAATTACACGGAATCCATGTGCAAAGCAACCAAGGACCTGAAGAAATGTATATATGACCATCCAATCCTGCCCACAAGGTCAATGGTCAACCATATCCTCTACATGGCCGATAAACTCCATGATGATCTTTGTGATGATGTTGAAGAAGGTAGATAAAGTAGCCCTTTACACCATAAATATGCCTTTCTATGCCTTTGCAGAGTAGATCCAGATCAAATGACTCCTGTAGAGGAACCATCTTATCTGGGTCTGCTCTGTTTGCTTTTGAAATGATAGAGATATGACTCCTCTGTTCCTGTCATTATCAAACGTTTCTGTGTTCATATAACATTATAAAAATGAATCAAATTAATATTATTTAATTTGTACATCAATATTCATGGAGTACAGGGGTAACAGAATTGAAACACAGTACAAGTTCTTGATAATTGGCTCTCAGAAACAGATGATAATTTAATCATTTCCTCCATAAATACGCCTTTGTAAAAGTCATTTTTTTAAAGCATTGTGATAAATAGAGTTTTTGCTCCTAAGGGCGGGGAGGGGGATGGTGGTTAGGATTGCTGGCCAAAAATAGGGATACCACCAACAGAATTTTAATTTGTTTGGCCCCCCCCTTCCTAAACTAGAGAATTAAAATAAGTCCGATACCAACAACCACTAGATTTATATTTGACTTGCCACCTACCACCAAGAAAACTGAAATTTCCAGTTTAATAGTACTTTCTAGCTTTTTTTACCTCTCAAACTTTGACAAGTTTTACTATAAATATGACTGCTGTTTTATGCATATAGCATTGGCAACTAAATATAATTTCTGCATGCAAATCATAACTGACAGCATATATTGTTATTCTGTTATATGTAATTTGATGACAAAAATTATTTATTGTAAAGTGCCAGTATTTCCAAAACTCCAGGAGCCTCAGCAGGACCAACATTTTGACTGTGTGCAAGATATGGAAGAATTTTCTGTCAGTGAGTCAACTGATACCATTTGTCAGAAATGCAATAAAAACATTAGATTTAAATTAAATTAAAATCCACTAATCTTTATCAGGCAGTCTCATTAGATATCGATGAAACGGTTTCAAAATCAGTGCCCCTATGTCTTTAAAATGTTCGCCGATCTAATCTCTGGGTAACCCACTGTGTGTAAACAAGGGTTTAGTATTGTGCTTTAACTGGGCTGTTTTATTTTTGTGTGGCATTTCTTGCTCAACTGTTTTATTTTACTTTCCTTCTTTGTCTTTAAAAAAATTCTGGCAGACCAAACGAATATCTGGTAGGTCCTGAATGTATAAGTGAATCTGCTTGATACTTCATTGTTCCTTCATTTTACACCCTCACCGACCAAACATAGCATCTTGTGACCAAAGTATCTGTCAGAATGCTGATCAAATTACCGTATTTAATAAACCCCAACCCCCCCAATCCCTTTCGCCTCTAATTGGAATATGTAGTAACCCCCAATACAACACAATTACAATTGAAATAAAATAGCCCCCACCAACAAAAATTTAACCCTTTATCATCCCCCACCCACAAAATTTTAATTCATCGGCATTGCTACCTCCAAGGCATTTTTTCCTGGAACAACCATAAGGAGCAAATGCTCTATTTATACAATGGTTTCAGAACTGTAAAATTCTATAACTTTCCTTTTCTCTAGTTAATGCTCCTTTTCGGTAGATTTATTCAAAGAGGTTGGATCTAAAAATAGCCCATGAGGGAATGGGTTATTGAAGGATGAAGAAAGTTCTACCTACTTTAACCATGTATTTCTTTATTTACTTTTTACTTTACCATTTACCATATAGAGACACATATAAATGGTTTTGAAACAGAGAAGATCCAGATCAAACAGCTCCTTTAGGATGTTTTAGATTAGAGCCTGCTGTATTTGCTTCATAATGGAATAATGTCAATAAAGGGTTGTTTGAAGATAATTTGTATGAAGTACTGTATATTTAAGAAATAATAAATTCATACCAGTGTTTTATCGTGCAATCGAACACTGGTAGGAGTTGAGATGCGTATTAATTAAATCACGAGGCCGATAGGCCGAGGGATTTAATTATAAGCATCTCAACGACTACCCGTGTTCGATTGCACGATAAAACACTGGTATAAATTTATTAATTCGATTCTAACACTTCAATTTAACTATAATTTGCACCGCCACAACGGCACTACGTTTCTTGTCGTACGAATTTTCGAAGCCATATTACGTCACGTTAAGCTGTTACAGCGCATGCGGTGTTTTATTGAGAATTCAAACATAGATACGTCCCTTCTTTGTTTATGTAGATGTGTGTGCGAGGTGTGTTAGAATTTTAAATGAACACTGGAAGTTTTGTAATTTATATAAATAGAGATATAGAGACCACTAAATTACATCAAATATTTTGTGTTAAACGCAGGCGGCTGCTTAAAGCAAGGTGAAAGTAATACAGAACGCTCCTAGGAACGTTCTGTTTTACTTTCACCTTGCTTTAAGCAGCCACCTGCATTAAATTCCAACTAATTAACACAATTTAGTTTCCATTATAGAGAGGGTTTACTGTAATGCAATAGACATGTACAATGTTGTTATTTCTTACATGATTAGTCATGGGTAAAGATTTAAAGAAATTGTTTATCAAAATCATTTCAACTACTATGACCTATTTATGCAATGGACTCCAGGAACCAATTTCACAAGCATTTGTTAGTTTGATGGGGAAATAAAGGAGTGATACTTGAAAACATTTTAAGTTACACTTTTTCTCTGGGACTCTGGTTGATAACATTTTAAGTTACATATCTTATCTAGGACTCTGGTTGATAACATTTCATGTTACACTTTTTATGTGGACCTCTGGTTGATAACCTCTCAAGTTACTGGTACACATTTTATGTGTCTCTGGTTGATAATATTTCAAGTTACATATTTAGGTTTTATCTGGGTCTCTGGTTGATAACATATATGTTACACTTTTAATTGGGATCTGTGGTTGATAACATTTCAAGTTACACATCTTATCTGGGCCTTTGGTTGATTTAAATTTTAAATTATATCTTTTATCGGGGCCTCTGGCTGATAACACATAAGTTACACATCTTATCTGGGCCTTTGGTTAATAACATTTGCAAGTGACACATTCAATCTGGGCATCTGGCTGATAGGGTTGATCTTTGAATTCTGTTTTCAGAAGTGGATCCAGTAGAAGTAATCTCCAGTGTTATTCCTGTCACAGAGAAGAAGACTTTGATGACTGTAACAACACAGAAACATGTCCTAAATATCAGGCGGTAAGTGAACAGTCACAACCTTAAGACTTTACTCCATGAATATGTCTTTCTACACCTTTGCAAACAGAGTAGACCCTGATCAGATGGCTCCAGTAGGAGCCATCTGATCAGGGTCTGCTCTGTTTGCTTTTGAAATAATATAGATATGATTCTAGATTATCTGACATGGCCAAGTCACTGGCACTTGATCGAAAAAGACTATAGTTTATTTATAGCAACTAGTACATTAATACACTACATGGTGCGGCAGCTGATTCTACCCCTGTTCCGTTCCGGCAGAAATTTCCGATATAAAACGCAGATCAACGCAAAATCTATTTGCCGGTCGGGAAGAAAAGACATTTATTTCTGTAGAAACGGTAAGTTATTGTCCCAAAACAAGCCTCTATCGGAAATATTTGATAAATTTATTTCGAAGAGAAAATGGTGTTTGATTTTGTCGCCGTTTTCATTCCTAGTCAACTTTCGGTTTGACACACCTTCAACTGTCTCGGTTGAAACGGGCGTTTTCATTGGACGAATCATAAAAGTGTGTCAAGCGTTCGGTTTTTCCGCGATCTGTCACAACATTTGTTTATAAATAGAAGGGTCCGTAAATAGAATGCAAAACTTGGCGATAAAAAACACATTAGAAGGCCACAACCTTGTGGTTACCGGACAGGCCGGGACCGGAAAAAGCTGGGTCCTACAAGAAATCCATAGGTTGATATCCAGCAGCGGCAAACGTGTAAAAATCCTGTGCACTACAGGCATTGCTTGCCTCCAGTACGAGTCTGCTGAAACAGTACACAGGTAATCCGATCATGTCTTTTTATACGCCCACCTAATAAAGGTGGTCGTATATTGTCGTGGCCCTGTCCGTCCGTCCGTTCGTCCGCACTCACCAATGGGTAGTTGTGTGACTTTTTCTAACTAGTCGCACAAGTAAAATCATTAACCTGGCCATCTCTTGTGACATTAACCTGGCCATTTCTTGTGACATTAACCTGGCCAGTTGTGGGACATAGGGTTAGGGTTAGCTTCCAGATCATTCTTTTCCAAAGTTAGAGCCAAAAATAGTTTTTCTTGTGGGACTAGTCCCACAAGAAAAGATCAAAGGAAAAAGTCACACAACTACCCATTTGTTAGCATGTCCGTTCGTTCGTCCGTCAACATTTTGTTTGTCCGCTGTTTTCTGGGAAAACTATTTGACAGATATTAATGAAACTTCACACAAATGTTTAATGCATCAAGATCTGAAGCTGAGTTGATTCTGAGGTTCATTTGATTTTTCATTCCAGAGTTATGGCCCTTGTTTTAAAAAAATGCAAATAGTTTGTCTGCTGTTTTCTGGGAAAACTATTTGAGAGATATTAATGAAACTTCACACAAATGTTTAATGCATCAAGATCTGAAGCTGAGTTGATTCTGAGGTTCATTTGATTTGTCATTTCGGAGTTATGGCCCTTTTACTTAAAAATAGTGCAAATACATGCAAATAGTTTGTCCGCTGTTTTCTGGGAAAACTATGAGAGAGATATTAATGAAACTTCACACAAATGTTTAGTAATAGTTTGTCCACTGTTTTCTGGGAAAACTATTTAAAAGATATTAATGAAACTTCGCACAAATGTTTAATGCATCAAGATCTGAAGCTGAGTCGATTCTGAGGTTCATTTGATTTGTCGTTTCGGAGTTATGGCCCTTTTACTTAAAAATAGTGCAAATACATGCAAATAGTTTGTCCGCTGTTTTCTGGGAAAACTATTTGACATATATTAATGAAACTTCACACAAGTGTTTAATGCATCAAGATCTGAAGCTGAGTTGATTCTGAGGTTCATTGGATTTTTCATTTCAGAGTTATGGCCCTTGCCCTTAAAAAATATGCAAACAGCTTGTCCGCTGTTTTCTGGAAAAACTATTTGAGAGATATTAATGAAACTTCACACAAATGTTTAATGCATCAAGATCTGAAACTGAATTGATTCTGAGGTTCATTTGATTTTTCATTTCAGAGTTATGGCCCTTGTCCTTCAAAAATAATGCAAATACATGCAAATAGTTTGTCCGCTGTTTTCTGGGAAAACTATTTGAGAGATATTAATAAAACTTCACAAAAATGTTTAATGCATCAAGATCTGAAGCTGAGTTGATTCTGAGGTTCATTTGATTTTTCATTTCAGAGTTATGGCCCTTGTCCTAAAAAATACGCAAATAGTTTGTCCGCTTTTTTCTGGGAAAACTATTTGAGAGATATTAATGAAACTTCACAAAAATGTTTAATGCATCAAGATCTGAAGCTGAGTAGATTTTGAGGTTTATTTGATTTGTCGTTTCGGAGTTATGGCCCTTTTACTTAAAAAATAATGCAAATATATGCATATAGTTTGTCCGCTGTTTTCTAAACTGTTTGACAGATATTAATGAAACTTAATACACATGTTTAATGCATCAAGACCTGAAGCTAAATCGATTCTGAGGATCATTTGATTTGTTGTTTCGGAGTTATGGCCCTTGCACTTAAAAAAATAATGCAAATCTATGCAAATATGAGAATGGCCATAACTTTTCATTTGAAATGATATTAACTTCAATTTTTTTTAAAAAATAGTATCACCTTAATATGGAAATCAAGATCTGAAGCACAGATTGGAAAATGTCAACACTTATAAGGCATGTTGAATCGGAGAACATTTGCAAGTGGGCGTATTATGTACCGTATGCGGTACTCTTGTTTCATCTATCTATCCGACCCTATCTATTTATCTAGCTATCTATCTTTACTGCAGCACCCTCATACTGTCCTAGATGAGAATTAGAGTAGAACTACAATTACAACACTTTTCAAAAATGAAATGAACACCTTTACCTACAAACGTGCACTATAAATGTGACAGGATGACCATAATTTGCGAGAATAAATGCCTCAGAAAATGCACGAGGTCTTCAGTTTTTATATTCGCTCACTTAAGATATAAGGTAAGATAAGATTTATTATGAGTCCGCAAGACATAAAAAATTATACAAATAACATTTCGTGGTAGATCTATTGTCAATTCAGTCTGCTGTTGTGGTCATCGACGGCATTGTAACGTAGTCTGGGTAGAACACATTTTTTTGTCAAAAAAACCCAACAAACTTGAAACTTGACCACACCATAGCTTCCTGATTTTGAAACTATTCTTATGAAAATCACACATGTGCTTGTTCATCATCACAAGGGCTGTAAACCATAATTCTGTAATACAGTAAAACCTCGATTATTCGAATTTTCGGTATAGAAGAATTTGGACCCTTTTAGGCAGGTGGCTGCTTAATGCATGGTGAAAGTCATACAGAAAGCTCCTAGAGGAGCTTTCTGCATGACTTTCACCATGCATTAAGCTGCCACCTGTCTTAAAGATCGATAATAATACGTATTTTAGTGTTCGAATAATCGAAGTTTTACTGTATATATATTTTTTTTTACCAAAGTATGCACCTTTACCTATTTACAGGAAGAAATTCAGGATGAAAGCAACGCAAAACGCTCAGGACTGCATGAGCTTTCTGTATTCAGGATGAAAGCAATGCAAAACGCTCAGGACTGACTGCATGAGCTTTCTGTATTCCTGTTATATCATGTACAATTAAGCAATTTAATAATTAAGACTCTCACATTTATAAAGTGGTCGTAGATAGACTTTAACCCTTTACTCCATAAATATTCATGGAAGAAATGGTGTTATCAGGTATATTAATTAAATTAAATTTAAATATTGCATATAAATTTACAAATGAAATGTCAAAGCAGAAACTGTGGAAATCAGATCTAGCAAACAGAACAGACCCTCTCGAAGATGTCTGATCAGGGTCTACTCTGCTTGCAATGTCGTATATATATGGAGAAAAGTGTTGAATTTTAAAATATATTCTCCTTCTTTACCCATGCCCTGTTGTATAATTACATATATCTTCACTGTGTACAAGTATTTGGCTGTGAAATCACTGCTGTGGAGTGCACTGGTTGCACAATCAACTTGTAAATAGTGCAGACCCTGATGAGAAAGCTCCTGCATGCGCTGTCTCATCTGGGTCTTCACTATTTACATGTAGGTATATTGACGTGAATAGCAAGCGAGGGGTTGACATACTTTCGAGCAGTATAGCACCATTTCCTCAGACAACTGTTTTTCTTTCCAGCTGGGCAGGTTTAATGGATGGCCGCTATGATGATGTCACTCTGACGAGGCTTGTGAGAGAAGATGATTCAATGGGCCATGTCCGCCAGAATGTTTTGGGAACAGATGTGTTATTAATCGATGAAGTTTCGATGTTATCCAAGAAAGACTTTGATCAGTTGGAGCTGGTATGTAGAACAGTATTAAATGCATACAGGAATTTTGGTGGGCTGCAAGTTGTTGCCAGTGGTGACTTTTATCAGTTGCCACCAGTTGGTAACACAATGTATGGTGACTCGGGTAAATTTTGTTTTGAGAGTGAAATCTGGAAATCTTTCTTTGTAAATAGAATACATTTTGAAACTGTAGTTAGACAGAAGGAACCAGAATTGGTGAGAGCAATAAGTGAAACTGCACGCGGTGCTGTGTCTGTTGAAACTGACATATTTCTGAAAAGATTAGAGAGAGAACTAGATGATAATCATAATCCAATTCATTTATTTCCCAGAAACTTTGATGCTCAGGTGTACAATCATGAGAAACTGACTGAGTTGAATTCTGAAGGTCACATTTATGAAGCAAAAAAGAACAGAGGATCTGACAAACATTTAAAGAGAATACTTGCACCAAAAATTTTGCATGTTAAGATTGGATGCCCTGTAATTCTTCTAAGGAATTTAGGTGGAAAGTTAATGAATGGCCTAAAGGGACAAGTGCTTGGCTTTACAGATGATGATATTACTGTGCAGTTTGAAACTATAAACGAGACACATACCATTAGAAGATACCAGTTTACTGTGTTGGATATAGAAACACAAGAAGTAATTGCAGAAAGGGAACAATTTCCGATTTGTCTGGCGTATGGCCTTACAATACACAAGAGCCAGGGGATGACCCTAAATAGTGTATGCATACACTGTAAAGGTATTTTTGAATGTGGACAGTTTTCTGTTGCTCTTGGCAGATGTACTGACTCTGCAGGAATTCAGCTCATTAAATACCGAAAAAGCTTGTGTTTCCAGCCAAAGGCTGCAGTTACTGAATTTTACTGAACCATGCATGCACAGTGTGAAGAGAACTTAAAATGTTGTAAATTTTCCCAAAATGTATGTATTCCTGATCCAAAATTGAACTGTTATGACAGTGATGAATCAGATTTTGATGAAGGTGATATTGAAGAAATTGAAAACCTTTGTGATTCGGATGATTACAGTAGCGTTGAAGACATTATATTGCCAGATTACATTTCATTAGGTGACATTAAACTATCAGTGACAGTCGAAAACCCATTTACTGAAAAGCAGAAACGAATTAATGTGATCTGTTCATCTGTTTCAGACTTAAGACTCAAAAAGTTCCTGCATAGAAACTACAACCATTTCAAAACTGTTTTGCCTTTGTCAGAGACACCTACCACTCCAAAACTATGGACAGAAATTCTATCAAAGTATCACAGGTATATTTCAAATGCCCAATATAAAGAAACACTTCAACTACTCTATGGAGAATGTTCATTGTCTGATGAGCAGGTTTTTGTTGGAACACAGTTTATTTATAAATTACTTAGTTTAATGGTTCATTCTTTGGCAACTGAAATTTATAGGAAGCCAGATACAACAAAAATACAACCTATATCAGAAGCTGGAAAGGCCAAATTGAGGTATGTAGCAGGTATGTGTGTTTCCAAAGCAAGACAGCACTTTTGTGGAATAATTACAAACCATCTTGGTAGTGAAAAAAAAGGTGCATCAGAAAAAGTGAAATGCAACCTAGAAAGGGTGTCATTGATGAGGTCATTACAAGCAGAAATTGATGAAATTGATAGAACGGATAAGACATTTTCTGAGATTGAACAGTGGCAAAATGTAAGGAAAGGCTTGACTTACATAAATGATCAATGCTTCCAGTCTTTTTTAAATGTTGATGGCAAAATTTGTGGCATCTTAAATGCAGACACCCTCAGATATGAAAAAGAAAATCTGTTTGAAAAGACAAAAATAGTTCTTTTAAAGGATAAAAACTTACTCATTCTGTGGGCTGAACTAAGCAAAGGCGTGAGTAGTGAAGTTAGCCTTTCTGTGTATGAAAACCTAATGTCTCGTTTCTTGATGGTTTCTCAAAAACAATTTCTCAAGGATATGAAGGACATGCTCTCTTTAAAGAAAAAGAAAGCGCACAGAGAAGAAATTAAGAAAAGTCAAGTGAAAAGAAAAGTTGAAATAAGCTTATCATATAAAGAAATCATTGAGGACAAATCAGAAAATAAAACATCTTCCCATCTGAAACTAAAGTGTAACAGCATTGCAGATGAACAATTTCTACAGGATCTGGCCTTCACTAATGTGCAGCTTTTAAAACTCTGTGAGGCATACAAAGTTAAGCGTTCGAAAACATGTAAAAAAGAAGAAATATCAAACTTGTTAGTGCAAGAAATTTTAAAAGTGGATGTAATGCAAAATTCTGATGCCTTGGATTCCAGTGCCCCAGGCTTAGTTGCCTCTTCTTCAAAAAGACAGTGCATAAATAATAAATCATACAGTACTTGGTAAAGGTAAAGGCAAGGGCAAAGTAATAGAAACAACAAAACCCAAGGTCAAACTCAAGGTCACATTGACCTATAAATAATATGCGACACTTCGCCATCCAAAGATGTACTCACACACCATATTTGGTGATCCTAGCTGAATTAGTGTAGGATATATGTTCTGGACAAGCTTTTTTGTAAATGAGGTCAAATGTCAATGTCACATTGACCTCAAAAATAGTATGTGACACTCCACCATCCCAAGATGAACTCGCACATCATATATATTTGGTGATTCTAGCTAATTCGGTATAGAAGATATGCTCTGGACAAGGTTTTTTTGTAAATGAAGCCCAATGTCAAGGTCACATTGACCTATAAATAGTACCCGACACTCGGCCATTCCAAGATGTACTCAGACACCATATTTGGTGATCCTAGCTGAAGTAGTGTAGGAGATATGCTGCGGACAAGCTTTTGTGTAAATGAGGTCAAAGGTCAAGGTCACATTGACATAAAAATAGTATGCGACACTCCGCCATCCCAAAATGAACTCACGCAGCATATTTGACTTGCTGATGACACTGAATGCGGTCGGATTCTATATGACGATTTATAATGGGAATGTCAGGATTGTAAAGGTATAATAGCTACAACTATCATAACTTTTTGCACACTACAGAATCTGTCACACACAATGAGTTATTGTTGAAAACAGTTTTGAGTCTGATACAAAACAACATAATGTTGGGCAAACATTCTATTACTTCAAAATTGTTGCAAAATTTGTTTGACAGATAAATGGTTTAAAGGTGCAAAAATCCTATTTTTAAGTGTTTTTCAAAAATAGAATTCCCTGGTGAGACAGCTCATGTAGGAACTCTGATCAGGGTCTACTTTGTTTGCTTATAATGAATTAAGATAAAAATTTAGCTGTGAATTGTTTCTCTTGTTTGGTCTTATAATAGAAATAAAGCTTATTAATTATTTGTGGGCAGAGCTTTATAGAAATAATCAATTGAGAAAGGATCAAAACAGCCTTCCTGTTTTAGGATCATAAAAAGGGAAAAAAACTTAAGAACTTAAGATACATGAACCGGTACATGTAATTTATTTAATATGTATTTGTATATGTGGCAATTTGTGCCCATGTTAACAAATAGAAAAGCAAATTGCATATTTATAAAAATACTTATTCAAGTATGTTTGAACCAGATTAGATTTGTGTTTGATCTGGCTATCAACCCACTCCCTCTTGGACTATTTTAGTGCTGTGTGAATGAATCTACTGAAAAGGGGAGCATTTATTAGAGAAATGGAGAATTTCAGAATTGTGTTGTTTTGAAACCATTGTGATAAATAGAGCATGTGTGCAAATGTACAGCAAATGCACTATTCAGCACAATTGTTTCAAATTTGACTTTTAAAGAGGGGCCAAAATGCATCACTCGGAGAGAATGAGTTAAATGTTTGCTATTATGACATTTTATAATCAAATACAATGTAGTTTGCAATGTGCCACATATAACACGTTTTATAAAAACTTCTATTCCATTCTTTAACCCATTACCTCAAGCTATTTTTAGACTCAACCTGTATGAATGAATCTACTGAAAACTTAGGCAGTGAAAAGGGAGCATTTACTAGAGATATGGACAATTTCAGAAATGTGTAGTATTGGAACAATTGTGATAAATAGAGTATTTGCTCAATGGAAGCAACTGCTCTATTTATCACAATGTTTAAAAAATTGACAGTTCTAGTAGGGAAAGGGTTAAAAAACACTTAAATCTGTCATATCCAGTCTATAATCTTATAGAAGGCTTTTTATTGAGTGGTTGAGGGGTTGTGAAATTGAATGGCTGGCATGACCTTCTTTTATCACATGCATTGCTTTTCTTTGAGACAGAATTTTGTCCTAACACAGTGGCATTTATTGCATACTTATATTGATGAGCAGTTGGGTTACTGTTTGATCCATGATTTATTGTTCTCTGGATACAAAAGAAGTTTTCCACAACATCACTGTTTATTCCAGCAGGGGTTACACTTTTCTTGTCTTTTGTGACCCTGCGTTTGCATACAGAAAAGAAACCCTGAATCATTCTGACTATGTCACTATGTGTTTCCCTTGTGATGAAACTTTTGCTTTTTTCAGATGCAGATAGCTCTTGTTGTTTACTTACAGACTCATACCATTCCTGCAACCATTTCTCAAAGAGCAACAGATCTGCAAGTCTTTGATCATCAATACCTGTCGCTGGTCTACGATCTCGAAAGATTTCAATAATCTGACTGGTATGTTGTAACAACTCAATTGTGAAGTTTAAACGACTACCATTGATTAAAGACTCTTGATATTTCAGCATAAGATTCAACATATCTTGGTCCAAAACTTGCTCAGCTAAGTGATTGCGCATTTTAGATGTTTTATTCAGAAATATATGTTCATCTGTGAGTTTCTGATGTACTCGAATGGGAGTATTAAACTGTTTGTCCCAAGTATAAGCCTCGATCCAGAAGTCCCAAACAATGAACTGATCTTCTTTGGTCAGTTTTCCTGTCGAAAAACTTTTATTTCCACTTGAATGAATGTTGTTTCTCAATTTTTTTATTTTATGGGAATAATCCATCATCATTATGATGTTCTGACTAGGATAGAATGGATTTTTTACTGTAAATTGTTTATTATTTGCATCAAATGCATCATCAAAGTGCATCATTTGAAATGCACGGTTGTTACTACATCCATCAAAGCACAAATAATCTACATAAATTTCATACTCAATTAGTTTATTTATAACCTTCCATACCATATCATACAGTTCAGCTGCATTTGCTCCTGCTGTAGGATAGTATGCGATTGGGAAGCGAAATCCATCATATCCTAAAAAGATGAATTGCATAATATGTGTTGCACTTCTGGTCTCATGGCTGTGCTTGTTCAAAATGTCAATGTCTTCTACAAACTCACCCATTTCTACCAAACCGTCTACAGATACTTTTCCATGTTGAAAGGACATTTTCAAATCTTCCTGTACAGACATTTCGTCTATTATTAAACCACCAGATTTTTCTGTTTTTAAGTTTTCAGATTCATTGTACATCCATCTAAACATTTCCTCATTTATTCCAGGCATTTGTTGTAAACAGTTCTTATACCTGGAGAGCAGACTTTCACTTGGTAGTATCAGCATTCCACTATTTCTGAGGCTCGAATATGCTTGGGGGGATCTATTCCACAAAGTAAGACAAACCTGAAATGTACATTAGAACCTGATTTAAGCGAACATAAAATACTGCATAAAAGTCATTATTTAGTGCAGGTGGCTGCTTAACCCATTCCCTCATAGGCTATTTTTAGGTTCAACCTCTTTGAATAAATCTACCGAAAAGGAGCATTAACTAGAAAAAAGGATTTTTTTTAGAATTTTGTAGTTTGAAACCATGGTGATAAATAGAGCATTTACTATACAGATGTAGTTAGCAGTAGTATACCCGAATCAGAGGACTAGGGTCCCTCTATTCAGAGTCTGCCTTTTTAAAATAAGAGGATTTGGACGAGGACTGTTATATTTCATATGAAACAATGAAGGAAATACAATAGTCTACCACCAAGCTCAGTTTATCATATTTATTTTGTGCTAAAATGTTGTGATCAATAATTGTCTCTTGCCTTGCTATATTGCAGTGGATGCAAATATCTGAGTTCAATTATTGATTTCCTTTTACCCAAATGATTTTATGGTATGAAAAGAGTACATTATAAATACATGTAATTATTTTACCCTTTACCTGTTCATACTTTATGCAGTGATTAATCTAGGTCTGCGTCCTGCGTCAGAGACGCATTAAAATAGCAAAAAACGCATCATTCTGAAGTATAAGCGTCCTAAAGGACGCATTAAAATATGGCTGCGTGTAGGCGTTGAAGTTAATTCCACGTAGTGAAACTACTAGAACACCGTAGCGATATCAACATCCGACTGTTGTATGTATTTTACAACAATTATTTTGATTGGCTAGTATGCAGCAGGATGTTCGTAATGAGCCAATGAAAACGTTCCTTTTAAAATGGCAGCACCGAAAGACCCCGGATAATCCAAGATGCTGCTACCAAAAATAGTCGCTAAGATCGACTCAAATCAAACGATGTTAGGTCAGTTGTGTCCCAGTGACATGATTTCAACGTTCGTGGATCAAAATAAGGATCCAGAATCCGGTGTAATGGAGGAAAATAACGACTGTCAGCTTAAAGAGAGAAAGAGTTCTGACCAAAGAGGTTGGCGACTTACTCCTAGTTGACTTCTGTTAGGCAACATGTGGTCGACTTGATTTCATGTTTTGCTGCATATGCGACAAATATCAGGCCAAACATTGCATGGTAAATGTACACACTATCGAAAATATCATTTTGTTGCTCCATGCCAGGTAAGTAGTCCACACATGGGTACTCTGAATGGTGGTATCGATCTACTTTCGGTTTTGACAATATTCGACATCCATGCTGTCTTAACCCTTTCCTTCATGTAAACGTGTTTTCACACATTTGCAAACAGAGTAGACCCAGATCAGACGGCTCCTATAGAAGTTGTCAGAAAAGGGTCTGCTATTTGCTAATGGAGTTTGATAGATCAGTTTCTTTAAAGTTTCTGAAATGCCTACAATATTCCACCTTCCATATTTGATTATAACTACTTTTCCCATGAATATTCACTAGGTACAGTACTGGTACTTGGTATAAACAGAACAGGGAAAAGTTAACAGCTAATTGATGAGACTAGCCAGGAAACCTGGTTATACTTATAACTATAATGCAATAAATGTTCCAAAAGAATGTGACTGCAAAATTACGATTTAACATCAGTTTTCTTATAATTTTATGCTTTGGGACTCATCAATTTAGTTTGGGACTCATAGTTTTCCTGTGGGACTCATTGTTTTCAGATTAGTGAGTCCTGGGACTCATGGTTCAAATTTCTAGATTAATCACTGTTTATGAAAAACTCTGCAGACTGAATATATAATCTGTTATTTTAACATACATATACATTTTGACACACCCAAAACAAATCTTCATTTTACCATGAGGGTTTAGTTTATAACCTGTAGTGCATGTATGATATTCAGCAAACAGTGTAGACCCTGCTGAAAGAGATCTACAGATGTACCATTTTTGCACTGCTTGAAATTGTGTTTATGCCAGTAAAGGGCTACAATGATTTATACAGACACTTACCTGAATAATGGCTTTACTCCATCGACGACTTCTTTTATCTGTGTCATCACAGGACATTTGACTTTGAAGTTGTAAAAAGTTTAACATTAAGTCGTTGGTATCAGGAAAAAGCCTTTTAAAGAGATCATCAGTAGATTCTATGTTTTCTAATGGTTCATCTGATTTTTTTTTATTACTGCATGAATTGCAATTAGTTGATTTTGCAGTGATAGGGATAATGCCATGGCATTTCCTTCCTGTCAGTCTCAGCTTTACATTATTTTCATCTCTATGGCACCACTCTTGCACAACACTGAACTTTTTTGCACATGCCTTGCTATTAACAGCCTTTCCCTGGCAAAGTGTACACTGTTTAAAGGTGTTGAATACTATTTTTGTGCATAAATATGTGTCCAGAGTAACGCCTTCCAAACCTATTTCTTGTATGTTCACATCTCTACCACCAACAGACAGTTTATAAGATTTATCATGTTGGATCTCAATAACTTTAAGAATCTCATTTCTATTTACACAATACCTGGTAGCCAATCCAAACCTGGTGGTATCTGCACAATTTCCAATGGTCATGGGAAAGTAACCAAGCATGCTGGCTATTTCTGCTATCTCCACATTGGTGCATGGCTTGTCGTTTAAAAAGTTGGGCCGTATTCCAGTATACTTCACTGTTGCATTGTTCCTCACAATCTTGATGTTGCCAATTAGTTTTTGAACAATTTGCTGGAATGCTTTTTTTTTATATTTCTGTTTGGCATGAGGAATGGTAATTTTGATATATTTCTTGTGCTGTGACAAACACTGTTCCATGAACCTCTATGTAAGATTTCTGTAACCTGAGAAAAATATAAAAATGGTCAACCAGGTTCCAATTTATACCATATTAGTGATAACTCATTACTTCTATTTGAAGTATCATACAAGCAAACAGATTAGAGCCTGATCCCTTGTCTCATCAGCATAGCAATAAGGGACAAAGGGAGATAACTGCATTGGAGTTCTAGTACCTCCTGAATAGTTATTCTATATGTAACTATTTATAATAAAATAGGGAAGGTGGATCAGTGTAGCTGTTTTAGAAGGCATAGAAACAGATCTATCAAATTCCATTAGCAAACAGCAGACCCTGATCCTATAGGAGCCACCTTATCTGAGTCTACTCTGTTTGCAGATGCGTGAAAACAAGTTTATATGAGTTAATCAAAATTATTGTCTATCAATAATTAATGTTTCTAAAATGAGTAACTGTTCTCAATTTCAATTCTTAAAAAACTAATGACCCGTTTAATTGACTTATCGTCAGATATTCACACCTAGAGCTAGAATTATTTCTAATCATCTATTAACACTTTACAGTTCTGCTTTGACAAAAATTGATCTGGGTCTACTCTGTTTGCTAATGCGTAAAACATGTTATATCCATAAGGAGAAATTTGCTTTGATAAAAACTGTAAAATCAAATCTATATCTTGTCAAATGCAAACAGAGCAGACTCTAATCAGACAGCTTCTATAGGAGCCGTCTGATCTGGGTCTACTCTTATTTTTAATGAGTAAAACACATTATTTCAGTGAAGAGAAGTTTTTGCTTTGACAAAAACTGTATAATCAGATCTATATTGTGTCAAAAGCAAACAGAGCAGACCCTGATCAGACAGCTTCCATAGGAGTCGTCTGATCTGGGTCTACTCTGTTTGCTAATGCATACAAACAGGTTTATATGAGGGAAAGGGTTAAAAGATTTTTAAAGATATTTTTATTGTTCATTTCACACAAAAACTGGCATTATGTACTGGATAGCACTTTATTTGCCTATATACCTGGATCAAGTTATAATTGCAGAGCTTTATTGACGTCATTTGAATTTCTCAAAGACCAGTTTTAGGCATTTTGACCTAAAGCAAAATTGGCACAAGTTGTAAACAGTTTAGATCTTGGTCAACCAGTCACTTGGTATTAGATCTGAATCCAGTTCAAATTTATTCAGCGGTGAAAGGGTGAAAGCAGTGCACTATAAAGCTTATATTATCTGCTAGAAATGTTGTCCACTGAAAAATTAACATTGACAATATATTACTGTAACTCAGGTGAGCGATATAGGGCCAATCACCCTCTTGTTTTAAGTAAATGATCCACTTTTGAATTTGGGCAATTTCTTATAATACATGTATATAGGCAAGAATGGGTTTAATTAACCCTTTACTCCATAAATGGGCATTTCTACACCTTTGCAAACAGAGTAGACCCAGATCAAACAGCTCTTATCAGTGTCTACTCTGTTATGTTTGAACACTGTTATCCAAGTTTCATTACTCTTCCTCAAAATTAGAGAGAATTATTTCCATTTTAACTTATAAACTGACCAGGTTGGGAAATGCCATTTTCTTGATTCAGACTAGTTATAGTATTTACATAGATTGACATGATAAGTGTGATATGGGAACACTTGGCATTTTCACTAAGCTTCACAGAATTACGAGCGTATGCCCTTAGATAAATTTAGTAAATGGAGTAAAGAATTCAGTAGTTTTTCAATGCTTTATATAAGATACTGATACATCATAATCTCTTACTACTGATACATCATAATCTCTTACTACTGATACATGACATAATCTCTTACTACTGATACATCATAATCTCTTACTTCTCAGTAATTCCCTATCTTGTTTTTAATAATTGCCTCAGAGAGGCAATTCCAATGGAACACCAACAGGGATTGACAGGAAAGTAAAAAAAAATTATCACAGATTTCCTAAATACTCATCTTGTTTGTATTTCACTTAGATTTTTCATCTAGAGTTCAGTTAATCTGTTACCTCATACATACGCCTTGCAAACAGAATAGACCAAAATCAGACAGCTAAACTTTTATGAATGTTAACGTTTCAATGGATTATTTTGCCTTGACAAAAACTGTAGAATCTTACTTATAATATGTCAAATGCAAACAGAGCAGACCATGATCAGACCACTCCTATAGGAGCCATCTGATCTGGGTCTACTCTGTTTAATGATTTGTGAAAAGAAGTTTAGACGAAGGAAAGAGTTAACAGTAAAACTAAGTGATAATATACAAGGTTAACCTGTTGAATATTAATGTAAGAAATAATATCATGAATATTTATTGGCTGATTGTTATAATGGTACGTATATATATGCACACATGAATGTTTGGTATAGGTAGAAACTGTAGAGTCAGATGATGAGAACTGTTATTTATAATTTCATAAGCAAACAAGGCAGACCCTGATTAGAGAGATCCTAATTAAAGGATCCATCTAATCTGGGTCTAATATGTTAAGGTGATTTTATGAAGGAAAATGATGATTTCACTCTAGGACTGCTTTCTAGGATAATGATTACAATTTACAGACAGTTCTTCCCTTTAACATATGTATATGAATATGTTTAATTTCTTTTATGTTTTCAGAAATTTTCAGTTTATAAATTTTATTACTGTAATTGTTAGATCTGTATGTTTATGTCGGTCAATAGCTATACGTAGCTAATGTTTACATGTTGTAATTATCAAACCGATAAAATTTGAATCTGAATCTAATATAAATTCATTTACTCCATCAATATGCCTTTCTATGCCTTGGCAAACAGAATAGACCCAGATCAGACGGCTTCTGTTTGCTTATTATATAGATAATATATGCATGATTCTACATTTTCTGCCATTGTAAAAAATTCCATGTGTCCATGTGCCATTATAACAAATTGAAGGATAATGAAATGTGTCCTTTTCTTGGAATCATTTTTTTTTTTATTGGATTAACATTATTTTTTACATGTCTGTGGTAGATCTACCAAAATAAATATTCTATTCTTTTCTATGACTTTGTTAATCTGTTCTCCGTGTTTGTGTATGATTTGTTTTATAAGGGCCTCGTGGTAGATTAGTCTTTTCACTAGATGACTCGCTCTCAATAATAAATACTGCTATTCATTGATTCCTCCCATCATTCATTATATATACATGTATGTGTCTAACGAGTATGGATGAATAACACAATTACCATTGAACAATGCCAGCCCCATGAGTATTTTTTATCACTGTTTCATTCATAACATGTGAAATTAGTAAGAAACCCAGATTAATTTATTTGTTTACAAGTAGTTTGACCTCGAGCAGACACTCTAAATAGCCGGGTCATTGTCAACCAATCGAATGGCTCGTAACATTTGTCGGGGTCAGAGGAGGTCAACCGGAAGTGAACACGGAATGAAAGTCCTGACAAATCAAATCAGTCAAGTTCTCCGTGAAATATAATCGAAAAGCTTCGATAGAGGTTTATTAATGGGCCAGAACTTACCGTTTCTACAGAGATAAATGTCTTTTCTTCCCGGTGGTTGAGTAGATTTCGCGTTGATCTGCGTTTTATATCGGAAATTTACGCCGGTACGAAACAATGGGCGAATCGGCTGCCGCACCATGTATATGATATAACTATTATGTTACATAACTAAAGTCTGTTTCGATCAAGTGCCAGTGGGCCAAGTTAACCTAATAAGTATTCATGATGTTAATGCATGTATTTCTGAATTGAATATTCATGGAGGAAAGGGTTTAGCTTTTATCTGACAGATTTTCAAGCAGAGAAGACCAAGATCACATGGCTCCTCTCTCTTTTTATGCCCCCATAGACGATAGTCGGGGGCATATTGTTTTTGCCCTGTCTGTTTGTTTGTTTGTTTGTCTGTTTGTCTGTTTGTTTGTCAGCAACTTTAACATTGGTCATAACTTTTGAGCCAGTATAGATAGAGACTTGATATTTGGCATACATATATATCTCATGAAGCCGCACATTTTGAGGTGTGACGTGTCAAGGTCAAGGTCATCCTTCAAGGTCAGAGGTCAAATATATGGGTCAAATCGCCGACTTTAACATTGGCCATAACTTTTGGACCAGTAGAGATAGAGACTTGATATTTGGCATGCTTGTGTATCTCATGAGGCTGCACATTTTGAGGGGTGACATGTCAAGGTCAAGGTCAGAGGTCAAATATATGAGGGGGCATAGTGTTTCACAAACACATCTTGTTCTCTATGAAATTATATAAATTTGATTCTATAATTTCAAAACACCCAGGCACCCTGTTTTCATATGCCATTATAAAATTTCAGCTTGTAAATATTCATGATGTCATTATTACCCCTTCGCTTGCTGTTCACGTCAATAAACCTACCTTTAAATAGTGAAGACCCAGATGAGACAGCTCCTGCAGGAGCTGTCTCATCAGGGTCTGCACTATTTACAAGTTGATTGTGCAACCAGTGCACTCCACAGCAGTGATTGTACAGCGAAATACATGTACACAGTGAAGATATATATAATTATACAACGGGGTATGGGTAAAGAAGGAGAACTGTATTTTAAAATTCAGCAAGAGAAGGGTTAACCCTTTCCCTGTTCTATGTTTATTTCAAATTTCAATACCCACTGAATATTCCTGATGAAATATGGAAGGTGGAAATTGTAGCCATTTTGGAAAGTAGAGAAAAAATATTAAATTCCATTAGCAAACAGAGCATACCCTGATCAGACGGCTCCTACAGTCTACTCTGTTTGCAAATGCTCGAAAACAGGTTTATATGAGGGAAAGGTTTAAGTCTGATCTAAAGAAACTAGTCTATAGTCCAGCAATGTACTGTTTTACTGTTTTTATTTGGTGTCGTGATAATTTAATTTTTGCAAATAGCTCAGATTTGTGTTTGCCATAGGGTAACAGTTTAACTTCTTCTTTCTGCAGGCTTGTCAAACGATTGTTGAGTTTCATGATTGTGGGAAAAAGATCATTTACAAGGGATGCAAAAATGTTGTTGCAGCGGATGCTATGGAAGGCTGGATATCAGCAAGCAAGAAGCTAGTGTATCGTGGGTATTGCGTCTCAAACTTATGTAATGTTGGAGACACTCTACTTACAGATGACAGCCCCCAGAATAATGATGATGATGATGGGAATAATGATAACCCACCCACTGGAATAGGTTAGTCCCATTTCTTATGCTGTGGAAATATGAGAACTTCAAAATTGTAAACACTGATCCTGATTTTATTGTGCTTTGGTCGGGTCTACTTTGATATTTTCTGACAGAGCCTTTATTCTACACCTTAATACATGTACCGGTATGTTTCACACAAATCAATTTACCCTTTCTCTCTTAACCCATTCCCTCATATTGACGACTTTTGACGACTCTGTAAAAGTCACTTTGTGAAACCATTGTGATAAATAGAGCATTTGCTCCTATAGGAGCAAATGCTCTATTTATCACAATGGTTTCAAACTACAAAATTCTAAAATTTTCCTTTTCTCTAGTTAATGCTCCTTTTTGGTACATTTATTCAAAGAGGTTGTATATAAAAATAGCCTATGAAGTAATGGGTTAAAATGCTTTTTCAGGCCTTTGCAAACAGGGTGGACTCAGATCAGAGGGCTCCTGTAGGAGCAGTCTGATCAGGGTCTACTCTGTGTGCTTATGAAGTAATAACCAAAAACATCTTGTGTACATAATTTATGTCTTTTTAAAAAAATAGCTACATGTAATAAATACTCATGATGTCATTATTTCTTACGCAAATATGCAACATAGAAAGGGTATAAACTCTATACATGCACATGCATGCTAGTGACAGTTTTTTGCATAAATTTAACCCATTCCCTCATATTGATGACTTTTGACGACCCTGTAAAAGTCACTTTGTGAAACCATTGTGATAAATAGAGCATTTGCTCCTATAGTAGCAAATGCTCTTTTTATCACAATGGTTTCAAATTACAAAATTCTAAAAAAAATCCTTTTCTCTAGTTAATGTTCCTTTTCGATCGATTTATTCAAAGAGGTTGTATATAAAAATAGCCTATGAGATAAGGGGTTAACTCTTTCACTGCCATGGTCTCATCTGTGATTACCTCTTTTACTGTCAGTGTCGCATATTTGATTACAAATTACTTTGATGCAAACAGCTTGGATCCAGATGAGACGCCACGTTTATAGATCATCATAATGAAGATGAAGCATACCATTACTGAAGTTTACCAGGATGAAGAGTACCATTTCCTGGTCGAAATGTACCACTACATATATATAAGTTACATAGGAAAAAGGTAACATTATACTAAATGTTATCGAAATGTTTTTCATGTCAACTTTGCACGTTTTCATAGAGGAAATGAATGGGTTACAATTTTCCTCAAAGTACATGTAGTTTTAACTAGAGTTCTATGTATTTAGCATAATAGCATGCAGACTATCATTTAATGTTTTCCTCCATAAAAACTCCTTTCTATGTCTCTGCAAAAGTCACTTTTTGGAGCCATTGTGATAAATAGAGCATGTGGTCCAAAAGGAGCAAATGCTCTATTTATCACAATGGTTTCAGAAGAACAAATTTCTAAAAAATTTCCTTTTTGTGTAACCTGCCGAGAGGTAGTATGTCACTTAAGGATCACTTTTCCATCGTCTGTCTGTCCCTCCATCTGTCTGTCTATCCATCTGTCTGTATGTCTGACTGTTATTTCTAAACTAATCATTATAGAGCTTTTAAATTTCACATGTATCTTCCGGTCATTGAGGACCATTGATGTAACTAAGGTCCATCACTCTGCATGCAATACTTTTTATACGCCCACCTAATAAAGGTGGTCGTATATTGTCGTGGCCCTGTCCGTCCGTCCGTTCGTTCGTTCGTTCGATCGTTCGTCCGTCAACAATTTGTTTTTCTGCTGTTTCCTGGGAAAACTATGTGACAGATATTAATGAAACTTCACACAAATGTTAAATTCATCAAGATCTGAAGCTGAATTGATTCTAAGGTTCATTTGATTTTTCATTTCAGAGATCTGGCCCTTGTCCTTAAAAAATATGCAAATAGTTTGTCCGCTGTTTTCTGGGAAAACTATTTGAGAGATATTAATGAAACTTCACACAAATGTTTAATGCATCACGATCTGAAGCTGAGTAAATTCTGAAATTCATTTGATTTGTCGTTTTAGAGTTATGGCCCCTTTACTTAAAAAATTATGCAAATACATGCAAATGGTTTGTCCGCTGTTTTCTGGGAAAACTATTTGACAGATATTAATGAAACTTCACAAAAATGTTTAATGCATCAAGATCTGAAGCTGAATTGATTCTGAGGTTCATTTGATTTGTCGTTTCGGAGTTGTTGCCCTTGTCCCTAAGAAATATGCAAATAGTTTGTCCGCTGTTTTCTGGGAAAACTGTTTGAGAGATATTAATGAAACTTCACACAAATGTTTAATGCATCAAGGTCTGAAGTTGAGTCAATTCTGAGGTTCATTTGATTTGTCGTTTCAGAGTTATGGCCCTTTTACTTAAAAAATAATGCAAATACATGCAAATATATTGTCCGCTGTTTTCTGGGAAAACTATTTGACAGATATTAATGAAACTTCACACAAATGTTTAATGCATCAAGATCTGAAGCTGAGTTGATTCTGAGGTTCATTTGATTTTTCATTTTAGAGTTATGGCACTTGTCCTTAAAAAATATGCAAATAGTTTGTCCGCTGTTTTCTGGGAAAACTATTTGAGAGATATTAATGAAACTTCACACAAATGTTTAATGCATCAAGATCTGAAGCTGAGTCGATTATGAAATTCATTTGATTTGTTGTTTCGAAGTTATGGCCCTTTTACTTAAAAAATTATGCAAATAATGCAAATAGTTTGTCCGCTGTTTTCTGGGAAAACTATTTGAGAGATATTAATGAAACTTCACACAAATGTTTAATGCATCAGGATCTGAAGCTGAGTTGATTTTGAGGTTTATTTGATTTTTTGTTTTGGAGTTATTGCCGTTTTACTTAAAAACAATGCAAATATATGCAAGTAGTTGACAGATATTAATGAAACTTCATACACATGTTTAATGCATCAAGACCTGAAGCTAAGTTGATTCTGAGGATCATTTGATTTGTTGTTTCGGAGTTATGGCCCTTGCACTTAAAAAAATAATGCAAATCTATGCAAATATGAGGATGGCCATAACTTTTTCATTTGAAATGATATTTACTTCAATTTTTTGATATGGTTAAACCTTAACCCATTCCCGCATATTGACGCCATTTGACGCCTCTGTAAAAGGCACTTTTTGAAACCATTCTGATAAATAGAGCATTTGCTCCATAGGAGCACAATTCTAAATGTTTTCTTTTCTCTAGTAAATGCTCCTTTTGGGTAGACTTTTTCAAAGAGGTTAGGTCTAAAAATAGCCTAAGTGGGAATGGGTTAATGTGAATTTTCACATTATATTGCGGGGGTTTTGATATGTCATTTTATTCTAAAGTTATGGTACTTGAACTTTGTGTGTTCGTTGCTTTGTTAGTCGGTCAACTTTAAGTTTGTTTGTTGTTTTCTGGGAAACCTATTAAAATGATATAAATGAAACTTAACACAAATGTTTTAAGCAACAAAATTTGAAGCTGAATTTATTTTGAGGTTCATTCAGTTTGTCTTTACAGAGTTATGGCCGTTGCACTTCACAAAAATCTGTAAAAATGAGGATTAGCTGTAACTTTTTTATTTATTAAGATATTCACTTCATTTTTTAAAAAAATAGTATCACCTTAATATGGAAATCAAGATCTGAAGCACAGATTAGAAAATTTCAACACTTATAAGTCATGTTGAATCAGAGAAAGTTTGCAAGTGGGCGTATTATGTACCGTATGCGGTACTCCTGTTTAGTTATTCCCTTTGTTCTGATTTTCGCACTCCAGCATATTAAGTTTTTGTGTCAGCTGCGAGTAGGTAACACATGTGTTCCTTCGAACACTCTTGTCTCTGTTTAATGCTCCTTTTCGGTAAATTTATTCAAAGAGGTTGGATCTAAAAATAACCTATCAGGGAATGGGTTAAAAGCATAACACATCTTAGATATTATCCAATTTATGGACATTATTTTTGGCCTGCTGTATAGATTCATTGAATGGATATTATAGAACATAATCAAATACGTGGATGGCTGGGAAATCGTCACACAAACTGTCAAAATATTTGTGCTAGTGTAAGAGAATTAAAAAATTATAATGTCAAAATGATCTTTTGGGAATAGTGAAATTGGTAGAAATTTTTTTCAGTGTAGAAGTTGGAAAATTATTTTCTTATTTTTCTCACTTCCTTCACTCTGCACAGTGCATATTTTGCCGTTTCACCCCTACCAAGAAAACGAAGCATATTATGTAATGTCAAGATTTCTGAATTACATGCAACTATGATATATTAATCACTGTAATGATGTTTTGATGTACCAATCATATTCAATAATGATATCAGTTGAGAGTGTTTTAACCCTTATCACCGGCCGCATGGCTCAGTGGTAGAGCGTCCGCCTGCGGTACGGAAGGTCGTGGGTTCGATCCCCGGCCGCGACAGACCAAAAGTCGTTTAAAAGTTGGTACTAGTAGCTCCCTTGTCTGCGCTCGACATTAAAAGGTGTAGTTCTAGGACTGGTCGGCCCGGTGTCAGGATAATGTGACTGGGTGGGATGCCCTTGCCATGTGCCCGCGGCAGGGGTATTTCAGTGAGGCAGCACTATAACTTGTCTCATGCGGGTGCTGTCTGCATATAACTGAAATACTGTTGGTCGGACGTTAAACCCAACTCACTCACTCACTTTAACCCTTATCCTGACGAAAAAAATAGTATCTGCTCAAACACTTACATGAAGCAAACTTTACTTCTGATTCGTTCAAGGTTGTGAGAAATTACCGACCGGGTGTCAATCAGCTTGGATCCTGATGAGATGCCAAGTTACTTGGCGTTTCATCTGGATCCAAGCTGTTTGCAAATGACAATTTGATCGTGATTGGGAGGATAAGTGTTCAAGTAGTACTTTTCGACCTAAAATGGTACGCGAAACGGTAATGGTACGCTTCGGTAATGGTAAGCTTTGGTAATGGTACATGTATAATTCATCCATTATCCTAATCGAACAGCCAATGGCAAACATTTACTAAAATATGTCCCAGAAATTATTGGATTGACATAAGACCATTCTTGTTCTTCAATAAGGCTAACATATTTCACTAACGGATTTTTTGCAATCATAACATTTTAACTAATTGCCAACATTGCTTATTCGATATTTAAAATGAACGAAAACCATTACATTAAAGTTCATTTTCATTTAGGTACATGAACATCTAAAACATTATTAAAAAAAGATGTTTAACTAACCATTTTATCAGCTAACTCCTGTTTTCACACATTTCTCTACCATCTTTACCACATAAGGTCAGCCGCTATGTCAAACAACTTTTGGAGTCCGATTAGAGAAATGCCTATCAGGTGTGAAAGTTTGCCCGTATTAGCAGACTGTAAAACACTAGCAAGGTTGTCTTAACCCTTTACTCCATGAATACAAGAAATTATGACGTTATGAATATTAACCCTTCGCTTGCTGAATTTTAAAATACATTCTCCTTCTTTACCCATGCCCTGTTGTATAATTACATATATCTTCACTGTGTACAAGTATTTCGCTGTGCAATCACTGCTGTGGAGTGCACTGGTTGCACAATCAACTTGTAAATAGTGCAGACCCTGATGAGACAGCTCCTGCAGGAGCTGTCTCATCTGGGTCTTCACTATTTACAGGTAGGTATATTGATGTGAATAGCAAGCGAAGGATTAATTAGATTGATAGTCATGATAACAAATGGACACAAAATGTTTTGGCAGTGACAGACACTGTAGAATCATATCTCTACTATAACATAAGCAAACAGAGCAGACCCTGATTGGACGGCTCCTATAGGAGTTGTCTGATCTGGGTCTGCACTGTTTGCAAAGGGATAGAGAGGCATATTAATGGAGCAAAGGGTTAATAGGTAAGAAATGAGTTGTCCATAATATGGGATCCTGCGACCATTAGGTTATGTATGAAACCAAACAGTTCTTTCAAAAACAGATTGCAGTAGCGGGACAGTCATAATATTAGGGTAGCTATTAAGTTATTAACACTCTCCTTTTTCATTATTGTGTCACCTGCCGAGAAGCAGTGTCTCACTTAGGGATCTTTTTTCCATCGTCTGTCCGTCTGTCTGTCCATCACATTTATTTTTTGGCTGTCATTTGTAAACAAATCATTATAGAGCTTTCAAATTTCACATGTGCCTTCCTGTCATTGAGGACCACTGATGTAACTAAGGTCCATCAGCCGGCATGCAATACTTTTTGAGTTATTCCCCTTTGTTCTGATTTTCGCACTCCAACATATTAACAGTGTTTGTGTCACAGCAGGTGACACATGTGTTCCTCCGAACATTCTTGTTCATGTAAGAATTATGTGGAACTTTACTGTATGTGTAAAGGAAAAAAAAGAAGAAAAAAGTTTCTATTTCAGTTGATGAACCGGACTCGTGTTTTTATGATGATTTTGGAGGATTTGCCATACAGCAATTCACAAGACTGATCACAGCTGGCTACATGCATGTAATTGATTATGAACATTTCTGCAGGTGAGTACCAATTAAATGCCATTAATCCTTTCCCTCATAATTATAAACGTGTTATAACACATTTGCAAACAGAGTAGACCCAGAACAGACAGCTCCTATAGGAGCTGTCTGAGCAGGATCTGCTCTGTTTGTTTATAGTAGAATATAGATCTGATTTGAACATGTTTATGACGATGGATATTTCTGCAGGTGAGTGCCAATTAAATGCCATTAAATATGGAATGGGTCATCACAGTTGAGTAAGTATTGTATTAAAGGACACATAATTTTCTAAAGGATTATTAATACAGTTGAACTTCGATATCTCTAACTCGGATGACTCGATCTTCGGGATAACTCGAACAAAATCTTCAATCCTTCCAAAACTTACAATATAGGAATGCTCTAAATTTATCATTACAGATATTTAGAAACACATGTGACAGCTAAATACAGGTCTAAAGTAATGCTGAAAGCTCCTGTTGGAACTTTCAGTGTTACTTTAGACCTGTATTAAGCTGTTACCTTGAGAATTTGTTCAGATTAGAAATCGGATGACTCGAACTTCTATTATCTCAAACTAATTTAAATAGTCCCTTAAAGTTTGAGTTATCAAAGTTCAACTGTAACATTTTTCATGGTATCAAATTAACCCATTACAATATTTATGTAAGAAATAATGACATCTTGAACAGAAGAAGTTTTGGCAGAAACTATCTAATCTAATCTACATTGTTCCATAAGCCAAACAGAATAGATCCTTATTAGACTGTGCTTTCAGAAATCATCTGATCTGGGTCTACTCTGTTTGCTTAGGTGTTAACAAATTTGTATGTATGAAGTAAAGGGTTAGTTTGCCTGATGATCACTTGGTTTTATTTGCTGACTTCAGCTCAGTTTTTATACCCCCACAACGAAGGGGGGTATACTTGAATCACTCTGTTCGTCTGTCTGTCCGTACATCCATCTGTAGACGGAATTTTGTCCTGAGCTTTACCCTGCCATCCTTCAACAGAACAACCCTTACAGAATATTCTTATATGTCCCATATATGTTTGACTTATATGTGGCATATAAGGCACATATATGGGACATGTCGGGATTTTAAATGCAAATGAGATATATGGGCATTATATGTCACATATATGGGAGCATGCGAAGTCAATACAGGAGGTAGCCCTATATCCCCCATATATGCGAGTTATAGGGCACTAGCCATACAACTCACATATATGCCCCATATATGGGACTTATATGTCAGTTATATAGATTGTAAATACCCCATGCCTGGGGCATATATCAGTTATATGGGACATATATGTCCCATATATGTCAGCTATAAGGGACATATATGTCAGTTATATGGGACATATATGTCAGTTATATGGGACATAGATGTCCCATACATGTCGACTATAGGGCAGCTAGCTGTCCATGGCTAAGGGGTTACAGCTATAGTGTACGTCGTCCAGACAGCTGTCTGGTCTTGGTCTTCTCTGTCTGCCAGTATGAGAAAATGTTTGATTATTAGGGAGAGGGTTAAACATTATCAGTCCCTTAGATCAGCAGTTAATAATTTATTATTTGAAGCCCTTATATTGAGATATTGGTTATTAGCAACATGAAAATATCACTGAATTTCACCATCAAATACACATATTGTAAAATTTATGCACATTATGTAAAAATAAAAAAAAAACCTTGGAAAGTAAATTGTTCATCATTTATAAATTGAAAAGTCTTGTTTATCCACAATATATGCGCAACTAGCCAAAATCAAGTGTTCAATCTACTATAAGCAGCAGTGTTATCATTTTTATACCCCCGCCTTTAGGGCATTAAGTTTTACCGTTGTCTGTTTGTTTTGTCAAAGATTTCTTGACTAGTAAGCTGGAATGATTTGATATTTGCTCTGAAGCATAATCGTAGTGAGTTGTACTGTGTCTCCCCTTTTCAGGTCTGTTGTTCATCTACTTCGCCAACACTTGATTGAATTTTGGTGATTGTATAATGATTGTTCAATTTAGAAAAACCTGGCGTAGGCATTTGTGTCCCATGGACATATTTTCTTTTATTTACGTCTGGGTTTCATGGGTTTCAACTTTTGGTTGATTGCCTGGATGAAGTCTTTCTCTGGAGTCTTGCATATTTTTTTTCTTGCACATATTCTGAAATTTAAGGAAAAAAGAGAACATTGTAAATATTTAAATTCTTGCCCACCTGATGTGAATTTAAAAGACTGTGGATGAACTTTGCAAAAATTCTTGGATCTCAAATCTTCTAGATGTTCACCCTGCACTTTATCCGTATATCCAAGGTGTTTGACACTCAGATATAGATATATATGTAGCAAAATGTTGGATTTTTTTTAAAAATTGTACCCAATATATTTATCTTTGCAAACGGTGTAGATCCAGATAAAGAAGCTCTGAAGGAGCAATCTAATCTGGGTGTACTCAATAATTTGCTTGACAGAATATTGAATTCTATTGATAGAAAATAAGTAAAAGGTTAATAGTTGCATGTAAAAAGGTTACTGAATCTTTCATCAACTGTAAAATTAAGTTCTACTGTTTTTGATGTACAGAATAACGGCAATAATTTAGCAGCAATTGTGTGAATCCTATAGCTTTTTGTGTGAGAGATATTCAGCTTAGAATGAAAGTCCTGTTATATAATTTTTAAATGTTGTTGCATCATGTATTTCACAGCCTAAAGAATTTATTCATCCCCATTCATCCTCAAATTATTGATTTATTGCCTCTATTCCCTGTATTTTAAGTCATTTTTTATTGTGCCATCTTATTGTGTATTGGTGTATAGTTGTCGTTGATATTTGTATTAATTTTATATTCTAATTCTTTATACATTAGAATCTTTATCAGATGCATTAAAACACATGTGAATTAGATATTGAGTTACCAGTCACTCAAAATGCTGTTTTCACTTACTTTTTAACTTACTTGTTATGGTGTTAATATAACACTCCTTCCATCCAGGGCTGGCTTCTCCTCTGACAGAGCTCCTAGACATTACTTCATCTGAGAAGTACTCTGCATAACAGTCGAGTTAGTGCAGTGTCACTTCCTTTTGATGTCCAGCTGAGGGACAGGGATCTTTCCACCATATCCCGTAGCAGATCTGCCTCAACATCTATGTTGCCAGCCTTAAATTTAAACATAATCCAATAAGCATTACACTACGTACAGTACTAAAAAGTACTATATAAGATTTGATGAGTCTACTTCAAGACATGACATGAGTTTTTAAAAGTGTCACAGCAAGACATTAGGAAAAGATTTCAACTACATTGTATATATTATTGTTGCAGAGTGAACTGTAAGTCTGTTTCAAACAGTGTAGATCTTCATGAAAATGTATCTGCTAACATTGGTCAGTCAAGTTTGCATTAGCCCAAACGACCACTGAACTTCATTAAAATATTATTCATAAACACTGCAAGTATTTTTTTTCTAATGAAATTTTCATTAAAATGCCTTTTATCAACCCTCGTCTATATTGCTGATTATAATCTGCGTATGCCTTTGTCGTGTTGGTCCGAATTTCGGCCGAAACGACCAAGGCCGAAAGGGACTGGGTCCGAAACCATCCGAGACCTTGTTGATGTTGTGCGTGAGCTTTCCTGTCGATGCATATGGTTGGGTTGTGAAGAGGAAGTGTCCGCTGACACTTTGTTAAAAGTGTATGATTTAATGAATGCTTGTATTAATGTTGAATTTGAAATACAATTTCTAGACGAGTATGCGCTAAACCGGGATAACCGACAGTCATAGGTTAGGCCATCGACTTTCGTAAAAAACTCAAATTTCCGACTTAAAAAAATAATAATAAGTGGTGCTTTATATACTGATACTCACCATTCATTCTTGCATGTACTTTCTGTAGCATGTGGTGGATGTTTTCATTCAAATCGAGTCGAATTTCTTTGTCGAGAGACAACGTCGATGTATTGAAAACTTTCAAAATGGCGCTGGGTCGGATTAACGTGTGACCCCGAATATTTGAATATTGCGGGCCGGATGCAATATGGTTAAACTTGTTTCAGAAATATGAAATATACATCAAAATAAAGCTAAAATTGCTTTTTCGTATGGTATATGGTGCATTTTGAAAAAAATGATAAAAATTCGGACAAAATGGTTCCAACTTCGAGGGACTATATCTTTGCGTAGGAATAATCAAAAACCAACTTGCACCCTGACCTTTAATATGATTGGTCACACCCACAACTGTATATATGAAAGCATGCAATCCCCCCCCCCCCCCCCCCCCCCCGGATCAAAAAGGGGCGTGTTAAATAAAAATCAGATTGATCTTGTGTCAGAATTATGTAAAGACATTTATGGTCAGTTAGTTACATTAAGTACACAATTCTTAGAATTTTGATACCCATAAGTCAGTTTGGTAAGGGTTATTCAACCTGTATATAATACAGACCCTGATTCCTGTAGGAGCTGTCTAATCAGGGTCTTCACTATTTACAGGTAGGTTAATCTAAGGTATATTGACATGAACAGCAATTAAGAGAAAGGTTAATTAATATGTTGGAGTAAGACAAAATATTTAATAGTATATATATATAATTTTTAAATTATGTATATAATTATAATATATTATGTAAACAATTTTACTGGATAGATCTTGAAATTCTGAGAATGCTCTATTTATCACAATGGTTTCATACTTCTATAATTTTCCTGAGTTATAGTGCTCCTTTTCGGTACATTTATTCAAATAGGTTGTGTCTAAAATTAGCCTATGAAGGAATGGGTTAAACAGTCTTGCAGAGTTTTCTAGTACTTACTAATGCACCATTTCATCAAAAACAGCTTAACCCTGATGTAGATATTAATATTTTAATTTAAAAAAAAAAAAAGATAACCACCACACCTTGTTATTCTTCGAATAATGCCGGTCATTTTGATACCCATAACGTGGGTTTAAAATTGGAAATTAAATATTGCATTCTCTTTTTAACAAAAACCTGACCATTTGCAGACTTAGAAATTTTCAGGGTCTTTTTTCTGAAGACAGATAGCCAAAATTTCTAAGTTCTCACTGCCGTTCTCTGGATGCCAGTAACATATAACTCCCCTATACAACCCTTTACAATTCATATAACTGACATATATCGACCATATAACTGGCATAGGGCTCCCAAAGATTTTTACTTCCCCTATACCAGACATATATGGGACATATATCTCAACATATAACTTTCCTATAACTATAACTGACATATACACTATTTATATGGGCCTTATATGGCCCTTATAAGGCCCTTATATGGCCCATATATGTTCCATATATGTTTGTGATCGGAATTTTGGTAAGGGAATTTAATATTATGCAGTATTGTTGATCACTATTAGAACTTATGCACCTGCGATTGCAGTTTTGATTTGTCATTTCGTTATTGAATTATCTTCCCTTTCGTAATTTTGATATATGACATTTAGTCCTGAGCTTTACTCTGTCATGCCTCAACAGAACTTCTTTAAATTTTACAGTATTTTTGAACACCATCTGAATTTGTGCACCTGTGGTTACAGTTTTGATTCATCACTTCCTTCTTGAATTATCTTCCTTTTTAGCTCAACTGGCACAAAGTGCCAAGGTGAGCTATTGGGATGATCCTGTGTCCGGCGTTGTGCGACGTGCGTACGTGCGGGCGTCAACAATTTACTTAAACATCTTCTTCTCTGGAACCACAAAGCGTAGAGCTTTGATATTTGGTATGTAGCATGATGTAATGGTCCTCTACAATGATTGTTCAAATTATGTTCCCCGGGCCAAAAATGGCCCCGTCCAGGGGCTTATCAGTTTTTCATAGGAAAATCTTTAAAAATCTTCTGAAACTGTAAGAAAATATTCCAAAATAGGGAATTAATATAATACATAAATACTTGAACTGCTCTGATCTAATATTTCGACCACTAAGGGCCTTTGTCAAAGATTATCATGTCAAAATACACGTCACATTTTTTGTTACATGCATTCAGCCATAAAATCAAAGAGAATATGATTATAGACATGATAATCTTTGACAAAGGCCCTTACTGGTCGAAATAATAGATCAGAGCAGTTCAAGTATTTATGAAACTGTATGCCTAGACCTTTGATATTTGGTATGTAGCATGATCTAATGCTCCTCTACTAAGATTGTTCAAATTATGACCCCCGGGCCAAAAATGCCCCCCCCCCCCCCCCCCCCCCCCCCGGGGCTTATCAGTTTTTCATAGGAAAATCTTTAAAAATCTTCTTCTCTGAAACTGTAAGGCATAGACCTTTGATATTTGGTATGTAGCATGATCTAAAGGTCCTCTACTAAGATTGTTCAAATTATGACCCCCAGGACAAAAATGGCCCCGCCCCGGGGCTTATAAGTTTTTCATAGGAAAATCTTTAAAAATCTTCTCGTCCAAAACTGTAAGGTCTAGACCCTTGATATTTTGTATGTATATGTAGCATCATCTAATGGTTTTCTACCAAGATTGTTCAAATTTTTACCCCTGGGCCAAAAATGGCCCGCCCTGGGACTTATCAGTTTTTCATAGGAAAATCTTTAAGAATCTTCTTTTCCAAAACTGTAATGCCAAAACCTTTAATATTTGGTATGTAGCGTTATCTAATAGTTTTCTACCATGTTTGTTCAAATTATGGCCCCTGGGTTGAAAATGGCCCTGCCCCGGGGAATATCAGTTTTTCATATGAAAGTCTTTGAAAATCTTCTTCTCTTAAAACTGTAAGGCCTAGACCAATCTGTCATTGAAATCATAAATCTGTTACGAACAGGTGAGCGTGGCCCTCTTGTTGTAATTTTAACAAATGAAATATTATCCACAGCTTTTCTGCCATGCTTCAACAGAATTTGTTTTTGGAATGTGTAGTATTGTTGAACACCATCTGAAATTGTGCACCTGCAATTGCAGTTTTGATTTGATTCTTCATTTATGAATTATTTCCATTTTCTTAATTTTAATAAATGAAATTTTGTCTGGAGCTTTTCTCTGTCATACCCCAACAGAACTTTTTTAAATTTTGCAGTATTGTTGAACACCATCTGAAGTTGTGCACCTGTGATAAAGGTTTTGATTTGTCGACTAGTCCATGAATGAATTATCTCCCTTTTCGTAATTCAACAAATGAAAATTTAGTGGTCCATCTCTGTCTCAAATGTGCTAGTGGGGGTTATAAATCACCTATGGTGATAATTCTAGATAGTTTTTTCCAATACTGCCAATTGTCTCCTATCAATATTGTGTCTGTCTGTAATCTCAGTCTTGAATGGCTTCCAAGTTTTGTGTCACCTGCTTTAACCCTTTCCCTGTTCTACCTTTATTTAAAATATCAATACCTACTGAATATTCATGGAAAAGATTGTTACAATGAAATTTTGAAGTTAGAACATTGTAGCCATTTAGAGAAAGTAAAGAAACAGATCTTCCAAATTCCATTAACAAGCAGAGCAGATCCTGATCAGATGGCTCCTATAGGAGCCATCTGATCTGGGTCTACTCTGTTTGCAGATGCATGAAAAGGTGTTTATATGAAGAGAGGGGTTAATCTGAGTTACACTTAGGGATCACTAATCCTTCATATTTTCTTACATTTTCAGTAGATGACACCTGTCTTCCTCTGAACTCACATTTTCTCAAATTTTCCTCAAGGGGCCTTGGAGCGATTAGTACACAGATAGAGACATACAAACAGGACTGCTCAGTAGAGATGGCATCACGCATTGATAGTGTGACAGCGTGCTTTGAATCATTGTCTCGTGCCATCTGCTGGGAAGAAGAGGAAGAGCGATCATGTGACTGGAAATGTGCTTGAATCCTGTCATGACATTCTTCAACAAAAACGTGTCATTGGATGAAAATGATTGCATGTAATAATTATACCTACATATCCTAAATATTAACTCCTTCTACCCTGAATAATAAAAGTGAAATAGTTCATCAATGTTTTCTAAAGAGTCTTATCAGTATGAAACGGTAAACCATAACCCTTTCAAACCTAATCAGAGTTGAACAGCCCACCAATGTTTAACCCATTCCTCCATAGGCTATTTTTAGATCCAACCACTTTGAATAAATTAACCAAAAAGGAGCATTAACTTGAGAAAAGGAAAATTTTGAAGTTCAAAACCATTGTGATAAATAAAGCATTTGCTCCTATAGGAGCAAATGCTTTATTTATCACAATGGTTTCATAAAGTGACTTTTACAGAGGCGTAGAAAGGCGTATTTATAGAGGAAAGGATTAACTATAGAATCCCGTCAGTGTGAAAGGCTTAAACATACAAGATGATTTTCAGTGACAAACAGCGCAGACTTTGATTTTAGGGCTCCTTTATGAGTCCTCTGATCTTGGTCTACTACACTGACAGTACATGCAGCCATGTCCTGGGTTGAAAGGGCTATGATAGATAGACCAGTCCCAAATCAAACTGCTAGTTTAACCCTTTCCCAAATATAAATGTGTTTTCATGCTAATTAGATGTTATTTAGGACAGGTGGTTGCTTAAAGCAAGGTGAATGTAAAACAGAACGATCCTATAGGAGTGTTCTGTTTTACTTTCACCTTGCTTTAAGCAGCCACCTACCTTTAACACAAAATAATTGATGTAATTTAACTGGCCATTATAGAGAGGTTTTACTGTATTTCATAAGCAAACAGAGCAGACCTACAGCAGTCATATGATCTGTGTGTACTCTGTTTACTATTGCACCACATGGTGTTTATATCAGGTAACAGATTGAAAACCACAGAGGTCCAGATAAGATGCATAAATTTAAACATTTTCTAGAATAACTCCTTTATTTCTCTACCAAACCCTATACTGTGACCATTCTTTTGAATAGTCTCCTAGATGATTCTAAAGAGTGGTCCCAGTGTAGGGTTTAGTATAGAAATAGAGGATCTGTTGCGAGTTGTCTTTTAAGATCACATGTTCCTAAACGAGCCTTAGAAAATGTCATTAAGTGAGCCTTGGCGAGCTTAATAACATTTTCTTGGTGAGTTTAGGAACATGTGATCTTAAAAGACAACGAGCATCAGATTCTTTTTCTCACATATCAAAAAAGTGTATTTTTGCCGTTTAAATGACATGTAAACATAGGTTTTCATGGCTTGACGTCATACGTTCTAAAGTGATCTTACACGTGTTACAGATAAGGAAATCTTAACCTGTTGTTCTAACTCGGAGATAAGGGAAGGTATGTGAGAAATGATGATTTCTTCAGGAGCTTTCTGCATAATATTTGTCCTCCATTAACCCTGTCCTCCATAAATACGCCTTTCTACACCACTGTAAAAATCACTTTTTGAAACCATTGTGATAAATAGAACATTTGCTTCTAAGGAGCAAATGCTCTATTTATCACAATGTTTCAGAACTATAAAATTGTAATATTTTCCTTTTTTGTAGATTTATTCATTTTTATTATGCCCCCCAGATCAAATCTGGGGGGCATATTGTTTTTGCCCTGTCTGTCTGTTTGTCTGTTTGTTTGTCAGCAACTTTAACATTGGTCATAACTTTTGATCCAGTACAGATAGAGACTTGATATTTGGCATGCATATGACTTTCATAAAGCCGCGCATTTTGAGGGGTGACATGTCAAGTTCAAGGTCATCCTTCAAGGTCAAATATATGGGTCAAATCACCGACTTTAACATTGGCCATAACTTTTGGACCAGTGGAGATAGAGACTTGATATTTGGCATGCTTGTGTATCTCATGAAGCTGCACATTTTGAGGGGCAACATGTCAAGGTAAAGGTCATCTTTTAGGGTCAAAGGTCAGCGACTTTAACATTGGCCATAACTTTTGAACCTGTAGATACAGACTTGACATTTGGTATGCATGTGTATCTCATGAAGCTGCACAGTTTGGGGGTGACATGTTAAGGTCAAGGTCATCTTTCAGGGTCAAAGGTCACCGACTTTAACATTGGCCATAACTTTTGAACCAGTAGAGATACGGGCTTGACATTTGGTATACATGTGTATCTCAAGAAGCTGCACAGTTTGGGGTGACATGTCAAGGTCATCTTTCAGGGTCAAAGGTCACCAACTTTAACATTGGCCATAACTTTTGAACCAGTAGATATACAGACTCGATAGTTGGTATACATGTGTTTCTCATTTGGCTGCACAGTTTGAGAGGTGACATGTCAAGGTCATCTTTGAAGGTCAAAGGTCATGAACATTGGCCATAACATTTGAACCAGTAGATATACAGCCTTGATACTGGTATGCATGTGTATCTCATGAAGCTGCACAGTTTGATGGGTGACATGTCAAGGTCATCCTTCATGGTCAAAGGTCACCAACTTTTAACATTGGCCATAACTTTTGAACCATTAGAGATACAGACTTGATATTTGGTATGCATGTGTATCCCAGGAAGCTGCACAGTTTGAGGGGTGACATGTCAAGATCAAGGTCGTCCTTCATGGTCAAATATCATATTGAGGGGGTATAGTGTTTCACAAACACATCTTGTTTTTTTAAAAATAGCCTATGTGGGGATGGGTTAACCCATTTCCGCATATTGACCCCTTTTGATGCTTGTGTAAAAGTCACTTTAACAAACCATTGTGATAAATAGAGCATTTGCTCCCATAGGAGCAAATGTTGTATTAATTACCACAATGGTTTCAAACTACAAAATTCTAAAACTTTCCCTTTCTCTAGTTAATTCTCCTTTTCGGTAGATTTATTAAAAAAGGTTGGGTCTAAAAATAGTCTATGCGGGAATGGGTTAAGCTACTGTCACTGGGGTCCGCTCTACGACTCTAGCGTATTTAGCCTATAAGCCACTTGCATGCTGTGTTTCTATCCTTTACTTTATATCTTATCATATTCTGTCCGCCTTACATCTTTAACCCTAATCTTCATCTCTTCGCTCCTAACTTCAAATTTCTACTCTTCACTTCAACTGTTACTGTCTTAACTGTTCAATATTACTTTCGTACTCTCAACCTCAACTCTCTCTCAATTCTCCTGATTCTATCCACACCCACACAACTCTTATCAACCAACCATCTTCTTCCATTCATCTTTCATCATCCACCTTTCATTCTGTACAAACTCCCAATTACACTAATTACTGCCTCTCATTATATATATGTTCGTCTGTCATTGTCGACAAAGACCACTGCCTCTCATACTAATCTGTTGTCTTCAAACCTTCACAGCCTATCTTTGTTACATCTTAGTGTCACCTTAATTTAGAGGTTTAGCCATAGCTTAACAAACTTTTTTTGCACAATGCTGGTCAGGCTGTCCTAATGTTTGTTCAATTACATCGATAAGACTGATTATCATGCTTAACAGGACCAGCAATTTCCAAAGCTGAGTCTTCAGAGATCAATCAGTTATATCTGCAATTATTTAAACCTTTCCTCCATAAATAAGACTTTCTATGCCTCTGTAAAAATCACCTGTTGGAACCATTGTGATAAATAGAGCATTTGCTCCTATAGGAGCAAAATTAATGATCTATTTATCACGATGGTTCCAAACTACAAAATTCTAAAAATAATCCTTTTCTCAAGTTAATGCTCCTTTTGGGTAGATTTATTCAAAGTGATTAGATCTAAAAATAACCTATGTGGGAATGGCTTAACTAATATCTGTGTAGACTCATCAGTGCACTAATTCTTCACAATTTATACATTTCTTTATAATAACTCAATATGATTTTGATAACCCATTTCTAAATTATATCAAAACATAATATTTGAATACATTGTATCGTTTTCATAGCTCTGTAACACATCCTCGCTCTCCCAATGAATTTCCTTAGCAAATTGGAATTCAGTATATTTGCTTAATATCATACTCCTAAATTACTCAACTATTTCTTGAATACATTATATCAAAGAACATTATTGAAGGTGAACATGAATACAATCATATAGATCAGCAATTAATATGGGCGGGCCGACATGTTTTGGCTTTTTGGGCGGGCTGGCTGGCGGGCAGTCAGTGTGTCGTCGTTTAAAACTTTAACATTGCATAAGTAACATCTTAATTACGTAAGCTAGACAATTCATGTTTGATATGCAGATAGCTTGGGTGAAGGCCTTTCACTTAATACAAGGATACGTGAAATCAGGTCAAGGTCAAGTTCACTATTTCAAAAACTTCGTCGCTTTTAACAAACTTTAATATTGTTATAATGTCTGAACTACAAATGCTAGGCAATTCATCTTTGGTATACAGATGGTTTTGGTAAAGGCCTTAAATTAAGTTGATATAAAGATATTTGAAATTAGATCAAGGTCACTTTTTTGACATATACATGTAGATGACTTTTGACATCTGTGTAAAAGTCACTTTTTGAAACTAATGTGATATTGAGTACTAGTCTTGTTCTATAAGCGCAAATGCTGTTTGTCGTAATGGTTTCAAAACTAAACAATTCTAAATTTTTCCTTTTTTCTATTAAATGCTCCTTTTTAATAGATTAATTTAAAGACATTGGGTTTTAAAATAGCCTATGAAGTAATGGGTTAATTGTCTTTTCTGCAAATTTCAGGCATGTGATCAAATCCCTAGAATGCCTCTATGAAGAAATTGGTGATTGTGATAGTGAGCGACTCAGCATAAATAATGGACTGACAAGACTTCAAGGATTGGTTGGCAACTCCTACTGTGATAATAACTTGCAGCTTCTTGTATGCGAGACCACAAAGATTGATCTGGACACAGTGTGTGACCTAGACAAGGCTGCCGAGTGCCAAAATGAGGAACAACATGAATTGGACCTACTGATGAGGAAATATGCATGTAATTTGATGTTGTTTGATTTTTAGCATGCTTTGCAAATGCTGAAATGTAGTTTCTCACATTGCTTGATAGAACATGATTGTCGAACAATTTACAGTAAAATGTCTCTATAATGGACACTAATTTGTGTTAATTATTTGGCATTTAGGGCAGGTGGCCGCTTAAAGCGAGGTGAAAGTAAAACAGAACGCTCCTATAGGAGCATTCTGTTTTACTTTCACCTTGCTTTAAGCAGCCATCTGCCTTTAACACTAAATACTTGCTGTAATTTAGTGACCATTATAGAGAGGTTTTACTGTATATGCTAATGAAACAGTGAGTACCTCAGTAGGATATAAACTGTTTGACATTCTCCATCTCTCTGTATCCAAACTTCTAGTGAAGGCAATTACACATTTGCTAGTAGAGTGCTGAATGTTAACTCTGCAGACGGGTACATGTACTTTTTTTCCTCCAAGACAACTGACATCAACTTTTGGCATGGATACAGAGCTACAGATAAAGGTGCATACCCAAATGATAGAATCATCATTTCTCCAATAAACCCTATACTTCGACCACTCTTTAGAATCATCTCTCTGAGACAATTCTAAAGAGAGGGCACAGAATAGGGTTTGGTAGAGAAATGAACGATTTATTCTAGAAAATGTTTTAACCTTATCTGGACCTCTGTGAATAGGTGAATTTATGATTACCTTTTCACACAGTTTAGTTGTAGGTTTGACAGAAAATAGCTTGTTGTCGCATCAAGGCTACTTTGTGTCTTATCAGGAGCCATACCATTTGACACACTAGTTCATCTTTAAATACAAATGAGAGGAAGTCTAGTTCATAATGAAGAATTGGGGTTTCTTCTGAATGGAAATATCAGTATATGCTTAGCAGAGGTCCAGATAAAATTTGAATAAATTTTAACAGTTTCAACAATAGCTCCTTTATTTCTCCACCAATCCTTTACTGTGACCACTCTTTACAAGCATCTAGAAGAGACTATTCTGAAGAGTGGTCACAGTTCAGGGTTTGGTGCAGAAATGACGATTTTAGTATGTGGGTATACACATTTATCTGTAGCACTGATGCTAAGGCTTAACTTGATGAATATTAATGAAAGGTTTAGACTTTTTAGAGAAACTTGAATGTCTGGCGTGTGTTGTCCATCGTCACCATTTGCTTGTGAACACTCAAGTGGTCACAATTTTAGTCCAATCTTCATGAAACTTGGTCAGAATGATTGTCTTGATAAAATCTCGGACGTGTTCAAAAGTGGATTAAGTTGGTTTTAAAACTAGGTCAAATAGTAGGAAAACCTTGTGAACACTCTAAAGGTCACATTTTTAGCTCGAACTTCATGAAACTTGGTCAGAATGATTGTCCTAATAAAATCACAGACAAGTTTGAAAGTGGGTCAACTAGGTCAAACAGTGGAAAAACCTTGTGAACACACTAGTTGTCACATTTTTTCCAATTCTCATGAAACCTAGAATGGTTGTTTTGATAAAATCTCTGACGAGTTTTTAAGTGGGTAATGTGGGGTCAAAAACTATGTCACTGGGTCAGGTAGTAGGAATACCTTCTCAACACTCTAGAGGTCACATTTTTAGCAGAATCTTTATGAAACTTTATCAGAATGATTGTATTGATAAAATCTCAGACGAGTTTTTAAGTGGGTTATGTGGGATCAAAAACTATGTCACTGGGTCAGGTAGTAGGAATACCTTGTGAACACTCTAGAGGTCACATTTTTAGCCGAATCTTTATGAAACTTTATCAGAATTATTGTTTTGATAAAATCTGGTACAAGTTTGAAAGTGGGCCAAGTGGGGTCAGAAAAAGTCTCACTAGATTAAACAGTAGATCAAAGCGTTGTAAATGCTGCAGTATTCTTTGCATGGTATCAATCTGATATCGAACAAGTTCGCTTTGGCATGGAATTGCGTATCTATAAGGGAAGGCTCTATCCAGTTGATGATACAGTTGCAGCTGACACTTCAGCCGTTTCCCACTATGCTTATTATCACACTGACCACTCGCAGTTGTTGGCGTGATTACCTAATCGCTTGCATAAGGTCATCCGACTCACGCTTCTTTATTCATTGAGTATTTTCATTCATGTTATGATCACGTGATTTCTTCATGTGACTGATATTTGTATATCCGTGCGCCCACTATTTTGTCAGGCCGACGAGGGTACCATGGTTTGGCTGTGGAACGCCACCTTTGTATTCTATTGCTTTGCAAAGAATACAAAAAACCTTGTGAACAATCTAGTGGTCACATTTTTTGTCCAATCTTCATGAAACTTGGTCAGAATGATTGTTTTGATAAAATCTCGGTCCAGATATAAAATTGGGCATGCGGGGTTATAAACTAAGTCACAAGGTCAAATAAAAGGAAAACCTTGTGAACACTCTAGAGGTCACATTTTTAGCCAAATCTTCATGAAACTGGGTCAGGATAATTACCCTGATAAAATCTTGGATGATTTTAAAAGTGGGTTATGTGGGGTAAAAAGTAGGTCACTGGGTCATATCTTAGAAAAGCCATAAATCTTTAGCCCAATCTTTCTCAAATTTGCTCAGAATGTTTGTCTTGGTGATAGCAAGGTTGAGTTTGATCATGGGTGGGGTGGGATAAAAAAATTAGGTCACTAGGTCAAATCTTAGAAAAATTACTCTAGGGGCACATTTTAGCCAAATCTTCATTGGTCAGAATGATTGTCTTGATAGAATGATTGCCATGATAAAATCAATATTCTAAATCTTTGAAAATCTTGTTCTCCAGAACTACTGCTCATGATCCACTATCAACATTGTTCAAATATTGTCACTTAGGTCAATATTGGCCTAATCTTGGGGCTACCCAGCTATAATCTTAAATCTATGGTAATCAGGTAAGCAATTAAGGGCCATCTTGGCCCTCTTGTTAGAATGTATAGCCCATCAGTGTTCAACCCTTTCCCTCATACAAATGCTTTTTCAGGCTTTTGTAAATAGAGTAGACCCAAATTAGATGACCCCTATAGGAGCTGTCTGATCAGAGCCTGCTTATTATATGATGTAGATTTGATTCTATAATTAAATTTCTGTCATTGCCAACAATTCCCTCGAAAATTCAGCAAATAAATATTCATGCTGTCATTATTTTCTCACATGAATATTGAACAGGTAAAGGAGTAACTACTTAGTATCCACTCAGCTCCTACAGGAGCCATCTGATCAGGGTCTACTCTGTTTGCTTTTGATATAATGTAGATATGATACTAAAGTTCCTGTCAAAGCCAAAATTTCACGTGTCTATGTGCTTTTATAACAAATTAATCTAATAAATATTCATGATGTCACATTTTGTTATATGCATATTCATGGAGGAAAGGGATAATGTATCCAAACAGTGCAGAATTTGCTTATTCAGTTTTACAAACAGATAGAGGAGATTAGGTGCCCAGATATTTAGTGTTAACCCATTCCCTTATAAGAGGAGATTAGGTGCCCAGATATTTAGTGTTAACCCATTCCCTTATAAGAGGAGATTAGGTGCCCAGATATTTAGTGTTAACCCATTCCCTTATAAGAGGAGATTAGGTGCCCAGATATTTAGTGTTAACCCATTCCCTTATATTATCACGCCTCTGTAAAAGTCATTTTTTGAAACCACTGTGATAAAAGAGCATTTGTTCCATAGGAGCAAAAACTGTATGTATCACAATGGTTTCAAAACTACACAATTCTAAAAATAATCCTTGTAAATGTTCTTTTTAGTAGATTTATTCAAAGAGGTTGATTCTGAAAAAGGCCTATGAGGGAATGGGTTAATCATTGGCTTGGCAAAAACCTGCTGTAACTAGTTACTACTATCTATGGGGCATAACAGTGATGACGTTTTCAAACAGTTTGGATCCAGATGAGACGCCAATAACTCAGCACCTTATCAGAATCAAACTCTTTTGCAATGTGATCATGAATTTGAAAAAAAAAATGGAAGAAAACACTCTTTTTTAGAATGAAAGAAGACTATTTGCAAATGGTTATACATAGCTCCAGATAAGATGTGTACATAGGAAAAATCATTTTAAAGAATAACTTCTTTATTTCTCAATCATTTTAAAGAATAACTTCTTTATTTCTCAATCAAACCCTATGTTGCAACCCCTGTTTAGAATCGTCTCTTTGAGAACAACATACATGTAGGGTTTGGTGGAGAAATGATGATTTTAGTATTTGAGTATGCACCTTTATCTGTAGCTCTACTCATAGATATTACAGAATGTAATTACAATGATTTTGTGCTAGACTCTTAAAAAATACAGTAAAACCTCTCTATGACGGCCACTAAATTACATCAAGTATTTTGTGTTATATCCAGGTGGCTGCTTAAAGCAAGGTGAAAGTCAAACAGAACACTTTAAGCAGACACCCGCCCTAAATACGAACTAATTAACACAATTTAGTGACAATTATAGAGAGGTTTTATTATACCTTGTTTTATTTTGCTTCTGTTTTCCAAACCAGATCCAAGAAGAATGTCAAATTGTGCTATAAGACGTAGTGAACTGTATGGAGGCTTCCCAAACTCTGACAGATCTGCAACAGGCGTGGAATGATTATGATGACAACTGTGGTGATGGTTCTATTGTGGCCAATTTTGACCCAAATACCTGCCCAGACTATGACCCATATGAGCGTTCTCCTATTGATGCTATAGATGTGTCTGTGTCCTTCTTGAGTCAAAACATAGAGGCTACCATTGATGATACTATTTGTCAGTAAGTCAGTGTGTCAGTATGTGAGTTGTTTTATTTTATTTGTTGATGTCCATATATTTGCTATGTAGGGAATTCACAATACAGAATGACCGTCTCTGAGTTCCCTGGTTCTTTAACCCTTTGCATTAGGGAAATGATTTACATGAAACTTTGACCATGCGTTTAGAATTGACTGAGGGTATGTTTTTAATGTTAAGGATCGAAATAGGGTCTTTCTTAAACGTTGAGAATCAATTTAACAGTAACAATCAACATAGCATGTTTTTTATGCATTGAAATTTGACCCCATGTCTTTTTTTTTAAAACGTTAAGAATTTACCCAGGATCTGTTTTTAACGTTGACAATCAACCCAGGGTCCTTTTTAACGTTGAGAATGACCTAGGGTCCTTTTTAACTAAGTTTTGACCCTTGGCTCTTTTCTTAGCTGTCATAATCGTCAAAGGTTCTGTTTCTAATGTTAAGAACTGACTCCTGTGTCATTTTTAACAGCATCAAATTTTCATATTACATCTGCATTACATTGTATTGTTTTTCCGCCAAAATACATTTCGGTGTCAAACACTTTGGGGGCATTTGTCACCCGTGACGACTCTCTTGTTTCTAATGTTACTGTCCTGGCACAGTCACACAGGCCCCATATGTCGCACAGTCACACAGGTCCCATATATTGCACAGTCACACAGGCCCCATATATTGATACACGGCTTTACATTGTAAAATATTGAACTTAATTTTCCCTGACAAAATAAATCTACTGTAACAAGATGTCATATCAAATGTCATTATAACAATGTCTATTATTTTGAAACTGTTGTATTATTTTAGTGGCATTGATTTTGGCCGATCTCTGACCCGTATAAAAGCAATCTCATCCTGTTTCTACATACGAGCTAACTCTTCATTGACTTTAATCATAAAATGTCCATTGTAATTAAGTTATTGTCCTGATTCGTTTTGTTATGCCCCCATTGATGATAGTCAAGGGGCATTATGTTTTGCACATGTCCGTCTGTCCGTCTGTCTGTCTGTCCATCTGTCTGTGTCACGCTTTTAGGTGCAGTTGGTTGTCACAGTTTTTCAAGTGTTATAAGTCAGTAATTTCTACACTTACACCCATGAAACTTCACATACAGCAATTACCATCTGTGCTATCATTTGGCACCCCATCCATGCTGCCCGCAAGCCCAAGGTCGAGGTCAAATAACTTGGAAATTTTACGTGCAGTTGGTTGTCACATTTACATGCAGTTTTGGGAAGAATCTAGTATAGCGGACCCCGGAAATCACGAATCATAACAAAGCGCAGCGAATGCGGGTCAAAAAGGCCCATTACCAAAAAGGCCCCATACGCATTTGTAAACAGAGTAGACCCATATCAGACGGCTCCTATAGGTACCGTCTGATCAAAGTCTGCTCTGTTTGCTATTATTAATGTTAAAGATATGTTTCTAAAATGACCAGGCAGACGTCAGAATTCCTAAAGACCGTCGGACAGCTGTACGCCACTCCTATGAATTGATGTTTGGGTCTTGTAGCACTCTCAAAGTGGCTGGCCTGAAAACTGCTATAGATCTATTAGCATTAAAATATATTTTTATGCCCCCCAGATCAAATCTGGGGGGCATATTGTTTTTGCCCTGTCTGTTTGTTTGTTTGTTTGTTTGTCTGTTTGTCTGTTTGTCTGTTTGTCTGTTTGTTTGTCAGCAACTTTAACATTGGTCATAACTTTTGAGCCAGTACAGATAGAGACTTGATATTTGGTATGCATATGTATCTCATAAAGCCGCACATTTTGAGGGGTAACATGTCAAGGTCAAGGTCATCCTTCAAGGTCAAAGGTCAAATATATGGGTCAAATTACTGACTTTAACATTGGTCATAACTTTTGGACCAGTAGAGATAGAGACTTGATATTTGGCATGCTTGTGTATCTTATGAAGCTGCACATTTTGAGGGGTGACATGTCAAGGTCAAGGTCATCCTTCAGGGTCAAAGGTCAAATTATCTGTTTTTTTGGCTGTAACTTTAACGCAACTTTAACATTGGTCATAACTTTTGACTCAGTACAGATAGAGACTTGATATTTGGCATGCATATGTATCTCATGAAGCCGCACATTTTGAGGGGTAACATGTCAAGGTCAAGGTCATCCTTCAAGGTCAGAGGTCAAATATATGGGTCAAATCACCGACTTTAACATTGGCCATAACTTTTGGACCAGAAAAGATAGAGACTTGATATTTGGCATGCTTGTGTATCTCATGAAGCTATACGTTTTGATGGGTGACATGTCAAGGTCAAGGTCATACTTCAGGGTCAAAGGTCAAATTGTCTGTTTCTTTGTCTGTAACTGTAACATTGGTCATAACTTTTAACTCAGTACAGATAGACTTGATATTTGGCATGCATATGTCTCTCATGAAGCCGCACATTTTGAGGTGCGACATGTTAAGGTCACGGTCACGCTTAAAGGTCAGAGGTCAAACATATGGGTCAAATCACGGACTTTAACATTGGCCATAACTTTTGAACCAGTACAGATAGAGACTTGATATTTGGCATACTTTTGTATCTCATGAAGCTGCACAGTTTGAGCGGTGACATGTCAAGGTCATCCTTCAGGGTCAAAGGTCACCAACTTCAAATTGTCCATAACTTTTGAACCAATAGAGATAAAGTCTTGATATTTGGTATGCATGTGTATCTCATGAAGCTGCACATTTTGTGGGGTGGCATGTCAAGGTCAAGGTCATCTTTCAGGGTCAAAGGTCACAGACTTTAACATTGGCCATAACTTTTGAACCAGTAGAGATAGACTTGATAGTTTGTATATATGTGTTTCTCATTTGGCTGCACAGTGTCAGGGGTGAAATGTCAAGGTCAAGGTCATGTTTGAAGGTCAAAGGTCATTAACATTGGCCATAACGTTTGAACCAGTAGACATACAGCCTTTTTACTGGTATGCATGTGTATCTCATGAAGCCGCACAGTTTGAGGGGTGACATGTCAAGGTCAAGGTCATCCTTCATGGTCAAAGGTCACCAACTTTTAACATTGGCCATAACTTTTGAACCATTAAAGATACAGACTTGATATTTGGTATGCATGTGTACCCCATGAAGCTGCACAGTTTGAGGAGTGACATGTCAAGATCAAGGTCATCCTTCAGGGTCAAATATCATATTGAGGGGGCATAGTGTTTCACAAACACATCTTGTTTACATATCAAACTTTTGGCACTTTGGGTTTTATTTCCATTTTATATCATATATAGTACATGTTTGGGTCAAAATTATATATAGTTTGTTGGGTCTTGTAACACTCTCAGAGTTGTTGGCCCACGATCTATATTTCCAAATTCAGCGTGTTTGGGTCTTGTGGCACTCTCAAAGTAGCTGGCCCACAACCCACTATAGGCATACATGTGATAACTACCGACGGTAGGTGAATTCTACCGTTTTCAGAGGTGGTTTACCGTTCTACTTTTATGGTCTACCGTTTTGAAATTTGACCCAAGGCAATTTTTTTAGTGACATATATTTTCATCCCTGATGGAGTTTATCTGTTAGTTCTCTACACACACAGACCACCTTTAGCTTGTTATCATGCTGTGATCCACGCTTATTCTGTTTTGGTAGGGACCAATCAAGGGAATCCCCTGTGAAGACCATGGAGAACACCCGAATTACATAATCACGAGGTGGTTCCGGGTTTCACTCTACTCCTTAACCAAATAAATTGTTCGGGAACCAGTCGTGTCAAAATGCAAACGTCTACCACAAATATCACATGCAGCAGGTTTATTACTCAAGCGAGGCGACATGGGAGTGTCATGACCCTATAATAGGAATTATATTCTCATAATTAAATTATAAGACATAGAAATGCTTCTCTGCTTCCTTGTCAAAGACAGCTGTGCTTGGTCTCGTTGTTGCAATGGGCCGAAACACTTCGAAAATAAGACTGCTTCAACAGTGCTTGGACTGATAATCATGAATTTGATTTGTACACTAAATTATTTTTCATTAATATAATAAGTGGTAAGGACACTAAAGAAGTAATTGAAAACACCATGAATTATTATCTACCATTGCAAACTCTTCAAAAAATAATAACTATATCAAGTTGAAATGTCATCAGTTTTCGCGACGATTGTAGATACGGGCTAAAACACGGACTCTGGACCTGTTGGATTTCAACATTTCTGTGACTGTTCAATGTTTGCAGTAACTAACTTGAACTGAGTAAAGGTTTAACTAACTTAAACTGAGCAAAGGTTGTCCTTGGGGAGTATAGCTAAATAAGGGCTATAAAATAAGCAAACCCCCTAAAAATGTTATTATAAAATAAGATAAAATATAATATCTTTTTTATTATATGATAAAACAGTAATAAATCTTGATTTTTTTCATGACATTATTTAATAAGGAACCCAGTGCTTTGGGCTTGAGACCTATTGATTTCAAAGAGTCCTTTTGACCCATGAAAAATATCTAGAATTATTACTGCATGTCAATTACTAGTATTTGTTTTTAACCCTTTCCCTGTTCCATTTTTATTCCTAATTCCAGTCCCTACTGAATATTCTTATTCTTAAGTAATTTTAAAGAAATATGGAGATTGGAACTTTATAGCCATTTTAGAAAGTACAGAAACTTTTTTAAAATTCCTAAAGCAAACAGAGCAGACCCTCATCAGATGGCTCCTATAGGAGCTGTCTGATCTGGGTCTACTCTGTTTGCAAATGTGTGAAACCTTGGTTTATATGAAGGAAAGGGTTAATGGGGGTTTTAACACCACATTGGAATTTTTTGCCAAACCAGAAAGTGTAGAATCATTCCTATATCATAAGCAAACAGAGCAGACCCTGACCAGACAGCTCCTGTAGGAGCCATCTGATCTGGGTCTATTCTCTTTGCAAATTTATGCATGAAAAAGGTGTTTATATGAGGGAGAGGGTTAAGTGTCAAAATGTTATGTGTGTAATGTAAGGTTAATAATGGTATGATATTCATTTATGGTAAAGTATGAATGATAATGTGAAAAAGTATAACAAACATAGGTATCAAGCAAATTTCTTTTTTCTCCTCCATATATTTTGTCGCATCAGTAAAATCTACCTGACAAAAGTCAAATCTACCTGACAAATTTCCTAAATCTACCTGACATGCCTCAGCAGGTTATCACATGTATGTATAGGTCAAAATTATATATAGTTTGTTGGGTCTTGTAACACTCTCAAAGTTGTTGACCCACAATCTATATTTCCAAATTTAGCATGTTTGGGTCTTGTAGCACTCTCAAAGTAGCTGGCCCACAACCTGCTTTTGGTCAAAACTATATATAGTTCATTGGGTCTTGTAACACTCTCAAAGTTGTTGGCCCACGATCTATATTTAAAAATTTAACATGTTTGGGTCTTGTAGCACTCTCAAAGTTGCTGGCCTGAAACCTGCTATATAGATCTATGAGCATTGAAATATAGTTTTGCATCTCGAACTTTGGGTTTAATTTCTATTCAAAAATTAACACGACCCATACTTTCATACTACTTTTTTTGGGTAAATACATTTAGGGAATAACCGTTGCGTATTTGAAGATTTGCAGCAGTATATTGGTGGTTTATATGTCGCAAATTTAGTTTTACATGCGACGCGCTAACGGAGCATGTAAAACGATTATTTGCGACATATAAACCACCGATATACTGCTGCAAATCTTCAAATACGCAACGGTTATCCCTATTCTAATGAAACCATAGATCCAGATGATAAAAAACAAACCATACTTTAAGTCCTTTGATATTTTCTCTCTCTCGTCATAACATGACGTCATGAAACACCGCATATCTCCGCATTACGCATAAAGAAAATAGTTCTCCCGGAACCAAGCAATTGTGCTTATATTTAATATACCAAGAACTGGTGTTTTCACTTGATGCTTTGATTTTCACAAATGAAAACCGTTAAGTCATGGTCCTTTGAATTTCTGACAGTAGGTCCCTTTCAACACTACGAAAGATGAATCAAATTTGACCTCGTCATTGCTCGAAATTCCACAATAATTGTGCACATGGACAACGGAATTATTTATTTTTAAATTGTTTGCAATGTGGAACTGGTTGCATATTCAAGATACTTTGGCTGATTGGTGTATTTGATGAGAATGATGATAGGCATAGTGGACGTGCAAATGGAAATTATCAGGAGCGACAATCTACAGGCATGTTTGGAATTTGCAACGAGCCCTCGAGTGGTCTAGAGTGGGTGGGGCGAATTCTCATTATGGGACTGTCCTTGAAGAATTGAAGAATACTGCCGCTTCTGATTGTCGGACGAGTCTGCATTATAGCTTCGGACACTGGCTTCATTCTGATGACGGACCGGACTTTTTCATTATTTCCCTAGGTTTGACACCAGCATAGGCCAACAGCTAGTGCATGATTGCGGTCTCTCGGACACTGTGATTTGTGTTTTAAAACTTTTGACGAAACAAGCATCAGCAGAAATGGTTTTCATCATTTCGTTCAGCACACGCTCACCAACAGGCCTGGATGTGTATATGATTCTTCATAATCGACTGAACGTTTTGGTTACTGAATGAAATGGTTCGATCACGGGTACAGTTGTATCAGGTATGTTTTCAGAGATTTCAAGACATGTTTCCTGCATGAATCATAAATTGTATTTTTGTCAGAGATCTTAGGTTTTCTATGTATACCAAGAAGAGCGAAATTCAAGGTTATGTCAAACCACTTTTCTTTGGAAAGATTTGTGATTTATGGCAGAGAGGAAACCTGAGTTTTTTTAGTGTTTTCAGATCATTGTCTGTGATTGGTTGGTAATGTTTAAGTGTTGTTAGGTCCTTCTTAAATAGTTTCAGCATGGATATAAATCTCACAGCTACATGGTTATATACCTTAAATCTTATATTTACAGGGTGCAGGTGCCACATACTCATCATAACAGAATAGAGGAAGAGAAACGTTTGTTCAAGGACAGTGTCAACATGTGAAATAAATGGACTCAGGATCAACTTGTGGGACTTTGCGATAGATATTTGAGTAGAATCGCCAGACTCACATTGACTACAGCCATAAAGTGTGTTGAAAAAAACAAGCAAATTGAAAACATTTGACATTTCATTCAGCCAGCGTCTTCGTTCATTCAGACCCATTCATTCAATTTTACTATGAATGCGCGTATGAATATTTGGTAGTAAATTTTCTAGTGATTCGGTTTCCGACAGTATATTCATTTTTCCGACAGTATATCGGTGGTTTATATGCTTCAAATTTTGTCACGTGGACCAATCAGAATGCATGTTACAAAAATGTTGCATTAGAATTTCTAAATTATGGGGCTCATCATGAAAGCAGGGTCCACGTCCCGAGCCCTGGGTACACATATACTGTATATTATATGTGTAGCAGATGCTTTCACTATAACCAAAAATACATCGCTACGTAATATTATATTATGTTATATTATGTGTCCAAATATACCACAGTGGTATCAGTCTTCTTCGTTCTGCCAGTAAAAAATGTCTCTTTGAAAGCCATGACTGAGAATGAAAACGTCTGATAAAACTGTCCATTATATACTGACCACATTACACCAGGATAAGGGTTAACTAAATATTAAATGCATTTATATAGCGTGGATCCAGATTAGATGAGTGCCACACTAATTAACCCTTTCCCTCATATAAACATGTTTTCACTCATTTGCAAACAGAGTAGACCCAGATCAGACGGCTCCTAGAGAAGCCGTCTGATCAGGGTCTACTCTGTTTGCTAATAGAATTTCAAAGATCTGTGTCTATACTTTCTAAAATGGCTACAATGCTCCACCTTCCATATTTCATTATAACCTGTTTGTACAGGGAAAGGGTTAACACATTCACTGTTCGACACAGGCCAAGGGAGATTATCCCGTAATACGCAATAATGGAGATAATCCTATTTTCATACATTTCTTGTCATCACATTAATTATTAATCTCAAGTTTTCAGTAAAATGTTTGACATTTATGAATGTTTGTGAAATTAGGCCTTTTTGGTAGGGGCCTTTTTGACCCGACACCACACTTTCAGTGGTACCGAAATATCCCTACACGTTTGCGAACATATGCAAATTATGATTGTGACTCTTTGTTTATTAGACTCATCATTATCTACTCCAAAGTAAAGTCTACATTCAATGAATGTGTTTTACACACATTTGAAAGATCTAATGCCCCAAATATGGATCTTTCAAAAGGTGTTACGAAAAGGTATTGAGAAGGTGTGAATAATTACCTCGAAAGTGGGGAAAACACCGTGCTCGAATTAAATAATAAAGGGAACCAGAATGATCTGTGGGACCAGCACACATGCTCCAACTTTCAGATTATCGCTATTATTTATGCAGGTATTTTCATTGAGATTTGATAGAATTTGAGCCGGGACCTCAAATTCCCTCGGAATAGGCGGGTATCTCGGAAAAACGAGAGTTAAAATAACGCCGTTATACTGTAATATAATTATGTCCCCCAAATGATGTGTATATAGGGACATGGTGTTTACTCCATTTCTTCTTATTCTTATTATTATTCTTTCTTCCAGTTCGTATTCTTCTTCAATATACCTATATAGCCTTTGCCAATAGAGTAGATTCTATGGGAGCTGTGTGACAAGGACATGCTCTATTTGCTAACAGACATCTGTTGATTTTTTTCTGCAGTTTCTGCCATGGCAAAACAATCTTGTGTTCATAACCCTTTATAAAACTTAACCCTTCGCTTGCTATTCACGTCAATAAACCTACCAGTAAATAGTGAAGACCCAGATGAGACAGCTCCTGCAGGAGCTGTCTCATCAGGGTCTGCACTATTTACAAGTTGATTGTGCAACCAGTGCACTCCACAGCAGTGATTGCACAGCGAAATACTTGTACACAGTGAAGATATATGTAATTTTACAACAGGGCATGGGTAAAGAAGGAGAAATGTGTTTTAAAATTCAGCAGGTGAAGGGTTAATGGTCTTCATGGCATTCTACATTCTTGTATACATATACATGTATAACCCTTTACCCCATGAATGTTTATATAAGAAATAATGATATCATGAATATAGACAATATCTAATTGTAACGCAATCCCATACAGTATTTCCCTCAAAGAAATGTTCAACAGGTATACATGTACAAGATAGTAAACAAAATTGTGCACCATCGGCAGTACCTGGCAGTCACCCATCCAGTCTGTAACCGCGCAGTATGTTGGTTGACTTCGCAACATTTCCAAGCACTTAAACGATGTCGCAAAAGAGCTAAGCTCCCTGGCAAGGAGAGTTTATAGTGCCTAGTCTCTGTTACATTACTTTCACCTCCAAGAAACCTCGACCCAATATTTGGTCTGGGAAATAACCATGGGTAAGGCAATTCCAGTCCGGAATTTGTCTCCATCCCACTGCTGCCACCAATCATTAGCTAACAGAGCAGACCTTGATCAGAGGGCTACTATAGGAGCCATCTGATCTGGGTCTTCTTTATGCAAATGCGTGAAAATGTGTTTATATAACAGAAAGGGTTAAAACAACTGCAATTAAAGTTGGTGTATCTCTTTTCACCATCTTTCAGTAAAATCTAATATTATCTAAAACATGGAGTAAGGGATTATTGGGTGCTGAAAGATTAACTGCATTCCTGCGTTTCTATAACTGCCGACTACTACAGATTTTTCTTTTGTTAATAATAACTTATCTCATCTATTTTAAAATTCACGAAACTTATGTTGGTTTTTTATCAATATTTATAACATACCCATTTATTACTGATTAACCATATGTCAGCTGAATTTGGTAACTAGTTGAATACAACCTTTTTATTTCAAAATAATTTTGCATAATAAAAATGTGAACACAGCAAAACCTCTCAAACACAACAGGTTAATAAAAGTGTTAAACAGGTATGTTCTTTCTCTGATTTCCATTCATTTATAAATTTTTCCTCCATTTTTTTTTTTTTTGCAAGTACACTATATAATCTGCTTCTTGGTTTACACTGCTGATCTTGCCACCTGATACAAAGTTCGACAGCCATTTTACGCTTGCGTAAAACCTCGCTTGTATTGGTGTTGTTTCTAATATAAGGAATTTTGCTACAACTGTACCTTACTGTATCTTAATCCTTTACTCCATAAATACGCTTTTCTGCAAACAGAGAAGACCCAGATCAGACTGCTCCTATAGGAACCATCTGATCAGGGTCTACTCTGTTTGCTATAAATAAATGATATAATAATGATATGATTGTACAGTTTTGCCTTGGCTAAAATTTCAAGTGTCATTATTTCTTACACCGTAGAGGAAAGGCTTAACTCTTTACAGTAAAACATCTCTATAACGGCCACTAAATTTCATCAAGTATTCTGTGTCAAATGCAGGTAGCTGCTTAAAGCAAGGTGAAAGTAAAACAGAACGCTCCTATAGTAGCGTTCTGTTTTACTATCACCTTGCTTTAAGCAGCTTCCTGCCCTAGATACCAACTAATTAACATAATTTAGTGGCCGTTATAGAGAGGTTCTACTGTACCTCATAGAGACATCTTTTGTAGCCTTTTTAAACAGATTAGAGCCAGGTCCGACGACTGCTGTAGGAGTCATCTGACCAGACTCCTCTCTATTTGTTTACAGAATTTGTTTACAGAATTATATACACAATGTAACTGATTCTACTATTCTTGCCAAAGTGCTCATGTACTATAAATCTATTATGAAGCCATAAATTCTCTATAGGAGATGTCTGATCAGGGTCAGCACCATTTGCTTTGGACACAGTAACATTGGAGTTACGCTCCATATAAAAGACTATAAAAACATACCGAAGAACCTGTCACCTAAGTGGTTATTCATTTATTAAATGTAGGAATCTTAAAAAGCAGGGGGTACTTAATTCAGGTCAAAAGTAGTGCAGAACAATTCTGTAGGAGCTTTCTGCATGACATTTGACCTGCATTAAGCTACTGCCCGCCATACAAACCCATAGTTGGACCTCTTTTAGATGGCGTCTTTACCCTTTACTCTATAAATATGCCTTTCTACATCTTTGCAAACATGGTAGATCCAGATCAGATGGCTCCTGTGTTTGCTTTTGATATATAAGGTAACATAGATTTGATTCTACAGTTTCTGTCATAATAAAAAATATTTTGTTCACAGTGCCATTAAAAAATTCATTGAATTAATATTCATGATGCCATTATTTTTTGTCTGAATATTCATGGAGTTAACCCTTTCCCTGTTTTATGTTTATTGCAAATTTCAAAACTCAATATTTATCAACAAAATAGCTATATAGAAATATGAAAGGTGGAGCATTGTAGACATTTTAGAAAGCTAAGAAACAGAGACATCAAATTCTATTAGCAAACAGAGTAAATCCTGATCAGATGGCTCCTCTAGGAGCTGTCTGATCTGGGTCTACTCTATTTGCAAGTGTGTGAAAACACGTTTATATGAGGTAAAGGGTTAAGGGTTATAACTGGTTCTACTGTTTAGATACGTATGAGCGCATTTTAGGTTATATAACCATAGTAATCCAAACGGCTGATTTTAATCTAACCCTTTCCTCCATGGATATGCCTTTCTATGCCTCTGTAAAAGTCACTTTCTTAAACCATTGTGATAAATAGAGTATTTGCTCCTATAGGAGTAAATGCTATATTTATCACAATGGTTTAAAACTACAAAATTCTGAAATTTTCCTTTTCTCTAGTTAATGCTCCTTTTCGATAGATTTATTCAAAGTGGTTGGATCTAAAAATAGCCTATGAGGTAATGGGTTACATCAGCTACACAATTTATTTTTATGAAATGGCAGTACTATTATTTTTTTCCAGAATGATTGAAGAAACAAAGGACTGCATATATCAGGTTACATATGACTGTGTTGGGTGGGAGAAGTCTGTTGTGGTAGAATTATACCGTCAGGTGGACTTCATCTCCGAATATGCCTGTTTGCCCCCCGGAGGAACCAAACATTAATCCACTGGACTGCCTTTCCTGTCTGTATGGAATAATCATGGAGCTACTAGATGAGCAGGGGTAAGGTTTAACCCATTCCCTGATTTTGACGACTCTGTAAAAGTCACTTTGTGAAACCATTGTGATAAATATAGCATTTGCTCCTATAGGAGCAAATGCTCTATTTATCACAATGGTTTCATACTACAAAATTCAAAAATTTTCCTTCTCTCTAGTTAATACTCCTTTTTGATAGATTTATTCAAAGAGGTTGTATCTAAAAATAGCCTATGAGGTAATGGGTTAAGGCTATTTGAATGATGTTAACCTGTTGCTTTAATCATTTACACAGAAGTCCATTATAATTATTAGTTAATTAATATTCATGTTGTAATTATCTTGTAATGAATACTGATCAAGTAAAGGGTAAAATGTTCCAAATTTTAGAATTCCCGGTTTCAATTTTCTAAATATGTTTGTGCTAATTTTAGCAATCAGGGACGCCCACAGTCTGGATGGGATAAATCTGGTGATAATTCTGGATCAAGTCAGACTAGGTCTGGAGACACTGGATCTGATAAGTCTCAATCTGATGAGTCTCGATCTTCTAAGGAATCTGGGGAGACTGGATCTGATAGAGACGCTGGATCTCACACACAATCCGGATCTAATGGTGGAAGTCCTGGACAAAGGGACAAAAGATCGAAACCTGAGAACAAAGATTCTGGACCTGATGGCAATGGATCTAAACCTGGACACAAAGGGTCAGGATCTAACAATAAAGAATCTGGATCTGATGGTGGAACTGCAGGATCTGAGAGCAAAGGAGAAAGGGATAAGAGGAAAGGGTCTAGCTCTAAGAGCAAACGTTCTGGAGCTTAGGGTAAAAAGTTTGAATCTGAGAGCAGAGGTTCTGGATCAGGTACTGGCAGCAGCAGCTGAGACAGCGGCTATTATGGAGATGTTATCTCAGAGCTTTGTTGGAAGTTTGAAGAAGCCTGGAAATGTGTTGAGCCTAAGCCTTAGTGTCCTGGTAGCTGAGAAACGTGTGATGGTTCACAGGCTCTTGACCAGTATGAAACAAGTGTTTGAAGAAATGTGTCAACATAAGTTCTGTCAAATTGTATCAGTACATATAGAGGGCTTAGTGCAAAACTGTGTTAACCCATTCCCTCACATTGATACCTTTTAACCCATTCCCTCATATTGATGCCTTTTAACCCGTTCCCTCATATTGATGCCTTTTAACCCGTTCCCTCATATTGATGCATTTTATTGCATTCCCTAACATTGACACCTTTTAACCCATTTGCTCATAGTGACACCTTTTGATCCATTTTCTAACATTGACAGATTTTGACACCTCTGTTAAAGTCTCTTTTGAGACCATTGTGATAAACAGAGCATTTGCGAACAATGGTTTCAAAACTACACAATTTTAAAAGCTTCCTTTTCTCTAGTGAATTCTCCTTTTCAGTATATTTTTTTATCCCTTTCCTCCATGAATACGCCTTTCTACGCCTTTGCAAACAGAGTAGACCCAGATCAGATGGCTCTGATAGGAGCCGTCTGATCAGGGTCTGCACAATTTGCTTATAGATCAGATTCTACAGTTTTTTCCATGGCCAAAATGTCCTGTTTATGAATTATTATTATAACAAATTAATCTAAACAATATTAATGACATCATTATTTTTACATAAATATTCGTGGAGGAACGGGTGAAAGAGGTTGGATCTAAAACTAGCCTATGAAGGAATGGGTTAACCACAATCTATGGGGTGAAACAGTAATGACCTGTGTAAGCAGATTGCTGAGTAAATAGATATCTCATCAGGGTCCATGCTTATAAAGGTTTTTAGTTGAGTCTGAGTTTGTTCTCAAGCTTTTGATTGGTCAGATTTGAGCCAAAGGCTCAAATCCGACCAATCAAAAACTTGAGAACGAACCTTGATTTGAACTGTTTGAAACTCTGATAATTATGTCTCCCCCCATATTTATATGGGGGAGACATATTGTTTTCGTGAGAGTTGTCTGTCTGTCTGTCCGTCTGTCTGTCACACTTTTTGTCCGGACGATAACTTCAATATGCTTGATGCCAGTTGATTGAAACTATATATGGAAAGAGCATAATGAGAGGAAGTGTCATGCACAAGGTCCATAACTCTGGCTTCACTAATGTTGGAGTTATTGCCCTTTGTAAAAAAAAATCACACTTTTTTGTCCGGAAGATAACTCCTACATGGCTCATGCCATTGGATTGAAACTTCATATATGGAAAGATCATGATGAGAGGAAGTGTCATGCACAAGGTCCATAACTCTGGCTTCACTAATATTGGAGTTATTGCCCTTTGTAAAAAATATCATAATTTTTTGTCCGGATAATAACTTCAAAATGCCTGATGCCAGTTGATTGAAACTTCATATATGGAAAGAGCATAATGAGAGGAAGTGTCATGCAGAAGGTACATAACTCTGGCTTCACTAATATAGGAGTTATTGCCCTTTGTAAAAAAAATCACGCTTTTTTGTCCGGACAATAACTTCTATATGGCTCATGCCATTGAATTGAAACTTCATATATGGAAAGATCATAACGAGAGGAAGTGTCATGCACAAGGTCCATAACTCTGGCTTCACTAATATTGGAGTTATTGCCCTTTGTAAAAAAAAATCACAATTTTTTGTCCGGATGATTACTCCTATGTGACACATGCCATTGGAGTGAAACTTCATACATGTAACGATCATGATAAGAGAAAGTGTCATGCATAAGATCCTTAACTCGAGCTTCAATAAATTTTAGAGTTATTGCCCCTTGTACATTTGTTTAATTCTTTCTTGTCCGGACGATAACTCCTACATGGCTCTTGCCATCGTATTGAAACTTCATACATGGAAAGAGCATGATGAGAGAAAGTGTCATGAACAAGGGCCATAATTCTGGCTTCAATAATTTTGGAGTTATTGCCCTTTGTTACATTTTTTGGCCGATCAATAACTCCTGTTCGACTGATGCTATTGGAATGACATTTTATTTTTGGAAAGAGCATGATGAAAGTAAGTGTCATGCACAAGGGCCATAAATCTGGTATCAGTATTTTTTGAGTTATTAGCTGTTATCATTTTCTTCTTGAAAAATTTAGTGTGGAAAACGCATAATGAGGGGAAGTATCATTCATCAAGACCATAACATTTTTAGTGATTTCCCTTTACATATTGTTTTTCTTAGAGGGGAGACATCCGTTTTTTTGACAAAAACCTCTAGTGAATTCTGAAAGAAATGGAAAAAAACATCATTGTTTTCATAATAAAAGAAAAAGATGATTTGCAAAATTTTAATGCTTATTAATTATTACGGAATGTAGTTATATTAGTTTTGCGCTAAGCTGTTAATATATGGTTATTGCCATGTCAAAATGTCTGTTTAGGAGAGTTTGTATGTCCATCTGTCTGTAGTAGATAATTTGACTGTCTGTCTGTGGAAGAGAATTTGTTCCACAGTTTCTATTACTATAAAAATATCCTTTGTAGATTATGTCATTTTAGAAATATAGCTAATAAATATTCGTAATGTCACTATTGGTTACATGAATATTCACGGAGTACAGGGTTATATAAAAGTAGTGATATGATTCTACAGTTCCTGTCCAGGTTTTCCTGAGTTCATAATTATGCCATCATTAGAATAACGCATCTTATTATTTCTTACATGCATATTCATGAACTAAAGGATTTACCATTTTTATACGCCCACCTAATAAAGGTGGTCGTATATTGGCGTGGCCCTGTCCGTCCGTCCGTTCATTCGTTCGTTCGTTCGTCCGTCAACATTTTGTTTGTCCGCAGTTTTCTCGGAAAACTGTTTGACAGATATTAATAAAATTTCCCACAAATGTTTAATGTATCAAGATCTGAAGCTGAGTTGATTCTGAGGTTCATTTGATTTTTCGTTTCAGAGTTATGGCCCTTGTCCTTAAAAAATGCAAATAGTTTGTCGGCGGTTTTCTGGGAAAACTATATAAGAGATATTAATGAAACTGCATACAAATGTTTAATGCATCAAGATCTGAAGCTGAGTTGATTCTGAGGTTCATTTGATTTGTCGTTTTGGAGTTATGGCCCTTTTACTTACAAAATAATGTAAATACATGCAAATAGTTTGTCCGCTGTTCTCTGGGAAAACTATTTGAGAGATTTTAATGAAACTTCACACAAATGTTTAATGCATCAAGATCTGAAGCTGAATTGATTCTGAGGATCATTTGATTTTTCGTTTCAGAGTTATGGCCCTTGTCCTTAAAAAATAATGCAAATACATGCAAATAGTTTGTCCGCTGTTTTCTGGGAAAACTATTTGAGAGATATTAATGAAACTTCACACAAATGTTTAATGCATCATGATCTGAAGCTGAGTCGATTCTAAGATTCATTTGATTTTTCGTTTCAGAGTTATGGCCCTTTTACTTAAAAAATAATGCAAATATATGCAAATAGTTTGTCCACTGTTTTCTGGGAAAACTATTTGAGAGATATTAATGAAACTTCACACAAATGTTTAATGCATCAAGATCTGAAGCTGAGTTGATTCTGAGGTTCGTTTGATTGTTCGTTTCAGAGTTATGGCCCTTGCACTTAAAAGAAATAATGCAAATCTATGCAAATATATATCAGGATGGCCATAACTTTTTCATTTGAAATGATATTTACTTCAATTTTTTTATATGGTTAAACCTTAATATGAATTTTCACATATATTGCGGGGGTTTTTGTTAGTCATTATACCCCCACAAACAGAGTTTGAGGGGGGTATACTGGAATCAGCCTGTCGGTCCGGCGGTCGGTCTGTCTGCAAAATCTTGTACGGCGAACTCCTCCTTCAGTTTCAACCCGATTCACTTGACACTTGGCATAATTGTTAATCAGGAGTAGTAGATGTGCAAGACACAAATTTCAGGTCTCTGTGACCTTGACCTTTGGCCTTGAAATTGGTCTTAAAATTGGCTGGCAAAAGCTTGTACTTTGAACTCCTCCTTCACATTCAACCTGATTCACTTGATACTTGGCATAAATATTACTCAGGAGTAGTAGATGTGTAAGACACAAATTTCAGGTCTCTGTGACCTTGACCTTGACGTTTGGCCTTGAAATTGGTCTTGAAATTGGCAGACAAAATCTTGTTCTTTGAACTCCTCCTTCACTTTCAACCTGATTCACTTGATACTTGGTGTAAATGTTACTCAGGAGTAGTAGATGTGCAAGACACAAATTTCAGGTCTCTGTGACCTTGACCTTGACCTTTGACCTTGAAATTGGTCTTGAAATTGGCTGGCAAAATCTTGTACTTTGAACTCCTCCTTCAATTTCAACCTGATTCACTTGATACTTGGCATACATATTACTCAGGAGTAGTAGATGTGCAAGACACAAATTTCAGGTCTCTGTGACCTTGACTTTGACCTTTGGTCTTGAAATTGGCAGGCAAAATCTTGTACTTTGAACTCCTCCTTCAATTTCAACCTGATTCACTTGATACTTGGCATAAATGTTACTCAGGAGTAGTAGATGTGTAAGACACAAATTTCAGGTCTCTGTGACCTTGACCTTGACGTTTGGCCTTGAAATTGGTCTTGAAATTGGCAGGCAAAATCTTGTACTTTGAACTCCTCCTTCACTTTCAACCTGATTCACTTGATACTTGGCATAAATGTTACAAAGGAGTAGTATATGTGCAAGACACAAATTTCAGGTCTCTGTGACCTTGACTTTGACCTTTGGTCTTGAAATTGGTCTTGAAATTGGCAGGCAAAATCTTGTACTTTGAACTCCTTCAATTTCAACCTGATTCACTTGATACTTGGCATAAATGTTACTCAGGAGTAGTAGATGTGTAAGACACAAATTTCAGGTCTCTGTGACCTTGACCTTGACGTTTGGCCTTGAAATTGGTCTTGAAATTGGCAGGCAAAATCTTGTACTTTGAACTCCTCCTTCACTTTCAACCTGATTCACTTGATACTTGGCATAAATGTTACAAAGGAGTAGTATATGTGCAAGACACAAATTTCAGGTCTCTGTGACCTTGACCTTGACCGTTGGTCTTGAAATTGGCAGGCAAAATCTTGTACTTTGAACTCCTCCTTCACTTTCAACCTGATTCACTTGATACTTGGCATAAATGTTACTCAGGAGTAGTAGATGTGCAAGACACAAATTTAAAATCTCTGTGACCTTGACCTTTGGCCTTGAAATTGGTCTTAAAATTGGCAGGCAAAATCTTGTACGGTGAACTCCTCCTTCACTTTCAACCTGATTTACTTGATACTTGGCATAAATGTTACTCAGAAGTAGTAGATGTGCAAGACACAAATTTCAGGTCTCTGTGACCTTGACCTTGACCTTTGGCCTTGAAATTGGCAGGCAAAATCTTGTACTTTGAACTCCTCCTTCAATTTCAACCTGATTCACTTGATATTTGGCATAAATTTACAGAATTTTCTCTATTTGAACTTTGGGTATTTTTGTTATTTGGTCCTGTTACATGTTCAAAACTTGGATTTGCAATCAAGGCTGCCGTGTGGGGGTATTCATCACCTTTAGTGATAGTTCTAGTTTTATTCTAAAGTTATGGTCCTTGAACTTTGTGTGTTCGTTGCTTTGTTTGTCGGTCAGCTTTTAGTTTGTCTCTTGTTTTCTGGGAAAACTATTAAAATGATATAAATGAAACTTAAAAGAAATGTTTTAAGCAACAAAATCTGAAGCTGAGTTTATTTTGAGGTTCATTCAGTTTGTCTTTACAGAGTTGTGGCCGTTGCACTTTTCAAAAATCTGCAAATATGAGGATATTTTTTATTTAACTTTTTTATTTAATAAGATATTCACTTCATTTTTTTAAAAGATAGTATCACCTTAATATGGAAATCAAGTTCTGAAGCACAGATTAGAAAATGTCAACACTTATAAGGCATGTTGAATCAGAGAAAGTTTGCAAGTGGGCGTATTATGTACCGTATGCGGTACTCTTGTTAACACCTGTGCAAACAGAGAAGACTCAGATCTGACTGCTCCTGTATGAACTGTTTAACCTTTAGCCAGCTGAGCAAATTATATTTGTGGAATCGTTCACCAACTGCATTTTCAAAATTCAAGCTATGATCAATTTGGCTACCAAAATGCAATCAAGGTATCAAACAGTTTGGATCCTGATGATATGCCGAGTTACTCGGCGTCTCATCTGGATCCAAACTGTTTGCAAAGGTATTTACTCATCCGCCCATAGCAGGCTAAAGGTTAATCAGGGTCTACCTATCTTGCTTATGGAATATCATATACCTGATTCAACAGTTTCTGCTATGGATACAGATCGCTGGTTCATAATGCTTATAGTAAAATCCACTAATTGGTGTTGACACAGTCCTGAACTTTTACATGAATATTTATTAGGTAAATTGTCATGTCTAACCCTTTACTCTATAAATACGCTTTTCCATGCTCCTGCAAACAGAGTAGACCCAGATCAGACGGCTCCTATAGGAGCCATCTGATCAGGGTCTGCTCTGTTTGCTTCTGATATAATGTAGCTATGATTCTACATTTTTTACCATGACAAAAAATTCCTCTGCCATGTGCTATTACAACAATTAATCTAATTATTATTCAAGATGACAATATTTCTGACATGAGGTCACATGACTCTTCATGGAGTAAAGGGTTAAAGATGGTAAATTATTTTGTTTGTTTTGTTTTAGCTCGTCATTGTTATACCTGCATTGGGCTAGAGGACAATGATAAATGTAATGATCAGCCTACTTGTGCCTGCCCTAAACACCAACAGGTAAGAACTGAAAAACTAGGAAACCTTGATATCTCAAAACTCAGGAAACACAAACATCAATATAACTCCAGCTAAAATTTTATCCCTTCCAAAATTTGTAATAAAAAGTACCACTGCATAAAGTAGAACCTGTTTTAACCCTTTCCCCAATACCCTTTTTTTTTAGATCCAACATCTTTGAATAAATCTACCCAAAAGGAGCATTAACTAGAGAAAAGGAAATTTTTTAGAATATTGTAATTTGAAACCATTGTGATAAATAAAGCATTTGCTCCTATAGGAGCAAATGCTCTATTTATCACAATGGTTTCAACTGGTGATTTTTGCAGAGGCGCAGAAAGGCGTATTTATGGAGGAAAGGGTTAAGCGACCATCAAAAGAGGTCTAATTATGGGTCTGTAGGGAATGCAGTAGCTTAAATTGCAAGTCAACAGTAATGATGAAAGCTCCTATAGGAGCTTTCTGTATTGCTTTTAAGCTGCATTAAGCTACCACCTCCTTTTTAAGACTTGTGTGTTCAATAAATGAATGGCTTATATATAGGACAGGTTCTACTGTATATCTGTAAAGACATGCAACAGCTTGATGCAGGTTGCAGGTAATGCTGAAACTTCCTACCGCAGTATTCTGCATTACTTTGTATATCTGTAAAGACATGCAACAGCTCGATGCAGGTTGCAGGTAATGGTGAAAGTTCCTACCGCAGTATTCTGCATTACTTTTCACCTGCATTAAGCTGTGACTTCAAGAATGGTTTCTAGTTGGTAATAGGCTGACTTGAACTTCTGTTATCTCGAAGTAACTTTTAAGGGTCTCTTATTAGTCCCCCACCGGTTACCGGTTGGGGGACTATAGGTTTGCTCGATTCCGTCTGTCTGTCTGTCTGTCTGTCTGTCCGTCTGTCCGTCTGTCCGTCCGTCTGTCCGTCTGTCACGCTTCTTGTCCGGGCCATATCTCCTACAAAGTTAGGCCAAATTCATTATAACTTCACACATTGAAGAAGCATGATGAGGGCTAGTGTCATGCACAAGGGTCATAACTCTAGCATCAATATATTTGGAGTTATTCCCCTTTTTCATATTTTTTTGTCCGGACAATAACTCTTTATCTACTGGTTCAATTGATTTGAAACTTCACATATGGAACAATCATGATAAGGGGTAGTGTCATACACAAGGGCCATAACTCTAGCATCAATATTTTTGGAGTTATTCCCCTTTTTCATATTTTCTTGTCAGTCCGTCTGTCACACTTCGTGTCCGGGCAATATCTCCTACAAAGTTAGGCCAAATTCATTATAACTTCACACATTGAAGAAGCATGATGAGTGCTAGTGTCATGCACAAGGGTCATAACTCTAGCATCAATATTTTTGGAGTTATTCCCCTTTTACATATTTTTTTGTCCGGACAATAACTCTTTATCTACTGGTTCAATTGATTTGAAACTTCACATATGGAACAATCATGATAAGGGGTAGTGTCATACACAAGGGCCATAACTCTAGCATCAATATTTTTGGAGTTATTCCCCTTTTTCACATTTTCTTGTCAGTCCGTCTGTCACACTTCGTGTCCGGGCAATATCTCCTACAAAGTTAGGCCAAATTCATTATAACTTCACACATTGAAGAAGCATGATCAGGAGTAGTGTCATGCACAAGGGCCATAATTATAGCATCAATATTTTTGGAGTTATTCCCCTTTTTCATATTTTTTTGTCCGGACAATAACTCTTTCTCTACTGGTTCAATTGATTTGAAACTTCACATATGGAACACGCATGATGAGGGGTAGTGTCATGCACAAGGGCAATAACTCTAGCATCAATATTTTTGGAGTTACTCCCCTTTTTCATATTTTCTTGTCGGAACAATAACTTTTTATTTACTGATTCAATGTATGAAAGTAGGTACTAATACCATTCAGGTGGTCATGTATATACCATGGTCAACCACACCATGGGTGGGTGGGGTGGGGAGAGTGGAGGTTTTTTTCAGTCCGGTGGGGGACTTATGTCTTGCATAGCAATACAACATGCCCTTGTTTTACCCATTAACTCATAGGCTATTTTTTACTAGAGAAAAGGAATATTTTTTTTTAGAATTGTATAGTTTTGAAACCATTGTGATAAATAGAGCATTGTTCCTATGGAGCAAATGCTCTTTTTAGCTCACCAGAGCACTTTGTGCTCAGGGTGAGCTTTTGTGATCGCCCGTTGTCCGTCGTCGTGCGTCGTTCGTCGTTCGTCGTCCGTCGTCAACAATTTGAACCTTTAAAAATCATCTATTCTGAATCTACAGGGTTCTCATCTTTCATCTTTGGCACATAGTATCATCTTTAGGTCCTCTACAAAAGTTATATAAATTATGCCCCTGGGGTCAAAATTGGCTCCGCCCCAGGGGTGCCTTGTTTTCAGTAGAAACATATAGTAAAACTTTGAAAATCTTCTCCTCTTAAACCAGAAGTTTCTCAGCTTTCATATTTGGCACATAGCATCATGTTCAGGTCCTCTACAAAAGTTATATAAATTATGGCCCTGGGGTCAAAATTGGCCCCGCCCCAGGGGTGGGCAGTTTTAAATAGAAACAAATAGTGTAATCTTTGAAAATCTTCTGCTCTGAAACTGGAAGTCTCTCAGCTTTCATATTTGGCACAGAGCATCATGTTCAGGTGCTCTACAAAATTTATATAAATTATGGCCCTGGGGTCAAAATTGGCCCCGCCCCAGGGGTGGGCAGTTTTAAATAGAAACAAATAGTGAAATCTTTGAAAATCTTCTCCTCTTAAACCAGAAGTTTCTCAGCTTTCATATTTGGCACATATTATCATGTTCAGGTCCTCTACAAAAGTTATGTAAATTATGGCCCTGGGGTCAAAATTGGCCCCGCCCCAGGGGTGGGCAGTTTTAAATAGAAACAAATAGTGTAGTCTTTGAAAATCTTCTTCTCTGAAACTGGAAGTCTCTCAGCTTTCATATTTGGCACAGAGCATCATGTTCAGGTGCTCTACAAAATTTATATAAATTATGGCCCTGGGGTCAAAATTGGCCCCGCCCCAGGGGTGGGCAGTTTTAAATAGAAACAAATAGTGTAATCTTTGAAAATCTTCTTCTCTGAAACTGGAAGTCTCTCAGCTTTCATATTTGGCACAGAGCATCATGTTCAGGTGCTCTACAAAAGTTATATAAATTATGGCCCTGGGGTCAAAATTGGCCCCGCCCAGGGGTGCCTTGTTTTCAATAGAAACATATAGTAAAACTTTGAAAATCTTCTCCTCTGAAACCAGAAGTTTCACAGCTTTCATATTTGGCACAGAGCATCATGTTCAGGTCCTCTACAAAAGTTATATAAATTATGGCCCTGGGGTCAAAATTGGCCCCGCCCCAGGGTTGGGCAGTTTTCATAGAAACAGATAGTGAAATCTTTGAAAATCTTCTTCTCTGAAACTGGAAGGCTCTCAGCTTTCATATTTGACACATAGCATCATGTTCAGGTCCTCTACAAAAGTTATATAAATTATGGCCCCAGGGTCAAAATTGGCCCCACCCCAGGGGTGGGCAGTTTTAAATAGAAACAAATAGTGAAATCTTTGAAAATCTTCTTCTCTAAAACTGGATGGCTCTCAGCTTTCATATTTGGCACAGAGCATCATGTTCAGGTCCTCTACAAAAGTCATATAAATTATGGCCCTGGGGTCAAAATTGGCCCCGCCCCAGGGGTGGGCAGTTTTCAATAGAAATAATTGCATGTGGGGAAAACTTTGAAAACCTTCTCCTCTGAAACTTGAACGTTTTCAGCTTTCATATTTGGCACATAGCATCATGTCCAGGTCCTCTACAAAATATGTATTAGATATGGCCCCAGGGTCAAAATTGGCCCGCCCCAGGGGTGGGCAGTTTTCAATAGAAACAAATAGTGAAATCTTTGAATATCTTCTTCTCTGAAACTGGAAGGTTCTCAGCTTTCATATTTTGCACATAGATCATGTTCAGGTCTTCTATAAATTATGGCCCTGGGGTGAAAATTGGCCCGCCCCAGGGGTAGCCAGTTTTCAATAGAAACATATAGTGAAAACTTTGAAAATCTTCTCGTCTTAAACTGGAAGGTTCTCAGCTTTTTATGTTTGGCACATAGCATCATGTTCAGGTCCTCTACAAAAGTTATATAAATTGTGCCTCTTGGGTCAAAATTGGCCCCGCCCCAGGGCAGGCTAGTTTTCTATAGAAACATATAGTCAAAACTTTGAAAATCTTCTCCTCTGATTGTCTGGTGAGCGCTTCAGGGCCATTCTGGCCCTCTTGTTATCACAGTGGTTTCAAAAAGTGAATTTTATAGTGGCGACAAAGGCGTCAATATGAGGCAATAGGTAAATCATGTGCCATTAGAACATTTCAGTTAAACTAATAATAGAGTTGCAAATAGGAATGCTCGTAAAGCATTCATTTATGATTCTGGTTAATTATCTTGTAAAGCAAACTAATTGTGTGGTTAATTATCTTGTAAAGCAAACTAATTGTGTGGTTAATTATCTTGTAAAGCAAAACTAATTGGTTAATTATCTTGTAAAGCAAACTAATTGTGTGGTTAATTATCTTGTAAAGCAAACTAATTGTGCGGTTAATTATCTTGTAAAGCAAACTAGTTTTCACTGAATTGATCAACATGTTGAGGTGCAGTGTGTGCCATAATTTTTGTTTTCTGATTGGATTCAAGATGGCTGACTGATCGCCATCTTGGATTTAGCAGTTACCATGTGGAGCAAACTAGGTAAACACTTTTAGCTGCATTATTTTTTTAAATTCACTAAAAATAATTGACATGTTGAGACACAGTGCATGCCATAATTTTTTCAAGTGAAGATGCCGTACTTTGAAATTATCAATGTCCTTGTAGAATGAACTACTTCTACAGTTTTTGCTGCTATTTCCATGACATTTCATACAGATTGGAGAGCTTTTGAAGCTCAAGATGAACCCTTAACCCTTTCCCTCATATAAATGTGTTTTCACGCATCTGCAAACAGAGTAGACCCAGATCAGATGGCTCTGTTTGCTAATGGAATTTGAAAGGTCTGTTTCTTTACTTTCTAAAATGGCTACAATTTTCCACCTCCCATGTTTCATTATAACTATTTTGACCATGAATACTCAGTAGGTATTGAAATTTGGAATAAGCACAGAACAGGGAAAGGCTTAACCAATTTACTCATAGGGTATTTTTAGGCCGAACCAACAGGGAGCATTTACTAACAAAAAGGTAAAATTCAGAATTGTGAAGTTTAGAAATCATTGTGGTAAAGAAAGCATTTGCTCCATTGGCACATGTTATATTTATCACAATGTTTTCAAAAAGTGACTTTTACCGAGGCATGAAAAGGTGCAGAGCTACAGATATATGTGCATGCTCAAATATTAAAATCGTCATTTCTCCACCAAACCCTATGTTTTTGACCACTCTTTAAAAGAATCTTGAAGAGATGATTCTAAGGAATGGTCACAGCATAGTGTTTGGTGGAGAAATAAAGAAGTTATTCTTGAAAATGTTTTAATTTACACATCTTAACTGGACTTCTGAAGGTGTCAAAATGATAGAATGGGTTATCTGCGTATCAAACAGCTACTTCAGATGAGCCACCAAGTAACTTTATATGTGTGAAAAGAATGTGGTATAAATGTCATTATGTGGTATAATAACCCTTCGCTTGCTGTTCACGTCAATACACCTACCTGTAAATAGTGAAGACCTAGAAGAGACAGCTCCTGCAGGAGCTGTCTCATCAGGGTCTGCACTATTTACAAATTGATTGTGCAACCAGTGCACTCAACAGCAGTGATTGCACAGAGAAATAATTGTAGACAGTGAAGATGTATTTATTCCATGAATATTTTGTGTTAATGACATCATGAATATCAATAAGATCATATTTTATAATGGCTCATAAACACAGGAAATTGTGATCTGACGGAAACTCTAGACTTATATTTTTATAATTCCATAAGCAAACAGAGCAGACCTTTGTTAGTTGACTGATTCAGGGGATTCATGATCTGGGTCTGTTTTGTTTGCAAATGTGTAATAACCCTTTACTACATAACTATGTCTTTCTATGGTAGACCCAGATCAGATTATGTGCTCTAGATCTATTTGCTTATAGAATGTAGATGTGATTCTGCAGTTTCTGCCATAGACAAAACTGCCTGTATCCATGTGCTTTTAAAACAATTAATTAAATTAATATTCATGATGTCTGATGATTTCTTACATGAATATTCATTGAATAAAAGGTTTAGAGTAAAGGATTAATTGTTTGTGTATTGCAGATGTGCCTTACAAAGTATGTAGACGGAGAACTCCACAAGAGCTGCGCTGACGAGGACATGTGCTCTGATTGTGAAGGCTTGGACAATTGTTATTGTTGTAATGGACACAAATGCAATGAAAATGATGATTTTGATTGTAAGTCTTCACTGGCGCTCACACACATTGGCCATATTATTTGTACTATTCAACGCTTTATCCCGTTACTCCATAAATACACCTTTTCACACCTTTGCAAACACAGTAGACCCAGATTAGACAGCTGCTATACAAGCCGTCTAATCAGGGTCTGCTCCGTTTACTTACAAAATAATGCAAATATGACTCTACAGTTTCTTCCATGGCTAAAAAATCCTGTGTTCATAATTATGCCGTTATTAGCTCGTCTGTTTTGAAGAAATCACGAGCTATTGTTGTAACTTGGGGGTCCGCATCGTCGTTGTCATTGTCATCGTCATAGTCCGAAACCTTAACATTGACCATAACTTCTTCAATTTTTCATTTACAACCTTCATTTTTGGTATGCATGTACATTTTGGTATGCATGTTCATCTTGACATTGACGACAGACGAGCTTTTGCACCCGCTTGTGGTGCTCTTGCTCTAATTAATGTTCATTATTTTTTACATGAATATTCATGAAGTAAATGATTATTCATATAAACAATAAACACCTCTACAGTAACAATTCAAAAGATGTCTAATTATGGATAATATTTGACCTATTAACCCTTTACCCAATAGTCTGTTTCTAGTTTTCAAGACATATGACCACTTAAAGCAGGCTGAAAGTAAAGCAGAATGCGCCTTAAGGCGCATTCTGCTTTACTTTCAGCCTGCTTTAAGCTACCACCTACTAGGATATAGAAAATATTTATTATGCAATATGTTCATGACTGTATGAATTTGAACTATTTTCTTCAGCGGAGGAATAAATCAAACACGCTAAAAGCCGGTTCTATCAGGTAAAGGGTTAACATTTTACTCAATGAATATTCATGTAAGAAACAATGACATCATGAACATTAATTACAGTCTGCTCTGTTTGCTTTTGAACTTATGATGGACAGGACTCTACAGTTTGTTCCAATACTATAAAGTCCTGCAGAAGCCATCTGATCTGGGTTTACTCTGTTTGCAAAGGCATATAGAGGCATATGTATGGGGTGAAGGGTTAACCCTTTCCTCCATAAATACGCCTTTCTAATAGTTTCTGTAATAGTTTTTTCTTGAAACAATTGTGATAAATAGAGCATTTGCTCCTATGTTGTATATACTCAAAATATTTGGACATGTAAACCTATAGAAATAGCATAGTCCAACCGGCCTCCATTAGAAAATACACACTAAGAAAAGCTTAGTGACAGTTAAAAAAGATTGATAAGCTAAGGATAATGTAATGTTAGCACATATTGTATATAAAACAAAGTTTTACAAACATAAATTGTATGACCAATTGACCACAAACCGTTTTTTAGTCCTTAACTTCCAAACAGGGTAGACCCGAATCAAAATTACAGCTATATGATCTGGATGTCTTTATCAACATTTAGTGTGTAATTATAAATGTCTTAATAATCATACAGCAAAATACATTTTTGGGAGCATATGTTCGATAGGTTATGTAGGTAAATATGGATATACAAATACAAATATTTTATTCATCATAAAGCAAAGTATTTGGCATTCAGCCATCAAAAACATCTGATTATATTATAATGATATTATATGACTGATAAAAAAGCATACTTCAACAGTTTTTTATAACCATGGGGCAGAAAAAACTGTTGTCCTAGTTTGCAGTTTTCTTGAGAGGCAGTCATCCAGAAGCAATGGTCTGTAGGGCTGTCCTATGGGGCAATCATCCTATGGGGCAATAATCCGTACCCCTCTAAAACTAGTCTATGAGGGAATGGGTTAAACAGGAAAAGGGTTAATCATAATTTAGAATTAGCTCTGTTAGTATCCTAAACAGTAAACAGTGATGGAGAAGTGTTAGTATTAGGATACACACATCATCTATGGCACAAAACTAACCTGTATGCTTGGCAGACAGTGTAAAACCAGATTAGGTACTGTATTAACTCTTTCGCTGCCAACTTTTGTCATCTGCCAACTTTGTCATCTGCTACAATTTTCAGTTTTCATTTTTTTCTTTATTTTTGTTTCATAAAATAGTAACGGTAAGAAACAGTTTGGATCCTTATGAGACGCCAAGTTACTCGGCGTCTCATCTGGATCCAAACTGTTTGCAAAGGTAATCACAGATGCAACATTGGCAGCTAAAGAGCTAATAATGTGAAGTCCGATCAAGTTCCACTCTGTCAGACATCAGAGCCTGTTCTGTTTTTGTTTGATAGTGTAGAGATACGCTTTAAAGGCTAGTCCAATACGTTTTGCAAAGGCTAAAAGTTTGCAAATTTTTTACTATGAAATATAAATGCCCTTTCATGCCTTTGCAAACAGAGAAGACCCAGATCAGAAGCACATTAAGAAGTCGTATGATAAGGGTCTGTTCTGTTTGCCTATGGAATAATGTAGATATGAGTGAAGTTTCTATCATGGTAAAAAATCACTTTGGTCATAAAGCTGTTGTAAAAGTTCAATTACAGTGAAACCCTGCTAATGCGACCACAAACAACCACTGGCGTCGTTTGAAGCAGGTGGTTGCTTAATGCAGGGCGAAATTTATGCAGAATGCTCCTATAGGAGCTTTCTGCATAACTTTCGTGCTGCATTAAGCTACCACCTGCCTCTGCCACCCAGAATTATGCCCCTTTTTGGTGGTCGCATTAGCGGGGTTTTACTGTATTTATGAGTTTTCATGATGTCATGATTTCTTACCAAATACATTCATGAGGTAAAATGTAAATGTACTTGAGGTTTCACTTATTTGTTTCTGTGTTTCTATTTACAGATGATGGGGTTTGTGACTTGCAGAATGCAACAGAATGTGTTTTCTCGGCTGTTTCTATTATTATACAAACCCCCACAGTGATACTCAGGTAGGAGTCATATCAATAGAGCCTCTCTACAAAAGTCATGTAAGAGATAAACATGCTACAAAAGTAACTTTAGAGATAAACATGCTAAAAAAGTGGCTTTAGAGATAAACATGCTACAAAAGTAACTTTAGAGAATAAACATGCTAAAAAAGTGGCTTTAGAGATAAACATGCTACAAAAGTAACTTTAGAGATAAACATGCTAAAAAAGTGGCTTTAGAGATAAACATGCTAAAAAAAGTCACTTTAGAGATGGATAAACATGCTACAAAAGTTACTTCAGAGATAAACAATCTTCAAAAGTCACTTTATAGATAAAACAGGCTACAAAAGTCACTTTAGAGATAAACACAGGGTTCCCACGGACAGGGAAAAGTCAGGGAAAAAGGATTTTTTTTCAAGGTCAGGGAAAAGTCAGGGATTTTTTTAATTGGTCAGGGAAATTTGAAATTTGGCAAAAGTCAGGGAAAAGTCAGGGAAATTTGGAACCAAAGGATGAGGGCTGAGGAAATATGTCAAAAAGGAGAAAGAATGAAAAAAAAAGGCTAAGGCAGTTTCTTCAATTTTGACTAAACCAAGCATCTTTATACATCTTTGATTAGCTTTGTATATTTCACATCCAAATTTTAAAGTATATCTGTCATGAAGTCTGTTAAAACAAAATCATTGGAGAATTCTGGCACCTCTGCAAGACTCCAGCATCCGTTTTGACAGCAGTGCTTGAATATGGCAGCAATGCTAGATATTGGACATTCTACTGTAGTGTCTTCACTTGTTAGGACAGGCAGGGCAGCAGTGCTAGATATTGGACATTCTGCTGTACTGTGTCTTCACTTGTAAGGGCAGCAATATTTGGTCTGCTATTATGAAAACAGTGAAAGTGCAGATCCTTTTCTGGCGTCTACAGTCTAAGACCCGTTAAAAGGACCTATTTTTCCCAATTTGGGAGAAACATCCCAAGTGATGCAAAAATTTTGATTAAATTGCAAAACAAGAGGGCGCTCCCCAGAAAATCAGAGGAGAAGATTTTCAAAGTTTTCACTATGTGTTTCTATATAGAAAACTAGCCGGCCCTGGGGCTGGGCCAATTTTGACCCCATTTTAATAGCATGCTATATCAATGTCTTACACACTGTATGTACTATTTAAAATTCAGCTTACACAGAAAAACTGAAAGATTAACTCTTTCCCCCATAGATACACATTTTATCACCTTTGCAAACAGAATAGACCCATATCAGGCAGCTTCTGTAGGAGCTGCCTGATCAGGGTCTACTCTGTTTGCTTAGAAAAATATCATAAATCTGAGTTTTTACTTTAGTCTACTGCCAATATATTTCTTAAATTTGCTTAAAAATAAAATTTTGCTTAATTATATATTCATAGTAGATGGGGTCTCTAATAAAAATTCATGGAGGAAAGGGTTAAGAGAAGTAGAAAAGATTCAAGAGGCTTTATACTTAGGCTGCATATTAGGACATGTTTGGCATCATGCATGTTACATTCAATATTGAGCAATTAAAAATGAAAAAGTCAAAAACATTTATAATAATATTTTTATGCCCCCAAAGCTAGGCTTTGGCGGCATATAGTGATCGCACCGTGCGTGTGTGGGTGGGTGTGTGTGTGTGTGGGTGTGTGTGTGTGTGGGTGTGTGGGTGGGTGGGTGTGTGGGTGGGTGGGTGTGTGGGTGTGTGTACCTTTTGTCCGGAGTATATTTCCTTTGTCACATCAGCTACGGATACCAAATTTGGTGTGTGAGTTCATCTTGGGATGGGGGAGTGTCGCGTACCATTTTCATGTCACTGTGACCTTGACCTTGACCTTTGACCTTGATTTTACAAAAAGCTTGTCCGGAGCATATCTCCTTTACCTTACCAGCTACAGATTCCAAATTTGGTGTGTGAGTTCATCTTAGGATGGCGGAGTGTCACGTACCATTTCCAGGTCACTGTAACCTTGACCTTGACCTTTGACCTCGATTTTAAAAAAAGCTTATGCCTTACCAGCTACAAAAAGCTTGTCCGGAGTATATCTCCTATACCTTACCAGCTAAGGATTCCAAATTTGGTGTGTTAGTTCATCTTGGGATGGAGGAGTGTCGCGTACCATTTTCATGTCACTGTGACCTTGACCTTGACCTTTGACCTTGATTTTACAAAAAGCTTGTCCGGAGCATATCTCCTTTACCTTACCAGCTACAGATTCCAAATTTGGTGTGTGAGTTCATCTTAGGATGGTGGAGTGTCGCGTACCATTTCCAGGTCACTGTAACCTTGACCTTGACCTTTGACCTCGATTTTAAAAAAAGCTTATGCCTTACCAGCTACAAAAAGCTTGTCCGGAGTATATCTCCTATACCTTACCAGCTAAGGATTCCAAATTTGGTGTGTTAGTTCATCTTGGGATGGAGGAGTGTCGCGTACCATTTTCAGATCACTGTGACCTTGACCATGACCTTTGACCGATTTTACAAAAAGCTTGTCCGGAGCATATCTACTTTACCTTACCAGCTACAGATTCCAAATTTGGTGTGTGAGTTCATCTTGGGATGGCGGAGTGTCGCGTACCATTTCCAGGTCACTGTGACCTTGACCTTGACCTTTGACCTCGATTTAAAAAAACGCTTATACCTTACCAGCTACAAAAAGCTTGTCCGGAGTATATCTCCTATTCCTTATCAGCTAAGGATTCCAAATTTGGTGTGTGAGTTCATCTTTGGATGGAGGAGTGTCGCATACCATTTTCAGATCACTGTGACCTTGACCATGACCTTTGACCGATTTTACAAAAAGCTTGTCCGGAGCATATCTCCTTTACCTTACCAGCTACAGATTCCAAATTTGGTGTGTGTGTTCATCTTGGGATGGCGGAATGTCATGTACCATTTCCAGGTCACTATGACCTTAACCTTGACCTTGACCGATTTTACAAAAAGCTTGTCCAGAGCATATCTCCTATACCTTACCAGATACGGATTCCAAATTTGGTTTGTGAGATCACCTTCATATGGCGGAGTGTCGTGTACCATTTTCAGGTCACTGTGACCTTGACCTTGACCTTTGACCTCGATTTTACAAAAAAGGTTGTCCAGAGAATATCTCTTATACCTTACCAGCTACGGATTCCAAATTTAATGTGTGAGTTTATCTTGGGATGGCGGAGTGTCGCGTACCATTTTCAGGTCACTGTGACCTTGACCTTTGACCTAGATTTTACACAAAGCTTGTCTGGAGCATTTCTCCTATACCTTACCAGCTACGGAATCCAAATTTTGTTTGTGAGTTCATCTTGGGATGGGGGAGAGTCATGTACCATTTTCAGATCACTGACCTTGACCTTGACCTTTGACCTCAATTTTACAGTCCGGAGCATATCTCCTATATCTTACCAGATACAAAAAGCTTGTCCAGAGCATATCTCCTATACCTTAAACGTTGACAATCAACCCAGGGTCCTTTTTAACGTTGAGAATGACTTAGGGTCCTTTTTAACTAAGTTTTGACCCTTGGCTCTTTTCTTAGCTATCATAATCGTCAAAGGTTCTGTTTCTAATGTTAAGAACTGACTCCTGTGTCATTTTTAACAGCATCAAAATTTCATGTTACACCTGCATTACATTGTATTGTTTTTCCACCAAAATGCATTTCGGTGTCAAACACTTTGGGGGCATTTGTCACCCGTGACGACCCTCTTGTCTTTATTTAAAATGATCAAAACACTACTGCTGTATATATAGTTGCCATAAAGAGAGAGGTGGTAAGGATTGGCTGATGGGGAGGACGGAGGCCAACATTTATTGATCATGCTCATAGATGACCAATTAAACTTCTGTAAACATGGGGTCAGGGAAAATTGAAATTCGGTCAGGGAAAAGTCAGTGAAAAGTCAGGGAATTTTATTTTTTCTGTTTTGTGGGAACCCTGAAACAGGCTACAAAAGTCAAGAGATAAACATGTTTCAAAAATCACTTTATAGATAAACTTGCCTGTTCTTCAACAGAACATATGGGGAATATCTGTACAACAGGCATTTTAGTGATAATTTTTAACACACCTGTTTTTATGCCCCCACAAAGTGGTAGCATATAGGGTTGCTCTTGTCTGTACGTCTGTCCGTACGTCTGTACGGACAGCTAGAATGATTTCTGCCTGCTCTTTCTTGAAAACTATTTGTCCAATCCACACCAAAATTTACACCCATGTTTTCGGCCATTATATCTTGGTCAAGTTTGATAGCCATGTGAATCGCTTTAGTCATTCAGGAGTTGCGACCCTTTATTTGCAAAAATGACTTTAAAAATATCTTGTCCAGACCTTTTCTTGGAAAGTACTAGTCCAATCCTCACCAAGCTTTACACACATAGCTGTGGCCATAATATTCTAGTCAAGTTTGATTGCCATGTAAATCGCTTCAGTCATTTAGGAGTTGCGTCCCTTTGCAAAAATGACTTTAAAAATATCTTGTCCTCAGACTCTTTCTTGGAAGGTGTTTTTCCAATCCTCACCAAACTTTACACACATGTTTGTGGCCATTATATCCTGGTCAAGTTTGATAGCCATGTAAATCGTTACAGTCGTTTAGGAGTTGCGGCCCTTTAATTGCTAGTATTGCTTTAAAATATCTTGTCCGGGCTCGTTCTTGAAAAGTATTTGTCCAATCCACACCAATCTTTACACTGTACCACATGTTTGTGACTATTATATTTTGGTCAAGTTTGATAGTCATGTAAATCACTTCAGTTGTTTAGGAGTAGCAGCCTTTTATTTGCAAAAAAGACATAAATCAATTCGGTCGTTGCATACATGGTTATGGCCCTTACTTTCTGTGACAAAAAATCTGAAGTGGGGGCATCAGTGACCTATGGACACATTCTAGTTTACAAAAGTCATTTTATAGATAAAAATGTCTGTTTTTCAAAAGAACTCTTTACAAAAAAGTCACTTAGTGATATCTAAACATGCCTGTTATCAGTAGAACCTCTTTATAAATAAACATGCCTATTTTTCAAAAGAACCTCTCTACAAAAGTCACTTTAGTGACAAACATGCCTGTTTTTCAAAAGAACCTCTCTACAAAAGTCACTTTAGTGACAAACATGCCTATTTTTCAAAAGAACCTCTCTACAAAAGTCACTTTAGTGACAAACATGCCTATTTTTCAAAAGAACTTCTCTACAAAAGTCACTTTAGTGACAAACATGCCTATTTTTCAAAAGAACCTCTCTACAAAAGTCACTTTAGTGACAAACATGCCTATTTTTCAAAAGAACCTCTCTACAAAAGTCACTTTTGTGACAAACATGCCTATTTTTCAAAAGAACCTCTTTATAGATAAACAAGCCTATTTTTCAAAAGAACCTCTTTATAGATAAACATGCCTATTTTTCAAAAGAACCTCTCGATGAAAGTCACTTTATAGATATACATGCATGTTCTTAACCCTTTACTCCATAAATATTGATGCAAAAAATAATGACATCATGATTATGAATAAGATTAATTTTTATGAACCCCCCTCCCCCCGGATCAAAAGGGTGGGGGGGGATATTGTTTTTACCCTGTCTGTCAGTTAGTTAATTGGTTTGTGGCGAACATTTTCAGGTGTGACTTTTTAAGGTCAAGGTCATACATCAAGGTCATAGGTCAAATCGGGGCATAATGTTTCACAAACACACCTTGTTATAACATTATAATGGACTCAGGAATTTTTTGCCATGACAGAAACTGAAGAATCATATCTGTTATATCAGAAGCAAACAGTAGACCCTGATCAGATGGCTCCTACAGGAGCTGTCTGACATGGGTCTACTCTGTTTGCAAAGGCACAGAAAATGCATACTTTTGGAGTAAAGGTCTGATGAAGATTTAGCTATTAGATAGATTATCCAGGTAAACCAAAATTGTTCTGTGTTATGGAAAACCAACAACATTATCAAAAGTGGTTAAATTGTTTTATCATTTAGATATAACTTTTACCCTACATTAAGCAACCACATGCTACCATTCAATGATCTTTTAACCCTTTCCCTGTTCTATATTTAGTCCAAATTTCAATACCTACTGAATATTCATGGAGAAAATAGTTATAATGAAACATGGAAGGTGGAACATTGTAACCATTTTAGAAAGAAAAGAAACAGATCTTTCAAATTCCACTAGCAAACAGAGTGGACCCTGATCAGACGGCTCCTCTAGGAGTCATCTGATCTGGGTCTACTCTGTTTGCAAATGCGTGAAAACACGTTTATATGAGGGAAAGGGTTAAGACAGGTTTTGCTGAGCTCTGTAACCAATGAAATTGTTTTTCAGTGTGAGTCTCCCGTGTGTCATATCCAGTACCATTGGCTGCCGGGCCATATCTCTCCACTATCTGTATGTCACATGCCTCAAGCTCATTGATATATTTGACAATAATAACTGTGCCAAGGACTTTGGCGACCCAATGTGTGGAACCAGTGCACTTGTTGCCCTTGCATCTATGGTGAGAAATAGTCTGGCTGACAAGCTCTCCATCTGCAGGTGAGAATTTGAAAGATTTATGCAAATTTTTAACCCTTTACCTCATGAATATTTATGTAAGAAATAATTACACTATGAATATTTATTAGCTGAATTATTATAAGAACATAATTATGAACAAAGGAAATTTGAAGAAACTGTAGAATTATATTCATGAATTTCCTTGAGCAAGTACGTGAGACACTGATCAGACATCTCCTACGGGAGCCATCAGATCTGGGTCTACTCTCTTTGAAAGGTGTTGTAAAACGTAATTACTAACCCTTTCCCTGTTCAGTATTCATGTAAGAAATAATAACTTCATGAATATTTATGAAATTATTTTTTATAATGGCTCATGAAGACAGGAGTTTTTGACATGGCAGATACTGTAGAATCATACATGTATCTATATTAATTCATAAGCAAACAGAGCAGACTCTAATCAGACGACTCTTACAGGAGCCATCTGATCTGGGTCTTCTCTGTTTGCAAAGGAATGAAAAAATGTTTAAATGAAGGAAAGGTTTACATAGAGGTTAAATGATATTAGGATAGTTTCGTACATGAAAATGTTTGAAGAAGTCATCTGATCTCGGTCTACTCTGTTTGCAAAGGAATGAAAAGGCATTTAGCCCATTGTCTCATAGGCTATTTTAACCCTTTACCTGTTTAATATCCATGTAAGAAATAATAACATCATGAATATTTATAAGATGAATTCTTTATAATTTTAACTTGCTGTCAGAGACAAAAACTTTAGATACAGATCTATATCATGTCAATAACAAACAGAGCAGACCCTGATCAGACGGCTCCTATAGGAGCCGTCTGATCTAGGTCTACTCTGTTTGCAAATGCGTGAAAAGGCGTTTATATAAGGGAAAAGGGTTAAGATCCAACCTCCTTGAATAAATTTACCAAAAAAGGAGCATTAACTAAAGATGAGGAAAATTTGAGAATTTTGTACTTTAAAACAACTTTGCTATAGGAGCATATGCTCTATTTATCACAATGGTTTCAACAGGCGACTTTTTGCACAGGTGCCAAAAGGCGTCAATATAAGGGAATTGGTTAAATGAAGGAAAGGATTATAAAAATGGAATCCCCAAGGGTAGATCTTATTCTCATGATCATTGCGACTAATGTATGAAAACAATTTGATTTATCCCTTTCTCTCATAAAATTGTAGTAAGAAATACAGTAAAATCTTGATTAAAAATACTCAAATACATATAAGTATTTATCTTTAAAACAGGTGACAGCTGAATGCAAGGTGAAGGTCATGTATAGAGCACCTCTTGGAGCTTTCTGCATGACTCTCATAATGCATTAAGCAGCTGCCTGTCTAAAAGGTTCTATATAGATTCTTCTATATCCAAATTTCGAATTATCGAGATTTTACTAGATGCAATGACATGAATATCAAATGTCCTGAATTATTATACCCCCACAAACAGAGTTTGAGGGGGGTATACTGGAATCAGCCTGTCGGTCGGTCGGTCGGTCCGGCGGTCGGTCCGGCGGTCGGTCTGTCTGCAAAATCTTGTACGGCGAACTCCTCCTTCAGTTTCAACCTGATTCACTTGACACTTGGCATAATTGTTAATCAGGAGTAGTAGATGTGCAAGACACAAATTTCAGGTCTCTGTGACCTTGACCTTGACCTTTGGCCTTGAAATTGGTCTTGAAATTGGCTGGCAAAAGCTTGTACTTTGAACTCCTCCTTCACATTCAACCTGATTCACTTGATACTTGGCATAAATGTTACTCAGGAGTAGTAGATATGTAAGACACAAATTTCAGGTCTCTGTGACCTTGACCTTGATGTTTGGCCTTGAAATTGGTCTTGAAATTGGCAGTCAAAATCTTGTACTTTGAACTCCTCCTTCACTTTCAACCTGATTCACTTGATACTTGGCATAAATGTTACTCAGGAGTAGTAGATGTGCAAGACACAAATTTCAGGTCTCTGTGACCTTGACCTTGACCTTTGGCCTTGAAATTGGTCTTGAAATTGGCAGACAAAATCTTGTACTTTGAACTCCTCCTTCAATTTCAACCTGATTCACTTGATTCTTGGCATAAATGTTACTCAGGAGTAGTAGATGTGCAAGACACAAAATTCAGGTCTCTGTGACCTTGACCTTGACCTTTGGTCTTGAAATTGGTCTTGAAATTGGCAGGCAAAATCTTGTACTTTGAACTCCCCCTTCAATTTCAACCTGATTCACTTGATACTTGGCATAAATGTTACTCAGGAGTAGTACATGTGTAAGACACACATTTCAGGTCTCTGTGACCTTGACCTTGACGTTTGGCCTTGAAATTGGTCTTGAAATTGGCAGGCAAAATCTTGTACTTTGAACTCCTCCTTCACTTTCAACCTGATTCACTTGATACTTGGCATAAATGTTACTCAGGAGTAGTAGATGTGCAAGACACAAATTTCAGGTCTCTGTGACCTTGACCTTGACCTTTGGCCTTGAAATTGGTCTTGAAATTGGCAGACAAAATCTTGTACGGCGAACTCCTCCTTCACTTTCAACCTGATTCACTTGATACTTGGCATAAATGTTACTCAGGAGTAGTATATGTGCAAGACACAAATTTCAGGTCTCTGTGACCTTGACCTTGACCTTTGGCCTTGAAATTGGTCTTGAAATTGGCAGGCAAAATCTTGTACTTTGAACTCCTCCTTCACTTTCAACCTGATTCACTTGATACTTGGCATAAATGTTACTCAGGAGTAGTATATGTGCAAGACACAAATTTCAGGTCTCTGTGACCTTGACCTTGACCGTTGGTCTTGAAATTGGTCTTGAAATTGGCAGGCAAAATCTTGTACTTTGAACTCCTCCTTCACTTTCAACCTGATTCACTTGATACTTGGCATAAATGTTACTCAGGAGTAGTAGATGTGCAAGACACAAATTTAAAATCTCTGTGACCTTGACCTTTGGCCTTGAAATTGGTCTTAAAATTGGCAGGCAAAATCTTGTACGGCGAACTCCTCCTTCACTTTCAACCTGATTTACTTGATACTTGGCATAAATGTTACTCAGAAGTAGTAGATGTGCAAGACACAAATTTCAGGTCTCTGTGACCTTGACATTGACCTTTGGCCTTGAAATTGGCAGGCAAAATCTTGTACTTTGAACTCCTCCTTCAATTTCAACCTGATTCACTTGATACTTGGCATAAGTTACAGAATTTTCTCTCTTTGAACTTTGGGTAGTTTTGTTATTTGGTCCTGTTACATGTTCAAAACTTGGATTTGCAATCAAGGCTGCCGTGTGGGGGTATTCATCACCTTTAGTGATAGTTCTAGTTTTAAATGGCATTATGACCAAGGGAATATTTTACCTTGGTAGAAAACATCAGACTTCTATCAGTAGTATACATTTATATACTAAGCAAACAAAGAGACCAGTCAACGTTAGCCATCTGATCTGGATCTACTCTTTTAGGGAAGGCGTGAAAAGGTGTTTATATGAATTAACTGTTTCAATCTGGGAAATGCATGCACTGTTATTTGCAAACTGTGTAGACCTTTAAGGAGCCCTTTGATCAGGGACTGCACTGTTTGTCATTCAAAATCCACTAGCAAGTTTACACATATATACAAAGTTGAAACTTGAGTTAACCCTTGCCTCCATTAGTATGCCTTTCTACGCCTCTGAAAAAGTCACCTTTTGAAACCATTGTGATAAATAGAGCATTTGCTCATGGGGAGCAAATGCTCCATTTATCACAATGGTTTCAGAACTGCAAAATTTTAAATCATCTATTCACAAACAAAATTTATAACGTAGATTGGATGCTCATGCTGATTTGAAATTGAAGCCCTTTGTTCTTTGTGAACACAGGGGCAGAGGATCTTTAGGCCCCTAGTAGAGCCCTTTGTGAACACAGGGGCAGAGGATCTTTAGGCCCCTAGTACAGCCCTCTGATCAGTGTCTGCACTGTTTCTCATTGAAACCTCTCTAGAAAAATATCTTTCACAGCTAAACACTGACTGGCCTTTCCACTTTGAAATATTTAGCATCTGACGGGTTAAAATATACATGCTGCTCTCTTGTTTCTAGCCAATATGAAGTGACATCATCGGTTGTGGATTACATCATGTCAGAAGAGATCTGCACAGAGAATGCAATAGACAGACTGCAGACTGGCTTAACAGAAGCCTCACACCAGCTGGTAGGCTTCTGTGATGGCATTGGTTTGTGACATTTATCAGGCCCAGGAGGTATGCATCGACTGAGATCATGGTTAGGAGATGAGGAACCCTTCTGTAGGTAGGTACTTGTTGTTATGGAATGAATTGATCAATTGTAAACTGTTTGTGCTTAACCCATTCCCACTTAGGCTATTTTTATACCTAATCCCTTTGATTAAATCTACCAAAAAGGAGCATTAACTAGGGAAAAGGAATTTTTCTGAATTGTGTAGTTTTGAAACCATTGTGATAAATAGAGCATTTGCTCCTGTGGAGCAAATGCTCTATTTATCACAATGGTTTCACAAAGTGTCTTTTACAGAAGCACCAAAAGGCGTCAATATGCGGGAATGGGTTAAACATTTATACAGAGCTACAGATAACGGTGTGCAACCAAATACAAAATCGTGATTTCTCAACCAAAACCTATACTGTCTATTATTGAAAATGATTAATTTTACACATCTTATAATCAGGAACTCTGTTAACCCTTAGCTTGCTGAATTTTAAAATACAGTTCTCCTTCTTTACATCTTTGTATAATTACATATATCTTCACTGTGTACAAGTATTTCGCTGTGCAATCACTGCTGTAGAATGCACTGGTTGCACAATCAACTTGTAAATAGTGCAGACCCTGATGAGACAGCTCCTGCAGGAGCTGTCTCATCTGGGTCTGCACTATTTAAGGGTAGGTATATTGACGCGAATAGCAAGGGAAGGGTTAATAGTATTCTGCCTAATAAATGCCTCCTCTCTAATAAACATCCGCTGTTATCTGGTGGATGTGTGTTTGTGTGTGTGTGTTGGTCTACTCTGTTTGCAAATGCAATTACGTGTATATGAAGAAGAGGGTTAAATAAAGAAATACAGACGTTTAAAAGTAATGGCATTAGTTTAATGCAGACTGAAAGTAATGCAGAAAGCTCCCATAAGAGCGTCCTTGAGAGCTTTCTGCATTGATTTCATTCAACCCTTTCCTCAATAAATACACCTTTCTACATCTGTGTAAAAGTCACTTTATAAAAACCATTGTGATAAATAGAGCATTTGCTCCTATGGAGCAAATGCTCTTTTTATCACAATGGTTTCTATACTACACAATCATGATATTTTTATGCCCCCAAAGCTAGGCTTTGGCGGCATATAGTGATCGCACCGTGCGTGTGTGGGTGTGTGTGTGTGTGGGTGTGTGGGTGGGTGGGTGTGTGGGTGGGTGGGTGTGTGGGTGGGTGGGTGGGTGTGTGGGTGTGTGTACCTTTTGTCCGGAGTATATTTCCTTTGTCACATCAGCTACGGATACCAAATTTGGTGTGTGAGTTCATCTTGGGATGGGGGAGTGTCGCGTACCATTTTCATGTCACTGTGACCTTGACCTTTGACCTTGATTTTACAAAAAGCTTGTCCGGAGCATATCTCCTTTACCTTACCAGCTACAGATTCCAAATTTGGTGTGTGAGTTCATCTTAGGATGGCGGAGTGTCGCGTACCATTTCCAGGTCACTGTGACCTTGACCTTGACCTTTGACCTCGATTTTAAAAAAAGCTTGTGCCTTACCAGCTACAAAAAGCTTGTCCGGAGTATATTTCCTATACCTTACCAGCTAAGGATTCCAAATTTGGTGTGTTAGTTCATCTTGGGATGGAGGAGTGTCGCGTACCATTTTCAGATCACTGTGACCTTGACCATGACCTTTGACCGATTTTACAAAAAGCTTGTCCGGAGCATATCTCCTTTACCTTACCAGCTACAGATTCCAAATTTGGTGTGTGAGTTCATCTTGGGATGGCGGAGTGTCGCGTACCATTTTCAGGTCACTGTGACCTTGACCTTGACCTTTGACCTCGATTTTAAAAACCGCTTATACCTTACCAGCTACAAAAAGCTTGTCCGGAGTATATCTCCTATTCCTTACCAGCTAAGGATTCCAAATTTGGTGTGTGAGTTCATCTTTGGATGGAGGAGTGTCGCATACCATTTTCAGATCACTGTGACCTTGACCATGACCTTTGACCGATTTTACAAAAAGCTTGTCCGGAGCATATCTCCTTTACCTTACCAGCTACAGATTCCAAATTTGGTGTGTGCGTTCATCTTGGGATGGCGGAATGTCATGTACCATTTCCAGGTCACTATGACCTTAACCTTGACCTTGACCTTGACCGATTTTACAAAAAGCTTGTCCAGAGCATATCTCCTATACCTTACCAGATACGGATTCCAAATTTGGTTTGTGAGATCACCTTCAGATGGCGGAGTGTCGCGTACCATTTTCAGGTCACCTTGACCTTGACCTTCGACCTCGATTTTACAAAAAAGGTTGTCCAGAGAATATCTCTTATACCTTACCAGCTGCGGATTCCAAATTTAATGTGTGAGTTTATCTTGGGATGGCGGTGTGTCGCGTACCATTTTCAGGTCACTGTGACCTTGACCTTTGACCTAGATTTTACACAAAGCTTGTCTGGAGCATTTCTCCTATACCTTACCAGCTACGGAATCCAAATTTGGTTTGTGAGTTCATCTTGGGATGGGGGAGAGTCATGTACCATTTTCAGATCACTGACCTTGACCTTGACCTTTGACCTCAATTTTACAGTCCGGAGCATATCTCCTATATCTTACCAGATACAAAAAGCTTGTCCAGAGCATATCTCCTATACCTTAAACGTTGACAATCAACCCAGGGTCCTTTTTAACGTTGAGAATGACTTAGGGTCCTTTTTAACTAAGTTTTGACGCTTGGCTCTTTTCTTAGCTATCATAATCGTCAAAGGTTCTGTTTCTAATGTTAAGAACTGACTCCTGTGTCATTTTTAACAGCATCAAAATTTCATGTTACACCTGCATTACATTGTATTGTTTTTCCACCAAAATGCATTTCGGTGTCAAACACTTTGGGGGCATTTGTCACCCGTGACGACCCTCTTGTTCTTTTCTCTAGTTAATGCTCCTTTTTTTGGTAGAGGTTGGGTCTAAAAACAGCCTATGCAGGAAAGGGTTAAAATAGGTAACTCCCCAGAAGTGTGTATTAGGAATTGTACAGTATATAATAAAATTGTTATTGTAGAAACTCTGGGTGTAAGAAATAACATCATGAATATTTACTAACCCATTCCCACTTAGGCTATTTTTACACCCAACCTCTTTGAATAAATCAACTGAAAAGGAGCATAAACTAGAGAAAAGGAAAAGTTTAAAATTTTGTAGTTTGAAACCACTGTGATAAATAGAGCATTTGCTCCTGTCGGAGCAAATGTTCTATTTATCACAATGGTTTCACAAAGTGACTTTTACAGAAGCGTCAAAAGGCGTCTATATGCGGGAATGGGTTAACTTAGTCTTTATATGGTTAACCTTTCAAGAAAACTTTTTGCTTTGACAAAAGCTGTAAAATCCATTCTATGTCATTTCAAAAGCAAACACAGCAGACCTCCAAAGGAGACTTCTGATCTGAGCCTACTCTGTATGCAAATGATTGTGTGAAAAGGCCTTTATATGAAGGAAAGGGTTATTATATATATGATATAACTCATTCCCTCTTGAATGTTTATAATATTATATGAACAATGTATGGACAATTACTTAACTTGTCAGGGGTACATCTAATTGGTGGTACTTAGCTTGTCAGGGGTACATCTAATGGACAAGTACTTAGCTAATGTCTGTTAGAAATCTAATAGATGGCAAATACTTAGCTTGTCAGGGTGGCAAGTACTTAGCTTGTCAGGGGTTCATATAATGGGTGGCAAGTACTTCTCTTGTCAGGGGTTCATATAATGGGTGGCAAGTACTTAGCTTGTCAGGGGTTCATATAATGGGTGGCAAGTACTTCTCTTGTCAGGAGTACATATAATGGGTGACAAGTAATTACTGATAGTTAGTCAGGAGTACATATAATTGATGAAAAGTACTTAGCTTGTCAGGGGTGCATCTAATGGATGACAAAATTGGCCCAGCCCTAGGGCCGGCTAGTTTTCTATAGAAACATATAGTGAAAACTTTGAAAATCTTCTCTGATTGTCTATTGACGGATATCAGGGCCATTCTGGCCCTCTTGTTTATATTACTGTACAAGAGGATGTTGAATGACAAATAATGCAGACCAACATCAGAGAGTTCCTCTGGGAGCCCTTTGAGCTGAATCAACATTGTTTGTACTCATTCAAAGGGTTAAATAGAAACAGTAATTTTGACTGTTCCACACAAAGCAGTACAAATGAGAATGTGAATAGATTCCAAACTCTTTTACATCCAGTTTGGGGTGGGTACTAAAGATCATTAATTTTCTACAGGAGCCATCAGATCTTGGTCTACTGTTTTTACAAAGTTGTGAAAATGCGTTTATAGGAAGGAACGGGTTAAAATTCATATAACAAATAATGACTTTATTACTACTTTTCAAAGAAATGATGATCTTTTTATTTCAGTGTTTTGATGTTGAACCAATTTACAACATGTGTGGTTGGCTTCACCAGTGGATGTAATTCATTTGAACGTGATGCCCTCCGGCTCCCAGTGAATGATTTCATCACCAATATGGAAGACATATGTCCTGAGCGTGTTGACTTTGACATGGAACAATTCTTGTAAGTCATGGTGATATGTACAGCTTTTCGATAATTATCTGAAACCAAATGTTTAACATACCGTATCTCCATCCTCTCCTTAATGAGCATTTATGCAAGAATGGATCATTTAATGAATATTCAATACATGCATTTTAATTATAATATTTTAGATAAAAGTATTAGATCAGATCAATAAAATTTCAAAAGTCAGAGCGGACCCTTATCAGAAGGCTTTTATATGCAGGGTTTTCCCTAACCCCCTATTTCTATTGAAATGTCCCTTACATTTTACAAATTACCCTCAAAATTAAGAGGGTCTGTTCTTTACTTTATAGACAGGGGGTCAAGAGGACCCTCAAATTGAACTTTTAGAAGGGGTCAAGGGAAAACCCTGTATAAGAGCTGAATTTTTGCTGGTACACTTTTTGTGTAACCTGCCCAGAGGCAACTTGTGTAACTTAGGGATCACTTGTCTGTCTGTCTGTCCGTACGTCCGTCCATCCATCCGTCTATCTGTCTGTAACAAACTTGTGTCGCGCATATCTCTGAAACAAGTTGGGCTAGAGTCATCAAACTTCACAGGAATGTTCACCAACATTTGTTGTGCACCTGGGATTTTTGAATTGTCTCCCCCTGATAACTTTGGAGTTATTGCCCCTGATTACTTAAAATTAGAAAAACTTTGTGTCGTGTGTATCTCTGAAACCGCTAGCACTAGAGTCATCAAACTTTACAGGAATGTTTACCAGCATGAGTTGTTGTGCATGAATTGTCTCCCCCTGATAATTGTTGAGTTATTGCCCCTGATATGAACACTTAAATTCATACAAACTTTGTGTCCCATATATCCCTGAAACCAGTAGGGCTAGAGTCACCAAACTTCACAGGATTGTTCACTAGCATGAGTTATTTCGCACTTGGGTTTTTGGGGTCTGTGTGAACACACAGACACCAATTCTAGCGTACCTGCGAGTTTAAATCAGCCGGTCCTCATGAAACGATTTACTCAGCCCAAAAATGTAGTTTAAGTAATCAGCTCAATTTGTTACAAAAAGTATGAATGTGGATCGTGTTGTAAGACAAGTACTTTCTGTATTGGATCATTTGGAACAACTATGACGAATATTGTTCAATTGTGGCAATATTAATGTTGTTTTGTTTTTGTTTGGATGTGTACTTATACTAAGAGACTAGCAAAAGCGGAAAGGATGTCCTGACCTAAAAATGGCCTATGCTTATTAGCCCTGAAAGCCAAATGCAGCTGATTAATTAAATAAGGTATACCATGCTTTTAAACCTATCAAAAAATATAAATTATTGTTTTATTATTATTATCGTATAAACAAAGAAACACCTATTCTTTTGTTTTTAACCAGATCGAACATCATGGGTTCGAGACTAAAAGTAGTATAGCGTGACGTAGACCGGTGCGAGCAGTTTTGTTTGGATGGTTAGCTGTGTCGTATACACAAGACACTATGACGTATACGCAGGACGCTAAATCACGTGATCATTTTATCCAGAGTCCGCCATATTGATTGAGAACAAAGGAACGACAACAAAGGAACGGTGAGTAAATATTGGGTTTCTGTAACAATAATAATTGGCAAATACAGTAAGTAACTGGCCCGTGCAAGTTTAACTTCAGTCTTTGTTTTTAGACAACGGAACTTATTGTAAGACAATAGGCACACATTTTGTATTAATATGACAACCGATTTTACCTTTGGGCAGCCCATATCGTTGGCCAAATTGCTAACTGAAAATCATTGTATTTTGAATTATTGTATTGGCGGATGAAAGAGGCGTAAGTCGTACAACGTTTCCCTTGGGAAATACCGCAGCGTTGAAAGTCGCCATGTTGAAGGGTTTCACTCATTCATCTGTTTTCAGTGGTAATCGCCTAATCGGAATAAGCCCACCCGGACAGTAGCCCCTCCGCATCCCCCTGATTTCTCTAACCCTTTCCCTGTTTTATGTTTATTTCAAATTTCAGTACCTACTGATTATTCATGGACAAAATAGTTATAATGAAATATGTGAGATGGACGATTGTAGCCATTTTAGAAACTAGAGACGCAGGTCTATCAAATTTCATTAGCAAACTAGGAGCCGTCTGATCTGGGTCTACTCTGTTTGCAAATGCGTGAAAACACGTTTGTATGAGGGAAAGGGTTAAGGACGGACATTAGTCCACCGTTTTCTTGGTGGGCGGACATTATCCCCCTTGTAATATAGCAAAGCTGGACATTAGCCCACTCGGACAGTTGACCCCTCGAGATTTACACCCTAGTAATACTTTTGCTTTTGTTACTGTTCCGAGAATCTGTATAATACAGAAAAAAGTCTTTTTTCGGACCAGGGATGTTTGGCCCCTAATTTTGTTTATATGTTTCCACTGCACACTGTTTGATAAATCATGGATAATTACATTGATTGTTAGTGTTAAAATATTAACATGAAAACCACACATTGATTCTGTAATATGAGCGACTTTTATTTGTTTTACCAAGTTTTGTTTTCTCTAGTCAATTAAAGAGATCTAATTTTTTTATTTTATCCGCAACCAAAAATTCACAATAATATATCTATCTGTGATAGCTTCATACTAATGTAAATGCTGTGATACTGACTTATATAAGCATGCTTTATGGGATACTTTTCTATGTGCATGACTGCGGGAGCCGGTCAAAACGTACCCAATACCAAAACGTACCCACATTTTTGGGTCAAAACCTACCCATTTTTTGGGTCAAAACGTACCCAATTATTATATTATTATACGCCAACCTAATAAAGATGGTCGTATATTGTTGTGGCCCTGTCCGTCCGTTCGTTCGTTCGTTTGTTCCTCCGTCCGTCAACATTTTGTTTGTCCGCTGTTTTCTGGGAAAACTATTTGACAGATATTAATGAAACTTCACACATGTTAAATGCATCAAGATCTGAAGCTGACTTGATTCTGAGGTTCATTTGATTTTTCATTTCAGAGTTATGGCCCTTGTCCTTAAAAAATTGTCCTTAAAAAATATGCAAATAGTTTGTCCGCTGTTTTCTGGAAAAAACATTTGAGAGATATTAATGAAACTTCACACAAATGTTTGATGCATGAAGATCTGAAGCTGAGTTGATTCTGAGGTTCATTTGATTTGTCGTTTTGGAGTTATGTCCCTTTTACTTAAAAAATAATGCAAATACATGCAAATAGTTTGTTCGCTGTTTTCTGGAAAAACTATTTGAGAGATATTAATGAAACTTCACACAAATGTTTAATGCATCAAGATCTGAAGCTGAGTTGATTCTGAGGTTCATTTGATTTGTCGTTTTGGAGTAATGGCCCTTTTACTTAGAAAATAATGCAAATACTTGCAAATAGTTTCTCTGCTGTTTTCTGGGAAAACTATTTGAGAGATATTAATGAAACTTCACACAAATGTTTAATGCATCAAGATCTGAAAATGAGATGATTCTGAAGTTCATTCAATTTTTCGTTTCGGAGTTATGGCCCTTTTACTTAAAAAATGATGCAAATACATGCAAATAGTTTTTCTGCTGTTTTCTGGGAAAAATGTTTGAGAGATATTAATGAAACTTCACACAAATGTTTAATGCATCAAGTTCTGAAGCTGAGTTGATTCTGTGGTTCATTTGATTTGTCGTTTTGGAGTTATGGCCCTTGTCCTTAAAAAATATGCAAATAATTTTCCGCTGTTTTCAGGGAAAACTATTTGAGAGATATTAATGAAACTTCACACAAATGTTTAATGCATCAAGATCTGAAGCTGAGTCGATTCTGAGGTTCATTTGATTTGTCGTTTCGGAGTTATGGCCCTTTTACTAAAAAAATAATGCAAATACATGCAAATAGTTTGTCCACTGTTTAATTCATCAAGATCTGAAGCTGAGTTGATTCTGAGGTTCATTTGATTTTTCATTTCAGAATTATGGCCCTTGTCCTTAAATATTATGCAAATAGTTTGTCCGCTGTTTTCTGGGAAAACTATTTGAGAGATATAAATGAAACTTCACACAAATATTTAATGCATCAAGATCTGAAACTGAATTGATTCTGAGGATCATTTGATTTTTTGTTTCACAGTTATGGCCCTTGTCCTTAAAAAATAATGCAAATAGTTTCTCTGCCGTTTTTTGGACAAACTATTTGAGAGATATTAATGAAACTTCACACAAATATTAAATGCATTAAGATCTGATGCTGAGTCGATTTTGAGGTTTATTTGATTTTTCGTTTCAGAGTTATTGCCATTTTCCTTGAAAAAAATGCAAATAGTTTTTCCGCTGTTTTCTGGCAAAACTGTTTGACAGATATTAATGAAACTTCATACACATGTTTAATACATCAAGACCTGAAGCAAAGTCGATTCTGAGGATCATTTGATTTGTTGTTTTGGAGTTATGGCCCTTGCACTTAAAAAAAACAATGCAAATCTATGCAAATATGAGGATGGCCATAAGGCATGTTGAATCAGAGAAAGTTTGCAAGTGGGCGTATTATGTACTGTATGCGGTACTCTTGTTAATTATACCATAATTATTAATATAATATAATATTGTGTTAATTCCTCAGGTGTTTGTTTATGTTTTGGATAACAAATTTATAAAATAAAATTTATTTGAAAACGATACATAAAAAATGATAAATGGAAATGTTGACAGTACTGAAGTAATGAATTGAAACATTTCTATAATTTTAGATAAAAATAAACCACAATGATAGTTTTCTAATTTGGGAAATAAATATAATTATTTTAACTTTGTCTATTTATTTTGAATGAAAATTACTCATATATTTCACAGATTAAAAATCAGTTTTCTTAACCCTTTCCCTAGTGTAAACATCTATTCACACATTTGCAAACAGTAGACCCAGGTCAGATGGTTCTGAAGAAGCCGTCTGACCAGGGTCTGCGCTGTTAATGGAATGTAAACATCTTTTCATGCATTTGCAAACAGAGTAGACCCAGATCAGACGGCTCCTAAAGGAGCCGGAGCCGTCGGATCAGGGTCTGCTCTGTTTACTTATGGAATCAATCATTTCATTACAACTATTTTGTCCATGTCGGTATTGCAATTTGGAATAGGGAAAGGGTTAAGGGTGGGAATACTTTCGTTTTTGGGACTCGGTCAATTAACCCATTACTAAGGGTGAAACGATTAATCGCGATGTGAATTGAACCGCGATCTTTTGCCCTCGATTCGGTTCGGTTCAATTCGGTTCAACAGGTCTCATTTTCGATTCGATTTTTATTATAAAAGGCTAGTTTCTTAATGATTGGTAGCGAAATGAAACTAACCTATGAAAATTCTCCGTGAAAAGTCGAAATACTTATTTTCCCGGCATTAGAGCTGTCAAAACAAACATACTGGTCGAATTCTGATAGACCCAAATCGATTGGATGAAGGCCAACTGTTTTAGCCAATCAAATTACACGTTGCAATCGTTGCACTTAGTCTGATCGTCTGGGCGCTTTATTCAAGCGTCTTTGTGTCCTCTCAAAATGTCGGATGCTGAAGCTGTCAATCTACGTGCTACCCCGAAAAACTATCGCTCCAAAATGTGGAGATTTCAGATTTCGCGAGAGCAACAGCACAAATAAACCAACATGTAAGATTATTTTACAAATATTCTCTGCAACACAGGAAATACGACAAATCTGTCAAATCGTATGGAACGGAAACAAGGTATTGCAATTTACACTTCGTCTTCTTCCAGTAAACTTGGTTGCAAATTTGTGTATGCTTAAAATTTATGAAGCCGTGTATTGATAACTGGCTAAAATATACTCGCAGCAATGTCTAGTGCTTTTTGCTCAGAGACAGGGAGATGTCATATCTCTCTTCAACTGATAGCTGTCCGTCCGTCCGTCTGTCCGTCCGTGGACACAATTTTGTCCGGCCTTCTTCTTCTACAGTTTTGCTTCAATTTTGTTGAAAGTTCATATATAGCCATATGACCATATAAACCTGTGCACCGCATATTTCCGTTATGATCGGACCACTACTTCAGGAGTTATCTCCCCTTTTTAGTCCCGTACCAATGTTTTCCGGTTTTCTGGACTTTTTATGGAAGTGACTCCAGATATCAACTCTATATTTAGTACAAAGCTAAATTTGTATAAGTTACAGCTTATGTTACAATCTCAGTCCGGTTGAATAATTATTTCCAGAGTTATTGCCCTTGTACTTTAATTTTTTTCTTCAAATTTGGGATTTTCCGGGCTTTTCTTGGAAGTGGTTGCAGATATTAACTTTATATTTGGCATAAAGCTAACTCTACATGATTTACAGCTTAACTCCCAATCTCAGTCTAGTTGAATAATTTTTGCCAGAGTTATGGCCCTTGAACTTTAATTTTTTGTCAAATTTTCAGTTTTCCGGACTTTTCTTGGATGTGGTTGCAGATATTTACTTTATATTTGGCATAAAGCTAACTCTACATGATTTACAGCTTAATTCCCAATCTCAGTCTGGTTGAATAATTTTTGCCAGAGTTATGGCCCTTGAACTTTAATTTTTTGTCAAATTTTCAGTTTTCCGGTCTTTCTTTGGAAGTGGTTGCAGATATTAACTTCATATTTGACATAAAAATAAATCTAGATGAGGTACAGCTTAAGTTCAAATATCGGTCTGGTTGAATAATTTTTGTCAGAGTTATGGTCCTTGAACTTAATGTTTTTCTGAAAAGGTACCTAGCTTTAGAACTTTGGATTTGACAAAAACCTCATGAAAGGGTCTTATTTCTAAGAATTATTCTTCATTTTTATTACATAAATTGGGTTGGGGCATGTATTGTTTTTAAATCTCTTCACGTTTCTGTATGTACATATGTTCAGATTGATGATAGGTGTTCTGACAAGCAGACAGGTGGGGGGGTATTCGTTAGCCTTTGGCTTACAGTTCTAGTTCCACCTGTATATGTCTAAGCAGTCTGTTTTCAGAGTTGTTATACACAGTATTTATTCTAGATAGTGCATTCTTTTTATTACAATCTTAAATCGAATCGAATCAAAAATAATCGAATCGTGTTGTAAAAAATCGAAATCGAATCGAATCGAAATTTTTTGAATCGTTTCACCCCTACCCATTACTCCATGAATATTCAAGTGAGAAAAAAGAACATCATGGATATAGTTTAGATCAATTGCTATAAAGCCACATGGACAGAGAAATTTGTTGCCATGGCAGATACGGTAGCAGATCTATATCCTAAGCAAACAGGGCAGATATTTTATAACTTTTTTTTTATAAATTAAATGGAAGAATTCTCTTTTAATATATGTTGTATGAATGTATGTTTTACATTTTAAAATATTAATTGCATTTTAAAAAGAAAATACATGCATAAATATTATTTGAAATTGGGTACGTTTTGACCAATAGGTGGGTACGTTTTGACTACATTTGGGTTAGTTTTGACTACATTTGGGTTAGTTTTGACTTGGGTTAGTTTTTTGTGTTGGTTTTTTTTTTTGATGGGGGGGGGGGGGGGCCTAATGTCATAGAACCGTTTTCAGTATGATTCTAGGACATCCCCCTGACCTTTGCCCCCTATTTGGGCCTGGGCGGACATCATCCCCCTAGTGGTGTATCTTGGGTGGACATTTAACTCCCCCGCGAGTGTGTGGCTCGATCTCAGAGAACTTCCATTTAGGTTCATTAGAAATTGCTGTAACACAGAAATACTTTGTCACTGAATTTTAATAGAGATTTTTTCATTACCGGATTGAGCTCAAATTTAAATCACCTGTGTCATTGTTTTTCAGGAACTTTTCTTTGAGTTGCCTTTACGTTTGTCTTTAAATAAAGATTTTATGCATAAAAACTGTTTTCCCATTGTAAACATGTTCATTTCAATTTGCAAATGACGGACGATTGACGTCAAGTGGAACAGTTGAATTTAACTAATGGTAATTATAGCTCTTGTAAGATGACATCATTTATTTCATAGTATGCAATTCGCCCCTGAAAATTGATACGCTTCACTATCCATACATACGACGGCCATTTGCAAAGAAACAGCTGATAGAAATAAGCATGTAGAAAATGCGTTTTCGGCATTTTCTTCCTGATATTGAAGGATATTTAGCATGGGAGTTCTTGAAAAATGATGCAATTAAATGAAGTAGATTTAAGGTCAGTCTTGACTCAAAATGAAAGGAATCTCCACTAAAATTCAGTGACAAAGTATATTGAAATGGACAGTAGCTATTTTAAATAATTGCTTAGATGTAAATTACTTTTTGTTGTTAAATTGGTAATTTTGTATTCAAATAACAAACAGATGTAATCACCTCCTGATCCAGATCTTGTTCTATAAAAAATTTATTGTCGAAAATTGTGTCGGGGTGAATCAGAAAGTTTTCAAACAAACACAGATTGTCACTTTTGAATAGCAAGGTTTTGTCTCGGTGTTTGGTTACAAAAATATCACAGCATGTGTACTTTCGGGTAAGAATAGACGCAAGTAATATTTCAGCCAACTGATATTAACTGTTTTAACACTGGGAACGGACAATAGCCCACTTCTGAATTTGGCAGGAAGGGCAATACCCCACTACTTATAAAAAAAAGGGTCATCATACCTTACAGCTTTTGTAGGTTTAGGCCTAAGTGCTATTGAATTTCCCATGAAAATACAAACTACTAACTTTAAATGGTAAGAAATGGATGATTTTAGGTTAACACTGTCTTGCTAGACATACCTTTACTTGAACATTACCTCTTAACCCCGTCTTCCATACATAATCCTTAAAGCCCCATCAAACCTGATAGACATAGATCAGGCAAATCATATGCTTTATTGTAATCTAGTTTGTTTTTGCTTTTGAAATATTCCAGCCCTACGAGTTGAGCAGTTTTGATTGGATGGTAGCTGTGTCGTAAATACAAGACTCTGTGACGTATACGCAGGACACTAAATCACTTGATCACTTTATCGAGAGTCTGCCATATTGATTGAGAGCCTTGAGAACAACAACATAGGAACGGTGAGTAATTATTGAGTTTCTGATAACATTGGTAAATACAATAAGTTAATAGAAGTGCAACTTGCCAGTGCAAATGACTGTCATATTTTTTAGACACTAGAACTTATTTTAAGACAATAGGCACACATTTTGTAATAATATGTCGGCCGATTTTAGCATTGGGCAGCCCATATCTATAAATATATCTATGTCTAATTTGCAAACAGGAAATCATTGTGTTTTGAATGATGTAATTGATATAAAGTTGGCAGCTGAAAGAGGCGTTAGTCATACCACTTTTTCCCTTGGGAAAGACCATCATATTGAAAGTAGTCGCCATGTTGAAAGGTTTTCCGTATAACACGGATTGTCACTTTTGAATAGTTTGATTTTGTCTCAGTGTCTGGTTACAAAAATAGTGCAATTAAAGTTCTCATGCTAATACAATCAGCTAACTGGAAATGGATGATTTTACTTTAACACTATATCTTGCAAAACATTGTACCTTTACTTGAACATTTACTCATAACCCCGTCTTCCATAAATAATCCTTAAAGCCGTATCAAACCTAATAGACATAGATCAGACAAATCATATGCTTTATTGGGATTTAGTTTGTTTGCTCTTGAAATATTCCAGCCCTACATGTTGAGCAGTCTTGTTTGAATGGTAGCTGTGTTGTAAACACAAGACGCTGTGAGGTATACGCAGGACGCTTAATCACGTGACCATCTTATCGAGAGTCCGCCATATTCATTGAGAACCTTTAGAACGACAACAAAGGAATGGTGAGTAAATATTGAGTTTCTGATAACATTGGTAAATACAATAAGTTAACAGAAGTGCAACTTGCCCGTCCAGATGACTTTAGTCTTTAGGCAACATGTTATTGTTAGACAACAAGAACACATTTTGTATTAATATGACGACCAATTTTAGCATTGGGCATTGGCCTTATTTGTCAACTGGAAATAATTGAGTTTTGAATGATGTTATTGATATAAAGTTGGCGGCTGAAAGAGGCCGTAGTTGTACAACTTTTCCATTGGGAAAGACCATGTAGCATTGAAAGAATTCGTCATGTTGAACGGTTCCACATATCTAGTTTGTTTGCCCTTGAAATATTCCAGCCCTACTTGTTGTACATTATGAATTCTTTGTCCAGTGTATCAGAATATTATTCTTTAAATTAGATCTGCATAGTGGGTGGAGTCTTTCTTGGGTGTTAATCAGGAAAGGGGTAAATACAAGACTGTCGGCAATCAAATGTTCTTTATTTTCGTTAGTTAAATGAAGAAGAATGAATTGTGGGTGAAGTTGAATATTCATAAGGGAAAGGATTTATGTATGATGGAGATATATATACTAGTACAACACAAGTTCAAGATATGTAACACATAGGACAGACAGTATCTTCCTTGTGCATTGGACATATCATACACAATGATTTTTTATATTTGTTAAATGTTTCTTTATTTAATATACTATTGTTGAAATCATTGTTTTAAGGAATAACTTAGCTGTATGAATTGACACGTACATTAATGGACTAATATTTGAAACAGAAAATAATTGCAAATGAAAGATGAGAATAAGATTTTCTGAATAAGAAACTGATTTGGCAAGCTAATATGGATATTCAGTTTATCTTAGATCCATATTCCTGCGTGTCCTATATTGTTGCTTACATATCAAAGGGTCAGCGAGGCCCCTGTCAAATCTACTACATGCTGCATGTACCGAGGCCATGGAAAATGACACTGATATAAGACAATAGGTGAGAACAATCGGTAACCAATTTCTTTCAAGCGTAGAAATAGGTGCCCAAGAAGCTGCTTATCTGGTCTTGCAAATACCACTGAGAAGGAGCACAAGAGATGTTGTCTATGTGGACACTTCAAAATTCAATGAAAGAACAGCTTTGTTGAAACCTGTGTCTGACCTAAAGACATTGCCAAAAAACCCAACAGAGGTAGAAATGGACAACACTCTGAAAAGATACAAACGGAGACCAAAGGCTTTAGAAAATCTATGTTATGCAGATTTGGCATCTTGGTATGACTTGTGCTCTAAACCAAAAGATGTGTCAATAGAAAATGCATGCATTGACTCTGAAGAATTACCGGAAATGGAATACCAATTTGATGAAGTAGATGACATAACAAGCGATGAAATAGATGAAACAGCTAACAGGAAAGTGAAATTCCCTTGTGGAATAACTGTGCGTAGACGTCTCCGCCAAAAGGTGATCTATAGTCATGTAACTTCAATTAATAAAGACAGAGAAGAACATTACAGTGAAAAACTGATGCTTTTTGCTTGCTGGCGAGATGAAAACACAGATCTTTTGGCGGACTATTCTTCATTTGAGGAAAGCTATAATGCTAAAGAAGAGGACATACTTGAAGATGAAGCTGCATATGAATTGATTTCATCTCAAACATTTGACAACATGCTTGGGGAAATAGACAGTGAAATGATTAATTTTGAAGTAAATCCTGAAGGCCAGCATCAGCAGATGATTGATGAAAAGTCAAACACAAGCCCAAGTAGTTGCACCTTTTTTAATCCTGAGGCATCACAAGAGGAATATGACATTGGGCAAGATCTTGGTATAGAGAGAAGACAAGGAACCAGTGAAATCCTTCCTCATGTATAGAGAGAAGACAAGGAACCAGTGAAATCCTTCCTCATGTATAGAGAAAAGACAAGGAACCAGTGAAATCCTTCCTCATGTATAGAGAGAAGACAAGGAACCAGTGAAATCCTTCCTCATGTATAGAGAGAAGACAAGGAACCAGTGAAATCCTTCCTCATGTATAGAGAGAAGACAAGGAACCAGTGAAATCCTTCCTCATGTATAGAGAGAAGACAAGGAACCAGTGAAATCCTTCCTCATGTATAGAGAGAAGACAAGGAACCAGTGAAATCCTTCCTCATGTATAGAGAGAAGACAAGGAACCAGTGAAATCCTTCCTCATGTACAGAGAGAAGACAAGGAACCAGTGAAATCCTTCCTCGTGTATAGAGAGAAGACAAGGAACCAGTGAAATCCTTCCTCGTGTATAGAGAGAAGACAAGGAATCAGTGAAATCCTTCCTCATGTACAGAGAGAAGACAAGGAATCAGTGAAATCCTTCCTCATGTACAGAGAGAAGACAAGAAACCAGTGAAATCCTTCCTCATGTATAGAGAGAAGACAAGAAACCAGTGAAATCCTTCCTCATGTATAGAGAGAAGACAAGGAACCAGTGAAATCCTTCCTCATGTATAGAGAGAAGACAAGGAACCAGTGAAATCCTTCCTCATGTATAGAGAGAAGACAAGGAACCAGTGAAATCCTTCCTCATGTATAGAGAGAAGACAAGGAACCAGTGAAATCCTTCCTCATGTATAGAGAGAAGACAAGGAACCAGTGAAATCCTTCCTCATGTATAGAGAGAAGACAAGGAACCAGTGAAATCCTTCCTCATGTATAGAGAGAAGACAAGGAACCAGTGAAATCCTTCCTCATGTATAGAGAGAAGACAAGGAACCAGTGAAATCCTTCCTCATGTATAGAGAGAAGACAAGGAACCAGTGAAATCCTTCCTCATGTATAGAGAGAAGACAAGGAACCAGTGAAATCCTTCCTCATGTATAGAGAGAAGACAAGGAACCAGTGAAATCCTTCCTCATGTATAGAGAGAAGACAAGGAACCGGTGAAATCCTTCCTCATGTATAGAGAGAAGACAAGGAACCGGTGAAATCCTTCCTCATGTATAGAGAGAAGACAAGGAACCGGTGAAATCCTTCCTCATGTATAGAGAGAAGACAAGGAACCGGTGAAATCCTTCCTCATGTATAGAGAGAAGACAAGGAACCAGTGAAATCCTTCCTCATGTATAGAGAGAAGACAAGGAACCAGTGAAATCCTTCCTCATGTATAGAGAGAAGACAAGGAACCAGTGAAATCCTTCCTCATGTATAGAGAGAAGACGAGGAACCAGTGAAATCCTTCCTCATGTATAGAGAGAAGACAAGGAACCAGTGAAATCCTTCCTCATGTATAGAGAGAAGACAAGGAACCAGTGAAATCCTTCCTCATGTATAGAGAGAAGACAAGGAACCAGTGAAATCCTTCCTCATAAGGAAATGGACATTGACAAATACTTTCTTCTTGTTCAAAACTTGAATAAAGAACAGAATACATTTTTTTACCACATTCTCCATAAGTTACAGATGCAGTCCACTCCATTTTACACATTCTTATCAGGAGGTGCAGGAGTTGGCAAAAGTTTTGTTATTGGAGCTGTTTGTCAAGCCCTTTTTAAACATTTGAACCATAAGCCATGTGCTTACCCAAGTAGTCATAAAATACTGCTTTGTGCACCAACTGGAAAAGCAGCTCATAACATTGGAGGGAGTACCATTCATTCAGCATTTTGTATACCCGCCAGTCAGGGATTCAAGTACAACTTGACAGCCAACAGCTTAGCACTTATCGAGCCTTGTACCATGATCTGAAGCTTGTCATCATTGACGAGATTTCAATGGTAGGGCGCAACATGTTTCAATTCATCAATCTTAGATTGCAAGAAATAATGGGATGCACAAAGTTGTTTGGAAATATTTCCATTCTAGCTGTTGGAGATCTATACCAGCTCAAGCCAGTAATGGATTGTTGGATATTTTCTGAAACTTACCATGCTCCTCAGCTCTGCTCACTTGCATCAAATGTTTGGGTAAATCTGTTTGACTTCTATGAATTAAAACAGATAATGAGACAGAAAGACGATCATTCATTTGCTCTTCTGTTGAATCGATTACGTGAAGGCAATCATACAAAGGATGATCTGGCCGTTTTGATGTCAAGAACAACCGAGTCATTGAAGGAACAATGTGAGACAGTGCCACATTTGTTTAGTACTAGGACAGATGTATATAATCACAACAAAAATATATTGGATATGATGCCACAGGAAACCATGATAAGCATTGATTGTGTAGATGATATTTCTGGAGACATCAACTGCTCATTGAAGGAAAAAATACTTTCAAAAATCCCTGAAGATCACAACAAAACCATGGGTTTGCAGAGAGTTCTGCAACTAGGAATAGGCTTACCATGTGACCTATGCTTAAATGTGAATACAGAAGATGGACTTACAAATGGTGCATCTGGTGTTGTAAAGAAATTTGACTTTCGACTACCGCAGTCGAACAAATGTAGCATCATTTGGGTTCAGTTTCAAGATGAAAGTGTTGGTAGAAAATGGTGTGTACAATACCATCATTTGTATTCGGAAGGTGTACTTCCTCAATGGACACCAATCTTTGAAGTCTGTAGAAAATTTTGTTTCCAATACTTCAAAACCTATCTCATAGTTAGATGTCAATTTCCTCTGTTAATGTCTGCAGGGAAAACTATACATAAATCTCAGGGTTCCACTTTGAAAAGTGTGGTGTTGAATTTTGGTACTAGAAAGATGGATCACTTACATTATTTAGGACTTAGTAGAGTGACTTCACTTGCTGGTCTTCACATACAACAGCTGGCCTCCCAAAAAATCAGTGTATCGCTTGAAGTACAAGCTGAGATGCTAAGATTACGTACAGAAAAACAATTACACTTGTCAATTCCAAGTCTTTCAGAATTCCCTGAAAAAACCAAAACAATCTGTTTTCAAAACTGTAGATCTTTGAAGAAACATGTTAACAGTATCAGGCAAGAGGAAAATTTGCTACATTCTAGCATCATAGGTCTTGTTGAAACAAGACTTCAGTGCCCAATAAATGATGGTTCATATGACATAAGTGGGTTTAAATTATTTTGTTCAACTTCGTAAGTTGCTTTTTACGTTTGCCCTTCCCTGTCACTGAGACATTACAGTTTTGGTACTGTTTCTGAAATAGAGTATGCATGGTTAACCTTCAGTGATCTTACTGTGTGTTTTATGTACTGTCCTCCTAAAAAAAGCACAGTAGCCAACTTGAAGGGATTCCTTTCGGTTATGATGAATGAATATCAAAGTATGCGTTGTACCCTTGACTCAAAATTGATCTTAATGGGTGACTTCAATGATCTTCACACAAAGGTGGAAAATGTTTTGCACTCTTTGACCTTTTCTGCCGGTCTCAGACATCTTGATACAGAGTCCACCACTGACTATGATTCTATGTTATATCACATATATACAAATATTCCAAGGGGACTACTGAACAATTGGGGCACATTGGAATCTTGCTATTCTGATCATAAGCCAGTATTTCTGTCTTATTCAAAAGAGCATAATCTTGATTCTTAGGTTTATTTTGCTGTAATACAATTAGCGGTACATGTAGGTATGACAGTAGGACATATCGAGGGTTTCGTAAATAAAAAAGTTGTTCCTCCTTCATAGTTTTTAAAAGTTAAAACTAATTGCCAACTAACCCTCAAACGATTTTTACATGGCATGGCTGATCAAAAACGAAGGAATTTTAACCCATTTCTGCATATCCTATTTTTAGACCGACATCTATGAAAAAAGCTACCAAAAGCGAGCATGTTTTAGAGAAAAGGTGAAGTTTAGACTTGTGCAGTTTTGGAAACAGTTGTTATAAATAGAGCATATCGAGGGCTTGGTGCAAAACTATTCTAACTCCTTCACTAAAGTGAAGGAGTTAGAATAGTTTTGTACCAAGCCCTCGATATGCTCCTATGGAGAAAATGCTCTATTCATCACAATGGTTTCAAAAGTGATTTTACAGGGGTATCAGTATGCAAAAATGGGTAAAAACTACTGTGTATTTATGCACAAATCCTTTCACAGTAGATACATTGTACCATAAATCTTTGAATGCTCTCATATTCTGCAGACATGTGACCTATGCAAACAGTTTTGCTTGTTTTAACGCTTATCATGTCACCAAAATTGTCTGCTTTATGCTTTGTCTGCTGTCAATACTCTTCATAATGTTCTTTATTTTGGGTGGCATACAGATTGGATTTCAGGTCAGATGCCAAGTAACTTGACATCTGATCTGGATTCAACCTGTTTGCAATATGATGTTGATAAGATGAAACACGTCGCGCATTGTTAACCCATTACCTCATAGGCTGTTTCTAGATACAACCTCTTTGAATAGACCTACCGAACAGGAGCATTAACTAGAGAAAATGCACATTTTACAAGTTTGTAGTTTAAAACCATTGTGATAAATAGAGCATTTGCTCCTATAGGAGCAAATGCTCTATTTATCACAATGGTTTCACAAAGTGACTTTTACAGAGTCGTCAAAAGTCGTCAATATGAGGGAATGGGTTAAGATAGAAATTAAATATATAGATATAGCTATTATATGATTGACATGATATGGGTAAAGCAATGCAGAATGTCTGGTCTCGTCCGGAATCAAACTTTATTTTCAAAAATATTATGACAATTGGTTCTTGAACAATCTTATAGAAAATCAGATCTATTATTTTTATTGCATAAACCCATTACCCAAAAAGCTATTTTTAGAAATAACCTCAATATGTGAATCTACTGAAAGGAAACATCACAATTTCAGAATTGTGCAGTTTTGAAACCATTGTGATCAGTAGAGTAGTTGCTCCACATGAGCATACACTCTTTTTATGCCCCCCAGATCAGATCGGGGGTGGGGGGGGGGGGGGCATATTGTTTTTGCCCTGTCTGTCAGTTTGTCTGTTTGTTTGTCAGCAACTTTAACATTGGTCATAACTTTTGAGCCAGTACAGATAGCAACTTGATATTTGTCATGCATATGTATCTCATAAAGCCGCACATTTTGAGGGGTGACAATGTCAAGGTCAAGGTCATCCTTCAGGGTCAAATATATTAAGGGGGCATAGTGTTTCACAAACACATCTTGTTATCACAATGGTTTCAAACAGTGAGTTCTACAGAGTCGTCAATATAACAGCCACTCGCATATGTTGATTTCAGTTCTTCTATATTAAAATTCCAGTAGAAGGATATGTGATAATGCCTCTTAACCATTTCCTCCATAAATATACTTTCCTATAGGAGCAAATGCTCTATTTATCACAATGCTTTCAAACTACAAAATTCTAAAAAAAAATCCTTGCTCTAGTAAATGCTCCTTTTCGGTAGATTTATTCTAAGTGGTTGGATTTAAAAATAGCCTATGAGGGAAAGGGTTAAAGGTCGGGACCAATAGCTCTATCACAACGGTTTTACAACATTCTGATCTTTTCTTTTTATTTAAGAAATCTCTTTTTCAAAAAGATTCGGTCATAATTAACGACTACAATAGCCTATTGTGTAATGGGTTAAGTAAATCCAAATCAAGTATATTCATGTTGAAATAGAAAATAACAAATCTTAAGATAAGAATGTAAAAATTCTTAAATGAGTTGTTCACTTTGCCACTGCCTATATTTCTTTTATTGATTTTATTTCTCCTCTATACTTCAGATGCCTACTTTAGCTGACCTATTCAAGGACATAGGACCATATAAGGCCAAAGTCAGTTTGACTGTTACAGGTGTTTCATCTGTAACACATTACAAAATGGATGGGGAAGACCGGAAATGCCTTTCCGCAGCTGTTACAGATGGGAAAGAAACCATCAAGTTCACCTGTTTTGATCAGACCAAGTTTCAGAAATTGAGGGTTGGTAATGTGATTGCCATTTTGAATTGCATCACAAAGCTGGAAGATCATAAGAAGGTTTTGGTGGCCACCAAGAACACAAAGATTTACTCAGGGCTGACTGTGGATGTCAGTCCAGAAGAAAAAGCTGTGGCAGAAGCCCTTCTTAATCCGCCACCAGCCCCAGCTGTACCAATTTCGACAGCCCTGTCATCACCTCCAAAGGCAAAGGTGTCAATCAGAGCCAAAATTGTACAGGTAAGTCGTCATTAGTATGTTTGTTTGAACATAAGCTGCACCGTTTGCTAGTCCTCAGGGTTGGCAAAATCAAATGTCCATGTTGTCCCAAAGCCATAATGGACAAGTGAAATTTTATAGGTTTTTGTTAATTCATCATACGGACAAGTAGAAAATGGCTTTTGACAAAAATGGACATGTCGTCGGAAAATTAGATTTTGCCATCCCTGGTCAGAACACTATCTGAAGAAGACCTACAATTTCAAGTAGACTAAGAGTGGTTCTTGTGATGAAAATGATTGGTTAAATTTGAATGGCATTTGGTGTTTTTCACAATACCAGATAATATCATTAAATAGTAAAAAAAAAAAACCCATAAAATTAATAGCATCTGATATTTGTAGTGTAAGGAACCATACCACTTTTACTGTCAATCATTGGTTTGATGCCAGCCCATTGTTTATATCTTAACCCATTCCTCCATATGCTCTTTTAGATCCAACCACAAAGAATAAATCTACCCAAAAGGAGCATTGGAAACCATTGTGATAAATAGAACATTTTGCTTCTATTTGTCTTAATGGTTTCAAGAAGTGGTTATTACAGAGGTGTAGAAATGTATTTATGGAGGAAAGGGTTAATTATTGGTTTTGATTAAATTTTAGCAAAGCTCAAGATACATGTGTATGATACCAAGACATCACTAAACTTTTCCCTAATGGAGAGCTTGAGCCCTGCAAGATATGTTGCATTTTTCAAAAGCTTAAACATTTATGACCACCAAACCTATGTTGTGATCGCTCGTGAAGATCATCTTAGAGACATGATTCTAATTAGTGGTCACAACATGAGGTTTGGTACAGGTTTAGTCATAAATACTGATACTACTGGTTACATATTTTTAGTCAACAATCATAAAATCACAATTTGTAGTATAAGTAAGCAACAAGCAGTGAGCCATAAAAAACTGCGCAGTCCATTAGGGGGAATCAGCATTCTGCCAGCATGAGAAAATCGTGATTTTCCCCTTTTCAATCCATACAATCTTCTACACAAAAGTACAAAATCTTAGATTGACTGCAGCAATGCCGATACCCCTAAATCGTGGAATGTACCGAAATGTAAAGTACATTCATGGCTCACTGCTCGTTGTTTACCTATAGTTGGAATATGCATTTTCAATAACAATCAACTTTTTGTCAACTGAATGTATACCTGCAAACACTGGTGCATAAGTCCTATGTAAACAGTGTAAATTCAGATTGATGCAAGACTCTACCCACTGTGAGTTATCATGGTATGCAGAGTTCTGTAAGTATTGAATGGGAAATGGGTTAAAAAAGGAAAGGGTAAACAAATGATCATAAGTATATTTATTCATGGAGCCGTGTAAGCTAAATTAAGAGTTCTCTTAATGTTTCAGGAAGATGAGCCAAGATCGGTAAATGTCAGGGGAGAGGAGGTGCAGATCAAAAATTTGTATCTGCAGGACCGTACCGGAAAGGCAAAGGTCACATTGTGGAGGGAAGTTTGCCAGGTAGATGTGAGACCTGGAGACTACGTGGAAATTACAGATGTTGTTCCCAATATTTACAAAAACCAAACATCTCTATCATCAACAGGGAGATCAACAATCAAGGTATATTTGAATATGTTAATGCAGTTGTATATATTGTACTGCAGATTCAGGCATTGTTATGTTTGAAGTGTCTATACACTGAAAAGATACCAATTTATGCTAATCACAATAATTTCACAGATTCAGGCATTGTTTATTATTGGGGTGTCTACACAAATTTGTACAAAGCTGTATGTTGTGACAACTCATTAAAATTGTCCTGATTCAGCAAGTGCTTACATAATCTAATTTAACATTATTTTTATTCCCATTCCCTCATATTCATGCCGTTTGACACCTCTAAAAGTCACTTTTTCAAACCATTGTGAAAAATAAAGCTTTTGCTCCATATTAATGGCAAATGCACTATTTTTCACAATGGTTTCCGATACACACAACACAGAAAGTTTTCCTTTTCTCTAGTAAATGCTCCCTCTCTGTAGATTTTTTCAAAGAGATTGGATCATATGAGTTAACAGGTTTATCTTTACTAATTTATGCACAATAATAAAACAATATTGTTCTAACCAATCCACCAATAGTTACACATTTCAACATTTCTGCAAATACAGTACTTCTAGATGAAATGCTGTAAAAGTGATGTAAACCTGATAAAACCAAGCCAGATAAACAGCTGATGCTTCTGTAATAGCTGCCTAATCTAGATCTGATTCTGTTTGTTATAGAAATTAAATATTATTTCTGTGTATTAAACCAGGGTTTTCATTTTCATTCATAAGAGCCGATTATTTGCTGGACATAGCAGATAGCACTAACATGTTCTTTGATTGAATTTTCATTGTTTCTAGAAAAACAACTGATGCAAAATTCATTTCAGCCGATGGTTTCAATCGGCAATCCGCTGAAAATGAAAACCCTGTTAAACTCATTTTTATCTTCCTCTTTTCTCAAATAAATTCATTTTAGATAATTTCACGCATTTGCAAACAGAGTAGACCCAGATCAGACGGCTCCTATAGGAGCCGTCTGATCAGTCTGCACTGTTCCCTAATGGAATATGACAGCTCTGTTTCTGTACTTGCTAAAATGGCTACAACTTACCTTCCATATTTCATTATAACTATCTTAGTTAGAATATTCTGTAGGTGGTAAAATTTGGAAAAAGCATAGAACGAGGAAAGGGTTGATATATTTCAAATAATCAGTAGTGATAGAAGTTGGAGCCATATGAATACTTAACATTGTATTAGTGAGGTCATTTTGCTCAACCTGCAGAATCCATTGCATCATTCACTATTGCAACAAATACATTTTAAACTATTGTTTTTACAGAAATGTGATGCTCCAGTCTCACAACAAAATGCAGAGGTGATAGGAGTATCACAGGAGGAGAGTGATGTGGAATTCCTGTTAAATGGCGATGATGTGCTAACAGTCGAACTGCAGCTGGTGAAGACAGCCCTTGAGAAAGCTGGATGTGATAATGAAGTAGAAGACATGTTAAAAAATGGAGTACTCCATGCAAGGTGAACAGGTGACGTCCATCACCTTTGTGAACTTAATCTCTTAGGATGCTTTTCATTATGGTTGGCAAAATGCCTGCATAGCTGAATTCTATTAGTCCCCTGCCGGCAATGCATAAGGAGATGTAGGCTTGCCACTTTGAGTTTGGTCTGTCGGATGGTCTGTTGACTTTTTTCTCTTGACTTGAATCTGACCTGAGCAGGATATGTGCATGCAATTTTTAGTTTTCTAGCTGATTGATTCTTTTACAAATTATGCCTAGGTGTGAATTTAAATTTTATGTTGGTCTGTCTGACATTGACTTTTATCCTGCACTGTTTCTCAGCAACAGCTCATTGGAACCATGAAATTTCATAACTGATAAATGCTAAGCTTCACACACATCATCTTTATAAAAATATCAATGTATATAGTGCATATGTCAAACGTAAAAACTTTTTAGCTTGTCTGCCTCTTGGTGCAAAATCTTAACATTGACCATAACTTCAGTTTTTCATTAACAACCTTCATTTTTGGTATGCATGTTCATCTTGACAACCCACACATACCACAATGATAACTCTTGAATTCAAAATGTTGGAGTTATTGCCCTTTGTGTGTTGAAATTAGCTCATTACTCAAAAAGTATGAGGTATCAACTTCATAGGATGTAGATCTCATTGAGAAGAATGCCCCTACCTAGTAACAATAACTCTTGATTTCTGTTTTTTAGTTATTGCCCTTTGTTGTTTTTTACAAAATAAATCAATTTTGCTGATAACTCTTTAACAGACGAGCTTCACAGCCGCTTGCGGTGCTCTTGTTATGCAATAGTATAAATCATTGTAAGACCATTGTAGTGTCATCGTTAACCAAACCCTCATTTTGATGCATATGTAAAAGTCATTTTGAAACCATTGTGCTAAATAGAGCAATTGTTACAAAGAAGCTAATGCTCTGTTTATCACAATTGTTTGAAATCTACACAATGTTGAAGTTGTATTTTTTTTCTAGTAATGCTCCTTTTCTAATCATTTGTTCATAGAGTTTCAATCTAAAAATAGCATATCAGGGAATGAGTTAAATTCAAGATAGAATAGACCTGGATTGTGACAGCTATTTTCTGAATTACAGTAAAACCTGTCTTAACCGGCAGTTAAATTTAGTATGAATATCGGTCTTGGAGACAGGTGGCAGCTTAATGCAGGGTGAAAGTCATGCAGAAAGCTCCTAGAGGAGCTTTCTGCATGACTTTCACCCTGCATTAAGCAGCCACCTGCCTAAAAGTATCTAAATTATTATCTACTAGAATTCCGGTTAAGAGAGGTTATACTGTACTTGTTTGCTTATGTTTCAATAATTTGCATAATATACACTGAAACCTTAGATCAGTTGCACCCTTTAATGTGTTACAATTTTTCTAGGGATCTTCTCTATGCATTGCAAGGAAAACCAAAGCATATGCTTTGCCTGTCAGTGTTACTGTTTTATATGTCATGTACTATTTAGTTTGTTTTGCTTTTTATATCTATGTAAAGTTCTGATCACATTACAAATAAGGGGAGTGTTTATTCACAGTTATTATCTTCTCCAATAAAACCTAAGTTGTGCCTGTCAATTATATTTACACCTATAATGATGTAAGTATAATGGACAACAATGAAAAATTACAGTTGACATTGGCTGAAAATAATAAATGTTTCAACCTCTCCTTAGTGGTTATATTTACTCTTTACTAGCACATAGATGTATACATTACATAATATATAATGAGATTTCATAACCAGTAAGTGCAATGCTTCACACAGATCATCTTTATAAAAAATATGTCTATGTATATAGTGTATATATCAAACATGTTATTTGCAATAGTATTATATTTTTAGATTGAAAAAGTACTTGAGTGATATTTAGAAATGCCACAACCATTGTTGTGCATCCTTAATTCATTCCCTATTTTTTAAGCATATGTAAAAGTCTCCTTTTGAAACCATTGTGATAAATGGAGCATTTTCTGCAAAGAAGTTAATGCTCTACTGCTCTTTTTTTATCTCAATGGTGTGAAATCTACAAAATTCTGAGATTGCTTTTTAAAAGTAAATGCTCCTTATTGGATTCTTTATAGAGATTGGATCTGAAAATAGCTTATCAGGGAATGACTTTAAAAATTGTGACTTAACTTTATTGAGGTGCCTCAACATACATTATCTGAATAACTTGTTTTGCTCCTTTTTTCAGCACATGCTTTTTGTTTCAACGATATGTTAATACACTGAAACCCTAGATCAGTTGCACCCTTTTATGTGTGACAATTTATCTAGGGATCTTCTCAATGCAATGCAAGGAAAACCAAAGCATATGCCTAGCCTGAGTTGCCTTAACATCCATTATCTGAAAACCTAGATCAGTTGCAAATTAACTTTGTGACAATTTATGTAGGGATACACAAACCAAAACATATGCTTTGCCTGTCAATGTTCGTTTTGTATGTCGTTTACTATTCAGCTTATCTTACGTTTTTATACGCCCACCTAATAAAGGTGGTCGTATATTGTCGTGGCCCTGTCCGTCCGTCCGTTCGTTCGTTCGTCCGTCAACATTTTGTTTGTCCGCTGTTTTCTGGGAAAACTATTTGACAGATATTAATGAAACTTCACACAAATGTTTAATGCATCAAGATCTCAAGCTGAGTTGATTCTGAGGTTCATTTGATTTTTCATTTCAGAGTTATGGCCCTTGTTTTAAAAAAATGCAAATAGTTTGTCCGCTGTTTTCTGGGAAAACTATTTAAAAGATATTAATGAAACTTCACACAAATGTTTAATGCATCAAGATCTCAAGCTGAGTCGATTCTGAGGTTCATTGAAATTGTCGTTTCGGAGTTATGGCCCTTTTACTTAAAAATAGTGCAAATACATGCAAATAGTTTGTCCGCTGTTTTCTGGGAAAACTATTTGACAGATATTAATGAAACTTCACACAAATGTTTAATGCATCAAGATCTGAAGCTGAGTTGATTCTGAGGTTCATTGGATTTTTCATTTCAGAGTTATGGCCCTTGTCCTTAAAAAATATGCAAATAGCTTGTCCGCTGTTTTCTGGAAAAACTATTTGAGAGATATTAATGAAACTTCACACAAATGTTTAATGCATCAAGATCTGAAGCTGAGTGAATTCTAAGGTTCATTTGATGTGTCGTTTCGGAGTTATGGCCCTTGTATTTAAAAAATAATGCAAATACATGCAAATAGTTTGTCTGCCGTTTTCTGGGAAAACTATTTGAGAGATATTAATGAAACTTCACACAAATGTTTAATGCATCAAGATCTGAAACTGAATTGATTCTGAGGATCATTTGATTTTTCTTTTCAGAGTTATGGCCCTTGTCCTTAAAAAATAATGCAAATACATGCAAATAGTTTGTCTGCTGTTTTCTGGGAAAACTATTTGAGAGATATTAATGAAACTTCACAAAAATGTTTAATGCATCAAGATCTGAAGCTGAGTTGATTCTGAGGTTCATTTGATTTTTCATTTCAGAGTTATGGCCCTTGTCCTAAAAAATATGCAAATAGTTTGTCCGCTGTTTTCTGGGGAAACTATTTGAGAGATATTAATGAAACTTCACAAAAATGTTTAATGCATCAAGATCTGAAGCTGAGTTGATTCTGAGGTTCATTTGATTTTTCATTTCAGAGTTATGGCCCTTGTCCTAAAAAATATGCAAATAGTTTGTCCGCTGTTTTCTGGGAAAACTATTTGAGAGATATTAATGAAATTTCACAAAAATGTTTAATGCATCAAGATCTGAAGCTGAGTAGATTTTGAGGTTTATTTGATTTGTCGTTTCGGAGTTACTTAAAAAATAATGCAAATATATGCATATAGTCGTTCACTGTTTTCTAGCAAAACTGTTTGACAGATATTAATGAAACTTCATACACATGTTTAATGCATCAAGACCTGAAGCTAAGTCGATTCTGAGGATCATTTGATTTGTTGTTTCGGAGTTATGGCCCTTGCACTTAAAAAAATAATGCAAATCTATGCAAATATGAGGATGGCCATAACTTTTCATTTGAAATGATATTTACTTCAATTTTTTTATATGGTTAAACCTTAATGTGAATTTTCACATATATTGCGGGGGTTTTGATATGTCATTTTATTCTAAAGTTAAGGTCCTTGAACTTTGTGTGTTCGTTGCTTTGTTTGTCGGTCAACTTTTAGTTTGTCTGTTGTTTTCTGGGAAAACTATTAAAATGATATAAATGAGACGTAACACAAATGTTTTAAGCAACAAAATTTGAAGCTGAGTTTATTTTGAGGTTCATTCAGTTTGTCTTTACAGAGTTATGGCTGTTGCACTTTACAAAAATCTGCAAAAATGAGGATTAGCTGTAACTTTTTTATTTAATAAGATATTCACTTCATTTTTTTTAAAAAATAGTATCACCTTAATATGGAAATCAAGATCTGAAGCACAGATTAGAAAATGTCAACACTTATAAGGCATGTTGAATCAGAGTACGTTTGCAAGTGGGCGTATTATGTGCCGTATGCGGTACTCTTGTTCTATGTTATAGTAAATGCCCTGTTTCAAGTTTACTCTGTTCTGTGCTTTGATTTCATGTTTTCCATATGAGGAATACAGTAAAAAGCCCTCTAAACTGGACTCTGATAGAGCAGAATTTAGACACTTGTTGGCAGGTGGCTGCTTAATGCAGAGTGAAAGTAATTTAAAAAGCTCCTTTAGGAGCTTTCTTCTCTAGGAGCTTTCTGAATTACTTTCACCTCATGCTGCATTGAACTGCATCCTGTCTCCAAGATCAATATGTATACTAAATTAAATGTCTGGTTTAGAGGGGCTCTACTGTAATTGCATAGTTCTTTCAAACTATTTTTGATGTGTTATATCCATTGTCAACTGATGTATTAATGTCATTACTAAACACGCCTGTGTAAGTATATTTTTTACTTAATTAGACCACATTGCACTACTAACCATTATGATCAAACAATGAAATATTTTCACAGAGTGCATAACTATCTATTAAGTCAAATATTTCAGTTTGCAATGTGTATCTTTTTGCAATATTTCCTTTCAATTATTAATTACATACATGTACCTAACTGAACAATAATGAAACTAACTGATCAACATTATCCCTTTCATTGCTATTAGTAATTTGGTTCAGTAGCTTACACATATCAGTATCAGAATGCCTGGTATATCATTTACAATGTTACTGCATACTTTTAAATTTTACCATATTAAACAATATATACCTCAACGTTTTATGCATACAGTGTTATTCCAAGTATACCATTTCACTGGCTTTTATGATTCAGTCAAACTTCAGTACTTTCATACCAATTATTTATTAGGAGGTAGACTCTAGACATGTTTTGTTACGCTAGGTGAATTCTTGTCATTTATTTTTATTATGCCCCCAAAGCTAGGCTTTGGCGGCATATAGTAATCGCACCGTGTGTGGGTGTGTGTGTGTGTGGGTGTGTGTACCTTTTGTCCGGAGCATATTTCCTTTGTCACATCAGCTACGGATACCAAATTTGGCGTGTGAGTTCATCTTGGGATGGCGGAGTGTCGCGTACCATTTTCATGTCACTGTGACCTTGACCTTTGACCTTGATTTTACAAAAAGCTTGTCTGGAGCATATCTCCTTTACCTTACCAGCTACAGATTCCAAATTTGGTGTGTGAGTTCATCTAGGGATGGCGGAGTGTCGCGTACCATTTTCAGGTCACTGTGACCTTGACCTTGACCTTTGACCTCGATTTTAAAAAAAGCTTATACCTTACCAGCTACAAAAAGCTTGTCCGGAGTATATCTCCTATACCTTACCAGCTAAGGATTCCAAATTTGGTGTGTGAGTTCAACTTGGGATGGAGGAGTGTCACGTACCATTTTCAGATCAATGTGACCTTGACCTTGACCTTTGACTGATTTTACAAAAAGCTTTCTGGAGCATATTTCCTTTACCTTACCAGCTACAGATTCCAAATTTGGTGTGTGAGTTCATCTTGGGATCGCGGAGTGTCGCGTACCATTTTCAGGTCACTGTGTCCTTGACCTTGACCTTTGACCTCGATTTTTAAAAAAGCTTACACCTTACCAGCTACAAAAAGCTTGTACGGAGTATATCTCCTATACCTTACGAGCTAAGGATTCCAAATTTGGTGTGTGAGATTACCTTGAGATGGCGGAGTGTCGCGTACCATTTTCAGGTCACTGTGACCTTGACCTTTGACCTCGATTTTACAAAAAGCTTATACCTTACCAGCTGCAAAAAGCTTGTACGGAGTATATCTCCTATACTTTACCAGCTACGGATTCCAAATTTGGTGTGTGAGTTCATCTTGGGATGGAGGAGTGTCGCGTACCATTTTCAGGTCACTGTGACCTTGACCTTGAACCTCGATTTTACAAAAAAGGTTGTCCAGAGAATATCTCCTATACCTTACCAGCTACGGATTCCAAATTTGGTGTGTGAGTTTATCTTGGTGGCGGAGTGTCGCCTACCATTTTCAGGTCACTGTGACCTTGACCTTTGACCTCGATTTTACACAAAGCTTGTCCGGAGCATTTCTCCTATACCTTACCAGCTACTGATTCCAAATTTGGTTTGTGAGTTCACCTTGGGATGGTGGAGAGTCGTGTACCATTTTCAGATCACTGACGTTGACCTTTGACCTCAATTTTACAGTCCGGAGCATATCTCCTATACCTTACCAGCTACGGATTCCAAATTTGGTGTGTGAGTTCATCTTGGGATGGCGGAGTGTCGCGTACCATTTTCAGGTCAATGTGCCCTTGACCTTTGACCTTGATTTTACTAAAAGCTTGTCCGGAGCATATCTCCTATACCTTATCAGTTACAGATTCCAAATTTGTAATTTGTAAGTGTTGGACAGGTATGCTTAGGCAAACAGTGTAGACCCAAATCAAACTACAGGATCTGCACTGTTTGCTACTACATTAGCATGAATCCGACATTATAAAGAGCTCTAAATACTATTCATACATGGGTAGGCCATGCTGTTCAAATACTTGCAGTGTCAGAACTTTCAGATGAATTACAGCATTATAACAATATAGACCCATATCAGACAGCTCCTGTAGGAGCTACTGGGTCTTCATTGCTTGCTTACAACACTACCTAAATTAGATGCTATACATGCTTATGCAAAGAATGTAGATCCATATTAGGTAACTTCTGTTGCAGCTGTCTAAGAGCCAGTGTTACATGAAACTTTGACCATGCGTTTAGAATTGACTGAGGGTATGTTTTTTAACGTTAAGGATCGACATAGGGTCTTTCTTAAACGTTAAGAATCAACTTAACAGTAACAATCAACACAGCATGTTTTTTTAATATTGAAATTTGACCCCGTGTCTTTTTTTTAAAACGTTAAGAATTTACCCAGGATCTGTTTTTAACGTTCACAATCAACCCAGGGTCCTTTTTAATGTTGAGAATGACCTAGGGTCCTTTTTAACTAAGTTTTGACCCTTGGCTCTTTTCTTAGCTATCATAATCGTCAAAGGTTCTGTTTCTAATGTTAAGAACTGACTCCTGTGTCATTTTTTAACAGCATCAAAATTTCATGTTACACCTGCATTACATTGTATTGTTTTTCCGCCAAAATGCATTTCGGTGTCAAACACTTTGGGGGCATTTGTCACCCGTGACGACTCTCTTGTTCAAAGGGTTTTCCCCAATTCCATTGTTTAACAAACATTTCTATTTCCATGCATCAAAGATTGGGCCCTGCACACTGGCAAAATTATGGTCTTCAATACTTAGGGTCTTCATTGCTCAGGTCTTCTATGCACTTTCCAGACAGCTCATTATAAGTACATTCAGTATTAGTGTATTTATTGATACCCTGATAAAGACTTTATGTACATTCAGTATTAGTATACAGTACTTCTCTATAACGACCACTAAATTGTGTTAATTAGTTGGTATTTTGGGCAGGTGGTTGCAAGGTAAAAAGTAAAACAATGCTCCTATAGGAGCGTTCTGTTTTACTTTCACCTTGCTTTAAGCATCCACCTGCCTTTAACACAAAATACTTGATGTAATTTAGTGGTCGTTATAGAGAGGTTTAACTGTATTTATTGATACCCTGATAAAGAGTTTATGTTCATTGTCAGATTGTCATTTGATGTTAAACAGTACTCTTATGTTCTATGTAACCACCATAAACCATAAGCATAATAATTTGATTATCTCTACTTGTCACCTGCATATCCATGATATGATTGCACCTTAAATGCAAAACATTTCATATATTTCTTTAACCATATTGAAGTGCTTTACTTGCAATCCATGTTTTTTGCTGTTTTCTACAATGTCTTGTTCTTGCAATAAAATTTTCATCATGTACATATACTCTTTTTTTTCCTTCCCAATTCAAAACCTGTGTACACTTTCAGGTGACCTGAAATTTTTCAAAACATTGAGTATACAATTATAGATTGTAAAACAATACAAACATTCTTGATTGTGTGCTTGTATTGTTTGCAATGTATGGAAATTGCGCTTCAAATATTAACATAAATCATGCAAAATGCAGGCTATCATTCAAATATGATGTCAACATCTGAGAACTTTAAATATGAGTCATAAAGAAACCACCCAAATTCAGTAGTTCCTCTCTAGACGGACAGAAAATAAACATTATTTTAGAAGATTCAAAACAGCTGGTCACTTAACACAGGCAGACAGCGATACAAAAACACATGCAGGAGCTTTATCTATCCATTTCCCTGATCTATGTTTATTCCAAATTTAACTTAAGAAACAGATCTATCAAATCCCATTAGCAAACAGAGCAGATCCTGACCAGAAGGAAAGGGTTAACCTTCTGATCTGGGTCTTCTCTGCAGATGTGTGAAAACAGGTTTATGTGAGAGAAAGGGTTAAGCAGTCTTCTTTAAAACACTTAAAACAGGCTATTGGGTAAAGGGTTAATGATTGTTTTCTCTCAGGTTTAGACAGGTTCTACTTTATTCAACACTGAATCAAAAACACAGACCCCTTCAGTACTTTGATTTTAATTGTCTCCCCCTGTTAACTTTGGAGTTACTGCCCCTGATGACTTAAAATTAGACAAATTTTACTTAGTGTCGTGCATATCTCTCAAACGACTTAGGCTACATTCACAAAACTTCACAGGAATGTTGACCAGCATGAGTTGTTAAGCACCTGGGATTTTTGAATTATCTCCCCCTTATAACTTTGGAGTTATTGCCCCTGATATGATTACATAAAATTAGTGAAACTTTGTGTCATGCATATCTTTAAAACCACTAGGGCTGGAGTCATCAAACTTCACAGGAATATTGACCAGCATGAGTTGTGCGCCTGGATGTTTTGAATTGTCTCCGCCAGATAATTGTTGAGTTATTGCCCCTGATATGATAACTTAAAATAAAAGAAACTTTGTGCTGCACATATCTCTGAAACCGGTAGGGCTAGAATCAACAAACTTCACAGGAATGTTCACCAGCTTGAGTTGTTGTGCATCTGGGTTTTTTAATTGTCTCCCCCTGATAACTTTGGAGTTGCTGCCCCTTATGACTTAAAATAAGAGAAACTTTACTTTGTGTCATGTGTATCTCTGAAACCTCTAGTACTAGAGTCACCAAATTTCACAGGAATGTTGACCAGCATGTGTTGTTGTGTACCTGGATTTGGTTAATTGTCCCCCTGATAACCTTGGAATTATTGCCCCTGATGACTTAAAAATTAAATCCTGATAAGTTACGAACATTACATTTGTGCATTGGAAAGAGGATTCATACAATATTTATAAAGTTGATTACATATTCTTCCATTTCATGTGAGCTGTTGAGAAACTATCGTCGGTAAAACGTCTGACAGTTTGATCCTGATGAGATTTTCAATTAATTGTCGTCTTGTACAAGCTCTGTGCAAATAAGAGTTGGGTCATGACGAACAGGATAAGAGTTTTATGTTTTAAGCCATTCCTCCATAAGCTATTTTTAGTTAAAACCACTTTGAATCAATCTACCGTAAAGGAGCATTAACTAGAGAAAAGGAAAATTTTAGAATTTTGTAGTTTGAAACCATTTTGATAAATAGAGCATTTGCTCCTATAGGAGCAAATGCTCTATTTATCATAATGGTTTCATAAAGTAACTTTTACAGAGGCGTAGAAAGTGGTATTTATGGAGGAAAGGGTTAAATACAAAGCAAACAAATAAATTTGAGTGCTCAAGTATAGTCAGAAATGATAATTTTCCCACCAACCTGTATGCTGTGACCATTCTTTAGAATTGTCTCTTTGACCTGATCTGGGTCTACTCTGTTTGAAGCGGCTTAAAAATGCATTTACATAAGGGAAAGGGTTAATTGAATTAATTTTTATAATTGCATGTGAACGCAGAATTTTTTTATCATGACAGACACTGAATCAGATCTATGTTATGTCATAATCAAACAAAGCAAACTCTGATCAGATGTATCCTATAGGAGTCATCTGATCTGGATCTACTCTGTTTGCAAAGGTGTAGAAAGGTGTATTTATGAAATAAAGGATTAACCCATGCCATCCCGCATATTGACGCCTTTTGACGCTTCTGTAAAAGTCACTTTGTGAAAACATTGTGATAAATAGAGCATTTGCTCCACAGGAGCAAATGCTCTACATGTATTTATCACAATGGTTTCAAAACTTCACAATTCTGATAAATTCCTTTTCTCCAGTAAATGCTCCTTTTTTGGTAGATTTAGTGGAAGAGGTTGGATCTAAAAATAGCCTAAGTGGGAATGGGTTAAGAAACTTTGTAATGCTCATACATGTAATGATAACGTAGCTTTGCTCTTACTCTTTAGGCAATGAATAACTTTGTCTGCAAACAGTACTATCAGCTTTAATGTCTTTCAGCATCTTCTCTAAAAGGGTGAATGGTGTGTCAGGCAGTTTGGGTCTTGATGAGATGCAGAGTTACTTGGCATCTCATCAGGATCCAAACCGTTTGCACAGGTAATCACAAATTGGTTTTGAAAGAGAGCTTTACCCCTTACTCCATAAATACGCTTTCTACGCCTTTGCAAACAGAGTAGACCCAGATCAGACGACTCCTATAGGAGCCATCTGATCAGGGTCTGCTGTGTTTGCTTATGATATAATATTGATATGATTCTACAGTTTCTGCCATGGCCCAAAATACCACTTAAAGTGATGAATACCCCCACTAGCACATTTGACACAGAAATGGGGGTTATAGAAATAAATCACTACAATATCTGCTACAGTTTAGAAAATAACTCCAGAAAACCTGAAATTTCCTAAAATTTTCTAAGTTAAAATCACTGTATTTCCGTGAAAAATTGATTTAAGTCTGATCAGGGTCTGCTGTGTTTGCTTATGATATAATATGGATATGATTCTACAGTTTCTGCCATGGTCTAAAATTTCTGTGTCCCTATGCTATTATAACAAATTTATTTAATTAAAATTCATGACATTATTATTTCCTACATATATATATTCATGGAGGAAAGAGCTAAACCCACCAAACATGTGTGTTTCTGTTTCAGGACTACCATATTTACAGAGGACAACTTCACATACTTGTCTAACATGTATGTAAACTTCACTGAAAGCTTCCAGATCTATGCATCCGAATCTCTGAACTTCAACGAAGATCTTTGTTATGGCCTAGATGATTTTAAGGGTCTGGAGTCTCTGGACTACTTTGAAATGTCTCCATTTATTGGTATGCTTGCAGCCAGTGGAGCAGATTCACTGTTAAACAGTTTTGAAGAACTGTGTGAGGATACCTCCATTTCTGGGGATGATATAGATAAAGGTTAAAGTGAACTCAAACTCTGATAACTTGAACTTCAGGATAACGCGAAGTAAAAATTCCGTTCTTCCAAATTTCACAATATACAACTGATACACATATCTAGAAACATAATGTGACAACTTAATGCAAGTTGAAAGTAATGCAGAAAGATCCTACAGGAGCTTATAGCATTATTGTAGATTGCATTAACCCATTTCCTCATATTGAAGACTTTTGACGACTCTGTAAAAGTTACTTTGTGAAACCAGTGTGATAAATAGAGTATTTGCTCCTATAGGAGCAAACTGCTCTATTTATCACAATGGTTTCAAGCTAAAAAATCCTGAAATTTGCCTTTTCTCTAGTTTAATGCTCCTTTTCGGTAGATTTATTCAAAGGTTATGTCTAACAATAGCCCATATCAGGTAATGGGTTCAGCTGCGAACTTGAGAAACTGTTCTGTTATCTTGAGGTAATTTGCATGGTATCTTGAAGTGTGGGATATTGTAGTTCAACTGTATTTTGTTCCTTAAGGAAACCAAATAGACCTTGATCAGACAGCTGTACAGGATCTTTGTCTACTCTGTTTACTAAGACATTAACCCTTTGCTTGCTATTCACTTCAATATACCTACCTGTAAACAGTGAAAACCCAGATGAGACAGCTCCTGCATCAGGGTCTGCACTATTTACAAGTTGATTGTGCAACCAGTGCACTCCACAGCAGTGATTGCACAGCGGAATACTTATACACAGTGAAGATATAGAGGATCTGTTGCGAGTTGTCTTTTAAGATCACATGTTCCTAAACGAGCCTTAGAAATTGTTATTAAGCGAGCCTTGGCGAGCTTAATAACATTTTCTTGGTGAGTTTAGGAACATGTGATCTTAAAAGACAACGAGCATCAGATTCTTTTTCTCACATATAAAAAAAAGTGTATTTTCGCCGTTTAAATGACATGTAAACATAGGTTTCCATGGCTTGACGTCATATATGACGTCATACGTTCTAAAGTGATCTTACACGTGTTAAAGATAAGGAAATCTTAACCTGCTGTTCTAACTCGAAGATAAGGGAAGGTATGTGAGAAATATGTAATTGTACAACAGGGCATGGGTAAAGAAGGAGAAATGTATTTTAAAATTCAGCAAGAGAAGGGTTAAAGAGTGTCTCTGTAAGCTAAAGGTCTAATTGGATTTCTTTCAAACTGTCACAAACTGCATGTGCATGAAGAAAGAAATTTTATATCATATTTGACATAATTATGGCTTATTCCTGTTTTCTTATAATTATACCCCCACAAACAAAGTTTTGGGGGAGTATACTGGTGTCACCATGTCAGTCAGGTTGTCCGTCCTTCCGTCACGCTTGTCCGGATCAAACTTCCAAAGTTAAAAAGCTATTGACTTGAAACTTCATAAAAAATTATTTAGACAGATCACATTGACCGGAAGACTATTATCTCCCCCCAATTTATTAAAATGGTTTCTTGGTATCAAGATTTTACTGTAGTCATCATTTTATACACCTTGGTAACAGTTATTATGTAACAGCAAGAGAAAAGGTAATGATTATATTTGTTTCTTTCAGACTGCCACCAGGTTAGTTTAGACATTGTGTTCGTCCTTGATGGTTCCAAAAGTGTAAAATGGTACAATTTCCTACTGGTTAAAGAATTTATCTGGACTGTTGTTGAAATAGCTGATATGGAGAGTGGTTCCATTCGTTTCGCTGCCCTCCAATTTTCAAAGGGCACACAGGATGAATTTCAGTTAACAGACATGCTTACACAAAGTGATAATGGAGATACTGTTCAGAGCAAGGAGCAGGTACTAGATTGCATAGATAATGTACTACAGTATGCAAACGGACTAGGGACACATTATATGTAACTGCACAGGGCATTGAAAATGGTATGGAGCTAGTAAACCCTGAAAATGGTGGGCGTGATGGAGTGAAGAAAGTTTTGATGGTAATAACTGATGGCAGAGCAACTGGGAAGGACAAGGAAACTGTACTACCGAAAGCTGATGCTGCTAGATATAGAGGATATTTAGTGTTTGCTGTCGCAGTCAACTTAAGACCTGATAGAGGTTATGACGAGCTGCTTGGTATTGCAGGAGGAGTCGTGAAAAATCTACTGTTTGTAGGAAACTTCACTGAACTTTACAAAGAACCCGAGAAAATATTTGTCTACTTGTGTCAAAGTAAGTAAATGTTCTTACTCATTGTAGATAAGTTACTTATTTCTTTACCTAATTAACCCTTCATGTAAAAAATAATGACATTTTTATACTGTAATCTTTTCAAGGAAATTTTTGCTTTGACAAAAACTGTAGAATGAGATCTCTATTATGTCAAAAGCAAACAGAGCATACCCTGATCAGACGGCTGCTGTAGGAGCTGTCTGATCTGAGTCTACTCTGTTTGCAAAGGCATGAAAACACATTTATATGAGGGAAAGGTTTAAGAAATAACAACACTATGAGTATTTATTAGCTGAATATTTGTAATAGCATATAAACGCAGGATATTATAGTAGTGGTTGAAAATATAACATCCGATCTATATGATTTCATAGGCAAATAGAGCAGATCCAGGGTCAATTGTGTTTGCAAAGACATGAAAGGGATAACCCATTCCCTCATAGGCTATTTTTAGATACAACCTCTTTGAATAAATCTACCGAAAATGAGCATTAACTAAAGAAAAGGAAAATTTTAGAATTTTGTAGTTTGAAACCATTGTGATAAATAGAGCATTTGCTCCTATAGGAGCAAATGCTCTATTTATCACAATGGTTTCACAAAGTGACTTTTACAGAGTAGTCAAAAGTCGTCAATATGAGGGAATGAGTTAAACCTTTGAGGCTGAATAAGAGCCCATTCAGTGTGAAAGACTTAACCAGATCCTGTCTGGGATGGTGAAATCTTTTTATATCCATTTCCTATTACAAAATGTCTTCAGCAAGTTAATAATAATGGTGACACTTCTTAACTCTTTGCACGCTAGTGGTGAAACTGTGATTACCTATGCAAACAGTTTGGATCCAGATAAGACGCTGCATAATGCGGCATCTCGTCAGGATCCAAACTGTTTGTTATCTTGATCATATTTTTGCAACAAAATGAGAGAAAGTTTATTTTAAGAAATGAAGCAGACGACAATTGTTGCAGATGAAAAAATACTTAGCGTGCAAAGAGTCGAATGAATATTACAAAGGGTTAAACATGAGACCAACAATAAAATTGGTGCATGTACAAAATGTATATATGTTATCTTTGACTATAAGATGTCAGTTTGTACTCAGAGTTACATGTAGGAGGCATATTTAGAAAATAAATACTTACATATTTCTACCCTTTACCCTTTTCCTGATCTATGTTTATTGAAAATTTCAATACTTACTGAATATTCATGGACAACAAGTTATTATGAAATATGGAAAGTGGAATAATTGTAACCATTTAAGAAAGTAAAGAAACAGATCTATCAAGATCTATCAAAGTCCATTAGCAAACAGGAGACACTGATCAGACGGCTCCTATATAGGTGCCGTCTGATCGGGGTATATCCAGTTTGCAAATGCGTGAAAAAGCATTTATATGAAGGAGAAGGTTAACCCTTTCCCTCATATAAACATGTTTTCACACTTATGCAAACAGACTAGACCCAGATGAGACGGCTCCTTGAGGAGCCGTCTGATCAGGGTCTGCTCTGTTAGCTGATAGAATTTGATAGATCTGTTTCTTTGCTTTCTAAAAATGTCTACATTGTTCCACCTTCCAGATTTCTTTATAACTCTTTTGTTGATGAATAAATAGTAGGTATTGAAATTTGGCCTAAATACAGAACACTGGGAAAGGGTTAACCCATTCCCTCATATTGATGACTTTTGACGACTCTATAGATGCCCTTTTGTGAAACCATTGTGATTAATAGAGCATTCATTTGCTCCTTTAGGAGCAAATGCTCTACTTATCACAATGGTTTCAAACTACAAATTTCTAAAATTTTCCTTTTCTCTAGTTAATGCTCCTTTTCGGTAGATTTATTCAAAGAGGTTGTATCTAAAAATAGCCTTTGAGGTAATGGGTTAACCCAATATTGCTGGTATTAATTACAATTCCCTCTAAAGTGCTATTTGAATGAGTACAAACAAGTTCCTTGAGAATATTAGGCCTTGAAAAATAATTATACATCTCTATATAGGGCTTTATAAATCACTTGTAGATCACTGAAATATACAGCAGAATGCTTGTCCATGGCTCTGCTTGGCTGCTCATCAGAAAACCAGCAAAGTGATTCAGACCTTCAGAGAGGTTGAATGTTTGGCTCTGAGTATCTGTCCTGACAGCAAACCTGTTGATGTAGACGATCCAGATAAAGAGCCAGAGCAGTGCTTTGACCCAGAGCTTATTGACAAAGATAAGGAATGTGACCTCAAGAAAGCTTCAAAATGTATTCAGTGGTTCAATAAGGAAATGAATAACCCATGGGCAAGAAATAATAGAAAGAGGACTAAGTGTTTGTAAGTTGAATTATAAGTTTCTCAGTTATTTTATATAATTTTCCTGCCCTTGAAAACATCATTACCCGGTAACTATTTTTATTGCTTTTGAAGATTATGCAATTTAGCACTCGTACAATGCTTTTACGGCAAACAGAGCAGATCTTGATCAGATGGCTCTTATAGGAGTCATCTGATCTGGATCTACTCTGTTTGCAAGTGCATGAAAGTGTGTTTATATGAAAGAAAAGGGTTCAGCTACCACTTGCCTTGCAGGCTCATAATTGGACCTTTTTTATGGCCCCTTAAAACTGGCTCTTCAAATTTCTGTATTCCCTAGTGTTCGTTGTAATTTAACCCTTTCCCTGTTCTGTGTTTATAACAAATTTCAATACCTACTGAATATTCATGGACAAAAAGGTTAGATTGAAATATGGAAGGTGGAACATTGTAGCCATTTTAGAAAGAAAAGACACAGATCTTTGAAATTCTATTCCCAAACAGAGTAGATCCTGATCAGACGGCTCCTCTAGGTCTACTCTGTTTGCAGATGCGTGAAAACATGTTTATATGAGGGAAAGGGTTAAACCATTACCTCATAAGCTATTTTTAGATACATTGTGATGACCTCTTTCAACAAATCAACTGAAAAGGAGCATTAACTAGAGAAAAGGAAATTTTTTAAAATTTTGTAATTTGAAACCATTGTGATAAATAGAGCATTTGCTCCTATAGGAGCAAATGCTGTATTTATCACAATGGTTTCACAAAGTAGCTACAGAGTAGTCAAAAGTTGTCAACATGAGGGAATGGGTTAAGCTCAGCCCTGGATTTGTGTATTGTTTGCTTATATGTGTATAATGACAATACAGGAAAAACTTCAACTTACAGCGAACACTCAAAAATGTACTATCATTGATCTTCGTACTATTATCGATCTTTAACATAGTAGGCAGATTAATGCCGCTTTTTGTGAGCTTTTTGTATGACTTTCACCCAGCATTAAGCAGCAATCTGCCTACAAAGCAGAAATTCCTCCGTACTAGAATTGTGTAGTATCAGAAACCACTGCCAGGATTTAAGAAAATTATTGTAAGACTATTCATATTGTATCAATAGTATTCATGCCACTAGACCTGGCTAAATAAGGTCTACAGTATGAAAGTCAGTTTATATATACAAAAACTCACATACATGTATAGCTTTACCCTTTCCTCATTAAAACGCCTTATTACACCTCTGTAATAGTCACATCTTGAAACCATTGTGATAAATAGAGCATTTGCTCCTATAGGAGCAAATGCTCTATTTATCACAATGGTTTCAAATTACAAAATTCTAATATAGCCTATGAGGGAATAGGTTAATATATCCTGCAAACAAAGAGCAGACCCTGATTAGACAGCTATTACAGGAGTCTTCTTGTCTCGATCTACTCTGTTTGCAAAGGCATTAAATGGTGTGCGTGTTTATGGAGTAACTGGCTAATTATGGAACATGTCATTGTTTGCAGTCTCAGCACCTGTACAGTCTTACTGTTCAAGCTTGCTTTCATTGATACACTGTGCAGAGCTGGATTAGAATTTTTGAGTTCTTCACTTCAATCCTTACATCGATTAACCCATTACCTCATAGGCTATTTTTAGACCCAACCTCTTTGAGTAAATCTACCGAAAAGGAAAAATTATTAGAAAAAAGTAAAATTTTAGAATTGTGTAGTTTTGAAACCATTGTGATTAATAGAGCATTAATTTTGCTTCATAGGAGCAAATTAATGCTTTATTGATCACAATGGTTTCAGAAAGTGACTTTTACAGAGGTGTCAAAAGATGTCAGTATGAGGGAATGGGTTAACCTACAGGGTAATTTTCTGTAAAGGAAATTCTCAGTTGTATTGTAACTGTGAAAAAACATTTTACAAAAACTCTTTGTATGCTAAGCAACCAATTTTTGATTACAAATGCAAATAGATTGGATCCAATTGAAGTTCCAAGTTACACTAGTTAGACATATTTGAAAAGAAAACAGAATGATAACATAAAAATGAAATCAAAATATTAACCCTTTCCCTCATTTAAATGCCTTTTCATGCATTTGTAAAAAGAGTAGACCCAGATCAGAGTTTGCTCTGTTTGCTTTTGACATGACATAGATCTGATTCTACAGTTTTCCCAAAGCAAACAATTCCCATGAAAAGAATTTCTTTCATGAAAATCAAACAGGGAAAGGGTTATCCTAATAGTTGATGACATGTTTTGTAGACAAGAGTTGCTTACCATACAAAGAGGTTAGTTTGTGCTAAGCCTCAGATTAATGATGTTTCAGAGCATATTCAGATGCACTGCCCTGTGTGTTTGAGTACAGCCACAACTGTAATGACTGGGTCCAGAAACAGCTCATAATGATCAAACAACGCAAGATGACACAAGCACAGACACTCGCCTGCCCGACCATCATCAACCCTTTCCCTGTTCTATATTTAGACCAAATTTCAATACCTACTGAATATTCATTAACAAAATGGCTATAACGAAATCTGGAATGTGGATTATTGTTGTCATTTTAGAAAGTAAAGAAACAGATCTATCATATTATATTAGCAAACAGAGCAGACCCTGATCAGACGGCTCCTCTAGGAGCCGTCTGATCTGGGTCTTCTCTGTTTGCAAATGCGTGAAAACACGTTTCTATGAGGGAAAGGGTTAAGAGCCCCTGTGAGGAGGAGGAGGACTGTGTAACTCTTTAACCCTTCCCTCATAGGCTATTTTATTTAGACCAAACCACTTTCAATAAATCTACTGAAAAGTAAAGTACCTAGTTAAGGTTCATTTTCTAGAAGAAACCATCACGATCAATAGAGCATAATTTTTGCTCATATGGAGCAAATGCTCTATCATTCTCAGTGTTGTTATATTTTCTGGTCCTTCGGGATCATTAGTTTTTGATGTTATTGGTTTTGAAAATTGAATACTGCTTAAAGAGGTAGTCCCTACAATGGACTTATATTTTCAATAATTTCAGAAAACGTCAGAAAACTTGGTATTTTTTATGTTCAATCACTATTATGAAGATTGTCAATTTGAACTTATATCGAAAAAATTGCCCCTGTGATACACAATAAACCGTTTTCATCAATACTGATAATTTTTGTTCTACAACACTTAATTATCGGCCTTTTCCGTTTCAAATTTTCCGCATTTTGCCGATGGGCATGCGCACATCGCATACACGGAAAGTCTGTCAACAAAGATGGCGTCGCCCATGAAGAAGGCGAAGAAAATTAAAGACCAGGCAGACCGAAATTGTCTGTTTCTGCTAAAAAACAAACCCAGAAGGAACGAACAGATCTTAAAAACAGAGCCACTATTTAGTATTTATATAGGGGAGGAGATAGAGCGTTGGATGGCCATAAAGGATCTACTTGGATTAAAAACACATAGGAATGTTGCGCAGACATTGCTCGACACGTAAGTAAATAGTGATATTTTGTGGATCACAAAAACACTCGAATTGATAGTATGTAGCACATATCCATTAATTGCGACTGAGTAGGATATAGAGGATCTGTTGCGAGTTGTCTTTTAAGATCACATGTTCCTAAACGAGCCTTAGAAAATGTCATTAAGCGAGCCTTGGCGAGCTTAATAACATTTTCTTGGTGAGTTTAGGAACATGTGATCTTAAAAGACAACGAGCATCAGATTCTTTTTCTCACATATCAAAAAAGTGTATTTTCGCCGTTTAAATGACATGTAAATATAGGTTTCCATGGTGTGACGTCATACGTTCTAAAGTGATCTTACAGGTGTTACAGATAAGGAAATCTTACCCGTTGTTCTAACTCAGAGATAAGGGAAGGTATGTGAGAAATAATGATCTTAATAAAAACTCATAACTAAGCGTAGAGATTCAACGTTGAGCATCATTGTCGATGCGCATCACAGACGACACATACTTTAGGCCTTTTCCCCGCTTGGTCAGAACGGAACTCATATGTCAAAAATAAGACTTAGCATGTAACATGAGGTCCAGGAATAAGTACAAGGTCTTTTTTTTTTATTTAAGAACCTTTATCAAAGAATGCAATAAGATCAGTCGAACTAAACAAATGGGACATTTTGCAAAGATCTATTATGAAAAATTGTGTAGTGTCATTGTTGGGCACCAAACTGGTGTTTGACTAAGTAAATATTTGTTGTTGTTTTTACTTTTGCTAAATATATATCAAAATTGAGTGCAGCATATCAGTTGTAACTGGAAACAAAATAAGCACAGTAATTATTGTACATACACTCATTTATATCTTGGTAAAATGAATTAGTCATTTGCATTATGCAGAGGGTTTGAAAAGAAAATAATTTAGTTACAACTCATTTTCAGATATGAACAAGCCAGCAAACCTCTACAGAGGGGTCCATTTGGTGCCTCTACACCAATTTGGCCAAGTGTGGCTGAAATGAGGAAACAGCCAACATCAGAATCTGAATCTCTAACTGGGTAAGTAAGATTTTATGAAATTTGTCATTTCTTAACCCTTTACTACATAGATACGCATTCCTATGCCTTTGCAAACAGTGTAGACCCAGATCAGATGGCTCCTGTAGGAGTCCCTGGTCAGGCCATGATCTGCTATGTTTGCCTGAGTAAAGGGTTATATAGATAAATCATATTCATTTTTGCTTGCAAATGAAATCTATATTCTATAACTTCATTATTAATTTTTAGCTCACCAGAGCACAAACAATTTGGATAAATAATATATATATATATAATTTATATATATGTGGGGCCTGATCTGGATCCAAATTGTTTGCATAGGTCATTAGTGGTGGGAGAATCTGCCTCTAGCATCCAAAGAATTAATACAAGTTCTAGTGGTCTATGCTCTATCCATTCTGTCACTACATTCTTTCAGCATCATGTTCAGGTCCTCTACAAAAGTTATATAAATTGTGTCCCTGGGGTGAAAATTGGCACCGCCCCTTGGGTGTAAGTTTTCAATAGAAACATATAGTGAATACTTTAAAAATGTTCTCCTCTGATTGTCTGGTGAGCGATGTCAGGGCCATTCTGGCCCTCTTGTTATCCAATTGCTCTTTCCCTGTTTTATACTATGTAAGAAATATTGACATATTTTTTATAATGGCGCATGTACATAGGACTTTTTGCTATTGGTAGATCACTACAGAGTGCATTTTTAGCTCACCAGAGCACAAAGTGCTCAGGGTGAGCTTTTGTGATTGCCTGATGTCCGTCGGCGTGCATCGTCCGTCGTGCGTCTTCCGTCGTCAACAATTTGAACCTTTAAAATTCTTCTCCTCTGAATCTACAGGGGTCTCAGCTTTCATCTTTGGCACATAGCATCATCTGTAGGTCCTCTAGAAAAGTTATATAAATTGTGTCCCTGGGGTCAAAATTGGCCCCGCCCCAGGGTTGCATTGTTTTCTATAGAAACATATAGTGAAAACTTTGAATATTATCTCCTCTGAAACAGGAAGGTTCTCAGCTTTCATATTTGGTACATAGCATCATGTTCAGGTCCTCTACAAAAGTTATATAAATTATGCTCCTGTGGTCAAAATTGGCTACACCCCATGGTGGACAGTTTTCTAGCAAACTTATAGCTGACTGCGTTTTTAAGCATCTTCTCATTACTCATAAATAGGTCATCCAGTCAAGCATTAGAGAGAGATGACCAGTGGCTATTTTTAGTGCACCTGTATCTGTTGCTGGAGCTCTGTCTTAACCCTTTGCCTGTTCTATGTTTATTATTAATTTGAATGCCTACTGCATATTCATGAACAAAATAGTAAAAATGAAGTATGGAAGGTGGAACATTGTAGCCAAATTTTTTTTCTCCAAATTTCACAACCTACTGAATAAGCATCTACAAAATAATTATAATGAAATATAGTAGGTGGAACATTGTAGCCAGTTTAGAATCTTAAGGAACAGATGTATCAAATTCCATTAACAAACAGAGCAGGCCCTGATCAGATGGCTCCTATAGGAGGCATCTGATCTGGGTCTACTCTGTTTTCTAATGTGTGAAAACACGTTTATATGAGGGAAGGGTTAATTAATAATAGTGATTGGCATTATGACATTATTATAACCTGCCCTGCAGTTCAGAAGAAGGGTAAATCATTTAAAGACTCCAGAATGCCAAATTAAAGGTTTTAAATAAATTATGAAATATTTTTTAGCATGAAATTGTATTACTTGAAACTATTAAGTTACACTTATGAATATGAAATTATTATGTAATAATTTATAATAATATTCAAATGCAAAAAATTAGTTTGGAATGCTAGGGTACACATACCCGTTCAGAAGAACAGTTGATTGCCTTTAGTCAGAACTTTGTATGGCCTTGTTTAAAATTATGCCCCTGTGGTTAAAATTGGCCCCACCTGAGGGGTGGTCAGTTTTCAATAGAAATACAGTAAAACCCCGCTATTAAGACCACCTATGGGACCGTACAAAAGTGGTCTTAATAGTGGGGTGGTCTTCATATTGAATTTTAGTGTTCATATGTACATGTATAGATAGTGAGAAGACCACTCCCCCTCTTTCTCTCTGTCTGTCTGTCTGTCTCACTAAGATTTTTTATACTATATGTACTTCTTTTTGTAATAAAGGCATGTAAATAAAAACTAAATGCAAAAAAACTGTGTTCATATCTGTGAAAAATCTTAAAACAAAGTTAGTAATATAAAACACACAAACATCTGAACCAATTTATCAGTTAAAAGCAAAGCTCTTAACCCGTTCCCTTATCCAAACGCATTTGCACGCGTCTGTGGGGCTACCTGTAGAACAAACGCGTTTTCACATGTCTGGTTTACAACTGCTTTTTTATAGCACTTAGACTTGTCATTTTTGATCAATTTTTGCATCATCAGCATCCCTAAACATTTTAAAGCAAGTTCGGCATTTCAAACAACAATGTGTTTATATAAAGATTACCTTTAAACAGCTACTAATCATTGAAGGGGTTTCCCAAGCTTTTACCAACACGTGAAATCGAGGCCAAAATATTGTCGGACCTCTATTTGATTTAAATGCATTTTGAAATGATTTTATGTGTGTAAATGCCTCAATATTTAATTTCGGCAGCCATTTGCAAAAATTGTAAACATTAAACAGGAAATACGTCATAAAACATTTTTAGAACCTCAGACTCAAAGCCAGGTCGGAGGTTATATGCTAATGTAGAAATGGGTGTGTACTATTTGACCAATCAAATGAAATTTTGAAACTCCAATAAATCACACGCGACATCACATGTGACCTTTCATTTTCTGAACATGGTGACCTTTCATTTTCTGAAAACAGGGTCAGCCACACAGCAGGTGTTAATAGAATTAGGGGTTTGACAAGTCCATATGCTGTACACACTGACGTGTGTGTATTTCAATGGGTCAATTAGTTTTGATCAACGACCAGGTGTCCGTAATAATGGGTGTGAAAACAGTAGGATAAACACACATGGGACCAATTAAGTGGTCGTGTTAGTGGATTAGCGGAGTGCCCGTTTAATTGGAGATTATGTTCAAAGGAAATATAGTGCGAAAAATCCGTCCCTCAGGTAAGGGCCCGCATTAGTGGGGTGGTCGGGTTTTCGGAGTGGTCGTAAAGCGGAGTTTTACTGTATATAGTAAAAACATTGAAAATCTTCTCTGAAACTGGAAGGTTCATACCTTTCATATTTGTCACATAGCTTCATGTTCAGGTCCTCTACAAATGTTATATAAATTATGCCCCTGTGGTCAAAATTGGCCCTGCCCCAGGGGTAGCCAGCTTTCAATAGAAACATATAGTGAAAACTTTGAAAATCTTCTCCTGATTGTCTGGTGAGCGCTTCAGGGCCATTCTGGCCCTCTTGTTACTGTTGATACAGTGTGATGAACAACCGTCCAAAAATGATATGTCTTGGAAATGTAGCATGAGTAAATGCCATATGAAATAAATCAAAATATTTCAAATTGACTTTCATCCGGCAAACATATTTATAAAGATCACAATGCAATAGAAAATATCATGCAAAATTTACTCCTTCAACTCCTGCATATGTTTTTCCTGAAGTATATAAATAAGTTCTATCATACATATTTTGCTACATGTAAACAGAAGAAAAGTAATATCCTTACACATGATCTATAATGACATGCAGGTTGTAACTGAATTATACATGTAGTAATTTTTACATATTCTTTTATTTACAATGGATATGAAAGGCAGTGTATTTATTTCGACTATGTTATCAGTATATGTCATACTTTATGGATATTGATAAAACAATAATCAAAAACATATACAGTAAAACCCCTCTAAACCGGACGTTAAATTTGGTATAAATATCGGTCTTGGAGACAGGTGGCAGCTTCATGCAGGGTGAAAGCCATGCAGAAAGCTCCTCTAGGAGCTTTCTGCATGACTTTCACCCTGCATGAAGCAATCACCTGCTGAAAAGTATCTAAATTCTTTCCTACTAGAATTCCGGTTTAGAGGGGTTTTACTGTATCTACTGTAGATTTGTCAGAAGCTTGCTTAGGCAGTCCAGACACATTCTAAAGTGTACTAGATCCTGATCTGCAATTACATTTACAAGTTTTTGCCTTATCTGCAGCTACACTGCACTATCCAAAGGTCCATTTTGCTGAGTGCAAGCTATATGATAATGAGGCCAAATCGACCCATGGCATTGTATTATGTAACTCATTTATGATAAAGCTTATATATATATTTAATTTTTTTTACAGAAAATCATCCCTTTCTGGCATCAAGCCTCTTGCTTCAAGTGACAAAGAAGACAAACGTTATGCAAGGTATAGTTATTGATACTGAAATACTGCTGTATTGAGATACTACAGTGTTTTAACCCATTCCCGCATATAGACGCCTTTTGACGCTTCTCTAAAAGTCTCTTTGTGAAACCATTGTGATAAATAGAGCATTTGCTCCACAGGAGCAAATGCTCTATTTATCACAATGGTTTCAAAACTATACAATTCTGGAAACTTCCTTTTCTCTAGTAAATGCTCCTTTTTGGTAGATTTAATGAAAGAGGTTGGATCTAAAAATAGCCTATGCGGTAATGGGTTAAGCTCCACTTTTTTGAATAGTGGAGGTATTGTCATGACCCTCTCGTCTGATCGGTTTTTGTTTATGTATATTTCTCAGAAACTATCAAAGATATTTGGTTAAAATTTGGTATGCATGTTTACTATCAGAAGGGGAACCAATTTCACAAGGGCATGTTGCTCTAAAATTAATTTTGACATAGCTATGGCCCTGTTTTGACTTAGACTTCCACTATACTGCCCAGCACTAAGAAAAATGGAGCGCACTGTCTGCGGACAGCTCTTGTTTTAATTTGAAGTATATGCCTACAGACTTATAGTAGGTTCATGTCTGTATTCTGTTTCCTTGACTTATATGAGTGTCATTGATGTTATAGCAGTGACAAAAAAAGAGCTGAAGAATAAATATTTATTACTGATGGACATTTGTTGCTGAATTGTTAAATGCCTCATTTGGATAGAGGTTTGGTTAAACTAAATATCAATTATACTTTTACAAAGTGCAAGTTATAACTTTGGCACATTTTTCAATTAGACAGGCCTGTGAATGCCATCAATTGTTTTGAATTAGAATATAATGTAACTCATGAACATAACAAATTCTCCATATTCCTGCCAGACTCCAAAGAGAGACATATGAGGCAAAAGAAAAGACTACAGGAGAAGTTGGCAACACAAAGGGCAGTACATCACACAGAACCCCTCCTGGATTTAGTGGAAGCTTCATCAGTCCATTTGAGTAAGCATTAGAATCTAGTTTATTTGCTGATCATCTGATTTTCTTGCCATGGTGCATGATTACATTTTAATGCATTCTTCACTGTTACATTTATCTCCTTCAATTTTAGATCTTCTGGCTCACAATGACTATAAATAAAACAAGAAATATCTTTTAAAAAGATATTCAGCGGCATTCAAATATTGGCACAATGTACAAAACAATCTCTGCAATATTTATTTCAATGTTTGGAGATTCTACTAGTACAGAGAACTAGATCTATGAAGGGTTGCATGTTATTATACTAGCAGAGAAGCATGCAATGAAAATGAATTGGAGTAGAAGAAGCATTTATTGAAATATTTCAAGTTGCTTTTATAGGAAATCACTTTTAAAATGTACGATGTCAAAGTAATGTTTTAAAACTATCTCAAGTTAGTTCTTTAGTTTACCTTTTATAAATGTACATGAAAGCTCTTATATTTGTATTGATATGAAGATCAGAAATTGAATGCACTTTAAAGCATAAAGTTTTTGTTTGTGCAGAGTCTGTAATTCCATAAAGAACTGTATTTATTTAGCCTAGATCAACGCTTTAATCGACTTGTGTGCATCATCATTAATGACATCATTAACTGAATCTACATGTACTTTTAAAACAATATAACCTACTCTATGAGCCCAAGCCCCATGTGATAGAGCCATAGTAATAGCCTTCAGTAAGTAGCTTTATATCAAAGAGAGCCAACAACCAGAGTCTCGGTGCTTTGGTCGGGGACAGTAATTAATACTATTAATACCACTACTCTAATATACTAAACAACCCTTCTTCTTTATTTCCTATAGCACTGCCTGTGAATTATGGTGGTTTCGGCAAACTACCTGTTCGTCAAAGTGGACTTATGATCAAATGTTGTATTAATTGATAGCAAAATGATAGTAAAGGTTTGAAAGTTTAATAGAGGTTTCGACAAACTGGTAATATTGCTCAGCAACCATTACCATGAGGTGATAAATATCAGTACATCAGTACTTTGATTTTATGGGAATTTCCAGGTCTTAAAATCTATTTTAAGAACAGAACTTTCGACAGTCGACAGTCTTCGGTCCCATGCTAAATATCTGCGTAAATAATTACTTTCTGTACTATATGGCGTTTTGACTGAACTCTAAGAAGTTTATAGAACATGTCTGTGTAACATGGTGCCTTACATGTGTTGTGATTATGTTAATTATTGCATTGAATTCAATTTGCGAGGCCGAAGCAGCTAATTATCATAAAACATGGTGTTTGAAATAACTGCAATATCGTAATAATTACCCCAGGAAATTCGACACGTTAGTAGACTGTATATCAGAATTTTACATAGTTTCGGAATGTGTAGAGGCATATAAAAGGTTGTATGCCAGTCAAGGTATTCACTAATGAAAATACAGTTTACGACTAGGTCATATGCAAATTACAATGTAACAGTTTCTCATTGGTGGAAAACTAGAACAAAAGTGAAAATAGACAGCTAGCCGCTGAAAAACCAATTATTAACAACAATTGAGTTGGATTGGACCAAATTTCACAGGGAAGTTGCATAGATGGTCATCTATCTGTCAAAGTTAAATAAATGGTATGACTAGCTCAGACTGTATAAGTATTAAACAAGATTTGAAAATAGGCTTTCAATGAACATTTTATTAATCTTTAGCCTGCTATGGGTGGATGAGTGAATACCTATGCAAACAGTTTGGATCAAGATGAGAAGTGGAGTAACTCAGCGTCTCATCAGGACCCAAACTGTTTGACATGCTAGTTGCATTTTGGTAGACAAATTGATTATAGCTTGATTATTGAAATAATAGTAGGTGAAGAATTCTGTAAAGATATTTTGCTCAGCAGGCTAAAGGTTAATAACATATTATTGATGGAATGGAATTGGATCAGACTTTTTAGGAATGGGCAATAGAAAGAAATAATTTTTTTTAAATGTACATATTTTTTGTGGTTGATTCGTATACATGTATAACCTGTATTTCAGTTTGACTATTGAAGATGTGGAGGGGTATGAGAGCACAAACAGTGATTCAGACTACGAATATGAAGACAGCCTCAACATTACTATAAGGTTTGGCTGAAATCTTAATGTCTGTAATTTCAAATAAGATTTTGCTATGCCTGTTCCCATCAAAGAGTGGGGTACATATTGTTTCAAACATGGCATGCATGTGCAACTTATGGAGGCGAACATTTTTAAGGGTCACTTATAAGGATCAAGGTCATAATCAATGTCAGTGGTCATATGGGGGATAGTGTTTCAAACACACACACACATATTGGTTTAAAGAAATATTACATTAAAAGGAAAACTGAATAACATTTTGAATGGATGTTTGGGTTCCTCAATAAGACTTGATTTGAATACAACTAGGGTAGTATGTTTTCAGTTTATTAAGTTATTTGGGGGTCTTCTATTTTCTAAGACCAAGTGTGTCACCGACTCACCATCTTGGTGTTTTAGTAGCAAAATACATTACCTGCTGTGAAATATGCTTAGGTTATTTGATTTAACCTTATGACCGGAATAAAAAAGTACCGCATATACCGTATGGCCCGCCAGTTAGCCATACCTCATTATAAATGCTCCCAGCATTCCACAATTAAGATCATTGGTTATTTCCGGTCGGCCATTAACGTCAACGTTTATTAGCCTCCCGAGTTTTCAACCTTGCTAGCTGTCTGGGTCTATTCGACTTTTTACAGTCCTTGCCTGCAGTTTCCTTACCGGATTCTGTATCCTACCATAAAACTTATACACAGATTATACTGCATATACTTTTGTGTTTTATTTTCTTTGTTCTTGTGTAATCGGTCTCCCTTGTGCCTTCACAATGGCTTCTCGGCACAAAGCTTCCTGCGGACACTTTACCGCAGACTGGGATACACACTCCTCTGTGTGTTTCACCTGCTGCGAGTGCTCTGCAGAGGACCCTTGTCAGTTCTCTACTGCCTGGTCTTCTGAGACCTGGGGGTTAGCCTCTCGTCGAGGCTCTCAAGCTCGGGGTTCGTCTACCCCCGCCAGGTCGGACAGTGAATTTTCACGTAAACCAAAGAAACCTATTAAGAATATTTCTTCCAGCGGCTCGTTTTGGTCTACGACTCAGCCCATCCATCAACTAGCTGCCGTGAAAGTCCCGACTTCGGTCCCGGGACGAGGGTCCCTATTCCGACCAGGGAATATCCCTCTGCCAGTGACGTCACCGTCCGGTGCCTTTCACTTGCCTTCACCCGGCGGGGTCTCGCCAGGTTTACCTGGTCTACCTCTTCCAGGTCACCCGGTGCTTGCCACCGCTCTGACTGGATCCGGGTATATAGCTTCTCCGGCTAAACAGGTCAGCCACCTATCTAGGTCAACCACACCTGTTTCTGGAAAATGCACTCTCGCTCCGGGTCAACCGGCAATCGCGAATCCAGTGCATAGTAGCATTTCAACGTCTGGCCTAACTAGGTCAACCAGCGTTGGGTCAACCAGTATAACTAGGTCAGCCACGCATGCTACAACCGGTGCGATAGTAAATTCTTCCCCAGTGTTTTACACTGGTCAGACAAAGGCAACCGGTGTTAAGGTAAGTTGTTCCTCGGATGTTTCCTCCGTGAACACAAATAATTTCTTTGGATCCATTTCGAGTGTGTCTGCCAATAATGAAACAACACACCCTTTCTTGTCTATTGAACAAACTTCGACAAATTTTGTTCCTGACTACACTCTTAGCTCTGCTGAGCTGAGTTGCCGAGCAGAATCTCCTTCGCCTATTAGACCCTCTAGGTCTCATAAACGGCGTCGGTATTCTTCTTCTTCTTCGTCCTCGGACTCTGCCTATCGTCACAGACGTCGGCACAGTTCCTCTTTTTCTTCGGACGACAGTCGCCGCTCGCGACGCTCTCGGCACAGGCGCCGATCTAGTTCTAAAACTAGACATCGGCGCCATAAGAGGCATAGGTCTTCGTCCTATGACTCTCCCCCGGCTCGCTCCCGCCCTCATCAGGGATCCCGTGTCCATCAGGATCTACCTATCCAGACGTAGATCTCTGATAAGCAGGGGACGTCTTTTAACCAGACTTCTGATCCCCTCTTGAGCCGGTCCCCCTTTTTTTATGACCCTAGGGTCTATTCAACGGGGAATTATTCTTTGGACCCTCCTGTTCCAGTTGCTTTGCAAGCTACTGTGTCGGGTCCTCCGGTCCCTAGAGTCCCGCCTACGGCCACCAGGCCAGACCAGGATCAGGATGATGTTTTATCCATTCTTGCTAACCCAGAGGACCCTTTCTTTCAAGAATTGGGTACCCAGGGTAATTCTGAATTAGAAGACTCTCTCTCATCTTCTCTTGAAGAGCCCGAAAGTCACTCTAATTCTTTTGACACGGCCTGTGAGGACTGCTTTGCCATCCTCCCGCCCTCTGTCTGCCCTAGACCCCAGCCTATGTGTCAAAGTGGAGTAGTTTCTTCGATCCTTTTCCTTCAGACACAAAAAGGTGAAACGGTTGGTCCGAATAAATCTTGACCGGCCCTCCCTCCTTGTCGGGGTCTAGCCACTTGCCTTCCTGACATTGACACGGACTTCCGTTCTAGGCCGAAGGCGCCATCTTGGTGTTTTTGAATGATATACACGACCTGTAGCAAGTTGCTTCATAACATAAATTAAGGAATTTAACTCTTTCCCTGTTGCAAATTCATATAAGATATAATGATATCATAAATATTTATTAGTTGTGGCATATATATATGTAGCTGGGTAGAGATTGTAACCATGTTACATTTGGTGCGCAGCGTAAACAACCGGCAAGTTGATTTATATGAAGAAGATTTGTAATAATAAGAAACTTGTGGAGTGTTCTTTGAGTATGAATTTGGTGCGAATTCTTTGTAGAGGGGGTGAGTGTAGCCTGGTAGAGAATGTAGTGAAACAGGTGATAGGCTTTAGATTGTTTGGCTTGGTAGCTTAGTCAGTAGATTGTTTGCATGGTAAGCCAACCCTTACAGAATATTCTTATATGTCCCATATATGTTTGACTTATATGTGGCATATAAGGCACATATATGGGACATGTTGGGATTTTAAATGCAAATGAGATATATGGGCATTATATGTCACATATATGGGAGCATGCGAAGTCAATACAGGAGGTAGCCCTATATCCCCCATATATGCGAGTTATAGGGCACTAGCCCTACAACTCACATATATGCCCCATATATGGGACTTATATGTCAGTTATATAGATTGTAAATGCCCCATGCCTGGGGCATATATCAGTTATATGGGACATATATGTCCCATATATGTCAGCTATAAGGGACATATATGTCAGTTATATGGGACATATATGTCAGTTATATGGGACATATATGTCAGTTATATGGGACATAGATGTCCCATACATGTCGGCTATAGGGCAGCTAGCTGTCCATGGCTAAGGGGTTACAGCTATAGTGTACGTCGTCCAGACAGCTGTCTGGTCTTGGTCTTCTCTGTCTGCCAGTATGAGAAAATGTTTGATTATTAGGGAGAGGGTTAAACATTATCAGTCCCTTAGATCAGCAGTTAATAATTTATTATTTGAAGCCCTTATATTGAGATATTGGTTATTAGCAACATGAAAATATCACTGAATTTCACCATCAAATACACATATTGTAAAATTTATGCACATTATGTAAAAATAAAAAAAAAACTTGGAAAGTAAATTGTTCATCATTTATAAATTGAAAAGTCTTGTTTATCCACAATATATGCGCAACTAGCCAAATCAAGTGTTCAATCTACTATAAGCAGCAGTGTTATCATTTTTATACCCCCGCCTTTAGGGCATTAAGTTTTACCGTTGTCTGTTTGTTTTGTCAAAGATTTCTTGACTAGTAAGCTGGAATGATTTGATATTTGCTCTGAAGCATAATCGTAGTGAGTTGTACTGTGTCTCCCCTTTTCAGGTCTGTCGTTCATCTACTTCCTGTTCGCCAACACTTGATTGAATTTTGGTGATTGTATAATGATTGTTCAATTTAGAAAAACCTGGCGTAGGCATTTGTGTCCCCTGGACATATTTTCTTTACGTCTGGGTTTCATGGGTTTCAACTTTTGGTTGATTGCCTGGATGAAGTCTTTCTCTGGAGTCTTGCATATTTTTTTTCTTGCACATATTCTGAAATTTAAGGAAAAAAGAGAACATTGTAAATATTTAAATTCTTGCCCACCTGATGTGAATTTAAAAGACTGTGGATGAACTTTGCAAAAATTATTGGATCTTAAATCTTCTAGATGTTCACCCTGCACTTTATCCGTATATCCAAGGTGTTTGACACTCGGATATAGATATATATATAGCAAAATGTTGGATTTTTTTTAAAAATTGTACCCAATATATTCATCTTTGCAAACGGTGTAGATCCAGATAAAGAAGCTCTGAAGGAGCAATCTAATCTGGGTGTACTCAATAATTTGCTTGACAGAATATTGAATTCTATTGATTGAAAATAAGTAAAAGGTTAATAGTTGCATGTAAAAAGGTTACTGAATCTTTCATCAACTGTAAAGTTAAGTTCTACTGTTTTTGATGTACAGAATAACGGCAATAATTTAGCAGCAATTGTGTGAATCCTATAGCTTTTTGTGTGAGAGATATTCAGCTTAGAATGAAAGTCCTGTTATATAATTTTTAAATGTTGCATCATGTATTTCACAGCCTAAAGAATTTATTCATCCCCATTCATCCTCAAATTATTGATTTATTGCCTCTATTCCCTGTATTTTAAGTCATTTTTTATTGTGCCATCTTATTGTGTATTGGTGTATAGTTGTCGTTGATATTTGTATTAATTTTATATTCTAATTCTTTATACATTAGAATCTTTATCAGATGCATTAAAACACATGCGAATTAGATATTGAGTTACCAGTCACTCAAAATGCTGTTTTCACTTACTTGTTATGGCGTTAATATAACACTCCTTCCATCCAGGGCTGGCTTCTCCTCTGACAGAGCTCCTAGACATTACTTCATCTGAGAAGTACTCTGCATAACAGGCGAGTTAGTGCAGTGTCACTTCCTTTTGATGTCCAGCTGAGGGACAGAGATCTTTCCACCATATCCCGGTAGCAGATCTGCCTCAACATCTATGTTGCCAGCCTTAAATTTAAACATAATCCAATAAGCATTACACTACGTACAGTACTAAAAAGTACTATATAAGATTTGATGAGTCTACTTCAAGACATGACATGGGTTTTTAAAAGTGTCACAGCAAGACATCAGGAAAAGATTTCAACTACATTGTATATATTATTGTTGCAGAGTGAACTGTAAGTCTGTTTCAAACAGTGTAGATCTTCATGAAAATGTATCTGCTAACATTGGTCAGTCAAGTTTGCATTAGCCCAAACGACCACTGAACTTCATTAAAATATTATTCATAAACACTGCAAGTATTTTTTTTTCTAATGAAATTTTCATTAAAATGCCTTTTATCAACCCTCGTCTATATTGCTGATTATAATCTGCGTATGCCTTTGTCGTGTTGGTCCGAATTTCGGCCGAAACGACCAAGGCCGAAAGGGACTGGGTCCGAAACCATCCGAGACCTTGTTGATGTTGTGCGTGAGCTTTCCTGTCGATGCATATGGTTGGGTTGTGAAGAGGAAGTGTCCGCTGACACTTTGTTAAAAGTGCATGATTTAATGAATGCTTGTATTAATGTTGAATTTGAAATACAATTTCTAGACGAGTATGCGCTAAACCGGGATAACCGACAGTCATAGGTTAGGCCATCGACTTTCGTCAAAAACTCAAATTTCCGACTTAAAAAAATAATAATAAGTGGTGTTTTATATACTGATACTCACCATTCATTCTTGCATGTACTTTCTGTAGCATGTGGTGGATGTTTTCATTCAAATCGAGTCGAATTTCTTTGTCGAGAGACAACGTCGATGTATTGAAAACTTTCAAAATGGCGCTGGGTCGGATTAACGTGTGACCCCGAAAATTTGAATATTGCGGGCCGGATGCAATATGGTTAAACTTGTTTCAGAAATATGAAATATACATCAAAATAAAGCTAAAATTGTTTTTTCGTATGGTATATGGTGCATTTTGAAAAAAATTATAAAATTTCGGACAAAATGGTTCCAACTTCGAGGGACTATATCTTTGCGTAGGAATAATCAAAATTTATGCACCAACTTGCAGCCTGACCTTTAATATGATTGGTCACACCCACAACTGTATATATGAAAGCATGCAATCCCCCCCCCCCCCCCCCCCCCCCCCCGGATAAAAAAGGGGCGTGTTAAAAAAATCAGATTGATCTTGTGTCAGAATTATGTAAAGACATTTATGGTCAGTTAGTTACATTAAGTACACAATTCTTAGAATTTTGATACCCATAAGTCAGTTTGGTAAGGGTTATTCAACCTGTATATAATACAGACCCTGATTCCTGTAGGAGCTGTCTAATCAGGGTCTTCACTATTTACAGGTAGGTTAATCTAAGGTATATTGACATGAACAGCAATTAAGAGAAAGGTTAATTAATATGTTGGAGTAAGACAAAATATTTAATAGTATATATATATAATTTTTAAATTATGTATATAATTATAATATATTATGTAAACGATTTTATTGGATAGATCTTGAAATTCTGAGAATGCTCTATTTATCACAATGGTTTCATACTTCTGTCACAGAGTTATGAAAATGATGTTGATAAAGATTTGATTTATGAAATATTAATTTATAGAGCTTTCAGAAATTGTAGATTTGGGTACAGTATAGAGTCTGCATTGATAGTGAGTTAACTGGTCACATGTTAACTGATTGATCTCTGAAGACTCAGCTTTCAGGAAGTATAGATCCTGCTTAGTGCTTGGTAATCTGACTTATCAAAATATAATTAGTTTACAAAAGAGCTAATGATATCTGTCTTTGACTGCCTGGATGTAAGTAAACAAACATTAGGTCAGTCTGGCCAGTATGTGCAAATAAGAGTTTGTTAAGCAGTGGCTAAACCTCTAAAGATGACACTAAGAGGCAAACAAAGATTTAGGTTTGGAAGGTCTGGAGACAACAGATTAGTATGAGAGGTAGTAATTAGGGTAATTAAGAGTTTGTACAGAATGAAAGATAGATGATGAAAGATGAATAGAAGAAGATGGTTGGTTGATATGAATTATGTGTGGGTGTGGCTAGAATCTGGAGAATTGAGAGAGAGTTGAAGCTGAAAGAGTGAAGAGAAGAGAGTTGAGAAGGAAATGAGTTACAGGACAGTCATGTGAGAATAAGTAAAGAGAAGAGTTGAGTTTAGGGTCTGGGAGAATGAAGGATAGGGTTAAGAAGAGTAAGAGTCAAAAGTGAAGAGAGTCAAGGTATAAGGAAGAACTTAGGAAGTAAAGAAGGAAGGACAGAATAAGAAATTAGAAAGTTAAAGTGAGATTAAGAAGTAGATAGATTAAGTTAAAAGGTGAACTGGATAAACTGATATGATATTAATGATTAAAAGATAAACTCACAAGAAGCGAGTAGCTTATGAAGTAATTCCCCGTAACGAGAAAAGGAGCTCGGTCATATAATGGTGGAGAATCCGGGTAATGGACTTGTGAATTAAGGAAAAAGGAATCAGTCAAAATGCCAAAGCTGGATATGCGAAGTGACTTTAGGTATGAAATTGGAGAGTGTGCGGAGTTCTTCCTGAAAACTTTTGTGAAGGCAGCAGAACTAAGCAAATGGTCAGAGGAGCAGAAATGTCTGCAACTCAGTCTTTCCCTACCAAAAGAGGGACAGGCTTGGTATATGACTTTGGAGGAGGAAGTCACAGATAACTTTGCGAACTTTACAGAGGCATTTCTAGAAAGATTCTCATCAGATGAGTCATACTCTTCAAAGTTTGCCAGGTTTGTTGAGTTGAAGCAAAACGGAGAGCCTGTGACAACGTATGTCGAGAAGGCCAAGCAGTTGGGAAAACAGCTGAAGAAATCGAACGACGAAATTTTTGACCATGCTGTGCATGGACTAGATAGAGACATTAAACGAGTGGTGAAACTAAAGGAGGCGACCAACTTACATGAGTTGGTGAAGGCGGCCCAGCTGGTGGATAAGGAGCCAATGGAATCTATAGACATTGAAAAACGCTCAAATGTATATAGTGCTGGACCGAGGGACAATATGCAGGGCTGGAGGTATGGACTTGACAGGAGGTCTGAACAGTTTGACAGACAAAACCATAGGAGCCATTTCAAAGGACAAACACCGTGCAAATGTTGTGGTAAGTACAGCCACAAATTCTTTGAATGCAAATTTAAGAATGCCACTTGTTTTAAGTGTGGAAAAGTAGGACATCTAGCAAGAACACACACAAATTTTAGAAAATAGGGACACGCGCCTGTCCCACAAGAAAAACTTGGGGATAGGCAAAAATGGGTAAAATCAAAAAGGGAAAGATATGATGTTGGTAAAACAAATCAAATTGGCTGTGAAAACAATTTAGTTGACATTAGATTAGGAAAATTTTCTGTTCCTGCAATGTTAGACAGTGGCGCATCAATTTCTTGTTTGAGTCTTAATATGTATAAGAGAAGTGGTCTAGATAGAGAGTATGAAATTCAAGAATCTGATCTAAAGTTTGCGCAGACAGTCAATGGAACCAACATGAAGGTTTTAGGCAAGATTGTTATTCCCATAACTGTCTGTAGATTAACACTGACACAAACATTTTACATTTTTCAAAAGCTGAACACCTCAGTTATTTTAGGCCGTGACTTTTTGAAGGAACAGAAAGCTTGGGTAGATTTTGGTAGTGACACATTACAAATTCAAAATGGTCTGGTAATTACAAAAATGTTTTCCTCTCCAAAGAAGGCTAGCTTGGCACGTCTTATCAATAAGATTAGTATTCCCCCTCAGTCTGTTACAGTTGCAAAAATAAAAGTCAAGGGACAAACAAACGGCCAGTTATCTGTAATTGAACCTATTAGAACTTTACCCAATACAAATCAGGTAATAGGTGCTAGGGCAATCACAAAGATAAACAAGGGATCTTCCTGCATGCAAATAATGAATCCAACAGATCAATGGGTACATCTGAGATCAAATGAACCAGTAGCTAGGGTAGAGAGAGTTTCTGAGGATAGTGTGACAGAGGAGAGTGTTGAGACAGTGAACAATTTGAATGAAGGTGCATGCAAGAAAACTGATAAACAATATGTTGAAATTGCAAAGTCCCTAGGGATAGATTTATCAGACTCAAGTTTAAATGAGGAAGAAAAGCACAGAATGATGATTTTTCTTGGTAAAAATAGAGATGTTTTTGCTATGAGTACTTCAGAATTAGGTCACAACAAGTACTTTCCTCATAGAATAGATACTGGAGATGCACAGCCAGTCCGAAAACGTCCATATAGGGTTAGTCCTGAGCAAAGGATGGAAATTGAACGTCAAGTAGGGGATCTTGAACAAAATGGTGTCATTAGTCCATCAAATAGTTTATGGCAGAGTCCTGTAGTACTTGTTAGAAAGAAAAATGGAGAATTTAGGTTTGCAGTTGATTTTCGTCAGGTAAATCGGGTTACTCGACCTATGAACTTTCCAATCACACATTTTCAAGATGTTATTGACTCTTTAGGTCAGTCAAAATCTAGCTTGTATTCGGTACTTGATATGGCTCAAGGATTTTTCCAGATAGCATTAGACCCTGAAACTAAGGACCGCACAGGATTTGTTACACATCAAGGTGTATACGAGTTTAACAGGCTACCATTTGGATTAATGAATAGTAGTTCCGCTTTCAGTATGGTTATGAATGAGGTTTTGAGAGGAATAAATTACAAGTTTGCTCTGGTCTACATTGATGATTGTCTGATTTTCAGCAATTCCTTTGATGAACATTTGCATCACTTGTCAGAAGTATTTGAGAGGTTTCGAAAAGCAAATTTGAAGTTAAAACCCAGTAAATGTATGTTTGCTGCAAAGGAAGTCAAGTTTCTAGGGCACATTTTCAGCCAGGAAGGCTTATCAGTAGACCCAGAGAAAGTCTCAGCTGTTACAGACTATCCTCGGCCCAAAAATCAAACAGGTGTAAGGTCATTTTTAGGGTTAGCAAACTATTACAGGCGTTTCATCAAAGACTTTGCTAAGATTGCAAAACCTATGAATGATCTCTTACGCAAAGATGCAGTGTTTGAATGGAATGAGTTGTGTGATAGGGCATTTGAGATGTTGAAAAACAAGTTGACCTCTGCCCCCATACTTGCATTTCCTGATTTTGAAAAGGAGTTCATTTTATATACAGATGCAAGTCATGTAGCAATATCATATATATTAGGGCAGACAGATGAGAAAGGCAGAGAGAGAGTTATATCATACGGTGGTAGATCATTGCGCCCAGGCGAGAGAAACTGGGGAATAAGTGATTTAGAAGGGTTAGCTCTAGTAGAAGGGATCAGGCATTATCACACTTACCTAGCTCATAAAAAGTTCACTGTAGTAACTGACCATGTAGCATTGAGAACTTTGAGAAGCAATAGAACTAGTGGTAGACTTGAAAGATGGGCAGTTTTCCTACAAGGATATCAATATGAAGTAGTGTATAAAGCTGGGAAACTCCATACAAATGCTGATTCACTATCTAGAAGACAGTATGAGAGTGAGAAGAATGAAAAGAATGGGGAGAAAGATGCAGATGATGTAGATGTAGATCCCCAGGTATTTTCGATACACAGTAGTTCTGATACACAGGTAGATATACAGGTAGTGATAGAGTATACACTCGAATATACAGAAGAGCAGAGTCCTGTGGTTAGCTCAGTAGGTACTAGGTGTGAATCTGATACACTGTCAGAAATGATATATGCAACTGAGGCATATGAGAATTTGGATCCCACTAAGCACATGTTAGAAATTAGTGATTTGACCCATGAGAAGCTTAGGGAGGCACAATTAGCAGATGACGATTTTTCTCCCATGTTTGCATATAAGGAAAATGGTTTGGTACCAGAAGATAGAAGTATTGCAAATAGACTAGTGGCTGAGGCACAGTTCTATGAATTAGACAATGGCATCTTATATCATTTATATCATCCTAGGTCAAAGGGTCATAGATGGGAAAATGTTAAAAAGCAAGTAGCCGTTCCAAATAAGTTCAGAGATGGCGTTTTAAAGTCATATCATGATGCACTGAGTGGTGGTCATTATGGCATTGAGAGAACATATGAGGCAATACGGTTGAAATTTTTCTGGCCGTCTCTCTATAAGGATGTTAAGGTTTACTGTCAGTCATGTCAGTCATGTCAGCAAGCAAAAAGATATATACACCATAAGAAGGCTATGTTACAACCTTTACCAATTGGTGATATTCTGTCAAGAATACATGTTGATATACTAGGTCCTCTTCCCAAAACTGATGAAGGATATAAGTATGTTTTGCTTGTAGTAGATTCGTTCTCAAAATGGAGTGAGGCATTCCCTCTATTTACAATGGAAGCTAGGGAGGTAGCATGGAAACTCTATGATGAAATCATATGTAGATATGGCTGTCCGCAATCCATTTTGACTGATAGGGGTGCAAATTTTGTCTCAAAGCTGATGAAAGAATTATGCAGTATTTTCAAGATTAGCAAGATAAACACCAGTAGTTATCATCCTGCTACAAATGCAGCAGCTGAACGCATGAATAGTGTCATTTTGCAAAGGCTTAGAATTTACTGTAACAAGAAGCAAACAAATTGGGCACAACTTTTACCAAGTATCATGCTTAGTTACAGGGTTAGTCCAAATATTGACTCCACAGGATATTCACCTTACTATATCATGTTTGGTAGACAATGTAGATTACCTTTAGATACTGCTCTGATTCCGACAGAGACTGCAGGTACAACTCATGAACAGCATTTAAGGCGTATCATAGAAAATCAAACTGTATGTAGAGAGTTAGTGAAAGAGAACATTGCAAAGGCTCAGGCAAAATATAAGAAAAACTTTGACAAACATGCCAAAGAGGTAGAATATCAGGTCCGTGACCATGTATGGTTATATAATCCTAGGACAGAGCCTGGCCTATCTCCTAAGCTAGCAAAAAGATGGACAGGTCCATTTTACATTGCAGAGAAAATAGGCAAGGTGAACTATAGGCTCAGAGATTTGAAAACTCATTTAGCTGTTAAGAATATAGTCCATGCAAATAGGTTGAGACCATATTTTGACCCTAACCTGAGACCCACTAACCCACCAGTAGAACTAGGGAATAGGGATGTTGTACAGTTAGAGCTAGAAGAGCAAGAAAGTACAGTAGTGGAAAATCAGGCTGAGGAAAAGCCACAGATAAATGACCAGAATCAGAATCAGGTTGAAAAAGTCTGGGACTTTGAGAGAATTTTGCAGGCGGCAAATTACAAGGGCCGCATAGTGTACAAAATAAGGTACAGAGATGAACAGGGCAAAAGTAGAACAATTTGGCAGTATGCGGATGAACTTCCTGAAGAAATCAGAAAAGACTTTCACATAAAGTACACATTTTCAGGAAAGGTCCGTAAACGCCCTCATATAAATGTGTAAAGTTATTAATATGTTATATGTATCGTCTTACAGAGACGATTATATAGATGAAGCAATGCACATAAAATAATTAGCATAAGAGATAAAAGAGTAAGATAAGGAGATTATAGCAAAAGCAACCCTTCCACGGCACTAACCTGAAGCATTGTGTTAAATGATCAAGTTAAAATTTACACATTGAATTGTAGTTGTACCTGTTAAATTTCAAAATCTGGCCAAACATATTAGAGATATTTTGGGGGGTTGGGGAAAGTGCAATACATTTCAAATAGTCTAAAGCTTGACTTATCTATTTTCAACAATTGTTATTTGTGTTATATGCATCATGTGGAACTCAATCAATTATAGATACTGCAACTTTGGGTGACTATGATATACATGTTGTATAGTCAAATGTTAAAATGTACTTTGCAAAGGAAACCGGTTTCATGAGTATGACGCAGAGATTAAAGGAATCTTGTGTTTTAAGAATAAGATATTATATGTGCCAATATGATAAGGCAGTTTTTTTAATTATCTGTTCTTATGCAAATTTGCAGTCAATTATTGAGTTTATAATGTATAACGGGGTTTGCAGGATCAAACTATTGAAAAGCCTTTTAGAAGTTTGAAGCATTGAAGATGATATAAAAATAGTGTGTTCTTACTAGTGGTGCTTGCTAAGAATATTATTTCATTATATGTAGATATATGTGTTAGTAAAATATCAATGATATTACATAATATATATTGCAGTGGCATTTTAAGTTTGCAGTCAGAACAATGGCTGTACTTACATTATCACAGTCAAAGTGATATGTAATATGCAATGTGATTCTTGTGTTGAAATTTGATGACAATTGATTAAATAACTGTGAAGAAGTGAACAATGAAAACTTTTCATGAAATGGAATATGAATATTTTCTGAAACAAAGAAACTGATCCATGAACGATTTAACATCTGATGATGATGAAATATGAACTATTGAATACTTAGAACTGTTGATTACCTTATGAATATGATGTTTTACATTTATGTTGATTTCTTTATTTGATTTGATTGTATCTATGTTCACCTTCATCCATTAATTGTGTATTTCATTATCATGAGTATAAATGAAAAGACTGATGTTATGTAATCTTGATCAATTTGCGGAGCAAATTATTTTGGGAGAGCGAGGATATGTCACAGAGTTATGAAAATGATGTTGATAAAGATTTGATTTATGAAATATTAATTTATAGAGCTTTCAGAAATTGTAGATTTGGGTACAGTATAGAGTCTGCATTGATAGTGAGTTAACTGGTCACATGTTAACTGATTGATCTCTGAAGACTCAGCTTTCAGGAAGTATAGATCCTGCTTAGTGCTTGGTAATCTGACTTATCAAAATATAATTAGTTTACAAAAGAGCTAATGATATCTGTCTTTGACTGCCTGGATGTAAGTAAACAAACATTAGGTCAGTCTGGCCAGTATGTGCAAATAAGAGTTTGTTAAGCAGTGGCTAAACCTCTAAAGATGACACTAAGAGGCAAACAAAGATTTAGGTTTGGAAGGTCTGGAGACAACAGATTAGTATGAGAGGTAGTAATTAGGGTAATTAAGAGTTTGTACAGAATGAAAGATAGATGATGAAAGATGAATAGAAGAAGATGGTTGGTTGATATGAATTATGTGTGGGTGTGGCTAGAATCTGGAGAATTGAGAGAGAGTTGAAGCTGAAAGAGTGAAGAGAAGAGAGTTGAGAAGGAAATGAGTTACAGGACAGTCATGTGAGAATAAGTAAAGAGAAGAGTTGAGTTTAGGGTCTGGGAGAATGAAGGATAGGGTTAAGAAGAGTAAGAGTCAAAAGTGAAGAGAGTCAAGGTATAAGGAAGAACTTAGGAAGTAAAGAAGGAAGGACAGAATAAGAAATTAGAAAGTTAAAGTGAGATTAAGAAGTAGATAGATTAAGTTAAAAGGTGAACTGGATAAACTGATATGATATTAATGATTAAAAGATAAACTCACAAGAAGCGAGTAGCTTATGAAGTAATTCCCCGTAACGAGAAAAGGCTTCTATAATTTTCCTGAGTTATAGTGCTCCTTTTCGGTAGATTTATTCAAATAGGTTGTGTCTAAAATTAGCCTATGAAGGAATGGGTTAAACAGTCTTGCAGAGTTTTCTAGCACCATTTCATCAAAAACAGCTTAACCCTGATGTAGATATTAATATTTTAATTTAAAAAAACAAACCCACCACACCTTGTTATTCTTCGAATAATGCTGGTCATTTTGATACCCATAACGTGGGTTTAAAATTGGAAATTAAATATTGCATTTTCTTTTTAACAAAAACCTGACCATTTGCAGACTTAGAAATTTTCAGGGTCTTTTTTCTGAAGACAGATAGCCAAAATTTCTAAGTTCTCACTGCCGTCCTCTGGATGCCAGTAACATATAACTCCCCTATACAACCCTTTACAATTCATATAACTGACATATATCGACCATATAACTGGCAGAGGGCTCCCAAAGATTTTTAGTTCCCCTATACTAGACATATATGGGACATATATCTCAACATATAACTGCCCTATAACTTTCCTATAACTATAACTGACATAGACACTATTTATATGGGCCTTATATGGCCCTTATAAGGCCCTTATATGGCCCATATATGTTCCATATATGTTTGTGATCGGAATTTTGGTAAGGGAAAGGCCCTAGGGAAAAGTCTCAGTCAAGTCACAACTTTTCACTATGTTACATATACACAGGGTTATTTGGTATTGGTAAAAACTGTATAGTTAAATCTATTATAATTTCATAATTAACGGCATTTCGAAAGGAATGTTGACCCATTAACCCCATGCTGTGTTTTTTGGGAGCTGACTGTCAGACATCTTATACACAAACTTATAAGGCGGGCTACCATCACAGAGGATCAATGTATAATTGCATAACTTTATCTCTTATGGCTATTTGGAACCTGACTGGATACTGCAGGATCACAGCTGGATACTGTGTATATGGGGGGGGGTCACTTATATAAGGGGCTTTGAAATGCCTTTAAACAGAGCAGACCCTGATCAGACAGCTTCTAAAGGAGCCCTCTGGTCTAGGTCTTCTCTGATTAAAAAATGGTTATTGTTTTTGCGAAGGCATGAAAAGGTTTTGGTATGAAAGAAAGGGTTATCTAAACAATCTTTAGCAATCATAGTTATTGTAATGTTGTATCTGTTATGGTAATAATGTGTTTCAGATGTATTTGATCTTCCACATTTCAGTCCCAGTATCCCTGAAGATGTGAAAGAAATTTCCATAGCTGATGAGCTGTTTGGTGATGCTACTGATGATGATGATGAAGATAAGGATGAACAACAGGTTGAAGAGATGCACATTAGTAAAGGTGTTGAAAGACTGCTGACAGCAGCAGATTCAGAGACAGCAGTTGACCAGTCTGTGTACATTTGCTTCAAGAAATCTCTACTAACCCTGGCCAGTCTCAATATTCCTCAGAGATGCACAGAAGCTAAGTGTGAGAACCTGGTGAAGGTGTTCGAGAAAACTGTTGGTTCAGATTTATACTTCAAATGGGCAAGTCACCATATATTTATAATAAGATAAAAGAATTTCATAACTTGGTTCTAATTAACAGTCATTGGTATCTCGGAATTTATACACTAATTCTGGATTTTTTATAAAATGATTTCATCATAAAATTACCAAAGTGCTGTGTTCGCACTACTTACAAATGGTAGTAAGCAGAATGGAGAAAAGTACCTGTAAAGCAATTGGATTGAATGATAACAAATTTATTTTGATATCTGAGGACCCTACTGCATTGTCATAAATCAAGACTGTAAAAAAGGTACAAGATGAGATATACCATACAGAAAATGTATGCATTGTAGCATGTCCACTTTGAAATGTCATTGTTAAGGATATAGTTACCCTTTTTCTCCATGAAAATTCTTGTAATTTATAATTGTAACAATTAGCTGCATTTTGATCATGGCAATTGCTACCATGGCAAAATGATGTCTCTGTAACATTGTAAGGAAAACACAGCAGACCGTGATCAGATGGTTCCTACAGAAGTCAGTTGTTCTGGGTCTACTATGTTTGCAAAGGCATAAAATGTATAATTATAGAGTAAAGGTAACTCATATACATTTTCAGGCATGTGAATCTGGCCATGTCAACTTTAACTGGTGTTCACAGCCTGTTCTAAGAAGGGGTTTGCATGCAGGTGACCTCACATCTGCCAGTGTTTTATTCTTGGGGAACAATTACCAGAAGGTCGCTCTGATGGCTGCTTTTATGAAGTTGCCAGTCGTAATGAGGTCAAGTTTCCACCGCATACAGACAAATTACCTTGTGCCAGCCAGAGCTCCAGATAAGATGCGTAAATTAAAATATTTTCAAGTGTAACTTCTTTATTTCTCCACCAAACCCTATGCTGTGACCACTCTTTAGAATCGTCTCAAAGAGACGATTCTAAAGAGTGGTCACAGCATAGGGTTTGGTGGAGAAATGACGACTCTAGTATTTGAGTACGCACAGTTATCTGTAGCTCTGGCCAGCTGTAGAAGGACTTTGGAAAGAACACCAGAGGCATCGATTGCAGGCAATTAGGGATGGGTCTGGTGAAATAGTAATTGCAGGTAGATAAAGCTTCTATATCTTTTGTTTTACATATGTATAGCTTATTATTTATTGTGCCCACAGATCAGATATTGATATTGTGTTTGCCCTGTCTGTCTGTTTCACATTGGTCATAGCTTTTGATCCAGTACAGATAGAAATTTCATATTTGGCATGCATATGTATATGTATCTCACAAAGCCGCACATTTTGAGGGGTGACATGTCAAGGTTATCCTTCAAGGTGAGAGGTCAAATAAATAGGTCAACTCACGGACTTTATCATAAGCCATAACTTTTGAACCAGTAGAGATAAAATTCTGAAGGGTGGTGATCCTCCAAAATCAAAAATTGCAACACAAAAAGAAAAAAATGCAGACTCGGTTTTATTGAGCCTGTTCATGAGCAGTAATTGAAAGTTCAACACTGCTCACGCCCCCTAGCACCGGCTTAAGCGGTATTCAATTTTCAGAACAAGAAGTACTGAAATTCATGATCTCGAAGGATCAGAAGGTATAACAACACTGAGAATGAAGTACAGTCGAATCGTGATAACTCGAACCTCCAATGGACCCCGAACCAAGTTCGAACCAGCGCATCGTCCGAGTAGTTGCATTTACATTATCTCGGCCGCCATCTTAATTGGTGGCGTGAAACTTACGGTACCGTAAGTTATACTACATGGACGTTGCCTTGGGAATATTTGTCGTGTACATAATAATTATTGAATGCTGAAAGTTGCAACTGGTAGAGAAATAAAAACAAGAACGAAATTGAATTGACTTTATATTTTATTCATATATTAGCATATTTTACCATTCATAAATATACATTTTATAAAACAAAAACAGTGCATAAATGATTACATGGAAACAGTAGAATGCAAATAGTAAGACATGTATGTACAAACAAGGAGCCGATCATTTTGTAGTCTTTACTCTGCTGCTCACCTTTGCAAAAAGTTTGAATTCAGATGAAAAGCGGAGTAACTAAACACAACACATGTAGAATACAAATTTAGCATAATGTGTACTGCTACTTGTAGTGCAATTGTAATAGCGAGTGAATGAAATTGCAATAAGTGACTTTGTATTTATAGGCAACCCGTTATTCTATTAGCTTGTTGTTTGATCATAGTTAAAAACAAAAGTGACAAGTGTCAGGGCAGTTTTGACCATATGCATTAAACCCGTTCACTCGATAATCCGTGATCAAAGGGTTTCGAAATAGGTGTGAAAATCATGAAGTAGTAATAACCACAGCGCCGTGAAGTCTAAGCAGTGTTCGAGTGAACGTGTCAAAAACAAGGTAATTATTGGTTGTTAGGACCTGACAAACCGTCCCAATGATCGAATTATCCGATTTAACGAACGTCCAAGTGAAAGAATTGTTAATACATACAATTACTATGCAGACACGCTGAGACCTTTGCCTTTGGACGAGTTAAACCGTCAAAACGAGTGATGGAGATTCGACTGACCGCGATTCGACTGTACGGGGCGTCGTTTTATGGCCGCCACACAAGCACATATTTGGCATGCATGTGGATCTCATTTAGCTGCATATTTTAAAGGGGCACATGCCAAGGTCATCCTTCAGTGTCAAAGGTCAAATTGAAAAAGGGGCAGTGTGTTTCACAAACATATTTTTTGTCACCTGCCGAGAGGCAGTGTGTCACTTAGGGATCACTTTTCCGTATGTCTGTCCGTCCCTCTCTCCATCACTCTTTCTTTTCCTTTTCTTTATTGTAACACTTCTCTCAGGTGACACATGTGTTCCTTCATTGTTGGTTAAGTTTTATGTAAGGTCAATGTCTCAGAAACTGTCCAAATTTTGTATGCATGTTAACTATTACAAGGGGACCCATTGCACAAGGGCAGGTAACCCGGAAATCAATTTTGCTATAGTTATCTCCCCTTTACGGCTTAGAATTCCACTACACTATCCACCACTAAAGAAGTGGCTGTCTGCGGACAGCTTTTGTTAGCAGTGGAATGTTTTGAAAGCTAACTTTAATAATTTTTACAGGTGATGGCCGCATAGATTCACCTGGTCACTGTGCGCAGTATTGCACATATACAGCAATGGACGTTGACTCCAAAGAGGTTCTTTCGGTCCTTACAATTGACAAGAGGGAAACTGGGAAATCTAGTGTAAGGATGGAGAAGGAGGGATTCCAGCGAACTCTAGCCTTCTTCGAAGAGCAGGACATCATCATCAAAGAAGTTGTCACAGACGCACATGCATCTATAGCTGCTCTCTTAAGTAAGTATATGATGCTTTTGCCTGAAACTACTACACTGAATGAATCAAACTGTTGATAACAATCATTATTTCATGTAACCGGTTCTGCTGCCAAACAGATTTTGAATCCAAGTCTAAATAGTTGTCAAGACCGCAATATGTCAGAATTTGACTTGGGGAAATTTGGATTAATTTATTATCAGACACAGTCGCAAGCATTCAGACTCAGTCTCAAGTAAGGCTTGTAAACCGGTTTAAACCCCTGTGGTGTTTTTGCAAGTGACCGTGCTAAGGAGATACTCTCTTTGTGACCCTTCCTTTTATTTGCCTTGCGTCTTTGTGATTGTAATTTTGTTCATGTGTGGAGTGTTTGTCTCAGGTTCTTGTGTGTCTGTTGGTGTTTTCTGTGTTCATCTCTTGTGTGAGTGTGCGTTTGTGTGTGTCATGCTGTCTATCTGTGTTTTTGTGGTGGTTGCGTCTTGTATGTGGCTTTGCCTGCTTGACTTTACTGCTTTTCCATTTATCTCTGAGAGCTGTAGTTATAAGGGAAATATCTTATTATTTTTTACTAAACCTAAAACATTCAATAATAGTTAGTTGATAATGCACTTTGAAAAGAAAACCAAGTACATGTATCTTTAACCCCCTCCCCCTGATCTGATCCAGGGGCATATTGTCCCCCCCCCCCCCCCCCCCCGGATCTGGGGCTTTTTTTTGCCCTGTCTGTCAGCAACTTTAACATTGATCATAACTTTTGGACCTGTACAGATAGAGACTTGATTTTTGGCATGCATATGTATCTCATAAAGCCTCACATGCTGAGGGGTGACATGTTAAGATCAAGGTCACCCTTCAAAGTCAAAGGTCACATATACATGTATAGGTAAAATCAATGACTGTAACATTGGCCATAACTTTTGAACCAGTACAAATATAGACTTGATATTTGGCATGCATGTGTATCACATGAAGCTGCACATTTTTAGGGCTGACAGGTCAAGGTCATCCTTCAGGGTCAAAGATCAAATAAGGTGGGGCATAGTGTCTCACTAACACATCTTGTTAGTTATACTACTGGCATATAGTGTTACTGCCTTCCAATTTATGTCACAATGTTTGTCTAGAACATATCTCTTATACTTTGTGAAATATCATTTGTTTGTTCCGTGCAGATTAGCTTTTACTGTATCACCTTAGAGTACGAATTATGATCGTATTTCTCTCTCTACTTCATTAGTATATAAAGCAAGGGTCCAAAGTATCACCAAGCTAAACATTTAAGTCTGACAAAGCTACACCTGTTAAATATCATGTAAACATTTATCACTGTCTAAAGCCACAATGATTCATGAATAATAAATATTAAGATTTCATAATGCAGAAATTGGCTGATGCATCTAGGAACACATTTATTTCTTTCCAGGAAAAGAGCACCCAGGAATCAAGCATTCATTCGATGTGTGGCATGCAGCAAAGAACTTTGCAAAGAAGATCGTAAAAGTAAAACTTTTATTAATTTGCATTTTTACAAAAAATTTAGAATAAGAATTATGGTTATATTATAGTGTATGTCGGGAGGTTGGTTGGTGGTCAAACAGCACCAGACTTTCATTCTGCATGATAATTTATTTAAAGGAATGAAATATTCTAAAGGAACTTAGTTTGAATATTGCTTACATGGAGAAAAGGGTTGGGATTGCATTTGGGATCAGGGTGGTCGAGATAAAGGTAATTTATGAAAAAAATGGTTTCCTCACGATAACTTTAGTTACAAATTGTGTGTTTGTAGACAAATATTATCATGTTTAGTAGCTGTAATAATACCAAGACTGGCATCCCAGTTTAAAAGTGTTAGTTGCGATGTCTTGTCCGGTTTTTATAAGAAAAACTGTATGTCTGCAAAAGGTGTTCTATTTCGATCATTTATTTTATATGAGCTTATGTCACTCTAATATTACATTTGGACTATCAGATATCACTTGAAAATAGATATTTTTATTATTAATTATTTTGTCTCTACACAGGCGTCGCAAAAGAAAAACTGTAGTTTGCTGAAAAGTGTTGCAGGCACATCGTGAATCATTTCTACCACACATGTGAGGTGTCCCATTCAGTGGAGGAGTTTACAGTAATTATTATGGATTAGTTTTGTAAAGAGTACAATAATGTGAATCATATTAATGCTTTTGATACTGGCTGGCACTGAATGCGTTAAAAGCTAATACACCTACTCTAATATCAAAGCTACATGGATTATATTAAATGTTGCTTCATATAGGCTTAATTAGTCAAGCATCGGCCACTGGAGGGTGACTATAGGTTTGCACTCCATCATATCCCTCCATACTTCCACATGGGGGACAATGGATTACTTGAGATTACTTGCTTGTTTGTCATTGAGTTATATACAATTTGTATGCACTATATCACTTCATTTGTGTATGGCACAAATTGCAGTGATTCAGGCATAGAACCACCGACCTACCGCACGCCAGCTGGAATGCTCACACATGAATAATCCATGAAACCGCGAATCGGACAACAGTAGACGGTCTAAGAGACTATAACCACTGGGCCATCAAGTTTGTTATGTTACGACATTGATTTATTTGATAATTTTAGCTCGTCTGTATCGAAGAAATCAAGAGCTATTGTTGTAACTCTGGTGTCTGGGTCGTCGTCCGAAATCCTACTCGTGACCATAACTTCTTCAATTTTTCATTTTAACCTTCATTTTTAGTATGCATGTTCATCTTGACAATGACGACATGCGAGCGTTGCACCTGCTCTTGTTTTATTTAACTGTGTAAAACATTTTCAGGAAATATGGTTTGGTCTGCTACACCATGTAGTGAATGAGCATGAATGGACGCTTGACAGTGGCTGTTGTAGCCATGGGCCCCTAACAGATCAGAGGGAACTGGACATGATGTCCAAGGGCAGTCCATCACATGATGCCCTCAGGACAGTGGTAGCTGACAGGAGATTCTTGAAGAACATTCCATACTACTTGAATGCAAGGTACATACATGTAGTTGTATAAACTATAAAGCATTGGGTTTACTTGATAGTAGCAACCTTGTTATTATTATTATTATTATTATTGGAGAGAAGTGCTATTCCATCATATGCTCATCATTATGACTTATGATACTGTTTTAAGTCCATGATTCTCTTCTAAAATTGTTTTAAATTGTCCTGTTGATGAATAAAAGCTCTGACCCTAGCAATGGATCATAAGCATTTATACAGGGCAATTTTGTCATCTTTGAAGCAAGCTCCATATTCTACCAGGACATTCACTACAGCCTGTCAAAAAGTTTGATCTATGTTTTTTTATGCCCCAAAGGCGGGCATATAGTAATCGCATTGTCCGTCCTTCCGTCTGTCCGTCCGTCTGTCCTTCCATCCGTCCGTCCCAAATTCGTGTCCCTTCTATAACTTCTTTATCTGTGGATGGATTTCAAAATAACTTGGCACAAATGTTCACCACACAAAGACGATGTGTCGCGTTTAACTCCCAGGTCAATGGGTCAAAGGTCAAGGTCACAGGGTACAATTACTTTGTCACAAATATCGTGTCCGGCCTGTAACTTCTTTATCTATCAATGTATTTCAATATAACTTGGCACAAATGTTCACCATACAAAGACAATGTGTCGCGTTCAACTCCCAGGTCCATGGGTCAAAGGTCAAGGTCACAGGGTAAAATAACTTAGTAACAAATTTCGTGTCCAGTCTGTAACTTCTTTATCTATCAATGGATTTCAATATAACTTGGCACAAATGTTCACCACACAAAGACAATGTGTCGCTTTCAACTCCCAGGTCCATAGGTCAAAGGTCAAGGTCACAGGGTACAATTACTTTGTCACAAATGTCGTGTCCGGTCTGTAACTTCTTTATATATCAATGGATTTCAATATAACTTGGCACAAATGTTCACCACACAAAGATGATGTGTCGCTTTCAACTCCCAGTTCCATAGGTCAAAGGTCAAGGTTACAGGGTGCAATTACTTTGTCACAAATTTCGTGTCCGGTCTGTAACTTCTTTATATATCAATGGATTTCAATATGATTTGGCACAAATGTTCACCAGACAAAGATAATGTGTCGCTTTCAACTCCCTAGTCCATGGGTCAAAGGCCAAGGTCACAGAATACAATTACTTTGTCACAAATTACGTGTCCGGTCTGTAACATCTTTATCTATCAATGGATTTCAATATAACTTGGCACAGATGTTCACCAGACAAAGACGATGTGTCGCGTTCAGCTCCCTGGTCCATATGTCAAAGGTCAAGGTCACAGGGTATAATTACTTATTTATCTGTGAATGGATTTCAAAGGAACTAGGCACAAATGTTCACCACACAAAAACGATGTGTCAACTCCCTGGTCCTTGGGTCAAAGGTCAAGGTCACAGGGTACAATTTTTACATATTAAATATTAAATACCATCAATACTTTCATTACGCACCCGACCCATGCTGCTCGCAAGCCCAAGGACAAGGTCAAATGACTTAGGAATTTTACATACAGCTAGGCAAGCACCCACACGGGGGCATCACTGTGTCTTACAGACACAATTTTCTAGTTGTAAATTAGGTTCAGAAAACAGCAGATCAATATGAATAAATGTAACAAGAACTGCTATTTGTTACATATTTGTGTTGCTTGATGTGCCTATAGGAGCTGTAATTTCTCAATTCCCGGAGCTGTACATTTGTATTTGAACTACGAATATGAAACGAAATGTTCTTCTTTGTTAAATCTGCAAACTTTGTGCACAAAATATGACCTTTAGCCGCTGTCAAGAGTAATAACCCATACAGACATTACACAGACAGCAATATTATTGGAAATCATTTGTTACCCCTCGAAAACTTGGTCTAAACTATCACTGTCAGGTGTGCAATAGGCATGCTTTTGTATGGAGCAAACTATTGCAAAAATACCTGAAATTGTCTTGATTTCTCCTTGCTTAGATTCCGTTGTCTAAATGTTACACAGTTTAAGCAAATCAATTGAAAACACTGACTAATGTGAAAATGAAGTACAGTTGCATTCCATTTACACGATATTCTTGTTTACAATAAATGTGGAAGAACATGCATTGCATTGATAATTTCTGAATGTTTCTTTCTATAACTATTCTTTCCAGAATGGGCAAAATATTTAATAAGAAAAGTAACAGATGGACACTAAGGAATGAAAAAGAGAAGAAAGAATATGCATACATTGATGCACTGATGAGGAATGTGTATTGCCAAAGGGCTGAGGATAATGTGGGAATTTCACGACCAATCAGAATGGGGGAGGATGATCCCCGCAGAATTTCTGCAACAATCGCCCCAGTGCCTCCGCCATCAAAAGAAGAACTCATTAGGACACAGAAATCAAGATTTGTACCGTAGATTTTGTCAAATACATTTAATACTTCATGGTAAATGTTGAATTTTCAGTATTTACTAAACTCCATGCTTCCAAATGAAATTTAATCCAATTACAGTTTTAGCACCATAAAATGTGTTTGACTTGATTATACTAAATAGACACTTGGCTAGCAAAAAAGTCAAACTTCATGAGACTACTAATATGGTGACATACATTGAAATTAACGGGCAAGAGCCACTGATTTTCCACCTCATATTGAAGATAATAAGATAATATAATATAAAATTATTCTCTTTATTGTTTTCTAAACATTTTGAAAAAGACAATGTGAAGTAATATGAAATAATCTGCTGAGTACATTCCAACCGTCTACTCCATTGATATTCCTGTAAGAAATAATAGTTAATCATGAATTAGATCAATTTTATTTAAAAGCCCACATACATGCGGGTTTTTTGCCATAATATAAACTGTAGAATCAGGGTTTTTTTTATTATTTATAAGCAAACAGAAGAGATCCTTATCCGACAACTCTACAGGAGCAGTTTGATTTAGGTCTACTCTGTTTGCAATGGCGTTGAAAGGCACATTTATGGAGTAAAGGGTTGATAGATATGACTAGGTCCAGATGTGTAACGGTAACAGTTTATACATGTATGTCAGATTAATAACAACTGACAGCATGGTATGAAATAATGCGGTTTTATACCCAACTATGTATATGTATGTACAGTTTACAAATTATACTATCATAGTAAAGCTCATATTAACTCTTAACCCGTCACATATTTTAATCACTCTGCCCTCTTTGAATATTAATTATGCAAATATTTACAAACATACAGGATATGTTGAAATGATTATCTAGGCTTAGGTTTAGGAGCTCTCTCATCTGGGTCTACACTGTTTGCAAATGCAACTAAATTTGTGACTGGCAGGCTATGGGTTAAGAAGAGATACAATCATGGACAAAGCTATCGAGCTGATCAGCATATACAGTACACTCTTTATCCTTCCTGGTTCCTCCTCTAAATTTGTGAACCATACAATTGCATTCACTAAAGCTATTAAAACAATGAAATTCACTGATATATTATTATTCATAACTGTTGATTAGAGGGAATTGGAGACATGCATAAAATGCTGTATTGGATATAAAGCATGTTCTCAGTTTGCAGTAGTACCTTTTGTTAGTTATTAAAAATAGCACACGGATGGATCTGCCAACTCTTCTCAGTTGTGAAAACTTTTATGGTGGTGTTAAATAAGATTCACACTTAATTTAGTATGAATCTTACTTATTCTCTTGGTAACATTGCATAAAAATTATTAGAACAATACCTAAGCCCATGTATGTTGTATCTTGAAATCATTTAATAAGTACACTTGTGAAACCTTTTATACAAGAGGTCATTTTCATCCAGTATTAACTTCACTAACCCTTTCCCTGTTCTATATTTATTCCAAATTGTGATACCTACTGAATTTTCATTGACAAAATAATTTTAACAAAATATAGAAGGTGAAACATTGTAGCCATTTTAGAAAAAAAATTCTTTCAAATTCTAATAGCAAACAGGGCATACCCTGGTCAGATGGTTCCTATAACAGCCGTCTGATCTGGGTCTACTCTGTTTGCAAATGCGTGAACACATTTTATTTGAAGGAAAGGGTTAAAACTGTCTGACCTCGTACATATTCATTGACATATTTTAATGAAACATGGACTTGGGGAATATTTAGCAATGGTAGCAGCTTAACAATTAAGCAAACAAAGCACAAAAATAAGAAACGGCTCCCACACAACTTGTATAATCTGAATCTTCTCTGTTTGTAAACTTGTGTCTATAAATGAAAGGGTTATAGCCCAAAAGATATTTAGTATGCACAGTATCTGTATTTTGTAAAATATTTTTACAATATACAGTAAAACCCCGCTAATACGACCACCAAAAAGGGGCATAATTCTGGGTGGCAGAGGCAGGTGGTAGCTTAATGCAGGACGAAAGTTATGCAGAAAGCTCCTATAGGAGCTTTCTGCATAACTTTCGTCCTGCATTAAGCAACCACCTGCTTTAAACGACATCAGTGGCTCTTTATTAAGTGGTCGCATTAGCGGGGTTGTACTGTAAACCCCAATCCAAGTCCATCAGTCTTATATGTTATGTACAGGCCTATCAGTGGCAATGGTGTAAATTACAAAACAAAATATGCATCCACATATTTTTTCTTTGCACCCTATACACGTACTGCAATTGTATGAGCAGCAGTTTCAATGTTTGTAGTTTCATTGTTTATACACAAATTCCTGACAGAAGCTGTTGTTGTTAAGTTTTGCTCTTTGATTGTAACCTTTTCCCTGTTAAATACAACGTAAGAAGTAATGGCATTATGAATACTCCGTAGCTGAATTTTATGTTAAGTTTTTTTATGTTGCTTTGACAAAATCTGCAGAATCAGATCTGTATCATATTGAAAGCAAACAGAGCGGACACAGGTCAGTCTGCTCATAAAGCTGCTGTCAGATCTTAGGGTCTACTCCGTTTGCAAAAATGTAAAAGGCATTTATATGAAGGAAAGGGTTACATATGATTGTCATATTGTATGTGAATGTAAAATAAAGTATTTCATTCATTCATTCATTCTTCATTCATTCATTCAAGAGTTGGTCAAGCCATCAGATTGTACACCTAATAGTTTAGTGTCTGAGTATAAATTCTTCCTGCTAAAACAGATGTTTACTTGAAGTGTCGAATTCAAATGACATGCTTATGCCTGAAAATAATTGCTAGCTTTGAATAAACAATTGAAAATCTGTTTGAGCAAGATTTCATACAAAGAATTAGACAGTGGGAATAAATGTATGATTTCAGCTTAACCGTTTATTCCATAAATATGCATATTTATCGCCTTTACAAACAGAGTAGTCAAAGATTAGACGACTTCTATAGGAGCCATCCTATCAGGGTCTGCTCTGTTTGCTTATTATATAATAGAGCTTATGTCCATGTGTAATTATATCAATTATATTAACACATATTCACAAGGCCATAATTTCTTTAATACATAAAATGATGCTTATTCATGGAGTAAAGAGTTAGACAGAAACAGGTTTTTTAAGCCGTGAAATTCAGTCGATTGATTTATGGCTATAATTAACCCCTTCCCTAACATTTTTTATTTAAAAATATCATCTTACAAATATCCATTACAGAATCTGTTGACTAGAAAATTGACCGGACATTATATAAGCTAGAAAAAATATTTGTAATATTTACCCAATTCCCTTATAGGCTTTATTAGCCCAAGTATCTTTGAATAAATCTACCGAAAAAGAGTATTTGCTAGAGAAAAATATCATTTTTATATGTGAAGTTTTTGAAATCATTATGATAAATAGAGCTATTATGGAACAAATGCTCTATTTATCACAATGGTTTCAACATGTTACTTTTACAGAGGTGTCAATATGAAGGAATAGTTTAAAAATGGCCACCATGGGACCCATGATCTATGAGGGAAATGGTTAAACATACAGTGTTATCTATCCTACTCTATTTGCAATAAAGCCTGTATACTGGCTGAAGGGGTCTGGGAATTTATCCCTTATTGTCCACACACAACAGCTGGGGTTAACAACTCTCACTCCGGCACCCAGGCGGCCACGGTACCACAAGGTGAACTGTCTGTAGGCAGTATGCCGGTTAGCCTTGTTGAGGTCTGCCTCTTCTGGGTACACCAGCACCTCCTGTCTGTAAAGGCGTGCTATAGATAGCACGCCTTCATCCAGAATGTAGCGATCCATGTCCTACAATGATAATATGTTTTGATGACCATGTTCTGATGAGCATAAATATAAATAAGAAAAAAATAAATCTAGACAGAATTTATACCACATATACATAGCCTAGTGTACTGATGCTTCATAGTGAAATCAAAGTATATAATGTCAAGATCTGTAAAATAACTACAAGTTTCAGGATACTAGAAAAACAGTTGCATGTGTTTCCATCATTTACTTATTTATTTTTAATCCTTTCTCTCTTGAATATTCATGTAAGAAATAATGACATGGTGAATATTAATAAGCTGAACTTTTATAATGACATATGTACACAAAACATTTTGGTATTGGCTGAAACTGTAGAGTCTGTATTATTTCATAACAAACAGAGCAGACTCTTATCAGAGGACTTCTATAGTTGCATAAACTTACCATCTCAACCATTTTATTATCAAAAATACCTTACCTGCTATGTTTAGCTACTATACCAGTATGCTTTTAACACCTTCCGGAATTTTTTGGTGCCACCACCTGCCTATGCCCTGATTTTGTCATGACCCGGACACATGCGGTCCGCGATTTAGACCTAATCACAATAATCCTCATTCTATTTCCGGAAGGCTTACTGTACAGACGTGTATCGACAGTGATAAGGTCAGTCAGAACAAACACCACACTCTGGAAATTCGAAGACCAATTCGAAGACTACTTGGATACGCTCCAAATTATTTGGAAATTAATCATATCGTATTCGATACTTGATATTTGATTTTACTCCAAAAAGCTCTCGTAAATTGCAATGCCCCAAATACGAGGCGCGTGCAACCACAGGAAGGGAGACTGGGATTCACACAAGACCTGTCTCTCTTGCTGTGGTTGCAGAGCATCATCTCCGTGCGACACTTCTATTAAGTGGTCACAGGAGAAATGGAAGCAAGCAGCTTCCAGACGGACGCATGCGAGCCGGGCTGCTAAAAAGCGTGCATCAACAGATGCACGCTCGCAGCGGTCCGACTCGTCTGCGTCCAGTCGCAGCGTGGCGGGGGCCCGATCAAGGGATCGCTCGCCACTGCTGAGCGACTTGGCAGCCGAATTATCGGCTGCCAACCCTCCCAAATCACTTGGGAAAGGTGCCGACCTATTCGCACGTGGCACCGGGCAGAAATTGCCCGGTGACGTCATAGGCCCGGCCATTACCTCGCCAGGCACCGGGCAACATTTGCCCGGACCCGGCGCCGGGTATAAATTGACTGGGCCCGGCTCCGGCCATGCCTCGCCGGGTCCCGGCTCCGGGCAAAATTTGCCCGGCCCGGGTTTACCTAATCCCGGCCCCGGCCAAAACTTACCGGGTGAATTACCCAGCCCGGTCTTACCTGGTCCCGGCTCCGGCCATGACTCGCCGGGTCCCGGCTCCCGGCTCCGGGAATAATTTACCCGGCCCGGGTTTACACTCCGGTCATCCCGGGCAGATTAATTTGCCCGGCGATAATGAGACTGCGTCTTACGCAGACACTCGCCGGCCATCGGACTTTGTTTCCCCGCGATTGTACCGCACAGTGCATCAACCGAATGTAGACACTACAATGTCGGCTCTGCACAATAGCACTCGCGGATCTCCGGCTAAACCTTCAGGGCATGAAACGCCCCAGAAGCGAGAAAGCCGCGGTGATTCACGGAGACATTCAGTGAGCTCCCGAGGTTCATCCCGAACCGGAAGTAGTTCAAGCTCTTCCGGAAGTGGATCCTCCACAAGCCCTCACCATTATAGGAGAGGCCATCGGAGTAATTCTCGGCGGCGCAAACGCACTAGGAGTCCTTCCAGGCGTCGGCGCTCGCATTCGAGACACTCCCGGCGGCGCATGCGCACTCGGAGTTCTTCCAAGCGTCGGCGCTCGCATTCTAGAAGCCATTCTAGACGCCGTTCACGTTCGAGGAGCCCCTCGAGACGTCGGCGCTCACGTTCTAGAAGTGATTCTAGACGGCGTACATCTAGAAGTCGATCGCGCTCTCATAGGAGGCATCGGTCTAGGCGAGTATCTCACACGAAATCATCTCGCCGACACCGCTCTCCATCCAAGAGTAGACATGAGTCTAAACGCTCTACACGTCTTACTCCTGTGCATAAACAGAGCGGTCGCCAGGCAACTCTTCCGGTGACACCGGAAAGAGAAATGCCCCCCCGGATGTACGCCCCCCCGGACATGCAATTGCCCCCCCGGACATACAAATTTTGCCACCCCGGTCATCTGCCCCCCCCGGTCATTCCTATTGTATCAATAGGACAACCGCTGGCGGCCCTGCACACCGGCAATCAGTTTGCACACCCACATAGGGTAGTGGCAAACCAAATTGAGCAAAATCAGTCAACCCAATTGACTTCGGCACACGGTTTGAGGCCTCATATGACTTCTACTAGAGTCACACAGAGCCTCCCGTCAAACGCCACACCTTCAAACCCAAATACTATTTGGATAAGAAACGAATCTGGCATTCTGGAGATGGCGAACATTGAGCCGTTGATACACAATCCGGTCTCTAGTTCGAGCCTCCCTGCGTTTCTGCCTAACAGGCCACCGTCGCCCCCCCTTTCTATAAGGGCACCGGTTGACGACTCTCTTATGCTGGAAGGTGACAATGTCACTGTGGTACCCAGCAATAGAGACACTATGGCCCCCCCGGAACTACATCCGGACTTGTCCATGAGTAATGGCGATCGCCCTGATCCCCCCCCCCCCTCTGAACCAGATGGCTCAGAAGCGGGACAGGAGCTAGATCAATACTACCTGGCCCCAATCAACCAGGTGTATGAGGCCATGTTTAGTTCACTAGATGAGGAGAGTTGCCCTCGACCTCCTCAGACAGTTATCGGGGAACCGGTAACTGTCACCGAGAGGAGGGCCCGCAAGCGTGAGCCCGACAGAGTCGGCCGCTCCGCGCGGGCAGACTTACGTCTACCGATCGGTTCTGCCACCACGGCGGTTTTCCAGGCCTTGGAGCTGGCAAACAAAGTCAATGCCAATCAGGTCTGGAAAGCCCCAAAGGACTCTTCGGATCCTAAACCGGTGGAGGGTGGCAAGAGTTATAAACCTCCTGTGCCTGATCCCAAGACAGGGTTAGATCTGTCCAAGATCCCCCACCTAGACAATGACGCGGGGAAACTGAAGCAGATTTCAGTCCCCACAGCTTCATCAGTCGCTAGTATTCCATACTCCATGCTGGAGTCGTGGGAATTACGCGAGAGGAAGGCATTAGGGCTGGCCAATCAATTGGACCTGATGGCAGCCTCTGCCTTTGAGATGTCCTGTGAACTTACGGATGCAGTGCCCGAAGAACTTCGGGCACTTCTCATCCACCTGTCTCGCACGACGCAGGTGTTGTCCTACAACTCTGCGTCGTCGATGGCGGAAATGTTACGTTTCCGCCGAGACATGGTTCTCGAGACGGTCACACCCGGTTTCATGCTGGAACCGGGTATGACATCTCTCAGGACGGCCCCCTTTACAGCTGACACGCTGTTTGGGGGGCGCATCAACGCTGCGTTAGCTGCCGACAAGGACGACCAGCTGCACGCTTCGTTGGCACGGGGTAGCATTAACCAACGCTCGGGCGGAGTTTTTAAACAACCTGTTTCAAAATCCCCCGCAGCAGCCCCTCAGTCCAGGAAGGGAGGACGAAAAAGCACCTTTAATAGGCGCTCGATCATCCCCCCTCCTGGAGGCCAGAACCGGCAACCTTCAATTAAGAAGGGCCCCGGTAAAGGCCGTTTCTCGAAGGCCGAGTCTAAGGACTCCAAGCCTTCTCCCTACAAGGGCGGCCCTCCAAAGGGCCAGCCCTAGGGACTCGCCCTTTCTGCCGCCCCCGCCTCCGATGCCGGAGATACCAGTTGGAGCCAGGTTGGTGTTCTTCACCGAACGCTGGCTCCAAATAACAACAGACGCGTGGGTCCACTCCCTTGTGTCAAGCGGCCTCACCTTCCAATTCAAGGAAAGGCCGCCTCTCACGCGTTCCAATCGAACTGGTATCTTCGCATCCACATATCCCAGACGCCATTCTCGGTCTTCTGGGAAAACAGGGGGTGGAAAGGGTTCAAGACGTCCGGTCTCCAGGCTTTTACAGCCGTCTCTTTCTTGTACAAAAGAAAAACGGCTCATGGAGACCCGTCATAGACCTGAAAGTGCTAAACAACTTCCTAGTGAAGCCCACTTTCAAAATGGAGACTCCGGCCCTCATCCGGAAATCCATCAGACCCATGCATTGGGGTGTGTCTCTGGACCTGGAAGATGCATTCTTTCATGTCCCAATCCACACCAGCTACCGGAAGTACCTACGGTTCGCATATCGCGGCCAGGTGTACCAGTTCCGTGCTATGCCGTTTGGGTTGGCAATAGCACCTCGAGTTTTCACAAAACTCATGGCTGCTGTAGGTGCACACCTACGTCTGCGAGGTGCCCTACTCCTTCAGTACTTCGACGATTGGTTACTACACCAACTGAACCGCGAAGTACTGTTGTCCAACCTACAATTCGCATGGAACGAGCTCCTTTCTTTAGGGCTCCTCCTCAACGCGAAGAAATCGGAACTAGTTCCAACTCAAGACTTTACGTTTGTGGGAATGAATTTCCTCACACAAACGAACAGAGTCAGAGTTTCTCGGCAGAGAATCGCAGACCTTCTGACGCGGGTCAGATGGGTCCTGTCTCAACCTTTTCTCACTGCCAAACAGTTCCAATCTCTCAACGGTATCCTGAGCTCTGTCTCAGACTTCGTAGTTCTAGGGCGGCTTTACCTCCGCCCTCTACAGATCTACCTATCAGATCGTTGGAAGTGGACAAGAGAAAATCAGCTAGCTCTGATTCCTATTCTCCCTTCCCTGGTTCCACACCTTCACTGGTGGCTCAACGAGCAAGTGTTGCTGGAGGGAGTTCCACTACTCCCTCCACAACCGTCCCTGCATCTCATCACGGATGCAAGCATGGTGGGCTGGGGAGCCCACCTGGAACCACTCAGCGTGACGGTGTCGGGCACATGGTCTCCACAGGAAACCAAGCTCCACATCAACAATCTGGAAATGAGGGCAGCTCATCTGTCTGTCCTCCACTTCCAAGAGCACATTCGAAACGAGTGCGTTTCACTGTCGACAGACAACACCTCGGTGGTGTCTTACATACAGTGCCAGGGGGGAACACACTCCCGCTTTCTGTTTCAAGAGACGAAGGTCCTCCTGGACTTGTGCAGGGCCCTCAACGTCTCAATATCAGCCAAACACATTCCGGGTCGCCTCAATGCATTGGCGGACGGTTTGTCTCGCAAACACCAGCTTCTTCCTTCGGAGTGGACACTCCATCAGGAAGTAGCGAATCTGGTATTCTATCAGCTGGGAGAGCCAATGGTCGATCTGTTCGCAACAAGGAACAATCACCGCCTCCCCCTGTACGTAAGCCCAGTTTACGACCCAGCGGCTTGGGCAGTAGACGCGCTTTCGTTCGATTGGGACCGGCTGGAGGCTTACGCCTATCCCCCGCCAATCCTGATCCCTCAGATCCTAGCCAAGATCAGAGTGAGCAATTGCCAGATCCTCCTGGTGGCCCCCTGGTGGCCCAGGAGATCATGGTTCAACGACCTCCTAGGTCTGCTCAGAGCCCTCCCCAGGAGTCTGCCAAGCAGGCCAGACCTCCTGTCACAGAGACAGAGGCAACCGACACGCGGACCCAGACATGTTCCACCTACACGTCTGGCCGTTATCCAGCAATCTCTCCGTAAGAAACGCTTTTCTTCGAGAGCAGCAGCCCTCATTGCATCTGCAAGACGGCAATCCACCAGATCGGTATATGACTCCAGATGGAACATATTCACCGATTGGTGTGTTCGAAGGCAAATTGATCCACTCAATCCCTCTACTAGACGGATAGCGGATTTTCTTATCTACCTGTTCGATGAGAAAAAGCTGTCGCTTAGTTCCATCAAAGGTTATAGATCCATGCTTTCTCAAACCCTGGCCTTTCACAAATCTTCTAAGGTTTGTTCGGACCCTACGATTTCCGAGCTCATACGAGCAATGGAACTCAAACGTCCAGTTACCAGATCACTTGCTCCCAAGTGGGATCTAGCTTGTGTACTTTGGTCTCTGACTATAATAAGGCCCCCTATGAGCCATTGGCTCAAGCGACCCTACAGTTGTTAACTTGGAAAACAGTGTTCCTTCTAGCCATGGCTTCAGCCAAGCGCAGAAGTGAGCTTCATGCTTTCTCTGTAGAGGATCGCCATCTTCGTTTTGATTCCTCAGACGGCTCGGTTACGTTGTTGTGTCAACCCGGCTTTTTAGCCAAAACCCAGCTTCCGTCTACGGCTCCTAAGCCGATTAAGATTCCCAGTCTTTCCCGCACCTGCGGCGAAAACGACGAGGATAGACTATTGTGCCCGGTGCGGGCTCTCAAATTCTATCTGAAAAGAGTGAAACCTTTTCGCGGCACACGCAAAAGGCTTTTTCTCCCTTTAAAAGGGGGGGGGGGGGACGTGTCTGCGGCCTCCATCTCTCGTTGGGTTTCTTCGACAATTAAGAAAGCTTACTCATCACTCTTCTAGAGATCTATCTCTATTCAAGATTAGAGCGCATGAAGTCAGAGCTTTGTCGACATCCTGGGCTTTTGTAAATCACACACCCCTAGCGGATGTGTTACAAGCGGCTTTTTGGAGGAATTCCACCACCTTTTCAACGTTCTATCTGCGTTCGTTCGAAAGTCAACATGATAATCTATACATGTTAGGCCCTTTAGTGGTGGCACAAACTGTGGTGACTGCGACGGAACATACTGACTAGTACACTATTCCGTGAAAGTTCATACCATAACTAACGAAGACTAGCTGAGAACCTTGGTTAATGGGTTTTGCTGTGATGGGGAGCAACACGCTAACCTTCCCGCCTCAGCTGCAAACTCAGCTAAACATAGCAGGTAAGGTATTTTTGATAATAAAACAAATTTTTTAAGTAAAATTCATTTTAATTATAAAATACTTACCTGCTATAGGTAACACCCACCTCCCACCCCGCTCTGCGTTCTGTTATATTATTGCGGAACTAGAATGAGGATTATTGTGATTAGGTCTAAATCGCGGACCGCATGTGTCCGGGTCATGACAAAATCAGGGCATAGGCAGGTGGTGGCACCAAAAAATTCCGGAAGGTGTTAAAAGCATACTGGTATAGTAGCTAAACATAGCAGGTAAGTATTTTATAATTAAAATGAATTTTACTTAAAAAATTTGTTTTAAAGGGGTAAAAATGTTGAGATATATATAGAACTTAGTTTAAAATTCTTCATTTCATAGACCCAAGAACCACTGTCTTTTGACAGCAGAGCTAGCACATGGCTAGTATAATTTGTGTACTATAATAGAGTAAATTCTGAAGGGAGGTCATCCCCCGAGAGCAAAAATTGCAACACAAAAAAGAGAACATTGCAGACTCGGTTTTATTGAGTCTGTTCTCTGTTCATAAACAGTAAATGAAAGTGCAACACTGCTCACGCCCCCTTGCACCGGCTTAAACGGTATTCAATTTTCAGAACAAGAAGTACTGAAACTCATGATCTCAAAGGATCAGAAGGTATAACAACACTCAGAATGAAGTACGGGTTCTGAGCCACCAGGCATCAATATTTCAAGGATAGATTTCATAACATACATGAGCACTCGCTACTACATGTAGTCACATGTCATCTTTGTACTATTACATAACATGTTCTTATGACGCTTGTTAGAAGATTCATCACCTCGTGTGTTGAAATGCAGTGTTGTGGACTGCGACCACAGCAGATACGTTCTGGAATGCTTGGCATTTCCCTGCAGTTTCCACACCTACACCATGGTGGTGCACTAGACCCAGGTTGTGGATGAAATCTGCTGGGGTCTTGGGGGTCCACCCTGTCTAGAATATCAAACATGATGGCTGGCTGCTTCTCCACGACCATCAAGAGCACACCTTTTGCCCCGTCTTCATTCTTCTCTGCGATTATACCCTGCACAGAAAAATAACAGTTTTATTCATAAGTATACATTTACTGGCAACTAAATTATAAAATAAATCACTTTAAATGAAAACTGGCTGTCAGTCTTCCCTAGTCTTCGAAATTAGCAGTTGTCAATAAAAAAACATTCTTATCAGCAACGTTGTCTTATGAAAACCACAATAATATTTACATGCACAAATTATGGAATGGAATGAACTCTTGGAGAGACAACAGGTTACAATATATTGTATGATGTACTGGTTATCGATGAACTCTTAAGTACCACAAATAGTGTAGACCCTGATCAGAAGAATAATTTTACCCTTGTCAAGAACGAGATTCGTGTAAGAAATATAAATGACACCATGAACATGAGCTGAATTTCTTCAAGGTAAACTTGTTCAAGGGAATTGTTTGCATTGAATGAAACTGTACAATCAAATATACATCATATCCTACATGAGCAACCTGATCTGGGTCTACTCTGTTTGCAAATGCATGACAGGCGTTTTTAAAACGGAAAGAGGTTAAGTCATTTTCTAGTCCAATCTCTTTGGATGAACTGATGACTAGATTTTACTTATGATCACATTATACTGTCAAAGCTTTTTCAAGCTTTTTCCTAGAGGAGCCGTCTGATCAGGGTCTGCTCTGGTAATATGATTTGATAGATCTGTTTCTTTGTCTTCTAAAGTGTCTACAATATTCAACCTTTCATATTTCTTTATAGCTATTTTGTTAATGAATATTCAATAGGTATTTAAATTTGGAACAAACATAGAACTGGGAAAGGGTTAAATTGTATAACCCTTTACTTCATTAATATGCCTTGGCAAAAAATATAGATTACAGTTTTTGTCAAAGCCTAAATTTAATGTTTTCATGTACAATTAAGAAATTACATCTCCTCCATATTATATATACCTTTGCAAACAGAGTACACCTAGATCAGACGGCTCCTATAGGAGCTGTCCAATCAGGACGCTGATGATATAATAAAGGTATGTTAATAAAATTTCTGTTACAGCCCAAAACTCATGTGTCCATGTGCAATTATAACAAAATAATCTTATTTATATGCATGATGTCATTATTTCTAACATGAATATTCATAGAGTAAAGGGTAACCTTCATCCTTTCCTTCCTCTCACTCTCTGATTCTCCCTGAACTGCCCCAAGTTGTCCCTGTGCACGAGTTGCACCTCTCACACCTCCTCTGCCCCCTCTAGTGCCACGAACACGAGTTGCACCACCTCTGCTCCACCTCCTCTTGTGCCACGTCCTCTGGCTCTACCACGTCTTGTGGGACGCCTCCTCACTGGGCTTGCTGAAACTGCTGATGCAGTATCTGATGTACTCTATAACATAATAGAAAACATTTTACATTATCAATGAGTGGCAATATCTTGTACAGTAAAATGGCCGGGCCATACAAAGACCTATAATAACACATGCCTTATCATAGGGCCATATGCATTTCTGTAACTATGGTAATAACTCACTAACTGTTGTAATAACAATAAACATGGTAATTTTTATATTTACGATGCAGATCTTTTATACCTCCCTTCAAGCTATTTATCAAATCTTCACAAGAGAAATAAAATCCCTATAAAATCCCTATTGATTTCATACACTGCAAAACATCCTGAACCCATTCCCTGTTCTATGTTTTTTACAAATTTCAATACCTACTGAATATTCATGGACAAAAAGGTTATTATGAAAAATGGAAAGTGGAACATTGTAACCAGTAGAAAGTAGAGAAAAAAGATTTTTCAAATTTTGTTAGCAAACAGAGCAGACCCTGATCAGACCGCTCCTCTAGGAGCCGTCTGATCTGTGCCTACTTTGTTTGCAAATGCGTGAAAACACAGAGCATCATATTCAGGTCCTCTACAAAGTTATATGAATTATGCCCCTGGGGTCAAAATTGACCCCGCCCCAGGGGTGCCTTGTTTTCAATAGAAACATATAGTAAAACTTTGAAAATCTTCTCCTCTGAAACCAGAAGCTTCTCAGCTTTCATAATTGGCACATAGCATCATGTTCAGGTCCTCTACAAAAGTTATATAAATTATGGCCCTGGGGTCAAAATTGGCCCCGCCCCAGGGGTGGGCAGTTTTCAATAGAATCATATAGTGCAAACTTTGAAAATCTTCTTCTCTGAAACTGGAAGGCTCTCAGCTTTCATATTTGGCACATAGCATCATGTTCAGGTCCTCTACAAAAGTTATATAAATTATGGCCCCAGGGTCAAAATTGGCCCCGCCCCAGGGGTGGGCAGGTTTCAAAAGAAACAAATAGTGAAATCTTTGAAAATCTTCTCCTCTGAAACTCGAAGGTTCTCAGCTTTCATATTTGGCACATAGCATCATGTTCAGGTCCTCTACAAAAGTTATATAAATTATGGCCCTGGGGTCAAAATTGGCCCCGCCCCAGGGGTGGGCAGTTTTCAATAGAATCATATAGTGCAAACTTTGAAAATCTTCTTCTCTGAAACTGGAAGGCTCTCAGCTTTCATATTTGGCACATAGCATCATGTTCAGGTCCTCTACAAAAGTTATATAAATTATGGCCCCAGGGTCAAAATTGGCCCCGCCCCAGGGGTGGGCAGGTTTCAAAAGAAACAAATAGTGAAATCTTTGAAAATCTTCTCCTCTGAAACTCGAAGGTTCTCAGCTTTCATATTTGGCACATAGCATCATGTTCAGGTCCTCTACAAAAGTTATATTATTTATGGCCCCGGGGTCAAAATTGGCCCCGCCCCAGGGGTGGGCAGTTTTCAATAGAAACAAATAGTGAAATCTTTGAAAATCTTCTCGTCTGAAACTGGAAAGTTCTCAGCTTTCATATTTGGCACAGAGCATCATGTTCAGGTCCTTTACAAAAGTTATATAAATTATGGCCCTGGGGTCAAAATTGGCCCCGCCCCAGGGGTGGCCAGTTTTCAATAGAAACAAATAGTGAAATCCTTGAAAATCTTTTCCTCTGAAACTGGATGGTTCTCAGCTTTCATATTTGGCACATAGCATCATGTTCAGGTCTTTTACAAAAATTATATAAAGTATGGCCCCTGGGTCAAAATTGGCCCCATCCCAGGGGTGGGCAGTTTTCAATAGAAACAAATAGTGAAATCTTTGAAAACCTTCTTCTCTGAAACTGGAAGGCTCTCAGCTTTCATATTTGGCACAGAGCATCATGTTCAGGTCCTCTACAAAATTTGTATAAATTATGACCCTGGGGTCAAAATTGGCCCTGCCACAGGGGTAGTAGACAGTTTTCAATAGAAACATATTGAGAAAACTTTGAAAAACTTCTTCTCTGAAACTGGAAGGTTAATCTCAGCTCTCATATTTGGCTCATAGCATCGTTTTCAGGTCCCCTACAAGTTTTTCTAAATTATTTCCCTGGGGCAAAATTGGCCCGCCCCAGGGCTGGCTAGTTCTCTATAGAAACATATAGTGAAAACTTTGAAAATCTTCTCCTCTGATTGTCTGGTGAGCGCTTCAGGGCCATTCTGGCCCTCTTGTTAGTATGTTTATTCAAAGAGTTTAGGTCTAAAAATAGCCTTTGAGGGAATGGGTTAAAAACCATCAATTGTTCATGACGAAGGTGTCCTGTGAAAGAAATATGTCCTGGTGACTGACACAATAGTTGTTATAGCCCACTGTGCACACTGTGATCAGACTACTCCTTCAGAAGCCCTCTGGTCTAGGTCTACATTGCTTGCCTATGTACCATATAGGATTATGTGTGTTTGTGGGTGAATTGACTCAACACCAAAAACAGATTATATTTCATTCATAAGCCTGCAAATTAATAATGTTTGTGAACCAAACAGTGATTCATGCATACAATAACTGGCTGCCATGATGTCAATAAATATCCTTATTTTATTTATTTGTTCAATACAAATTAATTAATATTCATAATAGGGAAGTCTTGCATAAATGTTCATCATGTAAATGATTATATTAACCCATTCCTTCATACTGACATCTTTTGATGCCTCTTGTTCCATTCCTCCATATTGACACCTTTTGACGCCGCTTAAAAATTCACTTTTTGATACCATTATGCAAGAAGCAAATTTATAACAATGGTTTCAAAACTACAAACTTCTAAAAAAAATACTGTTTTCAAGTAGATTTTTACGAAGAGGGTTTGGTCTAAAAATAGTCTCTGCATTAAGCTTCCACCAGTCCCGTATTTTAAAACAAAAAAATTAATGGTTAGTCTAAGTTGAACATCCTCCCCCCCCCCCCCCCCCCCCCAAAGTAAGGAGCAGTTTATTAGAATGGTTGCATTTATTTGAGTGATGGCATTTTTGGGGGCATTTATTAGAGCGAGGGAATTTATAAGGCAGAATATGGTAGGACATCATCATTATATTGCTTTTGTTGTAATTACAGGGAGAAATGAAGGCACGGGAGTGTATAGAATCACTTAAGAAAAACCGACAGCAGTATCTAGATGACGGGACCATATGTGTTTAAGTAACATGCTGGATCTAGAGTAGAACCTCTATATGTTGACCACTTAGAGAGAAAACATGTGGCTCAATTAACTCTTTCGCTGCTAACCTTTGTCGTTTGTAAACTTTGTCATCTGCTACAATTTTAAGTTATCAATTTTTCTTTATTTTTAGCTCACCTGAGCCGGAGGCTCAGGATGAGCTATTGTGACCGCAATGTGTCCGTCTTCCGGAGTTTGGCGTCCGGCCACATTTTCAAACGACATCTCCTCTGAAACTGCTGACCCGATTATAACGAAATTTCTTCGGAAGCATCAGTGGCTAGGGGGAACGAAACGTTCACTTTATGACCTCGGGCAAAAAATGGCCCCATCCAAGGGCTTGTCAGTTTTTCATCGGTAAATCTTTAAAAATCTTCTTCTCCGAATCTGTAAGGCCTAGACCTTTGATGTTTTGTATGTAGCATGAACTTATGGTCCCTTACAAAGATTGGTCAAATTATGACTCCCGGGCCAAAAATGGCCCTGCCCAAGGGCTTATCAATTTTTCATAGGAAAATCTTTAAAAATCTTCTTCTCTGAAACTGTAAGGCCTAGACCTTTGATATTTTGTATGTAGCATGATCTTATGGTCCTCTACAAAGGTTGTACAACTTATGACCCCGGGCAAAAATAGCCTCGCCCAAGGGCTTATCAGTTTTTCATAGGAAAATCTTTAAAAATCTACTCAAACTGTAAGGCCTAGACCTTTTATGTTTGATATGTAACATGATCTAATGGTCCTCTACAAATATGTAGCTGTGGCTTGTTGTCCTCTGCCAAGAAAGTTCAACATATGACCCTGACCACTGAGCGAAACTTGGCCCTGCCTCAGAGCTTATCAGTTTTTCATGGGAAAAATATAAAATATTATTTTTCTCTCAAACCATAAGGCTTAGACCTTTAATTAATGGCATACTGCTTTGCCCTGTGGTTATCTGCCAAGGTTGTACAAATGATTTCTTGTCAAAAATAGCCTCGCCCCTGGGGTTCTGGTGAGTGCTTCAGGGCCTCATGACCCTCTTGTTGTTTCATAAAAAAAGTAATAGTAACAAACAGTTTGGATCCTGATGAGATGCCGAGTTACTAGGCATCTCAACTGGATCCAAACTGTTTGCATGTGGGTAATAACAGATGCAACATTGGCAGTGAAAGAGTTTCCAGAAATTATTTCAAGTTAGAAAGGCATATTGACCAACTTTGGTGTATAGCTATTTTACATGCAGAGAAACATTTGGATTGTATTTGAGGAGTTTGGGGTCTATATTCTGATAAGAAATAGAAAATGTTTCTTAGTAGCTAAGTAATGTTGTATCTATAGATAGTTGTTACAGGATATGGGTCAAGGTCAATGACACTATGTAACTATAACTTGACATGATGCTTTATCATAAAGAGGACTTGTGCATGAGGACATTTGCATTCAATTAAGAAATGAATGACGTGCTCCCGGTGTTCATGAGGTTATGCTAGCATAGCTTTATGAGCAAAGTTAATGAAACCCGGTCACGTAATAGCCGCTATCTAGGTCGTTGCCAGATTCGTTTCTAACATAGTAGGATTGTTGGAGATAACGCTCCTTACGTCACGTGTACATAACACGGAAGTGACGTTACGTCGCTTGGGAACAGACGTTTATTAATAGAGTTTGAATGTAGTACGCAAAGAGAGAATTGAGAGAAGTAAATTGTGAAAGAAGAAGACGTGTCAATCATCTATTCCGTCCCATATAGACAAGGATCTCTATATATGGTATGAAAAATAGTCCCAAACACATATTATAAATATAGAATGAATACAAGATTTTAATCAGTAAATTGTCCAGCGGAATTCTGGGAAAAGGAGAACCGACTCAAACCTGTATTGAAATGAACGTTCATGGGAAAATGCAACTTTCTTTTTAGAATAAGGTTATATAAGGATGTTTCAGGGCGAATGTAAATATTTTGGCATAAATCATTGGTAGCTGGTGTCCCAAACTCGTCTTTCCTTACTTTAACCCTTTCGGTGCCAGCATTGTCGTCTGGCATAGTTTCGTTTATTTTTAGTGTACGTGTGTGCATTTCTTCCATTTTCTTTATAAAACAGTAAACAGAGTGTCAAACAGTTTGGATCCTGATGAGACGCCGAGTTACCAAACTGTTTGCATGTGATATCATAAACCCGTCATTGTGGCACGGAAGGGCTTAAAGGACCATACAAATAAGTTCGGGTTAACAGAAGTTCGAGTTATCCGATTTCTAATCTTGACAATTTCTTAAGATCACAGCTAAATGCATGTCTAAAGTAATGCTTCAACTTGCGTTCATTTTGCTTCTTTTTAGGGTGTAATTGATTTTGATGCTGAAGTTGCCCGCATTGCTAAAAGGCAGACATCGGTGGAGACAAAATTAGAGACGTCGAAGAAGCGTATAGAGAAGATGACTGCCAACAACAATACGATCCTTGAGGATTTACAGAGCCAGGTTTGTAGCCAGACACTTTTTATCACAATAAAATACACAATGAAGAAAATATTCCAAAAACAGAGAATTAATATAATACGTAAATACTTGAACTGCACGACGTGTACTTTGACATGATAATCTTTGAAAAAGGCCCTTAGTGGTCGAAATATTAGATCAGAGCAATTCAAGTATTTTTGCACAATAAAATACTTTCTTTGATTTTTAGAGTGAAATAGCCTGTCAGTGTTTAATTGAGGAGTCCACTCATTTTTAAAGCCTTAGACTTGCCAGAGGATTTTCAATGACATAGTGCAGACCCAGATCAGAGGGTCCCTATAGGAGCAGACCCAGATCAGAGGGTCCCTATAGGAGCAGACCCAGATCAGAGGGTCCCTATAGGAGCAGACCCAGATCAGAGGGTCCCTATAGGAGCAGACCCAGATCAGAGGGTCCCTATAGGAGCAGACCCAGATCAGAGGGTCCCAATAGGAGCAGACCCAGATCAGAGGGTCCCTATAGGAGCAGACCCAGATCAGAGGGTCCCTATAGGAGCAGACCCAGATCAGAGGGTCCCTATAGGAGCCCTCTGATCTGGGTCTACACGGTTTACAAATACCAGTGCATGCATGTCATGCTTTTAAAGAGCTAATGATCTCTTCAGACAGATTTTGCATTACTTGACCCTTACCTCCATAAATACGCCTTTCTATGCCATATTATGTAAAAGTCACCTGTTGAAACCATTGTGATAAATAGAACATTTGCTCTTATAGGAGCAAAAGCTCTATCACAATAGTTTCAAATTACAAAGTTCTAAAAAAATCCTTTTCTCTAGTTAATGCTCCTTTTCGGTAGATGCATCCAAAGAGGATGGATCTAAAAATAGCCTATGGAGGAAAGGGTTAACACTTATTTGCATACTGGAATATAAGTTAGCAAGAGAACGTTATACAGTAGAATCTCTCTAGCGACCACATAACCCATTACCTCATAGGCTATTTTTATGCCCCCAAAGGCGGGCATATAGTAATCGCATTGTCCGTCCTTCCGTCTGTCCGTCTGTCCGTCCGTCCGTCCGTCTGTCCTTCCGTCCGGAATTCGTGTCCGGTCTGTAACTTCTTCATCTATCAATGGATTTCAGTATAACTTGCCACAAATGTTCACCACACAAAGACGATGTGTCGCGTTCAACTCCCAGGTCCATGGGTCAAAGGTCAAGGTCACAGGGTACAATTACTTTGTCACAAATTTCGTGTCCGGTCTGTAACTTCTTCATCTATCAATGGATTTCAGTATAACTTGCCACAAATGTTCACCACACAAAGACGATGTGTCGCGTTCAACTCCCAGGTCCATGGGTCAAAGGTCAAGGTCACAGGGTACAATTACTTTGTCACAAATTTCGTGTCCGGTCTGTAACTTCTTCATCTATCAATGGATTTAAATATAACTTGCCACAAATGTTCACCAGACAGAGACGATGTGTCGCGTTCAACTCCCAGGTCCATGGGTCAAAGGTCAAGGTCACAGGGTACAATTACTTTGTCACAAATTTCGTGTCCGGTCTGTAACTTCTTGATCTATCAATGGATTTAAATATAACTTGCCACAAATGTTCACCACACAAAGACGTCGTGTCGCGTTCAACTCCCAGGTCCATGGGTCAAAGGTCAAGGTCACGGGGTACAATTACTTTGTCACAAATTTGTGTCCGGTCTGTAACTTCTTCATCTATCAATGGATTGCAATATAACTTGCCACAAATGTTCACCAGACAGAAACGATGTGTCGCGTTCAACTCCCAGGTCCATGGGTCAAAGGTCAAGGTCACAGGGTACAATTACTTTGTCACAAATTTCGTTTCCGGTCTGTAACTTCTTCATCTATCAATGGATTTCAATATAACTTGCCACAAATGTTCACCACACAAAGACGATGTGTTGCGTTCAACTCCCAGGTCCATGGGTCAAAGGTCAAGGTCACAGGGTACAATTACTTTGTCACAAATTTTGTGTCCGGTCTGTAACTTCTTTATGTATCAATGAATTTCAATATGATTTGGCACAAATGTTCACCACACAAAGATGATGTGTCGCTTTCAACTCCCTGGTCCATATGTCAAAGGTCAAGGTCACAGGGTACAATTACTTTGTCACAAATTTCGTGTCCGGTGTGTAACATCTTTATCTGTCAATGGATTTCAATATAACTTGGCACAGATGTTCACCAGACAAAGACGATGTGTCGCGTTCAGCTCCCTGGTCCATATGTCAAAGATCAAGGTCACAGGGTACAATTACTTGTTTATCTGTGAATGGATTTCAAAGGAATCTGGCACAAATTTTAACCACACAAAAACGATGTGTCAACTCCCTGGTCCATGGGTCAAAGGTCAAGGTCACAGGGTATAATTTTTGGGGGCATTTGTCACGTGACAGTGACATCTCTTGTTAGATCCAACCTTTTGAATAAATCTACTGAAAAGGAGCAGTTACTAGAGAAAAGTAAAATGTAAAAATTGTGTAGTATTGAAACCATTGTGATAAATAGAGCATTTACTCCATAGGAGCAAATGCTCTATTTATCACAATGGTTTCAAGAAGTGAGTATTACAGAGGCGTAGAAAGGCATATTTATGGAGGAAAAGGTTAATAAATTTCAGTAGGGGATTTTAACCCTTTCCCTGTTCTGTGTTTATTTCATAGTTCAATACCTATTGAATATTCATGGACAAAATAGTTACAATGAAATACGGAAAGTGGAATTTTGTAGCAGTTTTAGAATGAAAGAAACAGATCTATCAAAGTCCATTAGCAAACAGAGCAGATCCTGATCAGATGGGGTCTACTCTGTCTGCAGATGTGTGAAAACACATTTATATGACAGAGGGTTAACAGCAGGTTGTTGTTGATTACAGGATGAAAGGAATGCAGAAAAGTCCTATGGAAGCTTTCTACATAACTTTCATCCTGCATTAAGCTACCACCTTCATTTAAGACCCGGTTTTATGCCTCAATTTGATGGTATTGTTAGAGAGTTTATGCTAAAACCCCACATACAGCAGTGCTGGAAGCATGTGTGCTATAGGTTTACCATTTGTGTTCTTTTTGCAGACTGTGCAGCTGCACAAGGACAAGGAGCAACTAGAGAACTCAGCCAACACTTTAAGAGAGCTGAGCGAGAAATATCACAGAACTTAATGTATGAATCTATATATCAGGATAGTGTATGGGACACAGATACAGGAAAGCAACTATAAAACTCAGCCAACACTTGAAGAGAGCTGAGCGAGAAATATCACAGAACTAATGTTTGAATCTATACACAGGATACTGAATGGGACACAGATACAGGATAGTGTATGAATAAAAATACAGGATACAGTAAAAGGGCATAAATACTGGATACTGTATGGGACACAGACACAGGATACTGTATAGGATAAAAATACAGGATACAGTAATAGGGCATAAATACAGGATACTGTATGGGACACAGATACAGGACACTGTATGGAATGGAAATTACAGGATACTGTAATGGGATATAAATACAGGATACTGTGTGGGACACAGACACAGGACTGTATGGGATAAAAATACTGGATACTGTAATGGATATAAATACAAGATACTGGGTGGGACACAGACACAGGACTCTGTATGGGATAAAAATACAGGATACTGTAATGGATATAAATACAAGATACTGTGTGTGACACAGACACAGGACTGTATGGGATACAAATACAGGATATTGTGTGGGACACAGTACTCTGTATGGGATAAAAATACAGGATACTGTAATGGGACATGAATACAAGATACTGTGTGGGACACAGACACAGGGCTCTGTATGGGATAAAAATACAGGATACTGTAATGGATATAAATAACTGGATACTGTACAGGACCTAAGTACAGAATACTGTATAGGAGAAAATACAGAATACTGTATACATGGGACACAGATACAGAATTCTGTATTGGAGGCAAATGCAGGATACTGTAATGGACACGGACAACTTTATTTGCCCGTTGAGGATAGCAAGATAAATTGATATTCGGTTTCCATAGTCTAAACATTAAGAGGAAGAGGTACTGGGCAAAGAATTAGATGAGCAAAATGCACACTTATTTGCTTCATCTGTATTCTTAAAAAGCTTCAGAATTTATTTCCTGGTAATGGAAAAATAATGATGTGATAGATTATGTGGTATGGATTAGCTGTAGGAAGCATTGAAGCTGGATTTTCAGGAATAGTATAAACATCATTCCTTGGTTAAGTTGCCCACTTGGAAGATAAAGATATTACAAATGGGAGAGAATGAAACAAAGGTACAAAGACAAAGATAGTACAGGTGAAATGACAAAATAAATGGTGTAAAATTACATCCATGCAGTTAAAACAGTTGATGTTATTAAAATTTTGAATTATATGTATCAAATGAAGATTTATTTCTATCCATTTTATTTTTAGCTTGTCTTTTTCGAAGAAGGGTCTAGCTGTTGTGATCACTGAGTCGTAGGCGTTGTTGTCGGAGTCACCAACTTTAATATATAATATATAAAAGTACCTAGTTATAGTCTACTTTCAGTCCGAATGACCGTTCAGCCGACTGTACATTTACTCCCCTGATCATTGAGTCATTGGCCTACAATATTGAGCACTGCTAACATATGGCGCAATCATGCAGCCGCAGTACCGGCGAGTGACCCTTACAGGTACCCATTTTAACCCCTGGGTGGAGAGTATATGCGGGTGGGAGACACGGAAAAGCGTCTCTGAAATTTCCGGGTGGGACCGGGATTTGAACCCCGGACCTCCGGACTGACAGTCAAGCGCGTTACCACTAGACCACCGCCACCTACAAAATATATATATAATATATATATATAACTTTTATATTAATGTAGCTCATGATTCAAAAAGTATAAGAGGTATCAACATGAAATTTCATAGGTTAGTATATCTCATTGAGGGGATGGTGCCTACATAAGAATGATAACTCTTGATTTCAAAATTTTGGAGTTATGGCCCTTTATTTTTTCCTAATTATTTTAGCTCACCAGAGCACAAAGTGCTCAGGGTGAGCTTTTGTGATCGCCTGTTGTCCGTCAGCATGCGTCGTTCGTCGTCCGTCGTCAACAATTTGAACCTTTAAAAAATATTCTCCTCTGAATCTACAAGGATCTCAACTTTCATCTTTGGCACATAGCATCATATTCAGGTCCTCTACAAAAGTTATATAAATTATGCCAGTTGGGTCAAAATTGACCCCACCCCAGGGGTGCCTTGTTTTCAATAGAAACATATAGTAAAACTTTGAAAATCTTCTTCTCTGAAACCAGAAGGTTCTCAGCTTTCATAATTGGCACATAGCATCATGTTCAGGTGCTCTACAAAAGTTATATAAATCACGGCCCTGGGATTAAAATTGGCCCCGCCCCAGGGGTGGGCAGTTTTCAGTGGAATCATATAGTGCAAACTTTGAAAATCTTCTCCTCTGAAACTGGATGGTTCTCAGCTTTCATATTTAGCACATAGCATCATGTTCAGGTCCTCTACAAAAGATATATTATTTATGGCCCCGGGGTCAAAATTGGCCCCGCCCCAGGGGTGGGCAGTTTTCAATAGAAACAAATAGTGAAACCTTTGAAAATCTTCTTCTCTGAAACTGGAAGGTTCTCAGCTTTAATATTTGGCACATAGCATCATGGTCAGGTCCTCTACAATTTTTACATAAATTATGGCCCCGGGGTCAAAATTAGCCCCGCCTCAGGGGTGGGCAGTTTTCAATAAAAACAAATAATGAAATCTTTGAAAATCTTCTTCTCTGAAACTGGAAGGCTCTCAGCTTTCATATTTGGCACAGAGCATCATGTTCAGGTGCTCTACAAAAGTTATTTAATGTATGGCCCTAGGGTCAAAATTGGCCCCGCCCCAGGGGTGGGCAGTTTTCAATAGAAACAAATAGTGAAATCTTTGAAAATCTTCTTCTCTGAAACTGGAGGCGCTCAGCTTTCATATTTGGCACATAGCATCATGTTCAGGTCGTCTACTAAAGTTATATTAATTATGGCCCCAGGGTCAAAATTGGCCCCGCCCCAGGGGTGGACAAGTTTCAATAGAAACAAATAGTGAAATCTTTGGAAATCTTCTTCTCTGAAACTGGAAAGCTCTCAGCTTTCATATTTGGCACAGAGCATCATGTTCAGGTCCTCTTTAAAAAATGTATAAATTATGGCCCTAGGGTCAAAATTGGCCCTGCCACAGGGGTGGGCAGTTTTCAATAGAAACATATTGAGAAAACTTTGAAAATCCTCTTCTCTGAAACTCGAAGGTTAGTCTCAGCTTTCATATTTGGCACATAGCATCATGTTCAGGTCCCCTACAAGTTTTTCTAAATTATTCCCCTGGGGTCAAAATTGGCCCGCCCCAGGGCCGGCTTGTTTTCTATAGAAACATATAGTGAAAACTTTGAAAATCTTCTCCTCTGGTTGTCTGGTGAGCGCTTCAGGGCCATTCTGGCCCTCTTGTTTCAGATCCTACCTCTTTGAATAAATCTACTGATAAGGAGCATTAATTATAGAAAAGGAAAATTTCAGAATTGTGTAGATTTGAAACCTTTGTGATAAATAGAACATTTACTCCTATGGAGCTTTTGCTCTATTTATCACAATGGTTAGCAAATGCTCTATTTATCACAAAACCTTTTTCAGATCCTACCTCTTTGAATAAATCTACTGATGAGGAGCATTAATTAGAGAAGATGAAAATTTCAGAATTGTGTAGATTTCAAACCATTGTGATAAATAGAGCATTAAATTTTGCTCCATAGGAGCAAATTAACTCATATACAAACCACATATAAAGTTACATACGAGTATGTGTCAGATCTGAGTTAAAACTGTGTGATAATTTTGGTTAGTCATGCTAAGCAGTGATAGGGTTGTCATCTGTTAGAAATGTTGTCTGCTTATTCAAAGAGGTAAATCTGGGTCTACTCTGTTTGCAAATGCGTGAAAACATGTTTATATGAGGAAAAGGGTTAATTAGAGAAAAGGAAAATTTCAGAATTGTGTAGATTTGAAACCATTGTGATATATAGTGCATTTACTCTTATGGAGCAAATGCTCTATTTATCACTAAGGCAAATGCTCTATTTATCACAATGGTTATTATTACCAGTTATTGTTAACAAGTTTTAATTTTCCATTTCCATAACAATTCCGTTTGTATAAATTGTAGAAATCGCGATTTTTATACAATTTCTGCTTTGAAACAATCATCAGTACTCTAGTTCTGAAGGGGTTAGAAACGTCCCGGTGTGAACTGGTTTTGTTACGAAACATGCTCTAGAAGAGTTGTCGTTCGTTTCTAAATATGCAATATATCAAGGAGTTGTTAGATTATGCGTAGTAATATGTAATGGAAAATGAACATTTTCCACATATTTTTTGTGCGAAATATGCTTTCCAAGTTAACGGTCGGTAAACATTCGGTATTGGACTTAGAAAATATTTATAATAAAGCAAATCATCCCAGAAAGCTTGCCATTATAATTATACAGAGAAAGGGTCAAATAAAACCCCACAAAACAGGTGTCCAGTTTTGTTTAGAAACATACATGTAGTTGAAACTTTAAAAATCTTTCCCTCTGGTGAGCGATTTCAGGGCCATCATGGCCCTCTTGTTTAATTTAGCTGGACAAGCACCAAATCAGACGAGCGTTGGCGCTGCACCCGGCTCTTGTTTGTGTCTCTTGCTTTTGCAGGATGACACTTAAGGAGCACTTCCCCACCCTTCTCTGTCTATCTGTCTGTCCATCTATCCATCTACATATATGTCCCTCTGTCTACCAGTCTGTCTGTCCATCTGTCTGTTTATCCATCTGGCTTCTGTAGGGACTGTTTGATCAGGGTATTCTCTGCCTTCTTGCATGTTACAGATCTGATCTCTATTGCCATAGCAACAGATTTCCCTTTTTCTATCATGAATGAAATTTCATTAATATTCATAATAGGTGTAGTCTTGCATCTATATTCAGAAGTAAAGAGTAGGTGACTTCTTATTTGCCGGTCAAAAGTAATGCAGAATGCTCCTGCCGGAACTACAGTGAACCCTTGTTACCACGGAGGTGTTTGTTTCCAGACATTTTGCTGGTATAACGAGGTTGCCATTATAACGAGTTTAAATATGAAAGGATCCATATGGCCAGTTTTAAACTAGTACCAACAGGTGAACGCTTAATGCAGAACACAAGAAGTGCAAAAAGCCCCCTTTGGGAGCTTTTTGCACTTCTTGTGTTTTGCATTAAGTGATCACATGTCTTAATGGCATTTTACCTATTTATTCAGTGGTTGTTTAAAAGACTTAACAGTAATTTTGTTTCGATGTTTATTCCAAATTTCAATACCTACCTAATATTTGTAAACTAAAACAGATATAATGAAGTATGGAAGGTGGAACATTGCAGCGAATTAAAAGGTAAAGAAACTGATTTATCAAATTTCATTAGCAAACAGAGCAGACCCTGATCAGACGGCTCCTGTAGGGGCAATCTGGTCTGGGTCTACTCTGTTTGCAAATGCGTTAAACCATGTTTATATGAAGGAAAGGGTTAATTAATTCAGCTTCTCTTAACTCTTTAATCCATGAATACGCCTTTATGTGCCTTTTTAGCTCACCAGAGCACTTTGTGCTCAGGGTGAGCTTTTGTGGTCACCCGTTGTGCGTCATTTGTCGTCAGTCGTCAACAATTTGAACCTTTAAAAATCTTCTCCTCTGAATCTACAGGGTTCTCATCTTTCATCTTTAGCACATAGTATCATCTTTAGGTCCTCTACAAAAGTTATATAAATTATGCCCCTGGGGTCAAAATTGGCCCCGCCCCAGGGGTGCCTTGTTTTCAATAGAAACATATAGTAAAAACCAGAAGGTTCTCAGCCTTCATATTTGGCACATAGCATCATGTTCAGGTCCTCTACAACAGTTTTATAAATTATGGCCCTGGGGTCAAAATTGGCCCCGCCCCAGGGTTGGGCAGTTTTCAATAGTAACAAATATTGAAATCTTTGAAAATCTTCTTCTCTGAAACTGGAAGGCTCTCAGCTTTCATATTTGGCACAGAGCATCATGTTTAGGTCCTCTACAAATTACATATAAATTATGACCCTTGGGTCAAAATTGGCCCCGCCCCAGGGGTGGGCAGTTTTTAATAGAAACAAATAGTGAAATATTTGAAAATCTACTTCTCTGAAACTGGATGGCTCTCAGCTTTCATATTTGACACAGAGCACCATGTTCAGGTCGTTTACAAAAGTTATAAATTATAGGCCCAGGGTCAAAATTGGACCCGCCCCAGGGGTGGGCAGTTTTAAATAGAAGCAAATAGTGAAATCTTTGAAAATCTTCTTTTCTGAAACTGGATGGCTCTCAGCTTTCATAATTGCCACATAGCATCATATTCAGGTCCTCTACAAAAGTTATATAGATTATGGCCCTGGGGTCAAAATTGGCCCCGCCCCAGGGGTGGAGAGTTTTCAATAGAAACAAATAGTGAAATCTTTGAAAATTTTCTTCTCTGAAACTGGAAGGCTCTGAGCTTTCATATTTGACACATAGCATCATGTGCCGGTCCTCTACAATGGTTATATAAATTATGGCCCCAGGGTCAAAATTGGCCCCGCCCCAGAGGTAGGCAGTTTTCAAATAGAAACAAAAACATGTAGTGAAAACTTTGAAAACATTCTCCTCTGAAACTGGAAGATTTTCAGCTTTCATATTTGGCACATAGCATCATGTTCAGGTCCTCTACAAAATTTATATAAATTATGGTCCCAGGGGAGGGCAGTTTTCAATAGAAACAAATAGTTAAATCATTGAATATCTTCTTCTCAGAAACTGGAAGGTTCTCAGCTTTCATATTTGGCACATAGCATCATGTTCCGGTCTTCTAAAAAAATATTTATAAATTATGGCCCTCGGGTAAAGATTGGCCCGCCCCAGGGGTAGCCAGTTTTCAATAGAAACATATGGTGAAAACTTTGAAAATCTACTCGACTGAAACTGGAAGGTTCTCAGCTTTCATATTTAGCACATATCATCATGTTCAGGTCCTCTACAAAAGTTATATAAATTGTGCCTCTTGGGTCAAATTAGCCCTGCCACAGGGCAAGCTAGTTTTCTATAGAAACATATAGTGAAAACTTTGAAAATCTTCTCCTCTGATTGTCTGGTGAGCGCTTCAGGGCCATTCTGGCCCTCTTGTTTAACAGAGAAGACCAGATCAGATGGGTCTTAAGGCAGTCGTCTGGTCAGGGTCTGCTCTGTTTGCATATGGAATAATATAGATATTATTCTAGTTTCCTCTTTGGCCAAAGTTTCATGTGTTTATGTGCCATTCAAAAATAATCTAATTCATATTCATGATGTCAAAAGTTCTATTATGAATATTCATGGACTACAGGCTTATATCTCTCCCTAATGAATATTCATACACAAATTGATAACTTCATGAATATTTTTTACCTCAAGTTTAATTATGGTCAGTGGACAAGGGCATGTTTAGCCATTTCAGAAAGTGTAGACTCAGATAATATCATAAACACCCATCCACATCTAGGGCAAAGGAGGGGAAGTTAGAAAAAAGTCCAAATATTCTGAAAATGGGTGATCCTTCGAAAGCAAAAGTAGAAATGCCAAAAGTCTTATTTGAATAATTTGTTTCCAAAAGCTAGATGTATTTCAATTTTCGAAATGATTCGACATGTTGTATATACAAACATTGCAATACCAAGTATGTTAGATCCACCATTGTGCATTTAAGTTCCTGTTAAATTCACTATTATATAATGCGAAAATAAACATTAAGAGGTATTAAATTTCTTACTCTCAATACCCAGGGCCGTACCCAGAAATTTTTGTCTGGGGGGCCGAGTTGGGGAGGGTACACGAGGGGTGTCCCCTCCCGGTAGCCGAATTTTTTTTTGGTATGCCGCATTGAATGGTGCAATTTCCTGCTATCTGGACCACTCTATCAATATATAATTTTATGTTATAATATAGGAAATCGGCTCCTTTTACACATGGGTTTAGGTGCAGAGACTTAATACATGATGAATGATCACCAATGTTTCAATGTATGGACTTCGTACAAATCACCCTATCACAAAAGTTGTGATGAAGGCTAAAGTTTTTTGCCATTGACAGACAGACAGACGGACATGTGATCATGCCTTTTTTCCATTGGCAGGCGTGATCTTGGTTAAAGGTTTTTGCCATTGACAGACAGACAGACGGACATGTGATCATGCCTTTTTTCCATTTGCAGACGTGATCTTGGTTCAAGTTTTTTGCCATTGACAGACAGACAGACGGACATGTGATCATGCCTTTTTTCCATTGGCAGGCGTGATCTTGGTTAAAGGTTTTTGCCATTGACAGACAGACAGACTGACATGTGATCATGCCTTTTTTCCATTGGCAGACGTGATCTTGGATCAAGTTTTTTGCCATTGACAGACTGACTAAAGACTTTTGCCATTGACAGACAGGCAGACAGACATATGATTAAAGTTTTGCCTTTGACAAACAGACAGACATTTGATCGGGATTTAAAAAAAATACTATGTACAGACTCTGCATTATTAATCTCAGAACTAATATCTGCTTATGTCTTTATTTAAGGACATGCATGTTGATCTACCAAGATTGGCAAGAACACAATTAAAAGTAATAAAGAAAACTTTTTTTTTGAAAATCATCTCCATTTATTTATTAAAATAAGAAAACATAAGTATATCAGTTGTCTATATAAATATATTCTTTTATTCAATGATCATAATGAAAATCCTTTTGAATTTTCAAAATTAATTGATTTTATGCAATATGGCTAAAAACTATTATTTTCAAGATTGGGTAAAGAAAAAAAAAGATTTTCTGTAAGTATAAATAACTGAAATAATACATAGATTATTTTGGGGGGGTTTCTGAACATTACCAAATTATAAAAAAAAAGCAAAATATCCAAGTAAATATACACTCAACTAACCATAGCATCACACTAGTTCTTTCTCCTAAATGTGAAAACAACCCTGATCAAAACTACAAACATTAAATGTAACAGTTTAACACGAGGATCATGATGGCCCTTAATCGCTCACCTGGTTATAACAGAAATATGTATACATGTACAATGAAAAAGATATTCCATTTTTATCTTATTTTACAATAAAAGTTTCAGGGTTTTTTATTTGGCTATATTCCCAATGGCTAAATGTGTGTTTTTCACCTATTTTTTAGGACAACCTCAATTTACAAAAATTAATTCATACTTTTTTATCATTTGGAATGTTCGGAGTTATTCTTTCATTACTAGTTATTGATCAATACAGTAAAACGTTTATCGGTCGAAGTGCATACTGCTTAGCGTCTTGATATGTCACCCCCGTCCCCTCGTTTTGCGACATTGTCTCCACGCTTGAGTAATTTACATGCCACAAGTAGTATTTGTGGACAACGTAGCAATTTGCATTTTGTCACGACTGGTTCCTGAACAATTTATTTGCTAAACTCAAGTATAGCGAAAACCGGAACCAACTCGTGATTGCGTAATTCGGGTGTTCTCCGCTGGGGATTACCCTGATTGGTCCATACCAAAATAGTCCAAGCGTGTATCACAGCGTGATAAAGGTGGTCTGTCTATGTGTAGAGAACTAACAGATAATCTCCCACAGGGAGGAAAATATCGGTCACTAAAAAAATTGCCATGGTAAAATTTCAAAACGGTAGGGAAAACTAAAAAGGGCCCATTAATAAAAATGGTATCTTGGCAGCCAGCTGGGGGGGGGGGGGGGGGGGGGGGCCGAGCCCCCCACCTGGGTACGTGCCTGATACCATATGCCTTTATATACGTTTTGACAACACTCTAATTAATTGTATCGAGAGGGATGAAAACTGCTGCCAGGTCAGTGGTCAGACAAATGGTGTCAGGTTGCTTAGTAGCGTTGCTAGTGATTATAAGGGATATAACGTAATGATTCAGAACGAGGCGCGCCAATTCGTAACTTTCTGCTTATTTTCTGATTGTTTATGTTTCCCAACAACGGTGTTGGGGAGCATATCATAGCCGCCGCTTTGTCCGTCCGTCTGTTCATCCGATCGTTTGTCCTTCCGAACTTTGTCTGAAGCATAACACAAAACCAGTAATATATATCAACATGAAACTTCAAAGGTAGATTGGTCCCGATTACAGGAAAAGTGCAGTGCAGTGCACTCTCTTTTGCATAATTTGCAGAATTTTTTTGCCCTTTGTTATTTTTCATACTTAATCTTTTTTCGGAGCATAGCACAAAAACTATAATAGAACGCACAAATCATTGCCTTGCTCCTTTACCGGCGAATATAACGGGTAAAGAGGTCATTACATTTGCAAATAGTTTGGATTGATACGAGGCCGCATTGTGAGTCGAGTATTACTTCCGAGGGCGAAGCTACTATTGGCCGAACTGCCACCATGACCACGTGACTGGAGCGAGGGTATAAAAACGCCGGCTCCAGATCACTGCGCCCTCTTCACGCTCGGATCCACTCTGCACTGCACTGCACAAAGGTTTACCTATACCTGAAAGGTAAGTCTCACGCATTGCACCTCACATATCTTTGTATTCATGTATTCATTGTATTTATATGCTCAATAACACTCTCGGCTTCACATCAAGTGGCGCTGCGAGCAAATTGGTTTGTTTATTTTTGCATTTTTTAGTGTTTGTATTTTAATAAGCAGACGGCACACGTGGTAGCACGTGGTCTGAATATTTCTAATACGGACATTTCTTCGTTATTTTGCAATTTATTCTAGTGAAGTAGCATTTATCTTTCATATATTGTATATTATATTTGTGTTTACATCTTTTTCTTTGAAAAAATTCACCATGGCAATGCAACCATTAAATGTGTTTGACTGTGCACCCGATGACCTCCGAACCATTCCGCAACTAGGGGAGTCCACAGCTAATAAGGTTCTCACCTTAGCTAAACAAGCTTAAGCTGAGGGGAGATCCATATCAGTTGAGGAGTTAATTGCTATCAACCCAAAAGTGCAGTGGGCGGAGTTGGTCAAATCTGGCCAACTCATTCTTATTGCACCGGAGGCTATGACGAAACCAACCATAGAGAGCCTCATGGATTTATTCAAAACATTCTCAAGTCAAATTTTAGGGAGAATGACAGTTTTGGAACAGAGGACAGAGCACTCTATGGACGGTCTGGTTAGGCAGGTTAGGGATGTTCGTCAGCAATTGTCTGACAATACTGCCGAAACGAGTCAGAACCTCAGCCAGCTGTCTTCCTTGATCAATGTTCAAGAAAGACGGTTGGGTGAGATGGATTCGAGGCTAAGCAACCAGGAGAGAAAATTTACTTTGCCTCCTCCTGGATTTAATTCAAAATTAAACCTGCAGAGCCCGACCGCCGATACTGAGGCTGTCATTGAAAGCAGAACTCAGGGGGGAGTCTATGTTGGGACAAGTGATAGGAGGGATAGGATGCACAGTCATACCCATTCATCTCGGGATCATTCTAGGAGTCCTGATAGGAGTCGTAGATCTAGGTCTAAGTCTCCTCAGGGTCCTAGGATGCAGACCTTTTCTGGTGCCCCTTCGGCAATTAAATTTGATGTTTTTCTTGGAAAATTCATGAGGGTGGCAGCTCGTCGTGCTTGGGATCAATTGAAATGTCTAGACAAATTTTTTGATTGTCTTACAGATCAAGCATTGGAATATGCGAATCGTTCCAATGCTTCCAATAATTTTAATGATCTAGTGGCTGATATGAAGGCACGGTTTGATTACCGTGATGAGCCATTAGCCGCTCGACAAAAGCTGTCCACAATTAAACAGGACACTGAATCGGAAGAAGAATTTCTTCAGAAAATCCAGGCTCTTGCAAATGACGGTTACCGTGATTGCAAGAATCTGGACATTCTGAACGGAATAATGACAGAATCCTTTCTTCGCGGTTTGAAAAATAAAGAGGCTGCACTTGAAGCTTTGGGTCGTAAGCCGGGCACGGTGCAGGAAGCCTTGAAATATGTCAAGGCCTATACTGCCAATGCCAAAGTTCTTGGTCTCAGCAAGCAGGTGAAGTTTGACCAAAACGCAGTCTCTGTCATACCTGATGACTCGCTCAAACAGCTGAGTGACGCCATTTTGCAAGGTATGGAGAGTTTACTGAGGACTCACTTGGATCCTCAGAGGTCAAGGTCCAGATCCCCAAGCCCATACACTAGCCCAAGAAAAGATATTGGTCAAAAGGACACTGGTCGTGATCCCTATTGGCATGAGCGATCTAGGAGACCCTATGAGGCACCAGCTGGTCGGTACAATAACCGTCCAGCCGGAGTGCATTACAGTAGATCCCCTGATCGGGGATACTACAGGTCACCTGATCGTTTCAGGGGTGCCTATTCTGGGTCTTCAGATAGGCAAAATAGGGGTTACTCACCAAGCCCTTCTAGGAATTACGGTTATGGCCAAAATAGGTATCCCCCGAGTCCCAAAGGTTATCGTGATAGGGACTACAACAGTAGGGATAGAAATTGGAACAATTCTCCCCGTAGGGATCCCTACCCAGATAGAGGAAATAGGGATTCTCGGGATCGTGGCACTGGTCAGCCCCGCCGCGAAAACAAATATCATAGTAGGTCGGTCAGTCCTTCACCTGTGAGCACAGAGACAGAAAATGCTTTAAACTGTTAGAGGCTGCTTGTGCAAACGACCAACAAGTAGCCTTCTCTGGAACTCTGGGTCGTGATGATATATTTTCTGTACATTTGACAAAAGGATATTCTGTTTTTTGTAATACTTTAATTGACTCTGTACCTGTAAAAGCATTGTTAGACAGTGGAGCCATGATAAGTATTTTGCAAGAGTCCAAATTTAAGGACATTTTGAAAAATCATACAACTGTTGGATCATGTTTGCTTCAGGGCATATGTTCTGAGCCAATACAGGGTTCCATAGTTGAAAAAATTCCATTAACAATAGGACAATATACCATTTTGCATACTTTTTGTATTGCCCCCATAGACAATCCTTGTATTTTGGGTCTAGATATTTTAAAGCCATTGGGGGCTGTCATTGATTTTAGAAACAATACTTTGGAAATTGACGGTGTAAAACATACTTTGGAAATTCATTCAAATGATCAGGGCTGCAAGGTCTACAATGCAAGGAGGGTAGTAATTCCTCCAAATTCTATTGGATTTTTAGAATTGAAATTGGAAAAGTCTTTGCCTACTGGATTTGTAGTAGAACCTATTCAAAATAATTGTTTAATTTCATCTGTATATGGTGAGGGTGAAAAAGTAAAGGTCAAAGTCATCAATGACTCTGATTCTTATAAACTTTTTAAAAGAGATGCTTATATAGGTCAAGCTGAATTGGCATCACCTGTGACAGATAATGACATAACAAGATCAAAGGTCAATAGCTCTACACAACAAACTGACAAATTGCCAGAGCATCTTGCAGAGATGTTTCAAAAAGCAGTGGTTAATTTGAATAATGAAAAGAAAAAAGAGTTCCGTGACTTGCTGATAGAATTTCAATCAGTTTTCTCCTGTAATAATTTTGATTTAGGCTGTCTCAAAAATGTAGAGCATAAAATTGTGACAACTGACAACGTGCCTGTGAAAGACAAGTTTAGACGAACTCCACTTAAGTTCCAACAACAGGAAAAGGACTACATTGACAAACTGTTGCAACAGGGAGTTATTGAACCATCTGCATCTGAGTGGTCCTCCGCACCAGTCTTGGTCCGTAAGAAAACTGGAGACCTCAGATATTGCATTGATTATAGGGCTTTAAATAGTAAAACCATTAAAGACAATTTTAATCTCCCAATCATTGAAGATTGTTTAGATTCCATGCAGGGAAAGAAACTTTTCTGTGTCCTTGATCTCTGTAGTGGTTACTATCAAATCCCTCTTGCAAAAGACTCTCGAGACAAGACTAGTTTTACGACAAGATTTGGAACTTATCAGTGGACTCGCCTACCTATGGGTCTATGCAACAGCCCAGCCACTTTTCAGCGTGCCATGCAACTGGTTCTAAAAGGTTTAACTTGGGAAGAGGTTATTGTTTATCTTGATGACCTCATCATTTTAGGCTCTGATTTTAAAAACACTATGTCAAGTTTGAGAAAAGTTTTCACCAAAATTCTCTGAAGTTTAAACCCAGCAAGTGCACTTTCTTCAAGAAAGAAGTGGAATTTTTGGGTAAACTTGTCAGTGAAAAGGGAGTTTCTATTTCGCCTGACAAAATGGATATTCTGAAAAGTTGGACTAGACCGACAAACACGAAAGAATTACAGTCCTTTCTTGGTTTCATGAATTATCATAGAAATCATATCAGAGGTTTTGCTAGGATCGCTGAAATACTATACAGTTTATCCAATGACAAATACTTTCACTGGACTGATAGGCATGAACAGGCATTTATTGAATTAAAGGATGCAGCTGTTAAGTCCCCTTTACTTTGTCATCCAACCCCTGACGGGACATTCATATTGGACGTTGATGCTAGTGGGAAACAAATTGGCGGAGCATTGTCCCAGATTCAGGACGGTGTGGTTAAACCCATTAGTTTTGGCAGTTATACATTGCTGCCAGGTCAAAGAAAATATTGCACTACCAGAAAGGAACTTCTTAGTTTAGTAAGGTTTTGCAGGACATATAGACATTACTTGCTTGGACATCCATTTCTGATTAGGACTGATCATAATAGTCTAGTCTGGCTGACTAGGTTCAAACATATTGAAGGTCAGTTAGCTAGATGGCTTGAGGAACTTTCTCAATATAATATGACAATTGTTCACAGAAAAGGTTGTGAACATACAAATGCAGATGCATTAAGCCGCATTGGAGATACTCTGAAATCTTGCAACTGTTATAACGCAGGGGCGGATCTAGGGAGTCTCCCATGTGGTGGATGTGCATACTGTACTAGAGCACATAACCAATGGTCTCGTTTTGAGGAGGATGTTGATGATGTTGTTCCTTTGGCAATTAGGTCAACCGAAGCCTTGATAGATGCTTCTCCAAGCATAGGTTCATCAAATTGGGTTGAAGGTTTGACACCTGGACAGTTAAGGAATGCTCAATTAGAGGATTCTGATGTAGGTCTGGTTATTTATTGGTTGGAGGAAGGTTATCAGCCATCGAAACGAGAGCTTCAGCTCACTAGTCCACAAACAAGAGCTCTCTGGTCATATCGCGATTGGCTAAAAGTCTCCAATGGAGTTTTACTTTATGCATGGACTGAGCATCAGAGTCTGGGTTCACGGTTGTGTGTGGTTGTTCCGAGTTCATTAAAAGGACAAGTGCTTCATCATTGTCATAACTCTTTAACATCTGGCCATTTAGGGATTGAAAAAACAAGAAATAAACTGAAGGATCGCTTCTATTGGTATGGCATGTCCCGAGATGCAGAATTGCATGTACAGGGTTGCCAAGTTTGCAACAAAAATAAGAAGGGAAATGTCAAACCCAAAGCAGGTCAAAGGTTATATCATTCAGGTTACCCAATGGAGAGGGTTCACATTGATATAATGGGACCCTTTCATGTCAGTTCTAAAGGTAATAGATATATTTTGGTTATGGTAGATCAGTTCACCAAATGGGTTGAACTGGCTGCTATCCCTGAGCAGAATGCTCAATTAACGGTTACAGCTTTTGTTGACCGTTTTATTAGCACTTTTGGGTGCCCCCTTGAAATTCATTCTGATCAGGGGCGTAACTTTGAAAGTAGCTTATTCCAAGCATTCTGTCGTCTATTAGAAATTACAAAAACAAGAACAACCCCATACAGACCCTGTTCCAATGGACAATGTGAAGTCTTTAATAGAGTAATTCTGCAGATCATTAGGAGTTTTATATCAAAGGGTTTAAAGGACTGGGATGCATTTCTTCCCTTCATCACAATGGCATTACATTCAATGAAGAACCACACCACTGGGTTCTCTGCCAATATGATGATGCTGGGGAGAGAAACAATCCAACCTTTGGATTTGATGATAGGCCAAGTAGATTTTTTGCCCGTTAATGAAGTGCAATGGGTGAAAGATCTGCTTTCCAAATTGTCAGAAATACATTGCCTAGCTAGAGAAAAAATAGGTCAAACGCAGCTAAGGCAGAAGCGTGACTATGACCTTCGACTGAAGGAAAGAACTTTTAACCTGGGTGATCCAGTGTATCTTAGGGATTCCTCTACTAAGGTGGGTGTTAGTACTAAATTAAGACCCCCTTGGGCAGGTCCATTCTTAATAACATCAGCAAAGCCACCGCTTTACGAGATTGCTTCACATAAAAAGACAACTCTGGTACATCATGACAGATTAAAATTATGTCGCGACTCTGATCTTCCTTTGTGGTTGAAGAGGAAACGTCATAGTTTACTAAATCTGGAACCAGACTCAACAATCACAGAGCAGGATCAGAGTATTTCAGAACAGACCCCAGACGACGCTCAACCAGAAATGGAACAGGACTTAGATCAAACTCTACCATATATGATCCCTGACCAAGCAGATGAAGTCATAGATTTGCCATCAGACCCAGAGCCCAGTGATGACCCTGATTCAGATTTAGATTTTGACCCAGATTCAGTTCGCAGAACGAGGGGGGGTCGTGAAATCAGACTCCCTTCTAGATTTCGCTGATTTTTATTTTATCTTATGCTACCATTATGCTGTTTGGGTGGATAATCATGTGATTCCCATTCAGGCAGTTTTAGTGGTTTTGTATCTTTCATTGACCGGATAAATGATCATGTGGTCCTCTCCGGTTAGTGATTTTATATTTATTGTATTTTTTTTTTTTTTCATTGACCGGATAAATGATCATGTGGTCCTCTCCGGTTAGTGATTCTTTATTATATCTTTTCTCGTTGACCGGATAAATGATCATGTGGTCCTCTCCGGTTAGTGACTTTTTATTGTATCTTTTTTCATAGATCGGATAAATGATCATGTGGTCCTCTCCGGTTTGTGATTCTATTTTTATTGTATCTTTTTTCATAGATCGGATAAATGATCATGTGGTCCTCTCCGGTTTGTGATTCTATTTCTATTGTACTTTTTTCATGGATCGGATAAATGGTCATGTGGTCCTCTCCGGTTCATGATTCTATATATATTGTACTTTTCTCATTGACCGTTTTCCATATATCTATTGTATTGTTACAACTGCTGGATAGACAATCATGTGGTTACTGTTCAGTGGTTGTGTTACTTCATTAATATTGTATTTCTGTGGCTATTGGATAGACAATCATGTGGTTACTGTTCAATAGTTACTTTACTTCCTATTTTGCTGTATTTCTGCAGCTACTGTAGAAACAATTATATTGTTTTCCTATTTGCTGTATTTCTGCAGCTACTCTATAAACAATTATATTGTTTTCCTATTTGCTGTATTTCTGCAGCTACTCTAGAAACAATTATATTGTTTTCCTATTTGCTGTATTTCTGCAGCTACTCTAGAAACAATTATATTGTTTTCCTATTTGCTGTATTTCTACAGCTACTCTAGAAACAATTATATTGTTTTCCTATTGCTGTATTTCTGCAGCTACTGTAGAAACAATTACATTGTTTTCCTATTTTATGTATTTCTGCAGCTACTGTAGAGACAATTACATTGTCTCCCTATTTGCTGTATTTCTAAAACTACTGTAGAGACAACTACATTGTCTCTGTTTGGTAGTTGCTTTACTGTCATATTTCATCGGCCATTTGGATGACCATGAGTTCTCTTCCTGGTCAGTGACTTTTTATATTTGTTATGTATCTATATTGACTTGGTAGGTAATCATATGGTTTCTACCTATTGTGTCAATAATTACCTATACTCACATATTACTTGTACTTGTTAAATATCTGCATTGATTTGGTAGACAATCATGTGGTTCCTACCTGTTCGGTGCTCTATTATGCAAGATATAGGTAATTGTTTTTGACTAGATGGACGATCATGTCCCATCTGTTCAGACTTTATGAAAATATTGTCATATGCCAAGATGATCATATAGACTTGTATGGTCTTGGTTGGTTATCTTGGACTATATTGCTATATATTATTAATATTCTGTACTTTTTACATTACACAGTCTGATGTGGTCGCATTCTGTGTAACATATGTGTATATTAATTACACATAAGAAAGGCCAACTTCTTTTAACGTAATGTTATAATAATAATGTTGATAATAATGCAAGGTATAATAACATCTAACATACTTATCTAAATAATATCCAAATATTCTGAAAAAAAACATGGCATTGACTAGTTTAATCTTCTTACTTACAGGAAAACTAGACTCACAATGCCAAAACGAAAATTTGACCCACAAACATGTGGAATTTGTTCAAAACCAGTCAATCATTTTAGGCGCCATGCTAACAGCACTCATATACCGTGGTATATGAGTCCTGCTTTTGCATGTGCAAATTGTTTCACGGCAGGGGACTCTTCTGAAATGAAACATTACCATGATGGTCATGCTAAAATTCAGGGGGAGTCTCAGACCGTAGCATGGTATTTGTTGGTGAATGGTTTCCTTCTATTCATCAGCAGGTGCTTAGGCTTATCTTCCTTGAACAGCTTGTTGACTTTTGTTGTGGCTGAACAATTGTTCCCCACGTATGCCCCATTTCTTGATGAAGAGGAGTTCTTTGTCAGGGAATATGATAGGTTAGCTGGGTTGGACGCTAAGATATCCCATAATGCAAATCCTCCTTCTTATATTTCGGAATTACTCCATCAAAGGGTTTTGATGAAACTTATTTGTAGACTAAATGCGGATGATAGAAACTCAGCCCGTATTTGGTTGAAATACTGCCAGCCTGATGGATCAAGTCCACCCAGAGGTCATTTTACATTCAAAATGAGTGTAATAGATGCTCATTTTCATTTAGATGAATTAATTGGTCATTCAAGGAAGTCTCTAAAACAATTAGAGTTAGCATCTAATCCAACTGTTAATCTTGTTGTAGCAATTGCAAATTTTGTTTACCCTTCTAAATGGGGTCTTTTGCCAAAATTGGTGGGGGAGGACTCTAGAGTGAGATTCACACTAGGTGTTCATCCACATCTCTTATATAGGGATACAGTAGAATCAATGTTTTCGAGGTTGGTCCGAGAAATTGAGAAACGCCCTGGAGCAATTGCTGTTGGAGAAGTTGGGCTTGATTTTACCACCACTTGTCGCTGCTCTGCGGCTCATAATAGACAGGAGTGTGTGAGAGGTAAAATTCAGGCCCAGCGATTCTTTCTTGAAAAGGCTCTCAAATTAGCGGATCAACTGGCAAAACCTGTCATCATTCATTGTAGGGACAGAGGTAATGGTTCAGCGGCTAAAGAGGTTCTCGAAATGTTCAAATCCTTAAAGTTGACTCATTTACCCATACATAGGCATTGTTTTATGGGAACCTCTGCAGAATTTGACTCTTGGAGTAGCAGTTTGCCAAATTGTTATTTTAGTTTCTCTGGGAAATCTACTAGTGACTCTAAAACCCGAGAAGCAATTCTTATGTGTAATCACCAAAGACTGCTGCTAGAAACTGACTCTCCCTATTTGCCTTTCCCTGGTGATAGATGTCATGGCCCTTGGAGGATAGGCGAAGTAGCAAAGGCAGCTTCCAATCTTATGGGAATGCCAGCTGAACAATTAATGAAACTTAGCAACTCCAATATTTGCAAGTTATACCAAATTAAATGGTAGTCATGGTTAAATCCCGACTATAGCTAATGAGCAATTCCTCTGTGCCAGCAAATGGGGTACAACACGAAGTTGGAGTATAATCATGTGGTTCACACAACTTCTGTACTCTATTTTCTAAGATTCGTTAGGATCTATTTTCCAATACATTTGGTCATATAGCCATGTGGCTCAGTATGAATCAAGTATGTTGTTTGGAATCATGTAATAACCTTGGCAGTTTTTTATCCTGTCTCTTTCATCACATCTAACAATGCCAAAACGGTATAATCATGTGGTTCACTTTTTGGTATATTATAGAGAGTTTCTCTTTATATTGTGAGAGGGGGACAGGAATGAAATTAATGGATTTTCTAGTTGGAGACGATGCTATTTTGTTATACTTGGATTCTAACTCTGTTTCATTAACACACTAAACCTTTTTAACATAATAACATTAACTCCTTTAAAAACAAAGTGGAGGGGGAGTGATACGAGGCCGCATTGTGAGTCGAGTATTACTTCCGAGGGCGAAGCTACTATTGGCCGAACTGCCACCATGACCACGTGACTGGAGCGAGGGTATAAAAACGCCGGCTCCAGATCACTGCGCCCTCTTCACGCTCGGATCCACTCTGCACTGCACTGCACAAAGGTTTACCTATACCTGAAAGGTAAGTCTCACGCATTGCACCTCACATATCTTTGTATTCATGTATTCATTGTATTTATATGCTCAATAACACTCTCGGCTTCACATCAGGATCTTGAACGCTCAGTGACTCAAGATTGTCTATACGGCTACTATACCGGCAGTTAGGATCAAATGCCGGATGACTCGCTTTCCTCATTGCAACTCAGATACCAGTAGTTTGGGTCAAACGCCGGATGACTCCGTATTGCCACTCACACAACTGTACTTTTGATCACGCACCGGGTGACTCAGTGACCTCATTACCATTCATATAATTGTAGTTTTAATCACGTGCCGGGTGACCCGTTATCCTCACTGTTACTCACATACCGGTAGTTTTATTAAATATGGAGAAAAAAAATTCAATTTAAGAATTGATGTATAAGGTATTTTCTGACGAAACGAATGCACGTCAGTTTTTTCAGCCCTTAACTTCATGACATCAGGAATATCAATATTTGTACACTGTAAAAAGTTTTAGGTAAAGTTGCACCAAAATTGTTATCATGGCTTTACAAGAGTTACTTCCCTTACTTGACAGCCATATGTTTCTCTCTTACTTTAATAATCATTTATGTTTATCCTTAAAGTTTTAAAAAATGCATACATAGAATCTAAGTTTTAATTGGAGTGGAAATATAAACATAAACGAGATTTGAGGCAATTAAAAAAATAATAATTCTATTAAAGGGAGGTAATTTATTCTGCTCTTATTGTAATATCAAGTTTTTAAGACTTACTACCCTTGTTTCCCCACGAAAAGCCATGCATGTAGGCCTATGATGCAATTAATACTTGAAATTAAACTATATGGCTTCGCCTCGTCCCATATGAATATTTGCTGCCAGTGTATAGTCCATATTAGGGACACTAAGCACTGCATAACTCATTGTAATAATGTAGTAAAATTCACCTGAACCGGAAGTTAAATTTAGTATAACTATCGATCATGGAGACAGATGGTAGCTTAATGCAGAATGAAAGTCATGTAGAAAGCTCCTCTGCATGACTCTCATCCTTCATTATGCAGCCACTTGTCTACATGTATATAGATTCTTCTCTTCTAGAGTTCCGGTTAAGATGGGTTTTACTGTATATCTGGTATATACTGGTTAGTTGCGTTTTCGTGTATAGTGAATTCTCTCTACAGTGACCGCATAATCATTTCTTTTATATAAACGCATTTTCACACATTTGCAAACAGAGTAGATCTAGATCAGACGCGGACCCTTTCGGATCAGGGTTTAGTCTGTTTACTTATGAAATTATGACAGATCTATTTATATCGGTACCAAAATCTATTGTGTTCAAACGCCAGAGTAAATTTCCATCTTATAAATATTCATGAAGTTCTTATCCTCTGGGAACTTTCTGCATGGCATTCAGAAGACCGGCTGATTTAGGGGAGTTTTACTGTACTTGTTACATATATGCCTGTACCATTGAATTAGGTGCATTAACACTTCCCATGCCATCAATCATAGTGTCAGCAGAAAGTTTATTGCAATCAATTTGAGAAATACAGTAAAACCCCGCTAATGCGAACACCTAAAAGAGGTATAATTCTGGGTGCTAGATGCAGGACAAAAGTAATGCAGAACGCTCCACCTAAAAGAGGTATAATTCTGGGTGCTAGATGCAGGACAAAAGTAATGCAGAACGCTCCACCTAAAAGAGGTATAATTCTGGGTGCTAGATGCAGGACAAAAGTAATGCAAAAGAAATTTGAGGAAATCATTGTTGGATTGATACTTGTTCACAAGTTACCGTTATAAGATTATATTCAGTTGATAGAAAAATATATTGGCTTTCAATAGCCGAAAGACTTACGAAATTATCATTTAAATTGTAAGAGTTACAATCTGTGGTACACAGAAATCCGTTCTGCTAGTTATATTATATAGTACATATAGACCCCCATGAAGCGGTCCAGACCCCTGTGGTTTAAGGTAGACATACGTATATAATATATATTTTATTTTTTTACAATTTTGTACTCATTTTCTAGCAAAAATGTGAAGTTTTGCATGAGAACGACTTTGAATTCTGTCTCAATAAATTAACAGAAGACCCTCTCTTCAGTAACGTCTTACTGGGCAATTTTGTGTGTATTTAAAAGCAGTTTGCGGCCTCATACAGAACTAATGTAATGCATAGAAGATTCTATCAGTTCAGCATGAAGCTGCTACTCCTTTCTTTAACATTTTTGGTGCGAAAAACGGAACACCAATACCCCTTGCAAACACTGTAGACCCGGAATAGAGTGTTCTTAGAGGAGACCACTCATCAGGGTCTGCACTGTTTGTCATATTACAGTTTTGCGAAAAATATTTCCGAACATTCACTGTATGGTTGGCCTTATGAATTTTAGAATAGTCCATTTAAAAACACATAATACTTGTGAGTGCACACTGTAGGGGGATTAACTGCATCAATTTGTTTCACCTTTGTTTGAGCATTGCACATACAGTAGAGCCGATCTTAAGCGACCATTTTAAATAGGCTTAATTCTGAATCTTAAAGCAGGGCTGGCTTAACCCATTCTCTCATAAGCTATTTTTAGATCCAACCTATTTGAATAAATCTACCGAAACGGAGCATTAAAAGGAAAATTTTAGAAATGTGTACATGTAGTTTGAAACCATTGTGATAAATAGAGCATTTGCTCCTATAGGAGCAATGCTCTATTTATCACAATGGTTTCAACGGATGACTTTTTGCATTACATTTACCCTGTATTAAGCATTAAGCAGCCGCTTTCATCATAAGATTATTATATTCAATGAATAATTCATCGCTTATGGCAGTTTCTTCTATACCTGATTGTGGTTCATCTCAAGAGTTATAGCCACAGTACACCCTCATTTAAGTGTCCCATTACATAAGTCTAATATTTGATCCTTAACCATTTACTCGCGACACATTTTAATGCAAAAAGGGTAGACCTAGATCAGATGGCTCCTATAGGAGCCGTTTGAAGAGGATCTGCTCCGATTGTTTATAAAATTATAGAGATCTGTTGCTACAGTTTCTATTTATTGATCATTATAAATATAAGTTTGTATATCTATGAAAGCATGATCTACAGTATATACATTGAGAGGTAAAGTATTCACAGGTAGTAGCTAAATGCACTGCTTAAGCAGTTCTCGCATTAAGCAATCACCTGCTTTTTTATACCCTATGGTTGATCTGTAATTGGTCGCTTAAGTCAGATTTGGTGTAAATCTAAAAACATTCATCTCTGTATGTAAAATGCTTAATAAAAATATCAACTGATGTGTCGATTCTGTTGTTGTTGTTGGCCTTCTGCCTGCTAAGGGTGATCAGATACCAGTAGGCATTTGCAAACATCATTGATCCAGATGAGACACCGACGTCACCGAGTAACTCGGCATTACATCAGGATCTAAGCTGTTTGACAGTTTCTCAAAAGCTTGAGCGAAACGGATGCACATGAAAATGTTGACATTATTTCTATAGCAGACTAAGGGTTCGTTAACTATTACATGTACAAATGTATATACAGTTAAACCTCTCTATAACGGCCACTAAATTGTGTTAATTAGCTGGTATCTAGGGCATGTGGTTGCTTAAAGCAAGGTTCCAACTTCAATATTTTATTATAACTATTTTGTTCATGAATATTCAGTAGGTATTGAAATTTGAAATAAACATAGAATAGGGAAAGGGTTAAACCGAGTACCGATATATCAGTGCTTTACACTTGGCATCTGAAAGAACCAGAGAAACTCTGTTGATAATAAGAGTAGGGCATAATGCACCCGGATTTCTCTGTATCCTCACCTCTCTCTGGGGCGTCCATTTTGCCCATAGGGAACAGGAACGGATGTTAATCAACACAAACAAAAAAATGTGTTTTCACCCATATGCAAACTATAGAGCCGTATGATCAGAGTCTACTGTTTGCTAATGGACTTTGAAATATATTTTTCTTTACTTTCTAAAATGGCTACAATGATCCGTCTTCCATAGTTCGTTGTTACTATTTTCCCATGAATATTCAATAGGTATTGAAATTAGGAATAAACGTAGAACAGAGGAGTTAACCCTTTCCTCCATAAATACGCCTTTCTACGCATCTGTAATATAAATAGTCAATTCTTGAAACCATTATATGATCAATAGAGAGCATTTGCTCCAAAGCTGCAAATGCTCTATTTATCACAATGGTTTCAATGCTACACAACACTTTCCTTTTCTCTAGTAAATGCTCCTTTTCGGTAGATTTATTCAAAGAGGTTGGGTCTAAAAATAGCCTATCACCAGTTAACCCTTTTCTTCATGTAAACGTATTTTCATGCATTTGCAAACAGGGCAGACCCAGATCTGATTCAGGTCCGCATATGGACACGGGAATTTTAAGCCAGTGCAGAAACTGTTGAATCATATATGTACTATATCATAAGCCAATAGAACAGACCCTGATCAGACGGCTCCCATGGGGGTCGTCTGATCTGAGTCTACTCTGTTTGCAAAAGGGTAGAAAGGCATATCTATGGAGTAAACATGTACATATCTGTCAGACATTTTATTACTATTTTTCCCTAGTTTCAATGGCAAAACAATAAACATGCTGTGTACAAGCAAATATCTTTCTTAAAAATTGATTTCATATAAATAAAATTCTAAATAGACGAGCCACACAGATCAGATTTGACCGGCAGGAGTTTTTGTGGTGTATGGGTTGTTTTATTGCCCTAAATGATAAATCAAACCCATTGCTTTCCTCAGGAATAATTCCTTCAAAAAATATGCGAACCACATGTTGTGTAATTAACAACACAATACTGATAGTTTTAAATCATTTGAGCTATGCATTTCGTTAATATTAATTGGCCAGTACGTATTTACAATAAAGCATCTCTAAACCCGGCTTAACATTAAATTCAGTGTAAGTATCGGTCTTGGGGACAAATGGCAGCTTCATGCAGGTTGAAAGTCATGCAGAAAGCTCCTCTAGGAACTTTCTGTATGTCTTTCATCCTGCATTAAGCAACTACCTGCCTAAAATTACAATTTATCTAAATTCTTCTCTACCAGAATTCTGGTTTAGAATGAAATCCCGCTAACTGTAGGAAAATGTTTAGTATAATCTCATATGTGATTAGATGTTATTTTATAACCATATGGTGACTTTGAAAGCCAAACTTCATGTCATATAGATGGGTCAATCCATGAATAAGCTATAGCCCATAAATACGCCTCTCTGCGCCTTTGCAAACAGAGTAGACCCAGATCAGACGACTCCTCTAGCTAAAGGAGTCGTCCGATCAGGGTCTGCTCTGTTTACTTAATAGTTATGATATAAAAAGATTCTGTGTTAATATGCCATTTTAAAGATTACTATGATGTCATTAATTTTTACATGAATATTCATTGAGTAAAGGGTTGATAACAAGCTAACAGTGTAGACCCAGATTAAATAGCTAACAGTGTATACCCAGATTAAATAGCTAACAGTGTAGACCCAGATTAAATAGCTAACAGTGTATACCCAGATTAAATTCTCCATCATCTACACATCTGAGAAGTAGCGATATATATATAATACTGTTTGCTGCATATAAAATAAGGTAGATACTGATGTGTGTGAAATAGTGCAGCTAACAGTGTAGACCCAGATTAAATTCTCCATCATCTACACATCTGATAAGTAGCGATATATATATAATACTGTTTTGCTGCATATAAAATAAGGTAGATACTGATGTGTGTGAAATAGTGCAGAGCCAGCTCAGAAGGCACAGCACAGTAGAACCCCTCAAATGGGACTACTTAATGAATAAACATGGGTGTCTTTATAAGCAGGTGGTTGCTTTACTTTTGTCCTGCATCTAGCACCCAGAATTATATCTATTTTAGGTTGTCGTATTAGTGGTATTTTACTGTAGAAGCAAAAATCAAACTGGTCCTTTTGGTTTGGCAATATTTGCGTAAGTAAGTCCGAATAATTAGGATAGTCTATGGCTACTATGGTAGTCTGGTTTGACACATGTGTAAATTGTTGGTGTCTAAGGAAGGGAGACAGGAGACCCATCATACCATTTCATTTACACGAAATCAATGTATACGTCTCTGAACTACCCCTCATCATTTCTCCACTTAACCCTATACTGTGACCACTCTTTAGAATCGTCTCATTATAGGGTTTGGTGGAGAATGTTTTAATTTACACATCTTATCTGGACCTCTGTACAGTAACAAACCTTTAGCCTATTACGGGCGAATTTTTAATTACTTTTTCAAACAGTTTGGATTCCCATTAAACATTGTGTATCCTGACATCTCGTCAGATCCCATGATGTTTACCCTCCGACACATAATCTCCACAAATTAATTCAATCTGGCAACATTTTGATAACTTCAAATTATGAACATATAGTGATAAAACTGCTCCTTGCACTATTTGCCTTAATTTGTTTGCCAGAGTACTAATGCCAAATCGTACCAAATGTTGCACAGACGCAATTTACCGCAGCAGGCTAAAGGTTTTTTCCTTCCTATAAACAAATTGCAAACAGGGTAGACCCATATCAGACGGCTCCTGGAGGAGCAGACTGGTCAGGGTCTGTTCTGTTTGCAAATGAAATTGAACTGATCTGTTTGTTTGATCTTTCTAAAATGGCTACTGTGTCCATAATGTACATATTTTGTCTATGAATATTCAGTACTCAATATTGTAATATTCAGGTATTGACATTTGAAATAAACTTGTACGACAGACCCCCAGCAAAGCTATTGAAAAAGTGTCCTGATAACGGTTGTAAGTGGACACTTTTGTACGCACGTGATTCTTGTGGTTAAAACCTATCTACCTAGGATTTGAATTGGGTGAACCAAGCGGAAAACATTTTGTACTCATTTGTGAAATATTCATTTTTAATCAAAATTAAAAGTCTACAACGTACTGTCGTACAAGATACATGTACTTGTCTTACTACCAAAGTGTCTTCTTACAACCGTTATCAGGACAGTTTGTTCGCATGACCTCAGACAAGTGTCCTCGGCTACGCCTCAGACACGTCTTCGGTCATGCGAACAAACTGTCCTGATAACGGTTGTAAGAAGACACTTTGGTAGTAAGACTCATACTGTATCTATTACAAAGAACAGGGAAAGGGTTAATAACAAACAGTATTTCGGTGTTGGTAAATATTTTATTTAATTTGGACAGTGTCTCAATTGGACCCAAACTTGTAAATGCAAAGGGTTGAAAGCTAATACAAAATAAAACACAAAAATAGCTCTACAATTTAACAATTTAGGAACTAATACTAAGCAATAATTAAAATACAAAAAAACTCTTAACAATTTAACCCTTTCCCTGTTTAATATTTAGCCAATTTTCAATACCTACTGAATATTCATTGACAAAAGAAAGTAAAGAAACAGATCTATCAAAAACAGAGCAGACCCTGATCAGACAGCTCTAGGAGCCATCTGATCTGGGTAGAGGAGCCGTCTGATCTGGATTTACTCTGTTTGCAGATGCGTGAAAACATGTTTATATATGAGGGAAAGGGTTAACAATTTAAGAACAAATACAAACAATTACAATAATAACTCAAAACATAAAAATAGCTCAAAGACAATTACAATAATAACTCAAAACATAAAAATAACTAACAGTTTAACCCTTTCCTGTTTTATATTTAGCCAATTTCCAATACCTACTGAATATTCATTTACAAAATTAAATATGGACAGTGGAACATTGTAGCCATTTTAGAAAGTAAAGGAACAGATCTATCAAATTCCACTAGAAAACAGAGCAGACCATGATCAGACGGCTCCTCTAGGAGCTGTCTAGTCTGGGTCTACTCTGTTTGCAGATGCGTGAAAACACGTTTATATGAGGGAAAGGGTTAACAATTTAAGAACAAATACAAAACAATTACAATAATAACTCAAAACACAAAAATATCTCAACAATAACAATTAACAATATCACAATAACAATTAACAGTTTAACAATTTGAGAGCTAACAATTAACAATTTAACAATTTCAAAACTAATAAAAAACAATTACAATAATAACTCAAAACACAAAAATATATCTAACAATTTAACCCATTCCCTGTTTGATATTTAGTCAATTTTCAATACCTACTGAATATTCATTGACAAAATTAAATATGGACAGTGAACCATTGTAGCCATTTTAGAAAGAAAAGGAACAGATCTATCAAATTCCATTAGTAAACAGAGCAGACCCTGATCAGATGGCTCCTCTAGGAGCTGTCTAGTCTGGGTCTACTCTGTTTGCAGATGCGTGAAAACATGTTTATATGTGAGGGAAAGGGTTAACAATTTAAGAACAAATACAAACAATTACAATAATAACTCAAAACATAAAAATAGCTCAAAGACAATTACAATAATAACTCAAAACATAAAAATAACTAACAGTTTAACCCTTTCCCTGTTTTATATTTAGCCAATTTCCAATACCTACTGAATATTCATTTACAAAATTAAATATGGACAGTGGAACATTGTAGCCATTTTAGAAAGTAAAGGAACAGATCTATCAAATTCCATTAGAAAACAGAGCAGACCATGATCAGACGGCTCCTCTAGGAGCTGTCTGGTCCGGGTCTACTCTGTTTGCAGATGCGTGAAAACACGTTTATATGAGGGAAAGGGTTAACAATTTAAGAACAAATACAAACAATTACAATAATAACTCAAAACATAAAAATAGCTCAAAGACAATTACAATAATAACTCAAAACATAAAAATAACTAACAGTTTGACCCTTTCCCTGTTTTATATTTAGCCAATTTCCAATACCTACTGAATATTCATTTACAAAATTAAATATGGACAGTGGAACATTGTAGCCATTTTAGAAAGTAAAGGAACAGATCTATCAAATTCCATTAGAAAACAGAGCAGACCACGATCAGACGGCTCCTCTAGGAGCTGTCTAGTCTGGGTCTACCCTGTTTGTAGATGCGTGAAAACACGTTTATATGAGGGAAAGGGTTAACAATTTAAGAACAAATACAAAACAATTACAATAATAACTCAAAACACAAATATCTCAACAATAACAATTAACAATATCACAATAACAATTAACAGTTTAACAATTTGAGAGCTAACAATTAACAATTTAACAATTTCAAAACTAATAAAAAACAATTACAATAATAACTCAAAACACAAAAATATATCTAACAATTTAACCCATTCCCTGTTTAATATTTAGTCAATTTTCAATACCTACTGAATATTCATTGACAAAATTAAATATGGACAGTGAACCATTGTAGCCATTTTAGAAAGAAAAGGAACAGATCTATCAAATTCCATTAGTAAACAGAGCAGACCCTGATCAGATGGCTCCTCTAGGAGCTGTCTTGTCAGGGTCTACTCTGTTTGCAGATGCGTGAAAACATGTTTATATGTGAGGGAAAGGGTTAACAATTTAAGAACAAATACAAACAATTACAATAATAACTCAAAACATAAAAATAGCTCAAAGACAATTACAATAATAACTCAAAAATAACTAACAGTTTAACCCTTTCCCTGTTTTATATTTAGCCAATTTCCAATACCTACTGAATATTCATTTACAAAATTAAATATGGACAGTGGAACATTGTAGCCATTTTAGAAAGTAAAGGAACAGATCTATCAAATTCCATTAGAAAACAGAGCAGACCATGATCAGACGGCTCCTCTAGATCAGATGGTTCCTATATGAGCCGTCAGATCAGAGTCTACTATATTTGAGCTGTCAGATCAGAGTTTACTATATTTGCTTTAGACATGACACAGGTCTGATTCTACAATTTGTGTCAAAGAAAATAAATTCCTTAAAAAGTTTACATCATTAAACTTCAGCTAAAATATCCATCTCATTCTTGCTGGTACTCATGAAAATCACAGCAGCCGTCTAGTCCGGGTCTACTTTGTTTGAAAACGTGTAGAAACCAGGCATATTTATGGAGTAAAGGGTTCAATTTCTCTGACAAACTCATTCTTGCTGGTACTCATTAGATTTGTCTCGAGCCAATTCTAGTGAGTACCAACAAGATAGAAATTGGACAAGAATATAAATAATACTTTACTTAACCCTCACCTCCAGAGAAAAGGAAAATGTTAGAATTGTGTATCTATAAAAATTAACCCTTCGCTTGCTATTCATGTCAATATATGTACCTGTAAATAATGAAGACCCAGATGAGGTCTGCACTATTTACAAGTTGAGTGTGCAACAAGTACACTCCACAGCAGTTATTGCACAGCAATATACTTGTACACAGTAAAAATATATGTAATTATACAACAGGGCATGAGTAAAGAAGGAGAAATGTATTAAAATTCAGCAAGCGAAGGGTTAACAGGGGCTTCCTTTTAGTTCTTGGCAGAGGGGATAATCTCTGTCAAATAAACAGAGACATCCCCTTTGGCAATTAGGCCCCAGAACCACGGCAAGGTAGGAAGGTCTCTGGGGCTATATCGGGAAAAATTAAAATAAAACCTATTTAACTCCATAGAGCAAATACATGATTAAAATGTACCTGTCATCAGTGTCTAGAGCTAGACCTAGAAGGGGAAGAAGGGATGGGGTTGGTAGGGGAGGGTGTTAAAAATAACAGGAGCTTCCTTTTAGTTCTTGCCAGAGGGGATAATCTCTGTCAAATAAACAAAAACATCCCCTTTGACAATTAGGCCCCAGAACCACGGCAAGGTAGGAAGGTCTCTGGGGCACAAGTAATAGAATAAAAATAAAATAAGATTAAAACCTACCAGTCACCAGTATCTAGAGCTCTAGAAGGGGAAAGGGGAGGGCATTTAAAACTAACGGGAGCTAAGGGAGCAAAGCCCTTAGAATTACCCGCAGAAACAGATCTGTTGTGCACTGTCAAATGGCATAGGACATTTGAGACATAACGCTGGCAAGAAATGGCTCGCTTCCAGAGTTCCCCGGAGCAGAGGATTGCCTTCAATGAAGGCCTCTGGGCTCCAATACTGCAGGGTATACAGATCAGGAATAACTGTAGGAGCTGTAGGAACAGAAAGGGCAATGGCGGCCGTAGTTGGTGTTGAAACTGGAGTGACCACAGGGGTCAAAGCAGTCGAGAAGGTTGAACTGACAACAGACTGTCTATGCCTCTCAGAGAGTCCGGCCTGATGCAGAGAGGCTATATGGGGGAAAATAAATAAAATGAAATAAAAATGAATAAAAATAAAAGTGGCTAGATCTAGACCTAGAAGGAAGAGAGGGGGAGGGGTTTAACCTAACGGGAGCTTAAGGAGCAGAACCCTTAGAATTACCCACAGATTATCTGTTGTGTGCTATCAGATGCCATGGAAGGTCATTTTTGTCCTTTGAAACACAACGCCAACAAGAATAAACTAAATATGGACAGTGAACCATTGTAGCCATTTTAGAAAGAAAAGGAACAGATCTATCAAATTCCATTAGTAAACAGAGCAGACCCTGATCAGATGGCTCCTCTAGGAGCTGTCTAGTCTGGGTCTACTCTGTTTGCAGATGCGTGAAAACATGTTTATATGTGAGGGAAAGGGTTAACAATTTAAGAACAAATACAAACAATTACAATAATAACTCAAAACATAAAAATAGCTCAAAGACAATTACAATAATAACTCAAAACATAAAAATAACTAACAGTTTAACCCTTTCCCTGTTTTATATTTAGCCAATTTCCAATACCTACTGAATATTCATTTACAAAATTAAATATGGACAGTGGAACATTGTAGCCATTTTAGAAAGTAAAGGAACAGATCTATCAAATTCCATTAGAAAACAGAGCAGACCATGATCAGACGGCTCCTCTAGGAGCTGTCTAGTCCGGGTCTACTCTGTTTGCAGATGCGTGAAAACACGTTTATATGAGGGAAAGGGTTAACAATTTAAGAACAAATACAAAACAATTACATTAATAACTCAAAACACAAAAATATCTCAACAATAACAATTAACAATATAACAATAACAATTAACAGTTTAACAATTTGAGAATTAACAATTTAACAATTTCAGAACTAATAAAAAACACTTACAATAATAACTCAAAACACAAAAATATATCTAACAATTTAACCCTTTCCCTGTTTAATATTTAGTCAATTTTCAATACCTACTGAATATTCATTGACAAAATTAAATATGGACAGTGAACCATTGTAGCCATTTTAGAAAGAAAAGGAACAGATCTATCAAATTCCATTAGTAAACAGAGCAGACCCTGATCAGATGGCTCCTCTAGGAGCTGTCTAGCCTGGGTCTACTCTGTTTGCAGATGCGTGAAAACATGTTTATATGTGAGGGAAAGGGTTAACAATTTAAGAACAAATACAAACAATTACAATAATAACTCAAAACATAAAAATACATGTAGCTCAAAGACAATTACAATAATAACTCAAAACATAAAAATAACTAACAGTTTAACCCTTTCCCTGTTTTATATTTAGCCAATTTCCAATACCTACTGAATATTCATTTACAAAATTAAATATGGACAGTGGAACATTGTAGCCATTTTAGAAAGTAAAGGAACAGATCTATCAAATTCCATAAGAAAACAGAGCAGACCATGATCAGACGGCTCCTCTAGGAGCTGTCTAGTCTGGGTCTACTCTGTTTGCAGATGCGTGAAAACACGTTTATATGAGGGAAAGGGTTAACAATTTAAGAACAAATACAAAACAATTACAATAATAACTCAAAACACAAAAAATATCTCAACAATAACAATTAACAATTTAACAGTTAACAGTTTAACAATTTGAGAGCTAACAATTTAACAATTTCAGAACTAACAATAACAATATCAATAATAACTCTAAACACAAAAATATCTCAACAATAACAATTAACAATATAACAATTTGAGAGCTTACAATTAACAATATAACAATAACAATTTAGCAATTTGAGAGCTTACAATTAACAATTTAACAATTTGAAAACTAATAAAAAACAATTACAATAATAACTCAAACCACAAAAATATCTCAACAATAACAATTAACAATATAACAATAACATTTAACAATGAGAGCTAACAATTTTAACAATTGCAAACAGAGTAGACAGAAGATCAGACGGCTCATTGGGGAGCCGTCTGATCAGGGTCTGCTCTGTTTGCTAATAAAATTTTATAGATCTATTTCTTTGCTATCTTAAATGTCTATAGCTCAAACAATTTGACCTGGACCCTCATAATGAGAGAGATGATGCTGTATAAATAAAACTCCGCCAGTAAATCATGAAGTCTATTATCAATGAAATTAACATGTGCATGTGTAAACCATACAAGCATGAGCGTGTCCATTGCATAGTTGCTTACCTGGACACGTGCTGAAGATAAACCTGTACAATGTTACGAATTTTTATTTATTAAAATTAAGAAGGTCAGGGTCCAGGTATACAGTGTACCACCTTCCATATTTCTTTAAAATAGTTTGTTAATGAATATTAAAATAAATTATAAATTAAAATTAAAATTTGGCCAAGATACAGAATATGGAAAGGGTTAAAGTACTAAGCATCAATATTTGTCTGTAAGACAGGTGGCAGCTTAACCCATTACTTCATAGACTATTTTTAGACCCAACCTCTTTGAATGAATCTACCCAAAAGGAGCATTTACTGGAGAAAGTAAAATTTTAGAATTTTGTAGCTTGGAACCATTGCAATAAATAGAGCATTTGTTCCTATAGGAGCAAATGCTCTATCACAATGGTTTCAAGAAGAGACTTTTACAGAGGCGTAGAAAGGCGTATTTATGGAGGAAAGGGTTAAAGCAGGATAAAAGTTATGCAGAAAGCTCCTCATAATTGTAAAATGTTTAACCCTTTCTCTAATGTAAACTAAATGCTGTTTGGCACCTTTGCAGACAGTAGATCCAAATCAGACAGCTGCTGTAGGAATCATTTGGCCTTTGCAAACAGAGTAGACCAAGATCAGACAGTACTGTAGGAGCCATTTAACCTTTGCAAACAGTAGATCCAGATCAGACAGCTACTGTAGGAACCATTTGACCTTTGCCTACAGAATAGACCCAGATCAGACCGCCACTGTAGGAGCCATTTGATCAGAAACTACTGTTTACTCAGATACAGTTTGTTAAATGGCACTGACCAATATACAAATTCAGTTAATTATAGTCTGCAAAGGGTTGCTGTCTGCTAGTTTCTTAAAATAGTCAATAGTTTGTATTCTGATGAGATGCAACATTTCATGGTGTTTTGTTCCAAAGTGCTTACATTGATAATCACATTCCACAGCTAAAAAGGTTGAAAAGATTGAAAAATTCCTAGGGAATTAGCTAACCCTTTGAATGTACATGTATAAATATACATGTACAGTAAAACCCCTCATGACTTTCACCCTGCATTAAGCTGTCTCCAAGACCGATATCTATACTTAATTCAATGTCTGGTTTAGAGGGGTAACATTCTGTATAGTGACAGTTGCAAACAGTGTAAGAACCGTCTGACTAGAGTCAGCATTGTTTATCATTAAAATCATCTAGCAAAGTAAAAAATAAGCCTTCCATAGTGAATAATTAACCAATGTAGGCCATTTCTCTGAAAATTCGGCTTTGGGTTTGCTCTGTCACAGTGTCCTTTCACCCATGATACATCTTATTCATTGCACAAAACATGTAGTAGACAATGGCACAAAAATTAAGATAAAACATAAGAGAACACTAAGACAATTTTTTTGTATTTGTACACAATGTAAATTCTAATCCACCCATTACCTGATGAATATTCATTTAACCACCCCCCTCTCCCCCCAAGCTATAAATATTTAGATCCAACTTTTTTGAATACATCTACCGAAAAGGAACATTTACTAGAGAAAATAATTTTAGAATTGTTTAGCTTTGAAACCATTGTGATAAATAGAGCATCGAGCAAAGGCTCTATTTATCACAATGGTTTTAAAAAGTGAATTTTACAGAGGCGTAGAAAGGCATACTTATGGAGGAAAGGGTTAAGAAATAATATTATAATATTTGTTTATTTTTTTATAATGGCGTATAAACACAAGATATTTTGATCATGACTGAAACTGTAGAATCACATCTATACATTTCCATACTAACACAGCAGATCCTGTTCAGACAGCCAGCTCATACAAGAGTCACCTGGCCAGGGTCTATTCTGCTCCTATGGAGCAAATGCTCTGTTTATCAGAATGGTTTAACCCTTTCCCTCATATAAACATGTATTCACGTGTTTGCAAACAGAGAAGACCCAGATCAGATGGCTCTTATAGGAGCCGTCTGATCAGTGTCTGCTCTGTTTGCTAATGGAATTTAACAAATCTGTGTCTATACTTCGTAAAATGGCTACAGTGTTCAACCGTCCATATTTCATTATAACTATTTTGTCCATGAATATTCATTAGGTTTTGAAAATTGTAATGAACAGGGAAAGGGTTAAAAAAAGTGACTTTTACAGGGGCGTCAAAAGGCGTCAATATGCGGGAATGGGTTAAATACCTTATTTAAAAAGAAACCGAGTTGAATTTTTGTTCATAGTGAAGTATCCGGTAATAAAATTATTGGAATGCTTGAAAACATTTGTGCAGGTTTTTCATACATGAAAGTTTTTCATAAGATGCAAATAAATAAGAGCACCGCAAGCCGGTGCTTTGTGTTGATTTACGTCCGTTTCTGCTCATTATATGGGCTAATTGGACGCCCTAGAGAGAGGATACAGAGACACCTGGGCAAGCGGGTGCGAACGCTCGTCTGTTCTCATTTTGGTATATGTGGATAGGCCTTGTCCAGATGAACATGCATACTAAAATTGAAGGTTGTAAATGAAAATTTGAAGTTAAGGTCAATGTTAAGCTTTTGGACGACGACAACGACAATAGCCAGTGATTTCTTCGAAATAGACGAGCTAAAACTCTAAAAATTAGTTTAAGACTAGTTACTCAAAATTTGACTTGAAAAGACTCCACCTAGAAAATAGTAATTTGCTCACAAAGCAAGATCAGATGAGATTGGGAATCAGTCACTATGGAGATATAACATCAGAATATTTTAAAACAGTTGAGATAAATTTAGTTGTTTACAGGAAGTATGGAACATCAATATACATAGAATTCCTAAGTTTCATTCTGCAAATATGTGACACTAAGTCTTCAGTTTACTCAAAGTTTCAATTACATCTACATAATTACATAACCCTTTCCCTCATATAAACACATGTCCACCTATTTGCAATCAGAGTAGACCCAGATCAGATGGCTCCTCTTACCCAGATCAGATGGCTCCAAGAGGAGCCATCTGATCAGGTCTACTCTGTTTGCTGATAGAATGATATTTCAATAAGTAAAGGAATAAACAGAGCCAACTCTGATCAGACGGTTCCTGCATGAACCAAAGGCATCCAAGAAAAGGTTTTAAATATGAATTTTTTTTACACAAATAGGTTTCTATCAAATACTTCTTATTTTTTTTAATGAAACTTCAGAATTATATCTACATAATTTGCAGGAACAGAACAGACTTATATCAGACGGTTCCTGCAGGAGCCATCTGACATGTGTGTCCACTGTTTTTAGAGGCATAAAAATACTACCGGGTAAAGGGTTAAGCAAGTTTAAATAAAATTTTGTATATGTATAAAGGGTTTGCTGCAGATATTTGCATATTCCTGTAAACACCTTTAAGGGGTACAAGTGCTGAGGTGCAATGGTTATGGGTTAAATATTAAGTGCATGTGCCAACAGAGCAGTGTAAACGATACAGGGAAGGAGATATATTCTAATATTCTGACAGTATCATCCATCAAAGACAGAAAATATGTAGTCCAAATCCTATAGGCAGAGTCTGAATACAAGACATAAACGTAGTTAGTAATTATGTTTGAAATTTAGTTTTTTGCTTGGAAGAAATCACGAGCTATTGTCGTAACTCCGGAGTCTGTGTTGTCGTCATCGTACGTTGTAGTCCGAAATCTTAACATTGACCATAACTCGAAAAGTAAATTAAGAGGTACCAACATGAAATTTAATAAGTAAGTAGATCTAATTGAGGGGAAAGCCCCTACATAAGAAATTTTTGGTGTTATATGACCCTTTATATTTTTCAAAATGTTTAATTTTGCTGGACAAGCACCATATCAGACGAGCGTTGGTGCCGCACGCAGCTCTTGTTTATGGAAACTTCTTCAACATAAATTATTTACGAAAAAAAAATTCTTCAAATTCATTAGTGTAGATTTTACAAATATACTGCAAACACAGACTTCTTCGCCCCCCAGTGTAGAAAGGTCAACTCATTATTTGATGTTTTATATGGATCCAAATTGTGTGCGACTCGACTGGGATTCGAACCCAGGGCCTCTGGCTTACTGACCAACACTCTACCGACTGAGCTACCAAGCCACACAGTTAAACCTACGACTGAACTGTTTCACCATAATCTCTATCCGGCTACAGATCTATAACCAATTCCCTCATATAAACACACTTTCACACAATTGAAAACAAAGTAGACCCAGATCAGATGGTTCCTATATGGGCCATCAGATCAGAGTCTACTATATTTGAGCTGTCAGATCAGAGTTTACTATATTTGCTTTGGACATGATACAGGTCTGATTCAAAATAAATTCCTTAAAAAGTTAACATCATAAAACTTCAGCTAAAATATCCATCTCATTCTTGCTGGTACTCATAAAAGGCACAGCAACCGTCTAGTCTGGGTCTACTTTGTTTGCAAACGTGTAGAAACCAGGCATATTTATGGAGTAAAGGGTTCAATTTCTCTGACAAACTCATTCTTGCTGGTACTCATTAGATTTGTCTTGAGCCAATTCTAGTGAGTACCAACAAGATAGAAATTGGACAAGGATATAAATAATACATTTATTAACCCTTTCCTCCAGAGAAAAGGAAAATGTTAGAATTGTGTATCTAAAAAAATTAACCTTTCGCTTGCTATTCATGTCAAAATATGTACCTGTAAATAATGAAGACCCAGATGAGGTCTGCACTATTTACAGGTTGAGTGTGCAACCAGTACACTCCACAGCACATACTGCACAGCAATATACTTGTACACAGTAAAAATATATGTAATTATACAACAGGGCATGGGTAAAGAAGGAGAAATGTATTTTAAAATTCAGCAAGCGAAGGGTTAACAGGGGCTTCCTTTTAGTTCTTGGCAGAGGGGATAATCTCTGTCAAATAAACAGAGACATCCCCTTTGGCAATTAGGCCCCAGAACCACGGCAAGGTAGGAAGGTCTCTGGGGCTATATCGAGAAAAATTAAAATAAAAAAATATAAAAAATAAAATTAAAAATAAAATAAAGTCTATTGAGCTCCATAGAGCAAATACACAATTAAACGTACCTGTCATCAGTGTCTAGAGCTAGACCTAGTTATAACAGCACATGGGCACAGTAATGTTTGGCCATGGCAGAAACTGTAGAATTATACCTTTATTACATCAAAGGCAAATAGAACAGTCCCTGATCAGACAGCTCCTAAAGTAGCCATCCAATCCGGGTCTACCACTGATTATACAAAGGTGTAGAAAGGCTTATGGAGAAAAGGGTTAAAGACTGACTATCAACGAAGTTTTATGATTACATGAACAAAGAAATCTGATACTATGGTACAAGCTGTAGGATCTGATCCTTAACACATTCCCTCATAGGCTGTTTGTAGTTCCTACCTGAGTATATTTACCAAAAAGCAGAAATTAGAGGAAAGGAATTTTTTAGTGTAGTATTCAAACCATTGTGATAAACAGAGCATTTGCTGCTATGGAACAAATGCTCTATTTATCAAAATGGTTTCAGGAAGTAAAGTTTACAGAGGCACCAAAAGTCATCAATATGAGGGAATGGGGTAATATTTCATAATTCTCTTTACCCTTTCCCTGTTCTATATTCATTCCTACTGAATATTCATGGACAGAATACGTTTAATGAAATATGGAAGGTGGAACGTTGTAGACATTTTAGAAACTAAAGAAACAGGTCTATCAAATTCCATTAGCAAACAGGGCAGCCACTGATGAGACGGCCCCTATAAGAACCATCTGATCTGGGTCTACCTTGTTTGCAAATGCATGAAAAAGTGTTTATACCAGGGAAAGGGTTAACAAGTCAACTAATCAAAATACAGCAAAACCTTGCTAATTCAAACTAGCGAAGCAAGTGGTTCCAACCTTATTGAACAGTACAGTCTATTCAGTATGAACACGTACACATTCAAACAGTGCTGATCTGGGTCCGAGTCCCATCTTTATCAATGTCAAACAGTGCTGATCTGGGTCCGAGTCCCATATTAATTAAAGTCAAACTGCTGATCTGGGTCTGTGTCCCATCTTTATTAATGTCAAACAGTGCTGATCTGGGTCCAAGTCTGCCAATTAACTCAATTGTCCATATCTAAGGGGTCATTGCTCATGCTACATCTGTTTTATCCTGCAAACAAAAAGATGCATACTCAAAATACTAAAATTGTCATTTCGATGTTGTGACCAATCTTTAGAATTGTCTCTTCGAGATAAGTCTACGTAGAGATTGGTCACAACATAGGATTTGGTGAAAATAATTTAATCTGTGCATGATATCTGGAGCTGTTACTATTTATGTTTCTGGTCAGGATCTGTATTAGCAACAGTAACTTCAACCCGAAATGCATTTGTTGATTTGGTTCTGCACTATTTATGTTAACCCTTTACTCCATAAATACATCTTGTAACGGTAGGTGCAGTCAAATCAGGGTCTTCTCTGTTTGCTTATGGAATTGTATACATGTAGATCTAATTCTACAATTTCTGCCATAGTAAAAACTCCTTGTGTTCCATTTTTGAATTTCAGCTAATAAAAGTTCAGCCAATGAATATTCATGATGTCATTATTTCTTAATGAATATTCATGGAATAGAAGGGGTGTATTGCAAATAATAGACAAGCCTCGTGGGAACAATGAGTTATCTCCCTTCTTATACAATGAAAATAAACGTACAAATATCCTCGATGTCAAAATGGTTTTAAAAAGTGGCTTTTGCAGGGGCGTCAAAAGGCATCAATATGAGGGAATGGATTAAATACCCTAACTATCCAAACTATTCAAACACCAAATCTCCTCTCTCCAATAGTTTGAAGAGATGAATAATTCACTTCAGCACAATTTTATAACTTAAAATTAGACTGATATTGTAAAAAACAATGTAAACCCTGAAAAACGAACTCTCAAGAGAAGTTTGATCTAGTTCTGCACTATTTGCTTGTCTGAATAGTTAGGGTAATTAGGATATGGAATAATATTTACATCATGATGACAACAATTAGTGATTTACCTTTTGTATCTTATGGAGCCGCTGCATTCACTTGTAAGTTCAAAGCCCTTCGCGATGGACACTTGCGGGAGGTTGGTGGATTGAGCAAGTACTTGAATCATACTAGCGGCACCATAACACCATATAATGTCACATGGTATTATGACATTGACCACTTTTGTTAATCCTGAGACTGAATGCTGAAATTACAATGTGGAATGGTCCAACAGTGTTCAACAGTACGAGCCATTAAGTGTGAAAGGATCAGAGTTGCTAAAGGATTTTGAAAGACAAGCAGTGCAGAGCGTGATTAGAGGGGTCCTCTAGGAACCTTCTGATCTGGATCTGAACTATTTGCAAATGAGTCAACTTATTTCCTGCATTTAAAGGGCTAAATATTGAATAGCAGACTGGTGCTATCAGACTTATCTGCCCATGAGGGCCGAAAAACCAAACAGGGTTACCCTGTATATGGAATCCAGGCCTCAAAGGATAAGATGTACAAGAGGATCTTGAACAACAAACAGCGCAGATCCTGATCAGACAGCTCCTATAGAAGCCCTCTGATCAAAGTCTGCATGTTTGCATAATGCTAATTAACTCGTTCTCGACAGTTAAGGGGTAAAACCCCTCTTAGACACCTCTTATGACCATGCAAGGGTATGGCAGGGGCCTCAACTCTCATGTTCTTTCAAGCAAGCCTAGAAACCACGTTGAGCTACAAACGACTGTAATGATACTTACAATAGCATATGAACAAATTTCGGCCGCGATAGAAACTAAAGATTTCCATAAAAAAATAGAAAATCCTATTGGAGCCATCTGATCTGGGTTTACTCTGTTTGAGAAAGATTTCCCTGTTCTATGTTTATTCTAAATTTCAATACATACTGAATATTCATGGACATGGAAGATGGAACATTGTAGCCATTTTAGAAACAGATCTTTCAATTTCCATTAGCAAACAGAGCAGATCCTGATCAGATGGCTTCGAAGCTAACAACATGATTTTGCAAACACCTGCCAACAGACGCTCAACTAGATTTGAAGCAATGGAAGTTTGGTATCACAGTTTCTAAGCTTTATCTTCAAATTTTTGCCCACATCCCTGTATAACCTTAAATATTTACACAGTAATCATGAAACCGACGGGTATCCTAATCCAACATGGAACATCCAACCCTTGAAACGTGCATGGGCTTGGAGTAAATTCTTAGCCACCGTCAAGTGATATGAAGAAAACAATTCTCCATCAATGGCCTCCGTGATTTCATGGTGAATACAAGAAGAATGGTAGAGGGTTTTCATCTCCAAATTCTAAACAATGGATTTGTTCCTTGGTGTAGTATATATTGACATTGAAATAATGTATCTGTAAAAATACCTGCTGCATTTTGAAAATGTCAAAGCTGCCAGTGGCTCAAAAAAAATAGAAATAATTAGAGTGGGCAAAAAAAGGAATTTAGAATATGTATATTAAGTTAAGTATAAGTTATAAGTGATAATGTTATGATTATGTTAAGTCAGTATAAACCGTGTGTGTTAAACAAGTGCTGTGTTAAAAAAGAATATACATATTCTAATATCCTTCCACATGATAAAAGGGTTTTAAAAAAGGTTTCAGTCCGCAAAATGCATTTAAAATAATGTAAAGTTGCAGCCACTGTAACTTCGAGCATCAATGTCATGATGATAAGCATCATCAATGTCATGATGATAAGCATCATCACACTGTTAATAGAAAAATATGTTTCTTCAAATTAATGATCTAGAAAAATGAAAATCACCAATGCGTTCTTATCCCTACCAAGATATCATGGAGACCTTTGTTGGCAAATTGTTTTATTCAAGTAACTTGTCATTGACTGAACAATCAAATTAAAACCGTGAAAGTTTTATGAATTCCATACCCCATGATGGAAAAAAGGGTACTTACAGATTTCAACATTATTGCATAACTAATTAAGGTTGTAGAAAATTTGAAGCACATTTCTATGTCAAAGTACAGATTGAAAGAAAACAGTTTACCAACATGAGATAAATTAATAACCCATAAGTAAATCGTCAGAGATTTGCCAGGCTTCTATAGCTTTACCCCTAATTGATCTATTGTTGTGTGGGTTTGCGGATTTGTGCTTTTGACATCTGCCCCATGACCAGTCAAAATTGGGTGTTCATATTTAAATCATTTACAGTCATGCACAACTCAATGTGGTTCTGAGGCTTACTGGAATAGGCACGAGAGTTCAAGACCACAGTCAAACTATCACAAAATCAAGAGAGGTGACTAAGAGTGGTTTAACCACTTGAACGTGGAGGATGAATTAACCAGCATTTGCAAACAGTGTAGACCAAGACAGAGGTCAACTGGAGGAGCTCTGATCAGGATATGCACTGCTTGTTATTCAAGATTCTCCAGCACACCAAATCCTTCGAGGCTAGAATTCCGTACAAAGAATAACCGTCTTTGGTTTCTCAGTCCATTTGGACAGACAAGCCTAAGTAGCATCAATCTATTATTCTCAATTCAACCCTCTGAATACAGGAACAGGGTTAACTGGCATTTACAAGCAGAGTAGACCCAGATCAAAGGGCTCCTACATAACCCTTCTGATCAAGGTCTGCACTGTCATTCAAAATCCCCTAGCAAACGACTAATCATTTCATACCTCATGGGTATCATTTTTAACACTTTACTCCATAAATACGCCTTTCTACATCTTTGCAAACAGAGTAGATCCAGTTCAGTTGGCTCCTTCCTATAGGAGCTGTTTGATCAGGGACTGCTGTTTGCTATGATAATTCAGCATTCAAAGAATCAGCCTTAACTAAAGTGGTAAAAGTGTATGTGTGTGTATATGTATATGTGTGAATGAGTATACGCTAGTTACCCTGTGCAAGTGGACAAGACAAACATGGGCAAATAGTGCAGACCTAGATCAAACTGGGGCATTTTGATCTGAGTCTGCACTGTTAGCTATGTTATTTAATGTCTATTTTAAAGTAAGCACAAAGATGTGAAATTGTCAAACCCATGGACAGGTGACATTATGTGTCTGAATACTTAGGGCAATTAGGGTACACGTCACTGAAATATGTGTGATAAGTAGGAGGGCATCTCCAGTAAAGGCCTACTGTATCGTAGCTCATCAGTATAGGCCAGCTCAAGGTCCGACGTCAGTACAGCACTACTACATCATAGCTCTCCTCGACTATCCCAAGGTCTTACACAAGTATAAGGGGTTTTACTGTAAATAAAAGATGACATATTAATTAGAAACAGTTTGGATCCAGATAAAATGCATGTGACTCAAATTGTCGTAAGCATCTAAACTGTTTTAACCAGGCAACACATTTTGCAAACTGAATAGCTAGCGAAAGACAATTTTATTTACACACACAAGCTAAATTGTCTGGCATATGGATACTGTGGAAAATGCACACATTCTTTATTTGATTCTCATGGTTTAATCTTTTTGTTCCAAAACAATGTTTTCTGCTAAAATTATTTTTGAAGTGGAGTTTTCTTCAATTTCTTTTTTCCTAATAATTACCAGCAAAATAGGGCCTGGCTGAGAAATACAGAAAATATTTGATATTTACTATAGATTTACCTTTTACTGTGTAGATAAAGGAGTCATCTGATAACGGGTCTGCTCTGATGATTATGATTCTAGTTTCTGCCTTGACCAAATAATCTATTTTTCATGTAGATCTGGTTTTACGGATTCTGAAATGGCCAAAACACTCCTTGTTATAATTGGCAATTATCAAAATTAAGCTAATAAATAGTTAAGGCCATGAATTGGACTATAAGTGTTCATGAGGTAAAGGGCTAAAAGATTTAACCCATTCCCTTACAGGCTATTTTTAGATCCAACCTTTTTGAATAAATTGACCGAAAAGGAGCATTAACCCTTTCCCTTATATAAACGTGTTTTCACGCATTTGCAAACAGAGTAGACCCAGATCAGACGGTTCCTAGGAGCCGTCTGATCAGCGTCTACTCTCTTTGCTAATAGAAGTTGATATATCTAATCTTTGCTTTCTAAAATGTCTACAATGTTCCACCTTCTATATTTCTTTCTAAATATTTTGTCAATGAATATTCAGTAGGTATTGAAATTAAACAGAGAGCAGGGAAAGGGTTAACTAGAGAAAATGAATATTTTAGAGTTGTGCTGTTCTGAAACCATTGCGATGAAATACAGATGAAGCTTCTGATGGTGAACAAGTGTTCCAAGTTTCAAAGCTTAAGTATCTCAAAGGTTTATGTAAATAAGTGGACTTACTAAGTACAATTGTGCAACCTTGACCTTGGATAAACGTACCGGGAAACACCCATGCTACTTTAGCATGCCCAGATAAACAATGTGGTGAGATTTGAGAAGGATCCACCAAGCAGAACTTGAGTTAGAGATGTTACAAACAAACTGACAGGTTAACATTTTTGCTAAACGCAAATTCTAAGTCCAACTGTGTGACCTTGACCTTTGATGTACATACCAGGACTGGGCATGCTACTGTAGCATGTCCAGATAAACATTGTGGTTAAATTTGGGAATGATCCACTAAGCGGAGCTTGAGTAAGAGATGTTACAGACAGACTTACAGACAGGCAGCGCCATTCCATAATACGTCCCGTTTTTTCAAACGGGCGTATAAAAATACAAAGCACCAAAAAATGGAGTCACACCTGCAACTGACTAGTTTTCTTTAGACATCTGAATCGGGGAAACAATTGAACTTGTAAATAATGTAGATACAGACAGGAGGGTACCTGGGGAGATCAGGGTCTGAACTGTTTGTCATTTAACCATTTACTCCAGGAATATTCATGTAAGAAATAATGACATCATGAATAGATTAATTGTTATAATAGCCCATGGACACCGGAAATTTTGGCCATGGCAGAAAGTGTAGAATCATTTCTATACCATAACATAAGCAAACAGAGTAGACACTGATCAGACAGCTTCTATTGGAGCCATCTCATTTGTCGACTTTCTTTGTATTTATGGAGTAAAGGGTTACAGCTAGTCCTCAAGCAAAGTCAATCTTTTAATACTGAATAGACCATAAAACAATGTAAATAAAATTGTTGTATTGTCTTGCTGCAGTCTGTGTAAGAAACACTTCGTGCTGGTGGATGACATCAGTTGTAGCTTTGCAACTACATTTGTCATTTAACCCTTTACACCATGGATATTCATGAAAGAAATGAAAACATGAATATTAATTAGATTAATTTCTATAGTGGAATATTAACACATACAATATTTGCCAAAGAAGAAACTGTAGAATCATTATTTCATATCTTAATTATTTCATAAGCAACAGAGCAGACCCTGATCAAATGGCTCCTATAGGAGCCGAATGATCTGGGTCTATTCTGTTTGCAAAGGCTTAGAAAAAGTATATTTATGAAGAAAATGGTTAAAATACTCTAGCAAAGTATCAGTCCAAGATTTATATTGAATAGGCTGAGATAAACTTCATCACTCAAAGGGTTAAACAACAATTACTGTTCAGGCTGAGGTCCATAGGGGCAAATGCTTAGTCTATCACAATGGTTTCAAAACTACACAGTTCTAAAATGCTTCTTTTCTATGGTAAATTACTAAATGCTCCTTTTCAGTATTTATTCGAAGTCTTTAACCCTTTCCCCCATAAATACGCCTTTCTACGCCTCTGCAGATGCTCTGTTTATCACAATGATTTAAAAAAAAACCAAGATTCTAAACTTTTCCTTATCTCTAGTTGAATATTCGTGAACAAAGTAGTTAAATTGAAAAATGGAAGGTGGAACATTGTAGCCATTTTAGAAAGTAAGGAAATAGATCTATCAAATTTCATCAGCAAACAGAGCAGACCCTGATCAGACGGCTCTTCTAGCTAGGAGCCGTCTGATCTGGGTCTACTCTGTTTACAAATGCGTGAAAGCACGAGAGAGAGAGAGAGGAAGGAGAGAGAGAGAGAGAGAGCGAGAGAGAGAGAGAGAGAGAGAGAGAGAGAGAGAGAGAGAGAGAGAGAGAGAGAGAGAGAGAGAGGATAACATAGCAGCCAATGAAAATGTTTGGCTGAGAAAGGATCACTACTCTCAAGAATATGAATGAATGAATGGTGTTTTACTAGTCCCATCGACACTGGTAGTCATTTAGAGCCGACCAACGATATGAACACATAACATTAATCTACAAACAGCTAAACCTACTTTATAAATATAATACCAATAATACGCGAAAGCGGAGTTGGGCAGTATTGATAGATAGATAAATATGGCACAATTATTACATTGGCAAATGGTAAACCAAATAAAGGCGCGAAAAACATCCATTATACAGTAAATCATGTCTACATTACAATTAAGTCTTATTCTGGGTCTTGAAGGCAGGTGTTTGCTTAATGCAGGATGAAAGTTATACGAAAGCTTCTATAGGAGTTCTGCATCAAGCAACCGCCTGTTCTTATCATCTATGGCAAATATAAGACATAAGAAAACCAAACTGATTTTAACATTCAGAGCAAGAGGCAATGGTGGGTACTCAAATACTAAACTCGTCACTCTGCACCAAACCCTGTGGTGTGACGAGTCAAGAGACGTCACAACAAAGGGTTTGGCAGAGAAATAAAGAAGCTATTCTTGAAAATGTTTTAATTTACGCATCTCATCTGGACGTCTGTACTAAAACATGAAACGAACACAAACAATTTTACACTTACCACCCAACTGGCACATTGTGGTGTTTCTCCTGTATTGCTATGTCCGCCGTTTCCTATCTTTGTTCCTATCTTTACAACACATGCGATCTGTATGGCGAAGAATACGTTTTGAATTCGCGGGATGCTTATCACGTGATCTCGTCGTGTCCAATGCGATATAGACAGAACACATGTCACGAAATTCACACCTTTCCACGAAATTCGCCCAGTGCTGATTGTTAGAGAATGAATTGAACTTTAACCCTAGCGACACTTCTTCTAGTTTAGGATTGGTACATGTATGGTGTATACACATAACTATGCGGCGGATAAGTGTCCCCGTGTTAACCCTTTCCCTGTTGTTTGTTAATTCCAAATGTCAAATTAGTTTTTTATATATAACATATGGAAAGTGGAACATTGTAGTTATTTTAGAAAGTAAAGAAACAGATCGTTCAAATTCCATTAGCAAACAGAGCAGACCCTGATCAGACGGCTCCTATAGCTGGATATACTCTGTTTGCAAATGCATGAAACACATTTATACGAAGTAAAGGGTTAATCATTCCTTACCCCTTTGCATTAAAGAGAATAGTGCCTGCTCCAATCTGGATGTGGTACAATATTGACCGGTTCAGATTTGAAAAGCTTTTGAGAAACTAATGACGGAGTGTCAAACAGCTTGGATCCCCGGCGTCTCATCTGGGTCCTAGATGTTTGCAAATGCTAATCAGGTCTTGGTTAACAGGCTAAGGGCTAACAAATCTTTCCTTGGACTAATCCCTTAGGGGCAAAATCAACACTGATGTGTTTGGAAGTGGTAATGTACATGTTTTGAGTGTACGAAATGTACACCAAGCAGCCTAAATGTTTTATCCACGTGTTGGGCCTAGCAGCCTAAAGGTTTGCCCACGTGTTGGGCCTAGCAGCCTAAATGTTTATCCACGTGTTGGGCCTAGCAGCCTAAAGGTTTATCCACGTGTTTGGCCTAGCAGCCTAAAGGTTTATCCACGTGTTGGTTCAAGCAGCACGGATGTTTTATCCACGGTGTTCTATTTATCAGAATGGTTTCAAAAAGTGACTTTTACAGAGACGTCAATATGCGGGAATGGGTTAACTGTTGTTATAATTTGACGTTATATATTTCTCATCGCATTGCAAATAGTATAGATACAGATTACACAGCACCTCTATGATGAGATCTGCAGTCAAGTGTTAGCCAGTGTTGAAAGACAAACAACACCATTCTACTGATTCTGATGGATGTTAAACAGTGCAGAACCCCAAAGGCTGATCTGAGTCTTTACTGTTTTCAATGCAATTATACCCTTTTCCACGAGAACAAATTTCCACAAGTGTCAAACACTGCAGACACTGGCAGGTAGTCTGATAGATACCAAACACGACAGACACTGGCAGGTAGTCTGATAGGTGTCAAACACGGCAGATACTGGCAGGTAGTCTAATAGGTGGCAAACACTGCAGACACTGACAGGTAGTCTGATCGGTGTCAAACACTGCATACACTGGCAGGTAGTCTGATAGGTGTCAAACACTGCATACACTGGCAGGTAGTCTGATAAGTGTCAAACACTGCAGACACTGGCAGGTAGTCTGATAGGTGTCAAACACTGCAGACACTGGCAGGTAGTCTGATAGGTGTCAAACACTGCAGACACTGGCATGTAGTCTGATAGGTGTCAAACACGGCAGACACTGGCAGGTAGTCTGATAGGTGTCAAACACGGCAGACACTGGCAGGTAGTATGGGTTTACAATGTTTGTCTTCAGCGGTCATTCATTTATTGATCACGGGGTCTTGAAAAGTAGGTAGTTGTTTAATGCAGGGCAAGAGTAATGCAGAAAGTCCCTATAGAGCTTTCTGAAACCTGACCTGCATTAAGCTACCTACTGTCTTACAGGCTCATCAATATACCTTTTTGATGGCCGCTTAAGACAGGTTCTACTGTAATACACATAAGAACTGTTTTAGATATTTGTCGTCTGACTTTTTAAGGTTCTGGACTTCTTGACTGCCTCTTCAGTGTTTACAGTTCCACCGAGGATACCTACTACACGGCTCTGTACAACCTCGAAGCAGTTGTCTCCCCTCTCTTCACCCAGCGCTTTACATGTCTGGTGGATGTTCACAGATTATAGTTACATGTATAAGTTAAGCGATCGATTTAACCCCTTACGCGATAGGGACACCACTTGACATCTTCGCCGAGCAGACCCTAAAGAGACAGCTCATGAAAGAGCCGTCTGATCAGAGTGTGTCTATTTGCTTATAGAATAGCATAGATCTCATTCTATATTATTTTGTATAGTTGTATGTATACAGTAAAACCCATCTAAGCAGGAATTCTGGAGAGGAATTAGCAGTTCTCTTGCTGTTCGCGTCAATATACCTACCTGTAAATAATGATGACCCTGATGAGACAGCTCCTACAGACACTGTCTCATCAGGATCTGCACTATTTACAGGCAGGTATGTTGCAGGAGCTGTCTAATCAGGGTCTGCATTATTTACAAGTTGATTTTGCAACCAGTGCACTCCAAAGCTGTGATTGCACAGACGCATATTTGCATGAATTGAAGATATATATAATTATACGACAGGACATGGGTAAAGGAGAAATGTATCTTAAAAGTCAGCAAGAGAATGGTTAAGATACCTTTAGACAAGGGGCTGCTCAATGCAGGGTGAAGGTCGTGCAGAAATTTCCTTGAGGAGCTGTCACCTGTCCCCAATACCTATATTTATACCAAACTGAACAATAGCTTTAATGGGGTTTGGCTGTATTTTACTAACTTCATTTAGTTAATTTGTATTTATAATGGATGGGTTTGTCATACATAATTATACTCATGCAGTACTTAAAGGTTTAACACGTCCAAATCAATACTCGAAAGGGGACTACTTAAGTGAATCTAATTAATATTCATGACGTCATTTTTTTCTTTCATAAATATTCATGAAATATAGGTTTAGATACATATCTACGTGTACTTTTTGCGTTTTGTTTAACTATCAATAAGTTTGTCATAGCGAAGAAATGAATATGTATAAGTCAAGACTGAAACATGTCTTTTTGTAACTACATATTAATATTAGTTAACAAATTGTGGTTTAGGTATAGGGGAAAAAAACAAGCTCTAAGCACTAGAATCGCGGGTCGTTTGTATTTTTCGATACATCGAGTCGACATCCAGTTTCATAAACTGGGTAGAGTTTTATAAAATACATTGTATCTGAGGGAAATTTATCATTTTACCCAGAGGTAATTATATCTTCATTTCGTCCATAATTATTCTTGTTTTACAGTTAATGTTTACGCACGATGTGTGCAAGATGTGTTAATATGCTAGGCACCGCCGTACATGTACGTTTGTTTGCCTGTCGTGTACGACAATCAGATACAGTAAAACCTCTCTATAACAACCACTAAAATGCATCAAGTATTTTGTGTTAAACACAGGTGGATGCTTAAAGCCAGGTGAAAGTAAAACAGAACATTCCTATGGGAGCGTTTTGTTATACATGTACTTTCACATTGCTTTAAGCAACCACCTGCACAAAATACCAATTAATAAACACAATTTAGTGGTCGACATAGAGAGGTTTTAATGTATAATGGATTTTATTTATTGAAATCCAATATTCATTTTGTTTAAGTATTTTGCATTGTTTCAGATCCCTTAGAATAAAATCTATATCCACATAGAACCAGACCTTTTATGACAAATCCTATGAAATTGGCACCCAACATGGGATAGATTGATTGAAAGATCGTATGAAACGACGATTGGCAATAGCTACTGGATACACTGTATTCATTTATTAACTGGAGAATATCATACTGTAACATGTCTTGTTTTAGAAATAAGGTGACATAAAATTTAAACCCATCAAGAATGTAAGTAATGCGGCGCAGACATTAAGTGTGCCTTGATCTACACGAGACGCGCGCGATGAACACCCCGGGGAAATCCACACTGGATACCCAATCTGTGCACAGTGGAGTCATTTGCTTGGAAAGTTGACCGCATTAAAGACACATCACTGTATACATGTACGGATATTAAGCGTTTCAAACAATGGACGTATACATATTTCTAGTGATAATGCTAAGTTTGGTATATGATGTACGCATGGATTATGGAATCAATATACGGTGAGTAGCCTAAGTAATAACTTGTTTGGTATTGTTTATTACAGTAAGCCCTCGACAGGTCGAAGTCTAAACAAGTATCATCATCGATCTTACAGACAGGTGGTACCTTAATGCAGGGTGAAAGTCATGCAGCCAGTGTACCTTAATGCAGGGTGAAAGTCATGCAGACAGTGTACCTTAATGCAGGGTGAAAGTCATGCAGCCAGTTCCTCTAGGAGCTGTATGCATGTCTTTATCCTGTAAGCAGCCACCTGCCTAAAGGGACATCACAATCTTACTGTAATAGATTATATACTGTATTTGTCTTCTAGAAATGGGTGTGCTTGCATGCATGTATACATTTACCTTGTCTAGACTTCATGTGTATAGTACAGTATACAGAGTATTGTATTGGGTATTGTACGACAGACCCCCAGCAAAGCTATTGAAAAAGTGTCCTGATAACGGTTGTAAGTGGACACTTTTGTACGCACGTCATTCTTGTGGTTAAAACCTATCTACCTATGATTTGAATTGGGTGAACCAAGGGGAAAACATTTTGTACTCATTTGTGAAATATTCATTTTTATTCATTTTTAATCAAAATTAAAAGTCTACAACGTACTGTCGTACAAGTAAGATACATGTACTAGTCTTACTACCAAAGTGTCTTCTTACAACCGTTATCAGGACAGTTTGTTCGCATGACCTCAGACAAGTGTCATCGGCTACGCCTCGGACACGTCTTCGGTCATGCGAACAAACTGTCCTGATAACGGTTGTAAGAAGACACTTTGGCAGTAAGACTCGTACTGTATCTATTACTAACTCGAACAATTTGAACTGGACCCTGACCTACTTAATTGCACGGGGTTATCCTCGACGCGTGTCCCGCTAAGCAACTATGCATGGACAGTCTCGTGATTGCATGGTTTACATACGCACGGGTTATCGCTCTCCCGTAATTTCAGCGAGAATTGACTTCACGACTTTCCGGTGGAGTTTTATTTATACAGCATCATCTCTCTCATTATATATGTATTCTGCATAAAGGTGAGAGTCCAGGTCAAATTGTTCGAGCTATAGATTGCTATGTATTACATTTTGAGATACAGAGTTCAGAAAGCTCTCGTATTTTCTTGTACACGTATTCGTTTATATATGCGTGGGTTCGTGCGTGCGTATGTACGTCAGTGCGTGTGCGTGTATGTTCGTATGTGCGTGCGTATTTACTTTACATGTAGTTTAATAGCTCAGTGGTAACGCGTATGAGTATAAAATATCTCCGGTTCGAATCTCGATAAGTGTTTTGCATGTTTTTTTTCTCTCTCTAAATCAACACAAGAGAATCAAATTTGCAATGGTCTCAGAGAGTGACTTGTACAGAGCAAAGACCTATGATAAAACATGTTTTATCATAGGTCTTTGTACAGAGGCACCAAAAGTCGTCAATGATAGAATAGGTCAAAGACCTATGATAAAACATAGGTCTTTGAATAGGTTAATGACTAACAGTTAACATAAGAGATTGTCAAACAATTTAACTCTTACCCCGTTATGAAAAATATTATTTACTTGTATTTGAATCTGAAGCGATTTCGAAATTAACCATTCGCTTGCTTTTCACGTCAATATACCTACCTGTAAATAGTGAAAACCCAGATGAGACAGCTCTTGCAGGAGCTGTCTCATCATGGTCCGCACTATTTACAAGTTGATTGTGCAACCAGTGCACTCCACAGCAGTGATTGCATAGCGAAATACGTGTACACAGTGAAGATACATGTATATATATATAGTTTAATAATGCCGTAAATCTGGGCAGAATCGTGTTCCTCTCACCCTCGTCATGGGCAGATGACATGCAATCTGGGCAGATGACGATCTTCCCTGATATACGGTATGCTATTTTAAATACAAAGTAGGTGAATGGCAAAAAAATCACGTCCGAGCATCTGCCCTCAAAACTACGTGTTGGGTTATAGGCACAGGCGTTCGGCTCATGAAATATGTCTAAAATAAGTTAAAATGTCCCTAAATTGACGTTTTGAAACATTTGGGGCCGAATAAATAATGCTTGGGGCGTTTAGAGACAAAGCTGAACATTTGTATATTCTATAGAATATACGAAATTTCAGCTTTGTCTCAAAACGCCCCAGGCATTATTTTTTCGACCCCAAATGTTACAAAACGTCAATGTAGGGACATTTTAACTTATTTTAGACACATTTCATGAGCCGAACGCCTTTGGTTATAGGCAGATGTGTGTGAAAGCAGTTATCTCCCTTCCCTCGTTTTCTCTCTACCATCCACAACAATGAGCATCCTGCTACATTCGGAACTACTCGTCGTATTCCGCTGGGTTTCGGAATATTATTTCGTAGAAATAACAGAGGTATTCCGAATGATACAGTAATAAATGCGCGAAAAATCCTTGGAGAGATGGGACCGAAAGAAAGAGTAAGTATGTTTTGGTATATTTCGAAGAGAACATACCAGATCAGCAGCGAACATTCAATTTATCAAGCAGATATTGACATTTTGTCAACAGTTTTCGCGAAATTTGGATATTTCAAAAAGGCTTACCCTCGAGTTACTAGTTTTCGTGTGGATAACCATTCAATGGCGGATTAACATAACGAGATAACAACAATTTAAAAATGAAACACGCCAACAAAAAAGCAAATATTGCATTATTTAGCCCCTAAAGAAATGTACAAATTGTGGTAATAGCGAGCACAGTTCGCAAGAATGGCCGAAGGCCATTCTTGCGAACAAAGTGAGCTCTATGGTAACGCGTAGGATATAATTTTGGTTCTCTAGGCTGTACATTGTTAACCTGGAATCGGTTGTACCGATTCTTTCGCTTCCGGTTTGATCCATTCATCAATCGGAACACCTCGAAATCACAGGGGTCTGAAGTGTGCCTGGACCCAAAAATGGCTCACCTGTGTAAAAAAAATCCATTCTGGTTCGAAGTCATTGATTTCATATATATACATAAGAAAAGGGGTGGAACTCCGCTCGCCATATCCACGGTCTCATTTTGACACGCCTCAAACAAACCCCGATTTTATCGTCAATAATTGACCTAGCAAGCAAAGCTATGTACCAATCAATAGCATATACATTTTTCTTTCCAAAAATGTATTGGTTTCCATCATGCATGGCACAAAGCTCCGATTTAGATGCAGAACTTATCAAAGTCGAAAATTTGACCGAAAAACGCTACTAGGACACGATGTTGCAACCGGCTATTTACATTGGACGCAAGTGCAAAATACGACTGACACGCGATATGCATGCGAAAAAAACAATTGAAACAATTCTATGAATTGATTGGGAACACCTACCGTCAAGATTTTAAAAGATTACCGAAATCTATCCAAGTTGTCGACTATTTGTTTTTCTCCCTGGCATTTATGCTTCGGCGGTAGCCATGTTTGGAAAAAGGTGGTAGTGAACAGATTCTAAATACAGACCTCTGATTGGACGATTGACGCTGGTTCTCCGTTTGCAACTTAAGACTATTTAAGATGCATGTAACCAAGTAGTATGTTTTGACAGATGGCGGGGAAGAGCTCCAAACTATTTTAAACAGAGTAATTGTATGAAAAGTATTAACTACTCACTTATTATATTAAACTTGATGATGTTAAATGAAACACAAAGTAAAGCTGTAGATACAGCGTTAAATGGCCATAGTTTTGTGCTGTTAGGAGTTGCTGGTACAGGCAAAACACTCACTGTTGCCGAAATTGTAAAACGTTGTTGCAGTGAAGGAAAGAACGTATCAGTCACGTGTACAACTGGGATAGCATGTACTGTATATGAAAATTTACACGTCAGGGCGATAACCTTACACAAATGGGCAGGTATTGAAGACGGGAGGTATCCAGCAAATGAAATAGTTAAAGTTCTGACCAGTAATGTGAAATATACAAGTGTTGTTGACAGAATTAAAAACACAGACATTCTCATTATAGATGAATGCTCAATGCTTAGCAAAAGAACCTTTGAATTATTAAATGAAGTTTGTTCAATTAAAGACACGTCATTGCTATTTGGAGGCATACAGATGATCTTGGTTGTTGATTTCCGACAACTTGCCCCTGTACCTAACGTTCTTTATGATGATGATGGTAGTTATTGTTTTCAAAGTAATTTGTTTAACTTAGCTATTCAGCATAAAATTACCTTGACAGATATTTACAGGCAACATGAGGATAAGTTAATAGCATCAATTGAGGAAATTGCAAAAGGACATCTAACTAAGGAAACAAACGAGTTTATCCTTAGTCTTAAAGACACACCATTATTAAATCCAATCAAACTATTTGCTACAAATGAACTTGTAGATGGTTTTAATAGAGAAGAAATATTAAAATGTGATGGAGAGTTGTATGAGTATTCATCCAAGGATTCAGGAACCAAGAAATACTTAGACAAAATGCTAGCACCTAACAAACTGTGGCTTAAGCGAGGTTGTCCAGTCATTTTACTTCGAAACATATCAGAGCGGTTGGTAAATGGTCTTCGTGGTACAGTCATAGACATTGATGAAACAGGACCAACTATACAGTTTCCAACAGTAGAACACACAATGAAGCTTGAAAGGACATCATTTTCAGGTAATTTATATACAATTTGTGATATATATATATGCTAAAGAAATACACAACAACATTATGTATAAATGACAATGGTTTAATTGTAAAAACTTTATACAATTTTTTAAAACTTATTTTATACAAATACAATCATGTCTGACAGTCAAGAGCTACGTTATGTAATATATAATAGTCCTGCAAAGTAACAAAAATACATTTTATATATTTTTGTAATTTTGCAGAACTATTATGTGTACAGAATGTATCATGACTTAATTATAGCTATTAAACTGAAAAATCTATAGAAATGGCACAGATGGGCAGGGTTCACTATTTTATTTCTGCTTAACTCTGCAGTATAAGAACATATCAGTAAAAAATAATATATGGGTACCACCATTTTGAGATAATTAATATTTCCCTTTAAAGTGGTATTGCTTAAAGCAAGTGTAACACCTTTTGCAAACAGCTTGGGACCAGATTTATTGAATGTGTTTAACGCCAGTTTTCAACAATGTTTCAGTTTATATTAGACATGCAGTTTATGTAACCATCATTCCTGGGAAGGACAAGTACTAGACCCCAATCCAGTTTGGAACCTGACCAGGTGTCAAGCTTGGGAGCAGACAGGACATGGAGTGACTCAGCACCTGGTCATGTTCTAAGCTGTTTGGCGTTCAGTCACTCAATCAATACTTACTGTAAACATTGAGCTAGTTGGCTAAATTTAAAAATGAGGCAGATGGCAGTTTGAGTAGACAACATACTATTTTCTCTGCATGGAACACTTGAATGAATGAATGAATGAATGAAAGACTTTATTTAACGAGGGTAGCTCAATTATTCATAATGACTTATCTACTTTGAGGCCCTCTGACAAGAATTTCATACTAAATACAAAACAGCAAAACATATGTAATATGTTTTATTTTGCAAAAGACATACATGTCCATCAGCATTATATAATACATAGTAAAAAACAAGTAATGACGGGCAGTCATTCATAATATGTAATGCTAAATGTGCCTTATTAACAAACACTACAAATGACAAACATTGCGGACTCGGACCAGAGGGCTTCTTAGGAGCCCCCTGATCTGTGTCTACACTGTTTGTACATCAAGAGCGTGCCAATTAAGGTCTTATGTGCACGGTTTAACACTGTACACCCAAAAAGACAAACAGTGCGGAACCAAATCAGGGGGCTCCCCAAAAGCACTCCGATCTGTGTCTACACTGTTTGTACCCTGCAAGTGTACTAATTAAAGACATAGATCTATATGGACTAACAACAAATACATTTTCAGAAATTAACTCTTTGCACCCTAAGTAATGTTGCGTCTGAAAAATTAATAGTTGCTGTCTGCATCAATTTGCAGATTCTTCAAGGATACGCAAGTGATCCTGATAAAATTCCCAGTAATTTGGCATTTAATCTGGACCCAATATGTTATCATAATTTTTATTTGCAACTAGCAACTTCCAAAGAGTTAATATAAAGTTATCTTAAGTGTTGCACAGGAAAATGAAAAGGATAGCTAGGCTAAATACCATGTTGACCCTGATACAGATGGATATATACATACATGTATACATGTGCTATTAAAACGACATATTTGTGACGTCATTTACCCATGCTGTCATTACTATATTAATATGAGAAAATAGTTTCAGCTCAGTACATGTAGATCTATTAAACTAAAATGTCCTCTGCTTTAATTTTTGAAAAATGCAGTTAGAGTGTAAACTAAGCTAACCTAATGAGACGTTGTGTTATTAAATGTCTCATTTGGATGCAAACTGTATGCACAAGTATGTTTATGAAAGACAAATGGAATGGAATAAATGAATGAAAGGCCTGAGAGTAACTCAATTAGTCTATCAACATATCTTCCCTAGGGTCCTCAAAAACATAATACATTATGAAGGTTTAGCTTAATACCGGGGTATCTGATTTCATTTTAAATCAAAATTGTATATTCTCAATATTTTCCATTAAAGTGTAGACTCAGATAAGAGAAGTTCTAATTTTGGTCGCGGAATCTTATAATTGACATAGCACGATGATCTTAAACTAGTGTATTTAATTGTTTATTCTCCCTGTCAAATATTTCAGAAATGTATCCTGGTACCAAACCTGTTGATATTTTATACATAAATTTGGCTTTATGTAACATAATTCTTTCATGCTGGTTAAGACAATGCATATTATTGTTACAATGGTCTCATTTTTAACTTACAGATTTATTAGTTGCCCTTTACTCCATAAATACACCTTTCTACACATTTGCAAACAAAGTAGACTCAGATCAGACAACTCCTACAGGAGCCATCAGATCAGGTCAGCTCTGTTTGCTTATGATATAATACCGGTATGATTCTACAGTTTCAACCATGGCCAAAACTTCTTGTGTTCATGTGCTATTATAACAAATTAATCTAATTAATATTCATGATGTTATTTCTTTATTTATGGAAGAAAGGGTTAAATGAAAAATAAATTGTACACATTACTGATATTCATTGGATTTAATTTTCCAATGTTTCCAGTTTTCAACCCAAGACTTAATGCGACAGTTGCAGAGAGAGAACAGTTTCCTGTCAAGCTGGCATTTGCACTTACCATACATAAGTCTCAGGGCTTGACACTCAAAGAGTAAGTTCCAAACAGAAAGCCTTCTGGTTTATTGACATACAATGTATAGCAAGTACAGTTTACTCATTTGAATTGTGTTAAACAGACAATTCTAAAGAGTGGTTACAACGTAGCGAGAAATGACTATTTTATTATCTGAGTACTCACAGTTATCTGTTGCTCAGTAATTATATAAATTTTCAAAAAATGTTAAAAGAAAAAAAGAAATGTTTATAAAGCTGATATAACCTAAAACATACTGTATTTCTGCATAGGATGTTAACATGTATATTTTATAAATAATGCATATATTTGTTTTTGTTTTCCATATGATATACTTTAACCTTTTACTACTTTTACTCCATAAATATGCCTTTCTTTACTTTTGCAAAAAGAGTAGACTCAGATAATACAGCTCCTATAGGAGCCGTCTGATCAGGGCCTGCTCTGTTTGCTTATGATATAATATAGATCTCTGATTCTACAGTTTCCACCATGGCAAACAATTTCTGCATCCATGTGCTATTATGACAATTGATCAAATTAATATCTGAGTGTGACATAATAAATTTCTATATGATATTCATGGAGGAAAGGGTTAAACAACATTGAGTTATTTGAATTCATTCTTACAACCTTTTATATTTAATTTTGCATATTGTTTCAATTGGACTCTTTTGTCTGCAGGGTTGAAGTGAACTGTCAAAATATTTTCAAACCTGGACAGCTTGCTGTTGGTATGGGTCGAGCACAGTCGTCCAAGGGTCTAAGAATTAAGAATTTTCACCCACGAGTGGTCATTCCTCAACCAGATACAGTGGAGATGTTTTATGAGGAAGAGTTTCAAGCAATTGGTGCAGACAAAAGCTGCTGTTTGCTTAGAAAAAGGTATAGTGCCTACTTTAATTTTAGTCAAAGTATCATTTCAATTGTAAATGCCACTCTGATTAAATCCTGCTAGAAAGTGACTCTTATAGGTGCTTTTGAAAGAACAGTGGAAGTACAGGGTACCCACCTATTACATAATTATTGTCAGCAGAAGAAGCTCACAAGCAGAATGCAAATGATATTATCCCCTTTGTTGTGTATACAACCTATCTCTACCAAACATTGGTCAGATATACTTAATAAATACTGCGGGCTTTTTGAAATATCTGAGAAAAGAAGTGTACACAACCTGACCAAATACAAACCAGTTATTACCTACAAACGACCTACAAATCTTAATGATATTCTTGTTCACAATAGCCTTTCTAAACAAGATACACATTGGGATTTTCTCATTGTGCAAATATCACTGAATCTGTAGAATTTACTGGCTTTCCAAATTTAAAAACATTTCATGTGGGACAAAATCTTAACGGCATCTCTGAAAATGTTATTTATTCAATCACATGTAAATTGCAGTAGATCTATGTGGGACAGACACATCAAAAATGTTCACAAAGAATGACCAGCCATAAATTTGACATTAGGCATCATCCTAATACTCTAACAAATGTTTCAGAACATTTAAATTCTGAAAACCATACTGTGAATGGCTTCTCTTTCATTCCTTTTGACATGATAAAAAACTACTGGTCTAGACTAATGAAAGAGACTTGTTGGATCCTAACACTTTATACAGTATGGCCTAATGGCATGAATGCTAAAATATTATTTAGCTACTTTTTGCACATCTTTTGCATACATATTCTTCCTAATATAATTTTGACATGCTGGTTACATGTAGTTTTCCTTGCCAGTATTTATTTCTGCTTTGCAATTTTTGCATGGAATTAGTATCATCTTTGACTCTCAACTATATGTATAAAAATATGCCAAAAAAGAAAAAAAAATTGCTATGACGTCATACCATTTTGTTTATTATACTTTGATGAAGTCTTATTGACGAAAACATGTCCGTTAAAAAGTAAAACTTTTTTAAAAAATCTGAAGTTAGTTCTTCATTCACTCTAATATCTAGAATATTATTATACATGTTTGTACATATAATTGATTTTTTCAATTAAAAAGAAATAGATGTAGTATAGTTAATTAATTGATAACAAACAGAATGACTGATTTGCTGCTATGCTACTCACTGAGTTATTAACAGTGTGGATCCAGATCAGACTTTCGGGATATTCTGATATTCTACAGTAGGTCAATGATCTGCACTGATTAACCCTTTCCGCAATAAATATGCCTTTCTACGCCTATGCAAACAGAGTAGACCAAGATAAGATAGCTCCTATAAGAGCTGTCTGATCAGGGTCTGCTCTGTTTGCTTATGATATAAGATAGATATGATTTTATAGTATCATTCTGTCATGGCCAAAAATTCTTATGTCCATGTACTATTATATAATATAACACATTATTCTGATTAATATTTCTTACATGGATATTCATGGAGCAAAGGGTTAAGGCAAAATGATAATAGATAACAGTTAAATAAAGTGAACTATCTTACAGATACCACCATCATACTGGTAATAATAATACATTGCATTACACATTCTTGTATACATAACCCATTACTCAATAATACGCCTTTCTACACCTTTGCAAACAGAGTAGACCCAGATCAGATGGCTCCTGTAAGAGCTGTCTGATCAGGGTCTGCTCTGTTTGCTTATGATATAGATATGATTTTATAGTACCTGTCATGGGCAAACATTCTTATGTCCATGTACTATTATAACACATTATTCTAAATTTATATTCATGGTTTCTTACATGAATATTCATGGAGTAAAGGGTCAACTAAGCTTACTATTATTATTATACCACATTTATGTAGCACTCTTTTCACAAAGAATATGTGTGTTCATAAGCACTTCACATAGATGAAATCACTAATCGGAACGGACCACATGATTATCTATCCAGGCAATGAAAGATATGCAATAGATATACCATAAATATAAAATCACTAACTGGTAGGAACCACATGATTATCTACCCAGTCATTGAAAGATATGCAATAGATATACCATGAATATAAAATCACTTACCAGTAGGAACCACATGATTATCTACCCGGTCAATGAAAGATATATGCAGCAGATATACCATAAATATAAAATCACTAACCGGTAGGAACCACATGATTATCTACCCGGTCAATGAAAGATATATGCAACAGATATACCATATATATATGAAATCACTAACCGGTAGGAACCACATGATTATCTACCCGGTCAGTGAAAGATATGCAGTAGATATACCATAAAAATAAAATCACTTACTGGTAGGAACCACATGATTATCTACCAGGTCAATGAAAGATATGCAACATATCGTTTCCTAAACTGTCCTAGTAAATGTCCAATGATAAACTATTTACCATCTAGGATCTCAGACAGTTCTACAGTCTAATAAGACATATTTTTTTATAACTTTTTTTATGTTCAGATGAACTGGCCAATTTTCGCTTCAGTGGTTTATGCACTTGTATGGCATAGGGTGTTACAGCATCCCTTACTGAATTTCCTGCATTGGCTTTCTTTGAAATAGTGTTCTGTCCAAGAACAATGTTGTTTATAGACCTGCGATACTGTAACGCATTTGGGTTTGTATTAGCGCCATTGTATGTAGAGCGCTGCTGATTAAAACAATTTTCAATCACATCAGAATTCACTAAGGCAGGTGTTATAAAAACTGTAGACTGATCTTTTAGGACTGTTTGGCATAGTTCATAAAAACCAATTAAACTAGACTGTACATCTTCCAAGCACTGGTATGACATAAGACATTTACTTTTTTCCTTCTTAGGAATACTGTCATCACTTTCAATTGCTTCTTTCCAGGAACGAAACCACTTTGCTGTTTCTAAAACATCTTTCAATCGACTGTCATCAACATTTCTAACAGGGCGCATATCTCGAAATATATCAACAAGTTTTGAAGTATGATTTAATAAAGTTATAAGTCCATTCAATACAGATCCCTTTTCACCCAAGAACATTTTGTACTGAATAACCAAATGGAGCATGTCAGAATTTAATACCTCTTCAGCAAGATGATTTCTCATTTTACTTTGATTATTTGGAAATATATGCTCATTTGTAAGCTTTCTGTGAAGAGATAAAGCATTTGTCTGGTCCCATTGATATATATCAGCAATCATTTGCCACTGTATTGTGTCACCATTTGGTAATATTAAATTTCTGGTACAGCCCTTTTTGATGCCACTTTTTATCATATTGTTCCGAATTTTCTTGAAAACATGTGATATATCCATCATGAAAATTACTTTTTCGAAAAAGCATGGACTGGGACAAGCAAAAGAGTTATAATTTTTATCAAGATTAAGTTTCAGAAAACTTCTGTTGCTCTGAGCCCCATCCATGCATGTGTACAAACATTTGAAACCATACACTTGCAAAAAATCTACAGCTTCCCAAAATAGCATATTAATTTCTGGGGCTTGGATTTGATCAGATATGAAATGTGCAAATGGAAATCTAAACCCGGTAAGTCCGAGGAACATTAGTTGTAGAACATGGGTCCCCAATTTCTTTTGTTTACCATGTCTGAGTGTTGAACATAGGTTGCCTTCCTCACCAACATCAGTGAACCCACAAAGCTCAATGACGTCTCCGTTTTTGCAGATTTGTAAATCAGACTGTACAGCCATTTCATCTAAAATCACGCCCCCTGACCAGCCTTCAACAGGTATATTTCTGTTCTTTGCTTCTTCGAACATCCATCTAAAAGTGTCTTTATTGAAACCAACCTGCTGTTTAACACTGTTTTTATATAAAATGAGAGTGGACGGAGAAGGCATTAGCATTATTTTACTCTCCCTGAAAGCCTCATACCCCTGTGGGCTTCTGCTGTATAGCTGCAGACAAACAGAAATATAGTTTTTTCCCCACCTCCTACCTCTTGGATCCCTGCCTACATTTGTGGCCTGATCTGTCAACATTTCAATCATTTGCGGGGTAGCTCCTGGCAAGAGATTTTGAAATGCAGCTCTTGTTGACTGGCCTTTATCTACATATAGCTCAAGTGTAGGGTTGACATTCTGGGAGTTAGCAGTAGCTATATCTTTACTATTAATATTCATAGCAGTAGCTGTTTCTTTACTGTTAATATTCATAGTCATTTTTTGACATGTTCTGCATGTCTTGCTATGTGAATTGACGGGAATTACCCGTTGGCATAAAACTGTGCGAAGGCGTCTTTCCATGCTGGCTGTTTCTGTGTTTTTCACTGATTCTACTACATGGAACCTCGTCATAATAATTTCACCGCTGACAAGGACACCTTGACATAATTGTAAGTGTTGGATAATAGTAAAAGTTTTTTTCAGGCAGTCTCTACTTTTTTCATATTTGTTATAGACATAAAGTTTTTCCAAATCTACAAATGTTTCTCCAATTTTCAACTGCCATATTCCATTATCACAAAATATGATATGAAGTTGTACTTTGTTACCATTTGCTGTGAACTTAGTATCTAAAATGCAGTCAACAAATGTATCTGTCCTCTCATGAATCATTACATCATGTGGTATGAAGTCAGCAAAATTTGACAGATCTATGGATGTTTTATTAACAACAAATAGCTTTCTGTTCTCCTTTAAACATATTCCCTTGTATATTGTTTTATACACAGTCTTATCTGTTTTTCTTCTGATCTTTTTCACATTGGGATAAAGACTGGTGAAATGTTCAAGGAGTAATCTCTGGCTGACATGACATTCATTGCCACTCTCAAGGCATTCAAACTTAAATGTTTCATACAAAATGTTTGTTTCAATCTCACTATCTTCTTTAAACTCCAGAGAAGACAACAACCTGGAGAGAGAAACAAAATATAATTATGTTTAATACTGCCTAAATAAATGTATGCCATTCATGGGCATAATCAACTAGAGTTATCACTATAGGTGATGAATACCCCCACCCGCCACCTGGTCACAAGTTCCATTGACTTCAATACAGGAGGCAATAGCTCAATAATCCTTTCATCCACACTTTAATTGCTTATGAAAACTAACAATGGGAAATAAATCCCTCAGAGTTACAGCCCTTGTTGACTGCACATCCTCTCATCATCCTCTTCCCATATATAAAGTTTCACAGTTGACAAGTTAAGCTATGGACAAACAAGAGCTGTCCGCAGACAGCGCGCTCCACTTTCTTTAATGCTGGATAGTATAGTGGAAGTCTAAGAAAGGGGAGATAAAAACAGCAAAATTAATCTTAGGGTTACCTGCCCTTGTGAAATGGTTCCCCTTGTAATTGCTAACATGTATACCAAAGTTGAACCAAATATCTCTGACAGTTTGTGAGACATGGACCTGAACATAAAACTTAACCAACAATGAAACTTCTAAGTCGAAAAAAGGGGCATAACTATTGCAAAATTAATTTTAGGGTTACCTGCCCTTGTGAAATGGGTTCCCCTTGTGATAGTAAAAATACATACCAAATATGAGCCAAGTATCTTTGATGGTTTCTGAGAAAATGACCTTAACAAAAAGGTTAACCAACGCCGACGAGAGGGTCATGAAAATAGCTCCACTTTTTGAAATATAATACTTTAGGAGTAATGATCCGGACAAAAATTTGGAAGGACTGACGGACACACTGACATGCTCGATTCCAATATAGCCCCCACTTCTTTAGAAGTGGGGGTATAAATATCTATTAACAGTGAAGAATTTCCCCAGCTAAGAATTTTTGCAGGTAGATTTGCCAAACAGACCTCTTACATGACTGATGATGTTATAATCTCCAGGCCAAAAATGCCCCCATCCCAGGGTTTATTGATTTACATAGATCTTTAGTTATAAATGGAAAACTACAAAAAATGTTGAAATAAACCAGAAGACCCAGAGCTTAGAAATATTGCAGGTTGCATTGCTTAGGAAATATTGCTTTATACCAACCTGTAGGATTGAGCTGTTCTTACCAAACTAGGTATATAAGCTGTTTACCCATAGCCCGCAAGTTGTATTAGCAAACAGTGTAGACCCAGATGAGAGAGCTCCTATAAGAGCTCTCTCATCTGGGTCTGCACTGTTTGCCATGGAAAATCCACACTATGCTTTTACCTAGGAAAATCATTTACAGAACATATCCTGTTTATTTTTGTAAAGATTTGCCTAATTAATAATCAAAGAGGGAAGAGTGATAAAAAATATATGACTGGCTAAGGGTTAATAATATGGTAAGAAAGAGGCTTCATACAAATCTCAAGTCAATTTCAATATCACACTCTATAAAAAGGTGATTCAATCCTACATGTATATTAAGCTAAATTATATATAATTGTCTTCAAAGCTTAGTGCACATCCAGATAATAATTTCAGCAGTTGAAAATATGTCAATTACAGTACAATAGAATCTGATGCTAAATCATTCCTGTTTATACAACAGACTATAATCTTTGCTCTGTTCAATATTCATGTGAGAAATGATGACATCAGGAATACTGATTAGCTGATTTTTTTATAAGGTAAATTTTGCAAGGAAACTCTTTGCTTTTACTGTAGCATCGGATCAATAACATGTAAAAAGCAAACAGAGCAGACCCTGATCAGAGGGCTCCTATATGAGCAGATTGTTCTAGGTCTAGGTCTACTATGTTTGAAAATTTGTGAAAAGGCGTTTATATGAGGGAAAGGGTTAAGCAATCATTTATAATAATAATTTTGTCAAGACACATGCAGGGGTTATGGGTCATGCATGTACAATGATAACTTTAGTACTAGTATTTAGAGTAAGTGCACACAATAATGTTCTTTTTTATTCACTTTTCAGTCCCACAAAATATGTAGACATATATTTGCCACAAGATATTCCATGCTGCAGTGCTGACACAGATACTGTTGAAAATTTCGAGGATGAAGATTTCGATGAAGACTTTAATGATGTTATTCAAAATATTGACCAGGAAATGATTGAGTTTGAACTTCCCCAGTCATTCAGCATTAATGAAATTTTAGAAAGTTTGAAGGAACATGATGTTTGTAGCACTTTTCAAGCAGAAGTTAATGACATACTTGATAGAATAAACAACAGCAGGTTGGAGATATTTTGTAAAAAAGGATTTATGAGCCTAAAAAAAATAATTGTGGGCTTGAAAATAGATGAACCAGTTCCTGTTGCAGCCAAAGACCTACAAGAATTTTCTTTACAGGCTCAGCATTATTTAACTAGTGCTGAACAAAAATTAAACATTCTATCATTGTTCCAGAATGAGATGAGAGTCACCAATGCTCATATGCATATCTGCTACAGGTTAAGTATTTCAATAAGAAAACATCTCTTGCAACAAAAGGTTGATTTGTTCAAATGCAACACAAGAAATATACCTACTAGAAAGATAACCGATTCTTCAAAAGCAAGAATAAGATATGTAGGAGGATACTGCATTGCAAAAATAAGGAATCACTATTCAAAGATGAAGGTATCAAACATGTATTCAGTTTCAGAAGAAGCACAGCTGAAGTATTCAGAAGCCTGCAATATTGTACAGATTTTGGATAACTTGAGGGAGGATGAATGGTTTTTACTGAATTCCACAGAGGACAAGGAATCTTTGCTGGATGTTACGAGAAAGCAGGGACCTACTCATGGTCTTACTCACATAAAAGACAGCTTGTACAGCTTCTTTTTGAAACTGGGTGAAACATGTCTTTCTGTGCTCACTGATGAAAACCTGAACAAACATGGAGAGCAAATGTATTCTTTCTGCCTTGATAAAGTTTTCAGTCTGGATAGACTTTATGCTGACTTTATGAATGTGATTAACCAGAGTAGCAAGCAAACTGGTAGTGATGGAGAACCAGTTGAAAGCCTAATTATTAAATTATTCAATGAAGTAGTAAAAAAGTATTTATTAGTGCTGTTTGCACAGTTCAGAAAGGACGTCCTTACATCATTTGAAGTGGAAAAGACAATGGCCCATAGGAAACAAATACAAACCAAGAAAACAACAGATTCAGGTACAAGTATTAAAGGAAAGGGCAAAGGAAAAGGCAAGCATTCCCAAATGAAGAAATCATCAGGTACAGTGTTACCTAGCCCTGAATTTGACCTTCAATGTGATGAAACAGACCTAGCTCCTATCACTTCTGAGTATGCTGACCAGCCTAGTACTTCAGCAGAAATTACTGAAGAAGTAATACCTACTACCTCAGGTTCTACCGGTGATCCAAACAAAAATAAAAAAAAGAGAAGTAGTAGAAAACGGCATGTTATAGAAGAAAGTGATCCAGAACTATTAGAGGAGGAAGATTCAGTGAAATGTTTTGTATGTGATACAGTGGATAAAGATACTGAATGGATCCAGTGTGATGGATGTGAAAATTGGTTTCACAGAGTATGTGCTGGTTTAAAAAATAAGAGGAATTGGGCAAAATTTAGCAAGAAGACAAGTCATTACTACTGTAATAGGTGTGTGTAATTAAAATTAATTGCATGACCAGCAGTTAACCCTTTCCCTGTTCTATGTTCATTTCAAATTTCAATACCTACTGAATATTCATGGACAATTAGTTCTAGTGAAATATGGAAGACTGAACAATGTAGCCATGTTAGAAAGTATAGAAGCATATCTATCAAATTCCATTAGCAAACAGAACAGACCCTGATCAGACACCTCCTCTATGACCCGTCTGATCTTGGTCTGCTCTGTTTGCAGATGCGTGAAAACATGTTTATATGAGGAGAAGGGTTGAGCTGGTTTACTAGTAAATAGGTCCCTGTTTGACAGATATTGTTTGTGTTATTCTTAGTTTAATCCTTTACTCCATGAATATTTATGACAGAAAAGATAACAACAGGAATGTTAAATTTATTTTTAAAGTAGCATATGCAATACATGAACTTTTGCAAAAGTAGAAATGTACAACCAGACCTATATTTTTCCAAAAGTAAACAGAGCAGACAGATCCTACAGGAGCTATCTGATCTGGATCTAGTCTGTTTGCAAAGGTGTAGAAAGGTGTACATGTATAAATTTATGGATTAAAGTTTTAATAAAGAATATCATATAACATTTGATAACCAGAAAGTTGTAGTTTGCTAGTGAAAATTGAAAATTTCAACTATTGTGGTTTGCTACTTAGTATAGGGCAAACATGTCAAGATTGCCAGTTGTCTTTGACCATTGAGAAACCAACATTGACTGGGAAAAGAGGAAAAAATCTGCATAATTCTAGAAAAAAATCTACTGCTTGTACTCTATTTTGACATTTGACTCCAAATTATTACCTTGACCTTGAGCAACCAACCTGGTTCTTGCACATGACATGCCTTCCCATTGAGGCAAATATTTGTGCTATAAAGTTATTATAGATTCCCTCATTCCATTAATTAGTAAGTCCTTGACACACACAATTAATCCAAATTTTGAACAATGACCCTCTAGTCTGATCTTGACCTTTGAGTAAACGAAGCTGGTCTTTGCGCATGAGTGTGTCCCTTTTTAGCTCACCACTGAGCACAATGTGCTCAGGGTGAGCTTTTGTGATAGCCTGGTGTATGTCATCCGTCGGCATTGGTCGTGCGTCGTCAACAATTTGAACCTTTAAAATCTTCTCCTCTGAATCTACAGGGTTCTCAGCTTTCATCTTTGGCACATAGCATCACCTATAGGCCCTCTACAAAAGTTTTATAAATTATGCCCCTGGGGTCAAATTGGCCCCGCCCCAGGGTGGCTAGTTTTTTAAGCAGACTGTTGTTCCAGTTTTCTGTTACAGACTCGTTGGTTCATTATTTAGGCATAGGGAAAACTTTAAAAATCTTTTTGCCAAAAACTATATGTCCCAGAGCTTAGATATTTGGTGTATAGGTTTACTTAGTTTACCTTTATGAATTTTGTTCTTATCATAGTTCTGAGGTTAAAATCAGTCCTGCCCTGTGGGTTATACTTTAAAATAGACTTCTACAGTATAAAGAGTTCCTCTTTAATTAACCACCAGCTAGCCAACTAGTGTATAATGGAGAGGTCAAGCTTAAGTTCACCTGTTCTATACTCTAGCTGTTGTCTGCTTCAGAATTATTGTCAGACTGACTGTTTGTTCACACTGTTTTTAATACATATGTATCAATCTTACAATTAACCCTCTTGTACAAACCACATAATTACGAAGTTACATATGTGTCAGATCAGAATCCAAATTGTGTGCTAATTTCAGTCAAGTCATGCTTAGCAGTGATAGGGTTATAACACTGAGTTTCTGTCATCATGATCTGTTAGAAATGTCTGCTGAAAAAATAACACTGTCAATGGCCCTTTTGTTTTTATATAGAAACATATTGTGAAACCTAAATAGTAATCTTCTTCTGAAACTGGAAGTTTCTCTGCTTTCATATTTGGCACAGGCATCATCTTGAAGTCCTCTACAAAACATATATGAATTATGCCCATGGGTTCAAATGATGCCCCGCCCTAGGGGTGGCCAGATTTCTATGGAAACATAGTGAAAACTTTGAAAATATTCTCCTCTGATTGTCTGGTGAGCGATATCAGGGCCATCATGGCCCTCTTGTTTGTTAGTAGTGATAAATCCAGTATAGCATTACAATTCAGCAAGCAGCAAATACAGATCAGACTGCTGTAATTCAGATTTGGGTCTATCTACCCTGTTTGGAAATATAAGTAATATCCTCCTTGTGGTAATAAAATGTATACTTTTTTATAACGTGTGTGTTAATTACCTTTTCCTTACCTAATGAATCTTCATCAAATGTCATTGAGCAAACAGGGTAGATCTAGATCAGATAGCTTTCAGTTAGATATTGGTCTACTCTGTTTGGTAAAAGATAAAATAAGGAATATCTTCCCATTGTGGTAATTGATATTGTATATATAAAGTGTATACTAATTACCTTATCCTTACAGAGTGAATCTTCATTAACTGTCATTGAAAAACCAGGGTAGATCCAGATAACATAGCTTTCATTTAGATCTAGTTGCATTCTAATGAGATGCAACATTACTTTTCATCTGGATCTAAACTGTTTGCAAATACCATGCAGTTATAGGTTGTGTTTGGCAGGCAAAAAATATATTCATTTAAGTTGTAGAAAATTAATTAGTATTATGTTCTTATTCAAGAGTGCTAATTGATCTACAAAACATTCTGTCCATCTGTTAATTTACATCATATAATTTTTAGCTCACCTGGCACAAAGTGCCAAGGTGAACTATTGGGATGATCCTATGTCCGGCGTCGTGCGTATGTGCGTCGTGCATAATTATGTGCGAGCGTCAACAATTTACTTAAACATCTTCTTCTCTGGAACCACAAAGCTAAGAGATTTGGTATGTAGCATCATCTAATGGTCCTCTACAAAGACTGTTCAAATTATGTCACCCGGGCCAAAAATGGCCCCGCCCCGGGGCTTATCAGTTTTTCATAGGAAAATCTTTAAAAATCTTCTTCTCTGAAACTGTAAGGCATAGACCTTTGATATTTGGTATGTAGCATGATCTAATTATGACCCCTGGATCAAAAATGGCCCCGCTTGGGGCTTATCAGTTTTTCATAGGAAAATCTTTAAAAATCTTCTTCCCTGAAACCTGTAAGGCATTGACCTTTGGCAGGGTTTTCCCTGACCCCCTTTTTCTATTGAAATGTCCCTTAAATTTTACAAATGACCCTCAAAATTAAGAGGGTTTGTTCTATACTTTATAGAGGGGGGGGGGGGGGGGGGTCAAGAGGACCCTCAAATTGGTCTTTTTGAAGGAGTCAAGGGAAAACCCTGCATTTGGTATGTAGCATCATCTAATGGTCCTCTTCTAAGATTGTTCAAATTATGACCCCCAGGACAAAAATGGCCCGCCCCTGGGGCTTATCAGTTTTTAATGGATTTTTTTTTTAAAAATCCTCTTCTCTAACATTATAAGGTAAAGATTATTGGTATGTAGCATTATCTAATGGTCCTCTACCAAGATTAATCAAATTATGACCCCTGGGACCAAATATGGCCCCATCCTGGGGCTTATCAGTTTTCATATGAAAATCTTTAAGAATCTTCTCCAAAACTGTAAGGCAGAGACCTTTAATATTTGGTATGTAGCGTTATCTAATAGTTTCTACCAAGATTGTTCAAATTATGTCCCCTGATTGAAAATGGCCCCGCCCCGGGGCATATCAGTTTTTCATAGAAAAGTCTTAAAAAATCTTCTTCTCTTGAAAATACATAAATCTGTTATAACCAGGTGAGTGATTAAGGGCCATCATGGCCCTCTTGTTATATATTACTTTGACTACAATAAACTGCTATATATAACATATATCAAGGGGCAGTTATCCTATGGCGCAATAATGTTAACACATTCTCTCTGACATATTATTTATCATAGTGGTTTCAAAACTACACAATTCTAAAATTGTCATTTTCTCTGGTGAAATTTGAGTAAATGCTGCTGTTCGATGGATTTATTCAAAGTCACTTTTTGAAACCACTGTGATAAATAGAGCACTTGCTCCTAATGAGCAAATGCTCTATTTTTTCTTTTCTCTAATAAATGCTCCTTTTGGGTAGATTGATTCAAAGTGGTTGGACCTAAACAATAGCCGATGGAGGAATGGGTTAAGGGGCTATTGTTCTACACTCCAAAGCATACATGTACAGTATTATTATAAACATACAGGTATGTACCATAAGCTAATAAACTGATGCACCCAGGACATTCTCATTGTTATTTGTTTCCATTTCTTGTGGCAGATAACCAGTATTAAAACATATGTGTTTAGCAAACTGATGAGAACTCACCAAGATGTAATGGTCATTTTTGTTTAAATAGAATTCTTCAAATTATTAATTTTCAAAGCCCCGCTTAAAACTTTGTTTACATCAGACTGGTACCGCAACATACCTTCTATATACGTAGTTTTCGGAAGCCAGCGCCAATCGTCCAATCAGATGCTGTATATTCAGAACTGTTCACTACCACCCTTTTCCAAACATGGCGGCTGCAGCAGCATAAATGCCAGGGAGAAAAACAAATAGTCGACAACTTGGATAGATTTCGGTAATCTTTTAAAATCTTGACGGTAGGTGTTCCCAATCAATTCATAGAATTGTTTCAATTGTTTTTTTCGCATGCATATCGCGTGTCAGTCGTATTTTGCACTTGCGTCCAATGTAAATAGCCGGTTGCAACATCGTGTCCTAGTAGCGTTTTTCGGTCAAATTTTCGACTTTGATAAGTTCTGCATCTAAATCGGAGCTTTGTGCCATGGAAACCAATACATTTTTGGAAAGAAAAATGTATATGCTATTGATTGGTACATAGCTTTGCTTGCTAGGTCAATTATTGACGATAAAATCGGGGTTTGTTTGAGGCGTGTCAAAATGAGACCGTGGATATGGCGAGCGGAGTTCCACCCCTTTTCTTATGTATATATATGAAATCAATGACTTTGACCCAGAATGGATTTTTTTTACACAGGTGAGCCATTTTTGGGTCCAGGCACACTTCAGACCCCTGTGCTCGAAATAGCCGAGGTGTTCCGAGTGATTCCTATATTCCGAACTCTGACGGAATACAGCGAGTAGTTACGATTGGTCCATGGATAATATTACCGGAAGTTGACGGGTTACACCTTATTCAATGTCAAATTTATCAACTCAATACCCGACAGTCCACACAAATCACAACAACGTTCGTCTACGTAGAAAATAGATTTTCTTAAACTTACTAAATTGTAACTTGCATCTCGTTTCGGTGTAGATTTAGATATAACTATTTGAATCGCTATTTATTTACCAGAAAATTAATGTTTTCCGTTCGGTAAACATCTCCGTCCGTGATCGAGTTAGCGGAAAAGGCCGAGTGTTTGTGGAATTATGTCACGCTCTGTTTGCATTCATTGTCTGGAGTGAATTTTGTATACACACAAGGCTCAGCTGTTTTCCTACTGTCAATAACTTTGTATGTGAGTGATTTCGACATTTATTCTTAAATTTTCTTTCATTTGAATCAGTTGTGAATACAACACATCACATTATTTGAATTAGAATCTACATCTTGATATTTATAGCTTAAATCTTGGTGAAATCTGACTTGTTCTTTCCGACCAGTCTGTCTGTCTGCAGGTCTGTCTGTCAGTGTACTGTTTAAGTACTGAGAAGTTTCGTTTATCTCTTTAAAGTCTATCTGTCCTTCTTTAAATACTTTTTTACATAAATTAGCCGAACTGTCTGACTTCTTTAAATAGGCCTACTGGTTGATACATCATTTTGTGTGTCTGCCTCACACACCACATCTAACATACCAGAAATAGATCTACAGCCTTGCAGAAATATTCTCTTAATAAACAAATTGAAGTCGGAGTAAGTTTGAACTGTAAACATGATTTCACTTCATAATCAAATATCAATACAAGGGCATCATTACATTGTTCAAAACATGCCTGGCGATGGCAATTGTTTTTTTCATTCCATATCTGTTTCTTTTCATGATGATTATTCACATACCATACAATACAGGCACTTAATATGCCAAACTATTTTAAATGAATGGGATACCTGGCAAGACAAAGTTGAATTATTTCATGGACAACATGTAAACCAGTACACTTATTTGAGCACAATGCTTAGACAGAATGGATGGGCAACCTCTTGTGAAATAGAAGCAGCTGCCCTTATTTTAGGATGCAAAATAAATGTTTGGTTGAAAGGCATTGGAAATGGTTTCACACACACATCATTTGGTCTTGAACATTCAGATAAAAATGTAAATTTGCTTTTGGAAAACAACCATTTTCATATTCTACATGACTTTCTGGATTCAAATTTGACAAACCAAAAATCAGTTGAAAACAATCGTGGAAATGGCATAAGTTGCAAAACACAAAATGGCTTCTTTTCAGAACAAATTTCCTCTGATCATGCATATGCTAAAACTGAGAAAGTTATTCATTGCGACACAGATCATAATTATAGCTTGAACTGTTTCAATATTGATTATGATGAACAAAATAATACAGCGAAAACAAATGATAATAGAAAAAGAATAAGCATGGGTGCAAACCTATTGTACTCACCAAAGTCAAATAAGATAAGACGTAAAAATGTCAATAAAGCATCTAAAAATTTACAAGTAACAAGTGAACCTCCTAGTAATTCAAATCCTAAATGCCCTCCATCACCGTCATCAAACTTTGAAGATATTAAGCAATATGAAATGGATTCAGACAAAAAACTAAGAAAAAAGTGCCCAAGTTCATTCCATAATACAGTTGACTGTGGATCACAAAATGAAATTACACAGAACTACTCTAACTTGGATACAGTATGTTCAATTAAATGTTTTTTTGTTATACATGCACTTTACCACTGTATTTGCTGTCGCGGTTGTTGTAGATTGGTCGGAGAGGGGATACGTTTATTTACACTGTTTGTCTTTTAGGATGGGGATGGAATAAGGGTGAGGTTGGGCGCCCATAAACCGGTTTAAACCCCCGGTGACTTTTGTCACTGACCGTTCCAAGGCGGTACTTCCATCTTCCTCCTATTGTATGTTTGTTTTGTCTTTGTGCGTCTCTTGTTGTTTTTTCTACCCATGTACATTTGCTGTTTCCTTGTGTTGCTGTTCGGGCGAGTGTTTGTTCTGTATGTGGTATTTCCTGCATGACTCATTTTTGTACTTTTATTATCACAACAGTGTTGCTTGTGCCGTGTGGTGGCCGTAAAAAGTCTCCCCGTACACGTAATCGATGTTGTTATCATTCTCTTGCAGGATATGCAAGTAACATACACAACTCTCATTCGCCTCTTACATCATCATAAGTATGTCATGCACCTCGTGGTAGGTGTTGTGTTCACCAACAATTTGATGCACTTGGTAGCTACACTAATGTAATTGACGTGTTGATGAACACAATACAGGTGCCCTTCTATCACTTTCCAATATGAATAAAGTTAAAATACCTCGAATAGAACTAAAAGCTTTAAATATGCAATCTGTGTCGTCCGTACAAGTACCCAGAAATATTTCTAATTTCTCTTCCCTTCAACCTTTTGTTCGTTTAAAACAACTTAATCTTCAGTCGGCTTCATCTTTTCACATACCATCTCTTTCTATTAATAAATGTTTTTTCAATGGACCAAGAGTTGTACTTTCACCTTTAAAATCTGTTATCCAAAATGTTTCTTCTATTCGTAAACGGTCCTTATGCAGGCGACACAGAGTGTATCCAATTATCCAAAAGTGCTTTGCTAAGAGGTGCATATGTTGTAGTAACATTTCTTGTAATTCCACTATAAAATCTACAGTTAATGGTAGAACATTTAATGTCAAGATAAACTCAGACATTGATTGTACTACTACTAACGTTATTTATGTTTTAACTTGAAACGCGCCTAGTTGCGGTATACAGTACGTAGGACAAACAGGACATGCTTTGAAAACTCGATTTCGTGAGCATGCATATCAGTGTCGAAATCGTAAACTAAACAATTTTTTATACCAACACTTTCGGAAATCTGGCCATTCTTTTAAAGATGTTTTAGTACAAATTGTTGAGCATATAACATATGATAAGGAGGCGACTAGTAGCTTTAAATCGAAAGCTAGATTTATATCTGAATTAAATTGGATCAAAAAATTGCAAACACCTTTTCCTTTAGGACTGAATGATAATATTTACCAGACTGGAAATATTTCAAAAGAACCAGATATAGATATTTTTTCAATTTTTTCTATTAGAAAACGCAAATCTCGATCGCATGGCATTCGCAAGAATGGTAATATTAAACGAAAATCTCGTTTGAAATTGACTCTTCTTGATCTACATACTTTACGCCTAATTTCGGGTAAACATGCCATGCTTTCTAGACTTTCCTCCTTATCTATATGTTCATTAAAAGAAATTGACGAGCAAGCCGATAAAATTATTTTTCGATCAGATCCTCTCATAGGAACGGCTAGTTTGATACAAAGCTTTACTCTACATCGAGGGCTTGGTGCAAAACTATTCTAACTCCTTCACTTTGTGAAGGAGTTAGAATAGTTTTGCACCAAGCCCTCGACATGTTCTCAGACCGCACATCGACAAATTATCTGAACACCAAAGATTCTTCTTGAAAATTCCTTTTATTAATAAAGGTATTGATTTTATTGACCTCCAAAGTATTTTTAGAGACAAAAATGTAATTGACACTATTCCTAAATACTTTAAAAATACAGAACCACCTATCATCTGCTACAAATATAACAAACCCATCAGAAATACAATTTTCAACTATAATAAAATTGTGGCCGACCTTAATATTAATGATAATATTCCTGATAATTGAGATTGCGCCACCTCGAAATTTTGCTATTCTCCGGCTGGTCATGTGATTACTGGTAATTTTGAGATAATTAAAGATAAACGTCTACGATCTCTTTTGAATAAAGGTCCCAAATATAGAATACCATCCTTGATAGATTTTAACTCTTGTCGAGTTCAGACATGCACTTTACCACTGTTTTTGCTGTCGCGGTTGTTGTAGATTAGTCGGAGAGGGGATACGTTTATTTACACTGTTTGTCTTTTAGGATGGGGATGGAATAAGGGTGAGGTTGGGCGCCCATAAACCGGTTTACATAAGGGTGAGGTTGGGCGCCCATAAACCGGTTTAAACCCCCGGTGACTTTTGTCACTGACCGTTCCAAGGCGGTACTTCCATCTTCCTCCTATTGTATGTTTGTTTTGTCTTTGTGAGTCTCTTGTTGTTTTTTCTACCTATGTACATTTGCTGTTTCCTTGTGTTGCTGTTCGGGCGAGTGTTTGTTCTGTATGTGGTGTTTCCTGCATGACTCATTTTTGTACTTTTACAAAATTTTAGTATTAAATGGTGTCGAAGAGAACATGTTGAGTCTACTGCCCTTTCTTGTTGGAAAAAACTAATTTTTGATATAATTGATAAACGCATTTTCTTTTACAGCTCTAATAAACACCTTCTTCCACCTAAACCTAGAACTTCATTTAGACATCTTAAAAAGGGTTTACAGGATTTCCATTCAAAATACGTTTTTGTTCCTGCTGATAAGGCATCAAATAATGTGATTATTATTTGACGATTACATTATATCGATGTCTTGAAGCAGGAAATTACTAATACCAAGTCATACATTTCAGTTACCACTAACGAAAAGACCATCATTTCAGACCATGTCAAAAAGTGTGAACAATTTGGAACCGATATTAAAATTACACAACATAAACTTCCTACTATGTATTGGTTACCAAAACTACATAAAAAACCATATAAAGCGCGTTTCATTGCAAATTCTAGTTCATGTACAACTACTAAATTGTCTATACTTTTGACTTCTTGTTTAACGAAGGTAAAGGAGCATGTAAAATTTTACTGTGATAAGACTTATGAAAATTCTGGAATAAATCTCTTCTGGTCTATTAAGAACTCTTCAGAAGTCTTAAACAAACTTAAGAACAAAAGGTATCTTGCATCCACTGTAAGCACGTACACGCTAATGCGACCACTTAATAAACAGCCACTGATGTCGTCTAAAGCAGGTGGTTGCTTAATGCAGGATGAAAGTTATGCAGAAAGCTCCTATAGGAGCTTTCTGCATAACTTTCATCCTGCATTAAGCTACCACCTGCCTCTGCCACCCAGAATTATACCTCTTTTAGGTGGTCGCATTAGCGGGGTTTTACTGTACTTCATAAAGAAACAGAGCTGACCCTGATCAGTTCCTAACTAAGACATTCTGATCTGAGTCTAGTCTTCTTGCATTTACATGAAAAAATATTTAATATATGAGGTAAAGGGCTATGTTTCAAAAGCTTCAGCCCTGCTGTTTTATTAGACCTTGATTTCTGACTGGATTCTTTACTAATTGTCAACAAACTTTTAAACCTGTATATTTTTCAACAATATAGACTCTAGCCTAGAGTCTAGGTGATATTGTATATTAACCCTTTGAAAGTGTACTGGCATTTGCAAACAGTATATACCCAGATCAGAGGGCTCCCAAAGGATCCCTTTGATCAGGCTCTGCACTGTTTGATATTCAAACTCTTTACAAATAATATCATTTCATACTGAATGAGCTTAATTGTTAAACAATGGTGGACTATTCCATTTTGAAAATTCAGCATTCAGAGAGTTAATATTTCTACTGACCTTCTTCTGAAAAATGCTTGTTTGCAAAGCTTATAAGATTTTGATCCTTGGACAGCTCATACCGTATTTACACTAACTTTTATGACACCCAATATCCCCCTCTTTATGGCACTTTATACACTGTTTGCCTTTTTAGCTCACCAGAGCACTTTGTGCTCAGGGTGAGCTTTTGTGATCACCCGTTGTCCGTCGTCCGTCGGCGTGCGTCGTGCGTCGTTCGTCGTCCGTCGTCAACAATTTGAACCTTTAAAAATCTTCTCCTCTGAATCTACAGGGTTCTCATCTTTCATCTTTGGCACATAGTATCATCTTTAGGTCCTCTACAAAAGTTATATAAATTATGCCCCTGGGGTCAAAATTGGCCCCGCCCCAGGGGTGACTTGTTTTCAATAGAAACATATAGTAAAACTTTGAAAATCTTCTCCTCTTAAACCAGAAGGTTCTCAGCTTTCATATTTGGCACATAGCATCATGTTCAGGTCCTCTATAAAAGTTCTATAAATTATGGCCCTGGGGTCAAAATTGGCCCCGCCCCAGGGTTGGGCAGTTTTCAATAGAAACAAATAGTGAAATCTTTGAAAATCTTCTTCTCTGAAACTTGAAGTCTCTCAGCTTTCATATTTGGCACATAGCATCATGTTCAGGTCCTCTACAAAACTTATATAAATTATGACCCTTGGGTCAAAATTGGCCCCGCCCCAGGGGTGGGCAGTTTTCAATAGAAACAAATAGTGAAATCTTTGAAAATCTTCTTCTCTGAAACTGGATGGCTCTCAGCTTTCATATTTGGCACAGAGCATCATGTTCAGGTCCTCTACAAATTTTATATAAATTATGCCCCTGGGGTCAAAATTGGCCCCGCCCCAGGGGTGACTTGTTTTCAATAGAAACATATAGTAAAACTTTGAAAATCTTCTCCTCTTAAACCAGAAGGTTTTCAGCTTTCATATTTGGCACATAGCATCATGTTCAGGTCCTCTACAAAAGTACTGTAAATTATGGCCCTGGGGTCAAAATTGGCCCCGCCCCAGGGTTGGGCAGTTTTCAATAGAAACAAATAGTGAAATCTTTGAAAATCTTCTTCTCTGAAACTTGAAGTCTCTCAGCTTTCATATTTAGCACAGAGCATCATGTTCAGGTCCTCTATAAAAATTATATAAATTATGACCCTTGGGTCAAAATTGGCCCCGCCCCAGGGGTGGGCAGTTTTCAATAGAAACAAATAGTGAAATCTTTGAAAATCTTCTTCTCTGAAACTGGATGGCTCTCAGCTTTCATATTTGGCACAGAGCATCATGTTCAGGTCCTCTACAAAATTTATATAAATTATAGCCCCAGGGTCAAAATTGGCCCCGCCCCAGGGGTGGGCAGTTTTATATAGAAACAAATAGTGAAATCTTTGAAAATCTTCTTCTCTGAAACTGGATGGCTCTCAGCTTTCATATTTGGCACATAGCATCATGTTCAGGTCCTCTACAAAAGTTATATAAATTATGGCCCTGGGGTCAAAATTGGCCCCGCCCCAGGGGTGGGCAGTTTTCAATAGAAACAAATAGTGAAATCTTTGAAAATCTTCTTCTCTGAAACTGGAAGGCTCTGAGCTTTCATATTTGACACATAGCATCATGTTCCGGTCCTCTACAAAAGTTAATATAAATTATGGCCCCAGGGTCAAAATTGGCCCCGCCCCAGGGGTGGGCAGTTTTCAACAGAAACAAATATATAGTGAAATCTTTGAAAATATTCTTCTCTTAAACTGGAAGGCTCTCAGCTTTCATATTTGGCACAGAGCATCATGTTCAGGTCCTCTACAAAAGTTATATAAATTATGGCCTTGGGTCAAAATTGGCCCCGCCCCAGGGGTGGGCAGTTTTCAATAGAAACAAATACATGTAGTGAAAACTTTGAAAACATTCTCCTCTGAAACTTGAAGGTTTTCAGCTTTCATATTTGGCACATAGCATCATGTTCAGGTCCTCTACAAAATTTGTATAAATTATGGCCCCAGGGTCAAAATTGGCCCCGCCCCAGGGGTGGGCAGTTTTCAATAGAAACAAATAGTGAAATCATTGATTATCTTCTTCTCTGAAACTGGAAGGTTCTCAGCTTTCATATTTGGCACATAGCATCATGTTCCGGTCTTCTAAAAAAGTTATATGAATTGTGGCCCTGGAGTAAAGATTGGCCTGCCCCAGGGGTAGCCAGTTTTCAATAGAAACATATAGTGAAAACTTTGAAATCTACTCGTCTGAAACTGGAAGGTTCTCAGCTTTCATATTTGGCACATAGCATCATGTTCAGGTCCTCAACAAAAGTTATATAAATTGTGCCTCTTGGGTCAAAATTAGCCCTGCCCCAGGGCAAGCTAGTTTTCTATATATATATATATATATATAGAAACATATAGTGAAAACTTTGAAAATCTTCTCCTCTGATTGTCTGGTGCCTGGGGTAGCCAGTTTTCAATAGAAACATATAGTGAAAACTTTGAAAATCTACTCGTCTGAAACTGGAAGGTTCTCAGCTTTCATATTTGGCACATAGCATCATGTTCAGGTCCTCTACAAAAGTTATATAAATTGTGCCTCTTGGGTCAAAATTAGCCCTGCCCCAGGGCAAGCTAGTTTTCTATAGAAACATATAGTGAAAACTTTGAAAATCTTCTCCTCTGATTGTCTGGTGAGCGCTTCAGGGCCATTCTGGCCCTCTTGTTCTGTTTTAATATTTAGAGCAAATACGGTATTCATTCTGTATAGTTTTCTATATATTTAATATGCATGAAGTAACAGTTTTGTGCGTTATGGTGGAACTGGGTTTTGACAATTTATTTATTTTTTTCAAATTTTAGCAATTGTTGAAAAGACGTGTGTGGTTTTTTTTGTTGATGAACGTCCTGTACGTGTATGATGGACTAATTTCAGAGTAGTGTTACAATTTTTATGTTAACTACATGTAGTACAAACTAATGTTTAGAGAGCACTTTTAACAAAGCACAACAGACTGGTCAGATTAGGACAGGCAGAAGCAATGTAACAAACTTTGTGTTACATTTGATAAACCAGTAACCAGACTAAAACTTGTTATTGTGTGGAAATCAAGTTAACTAGCACTTGCAGACTAGATCAAGGGTCTCCTTGCCGGGACCTTCTTATCTGCATGTTTTGCCATTCCATTTGCCTGTTCTGCACTTACTAACTCAGGATTGAATATCATCATGACATAAATCCATCATTTAACCCTTTACCTGATAGAAGCGGCTTTTAGCGTGTTTGATTTATTCCTCCGCTGAAGAAAATAGTTCAAATTCATACAGTCATGAACATATTGCATAATAAATATTTTCTATATCCTAGTAGGTGGTAGCTTAAAGCAGGCTGAAAGTAAAGCAGAATGCGCCTTAAGGCGCATTCTGCTTTACTTTCAACCTGCTTTAAGTGGTCATATGTCTTCAAAACTAGAAACAGGCTATTGGGTAAAGGGTTAAAACATGGCAGTAATGAAAGGAGGAGAGGGATTGAGATGTGCACCTGTTTGTAAATCCATTTATCTGTTCATCAGTCAGTCCACTGCCTATCACACATAATTCCCATCTGTATTTGCCCCCAGAGTCATGAAATTATTACCTCATTAGTATTCATGAAAGAGATAATGAAATTGTTGAATATTTATAATGGAATTATATGAAAAAACAATTTTTTTACCATTACAGAAACTGTAGAATCAGATTTTTATAATTTCGTAACGAACAGTGCAGAGTCTGATCAGACAGACCCTACTAGAGCTGTCTGGTCTGGGTCTACTATATTTGCAAGGTGCCAGAAATCATCTCTAGGAAGTAAAGAGTTGACCTCAAAATTTCCTAGGATGCCAATGTAGTTATGAAAAATGAAATTCATGAACAGGCATGATTAGGATTAACCATTTACTCCATGGATGTCATGCTAGAAATTATGATATCATGAATATTACAGTAAAACCCCGCTAATGCGACCACTTAATGAATAAACATGAGTGCCTTTATAAACAGGTGGTTGCTTAACGCAGGACAAAAGTAATGCAGAAAGCTCCTTTAGGAGCTTTCTGCATTACTTTTGTCCTGCATTAAGCTACCACCTGCATATAGCACCCAGGATTATACCTATTTAAGGTGGTCGCATTAGTGGGGTTTTACTGTAATTAGCATATGATTGCAGAAATGTTTGGCTGTAGAATCAGCTGTATTATTTCATAAGCAAACAGAGCAGACCTTGATCTTGTTTGATCTGGATCTACTCTGTTTGCAAAATTGAAACAAAAGTTATATGGCATACCTATGGTGTAAAGGGTTAAGAGGCTTTTCAATAGATCATGTTTGAGATTCAACTATTTTTGGTAGGTCAGAAGCTGCTATTGGTAGTTTCAGAAGTTTATATGCAGGTTTTAAGCTTTGTTTACCACAAAGTTGTCACAGCCCAGTACACGGTTTGCATGCCAATGGTGTTAGATGTTGTATGTTGTTTTACAGGTGATAATGAAAATGACTTACCACCTCCACCACCAACAGATTTAGGGGAAGACCCATCTGAGCGGGCAAGTCTCAGCTTCGATGAAGGTTTGCATGTCCTTTTTACAAGTATTTATTCCCAAATATTAAGTAATATTGTTGTGCCCCCTACAGGCGTTATCTCAGTTTTCAACATTTGTCAGGATGCTGGACCTGAGGGACATCAACACACAATTCTGCTAGATCAGGATCTAGCTTTGATAATAATTGTGGGCTCGCTCTGAGATCTTATTTCAGAGATTTAAGGCATGAAATAAAAGACAAAGTTTCAAATATCAGTCATATTAGTTTGTATTTGTATAATTCTTCAATAATCCTAAACTCTAATTATTACAATTCTATAAACACAACAATCTCATTAAAATACAGATCTAGATTCTACTGTATCAATTGTATTTGTCATCTTTTCTATCCCAAACTATTGTTCTGACACCTTAACACATATTAAGAGCTGAAATTACTGTATTGAAGAGTTGACCGAATCTGGTAATATTTACCGGATCTGGTAAAATTACAATTTGACCGGATCTGGTAAAATATTAAAAATAACAATATTTATGATATTACGCAACAGTTTTCATATGCAATTTAGTAAAAGGTGATATTTACTCATAAACACATATTTGGAAGCTGAACTTACGGTATTAAAGTGTTTGACCGAATCTGGTGATGTTTACCGGATCTGGTAAAATTACAAAATCACAATAAATAAGGTTTTATGTGACCTTTTGTATATGTAGCCTATTGTAAACTAATATCTATTGAAAGTATGTTCACCTGCAGTCTAGATTTGCTCTTATTGATAACAAAATAGAGTGTTTTGGTAGTTTCACCGGATTGGGTAAAAGTACAAGAGTTTGACCGGATCCGGTAAAGGTGCTGATGACCGCTTTAAATGTAGAGTGAGTTTGTGATTCTGGGTAAATTATGACTGGTTATATATTCCTATATCATTTTGGGTAAAAATACCTCAAGGTTCCTATTCATTGTGAACAGTTTTCAATTGACCGAATCCGGTCGACCTTTCTCTAAGTGAGTAACAGACATACTGACGCTCCGTCAGAATGGGCCGCCTTTTATACCCATCTTGACGTGACGTCATCAAAACAACAAGCAAAGTGCACGTAGCGTTGTCGAAAGAACATCAGCTTTTACATGGAAAATATAGCGAGTTGAGACATTTCAAGTAAGTTATAGATTCTATGTGACTTATATAAACTATAACTGTCGAAATCTCAACAAGAAATAGCGAAATGACGCTAAAATATGACTTTGTAAAAACCGGAAGTCATGATCGAAAATTACGGGAAAGTTTACGTGGAGCGAACGATTCTACGTGACAGTTGCCGAAATCTAGGTTGTACAGGACTCGATATCATTTAAAAGGTATATATTTCGATACAATATGCAGAATAATAAGTAGATTGTGGCACGTCCCTCAGGAATTGGTCCCCAATTTGGCAAGATTCAAAAGCGAAAGTAGACATGTGATCGTTACAGGAAGTGAATTTTTAAACTGGGAAAAAGAGCATGGCCGTTGTCACAATTTACAATGTGAATTGGTAATTGCAATATATCATAGAACTATTAACATTTCATCTATCTTAGCATGACACACAGGTTAATGCATGTTCAGTCTTTCAATTTGCCTTGATTTCGATGAATGACAACAATTTAACGAAGAGCACGGTGATAGAAAAATCACATTGATTGGCAAAACTTAGTGCAGAGGATTCAACCATTTATTTTGTAATTTCGTCCTCTGTCTAACTTTTGGAAACAAAATAATACATTAGCATTTAGTTTTACATAAATGCAATTCTTAATGTTGCATCTAATCAAACTTATTTTGTTTTAACCATCTATCAGATCATAAGTTCTGATTCATTCTTCTTTCCATCATTAATTACAATGCTGAAAAGATAAAGTCAGACACCTTATGTTCAGCTTGTGCTCTGTATCTTAACATGTTTTCAACAACTAATTTGTAAGAAACATCTCTTAAACAAAACAATAACAAGTTATTCAACTTGTGTTAGTCTTAACAATGCAATTTATCAAAATTCATGAATTCAATAAAATATATATACATCAACACATATAGCTACTTGTTTGGCCTACAAACAACCTCTGTTTATCTTATTAATAAGAAAACAACATCTGTTTATCTTATTAAGAAGAAACTGAAAAGATTTTCTATCATCAATTTAACTCCATTGATATCCAGATCTTTTGAAAATTTAGTAGCTATAAGCACTCTTCAAATTCAGTAGTACCAAACAAGTCATTTTATTCAGAGACTAATGTATATGTCTGTTCTATTTACAAACATAACTATTTGACTCAAAATAATTCCACACAGGATCCAAATTTCTGTTATTCTTAAGAAAATAACACACAGTTATCTTTTTTTTCTGAATATACCCAGTAACTTATAAAGTAGTTGCTCATAATCTTAATTTTTGAAAATTTATTTCAGGTATGAAATTAAAGATGGATGATGCAACTACCTTCTGATAATTCACTAGATTTTAAATTGGTAAGTGATCTGTAAAATTTATGAAATTGAAGTAGCCAAAAATATTTTGTGTACAGTCTTCCATGATACAGAACTGTGTATGTGCTCACAGTTTATGTCATAGAGGCTAACATCCAGAAGTAAGCAATCACAAGTGAAAAATATTCATCAATGAAAGATCAGTAAGCATAACAATTTGATTTAGAAAAATTCCTACTGCAATTACATAACTGCTATATGTATTATTATTATGCCACAATATCTATCTGGTCAATGAAAGATATACTGTTATTACAATAGATATGAAATCATTAACCGGAAGGAACCGCTTGATTATCTATCGGGCCAATGACAGATATACCTCATATACAGATACGTACATAAAATTTCAGTGACCAAGAAACACATTATATAATTCATTTCCATAATTTATGAATTTAGAGCCAAAACATGCTGTATGTATACATATTTCTTCCAAAACATGTCTTACCTTACTTGTTTTAGTTAAATGATATAACTAATTATTTATTTAAGGTTATCTAAGTCACTGTAGACAATTACAATCGATATTTATGCACACACTACAATCTTCAATGACCTATGTATACTGGTATGTTACCATAACTGATCAATAGTTTAAGTTTTATCCTATAGCTAATTTTTCCTTTGAGATACATACCTGTATACCTAATAATGTTAGATATGGCTGAGACAGTTCAATCTTTTATGCAATCAGCTTATTTGCTGAATATTATGAATACGGAATAGGTATACATTTATTTCATTTATTTATATAACAATGCTCCTTTAATGGAATAATGCATATGTCTCAAATACAGATAAAAGTATGGAAAATTGTACTTGAAGTACAATCTGTCAACTGTTACATGTATAAAGTGAGCTAAGCTCTTCTAGATAACAAAATTGTACTGACTTCAACCATCATAAATTTAACTTCAACCATAAATTTAACTATCTATAAGTTTGTAAAATACAAAATTGAAATCTTATAAAGTATTTGTATGCAAAATTGTTCTTCTGTGCTGTTCCAGGTGGTGGTGTCTTCATAATCCATGGAAGAATATTTCAATTATCAGTTTCATTTTTCAAGCAGTTCATTTATCTGTCATTTTCAGGTGTTCAGTTTTCAATATCTAATTATCTAATGGTGTATTTTCAGGTATTCCGTTTTCAATATTTAATGGTTTAAACCCCAGTCTAAAATCTTATCTCTTTGTATATTTTCTTTCTTCACTGACATTTTCTTTATTCTTTATCTGTATAGAGTCTATTTCTCTATTTCTTCAGATAATTGATAATTATCAATAACTTTCAGAATTTGGCCACCAGACTGTGTGTGGATATGTGTGTGTGTTTATGGTGACAGCTAAAGGAATAAAGGTATGTAACTTAGGTGAGTATCAACAAGTAGCATCTTCTTACTTGTTACAAATAATCCAATATATTCTACATGTACATTTAATAACAAACTATCTTAATTTTTATAAATTTCTCAATCTAACAGTTAAACATCACCAGTGAATGGTTTCAATTTGTCGTGATGTACGACTTTTGGTTTCTTTCTGGAACTTTCTTGAATTCTGTAAAGAATATCACTTATCTTGGTAATTACTTTGAAAGGCCCTGACCAAGGATTTCTGAGTTTTTCAGAGATGCCTACTCTGCGTCTCTTGTCATGATACCACACGGCATCGCCTACTGTGTAGTTACACAAATTTGTTTTCATGTCATAACTCTTTTTCATGCTAGTGCTTGACATTCTCATTCTTTGTTGTGCAAATTTATTTACTTTATCTAGATTCTCTACTAGATTTTGTACAAAATCAATCCCATACTTGGATTCTTTTTCAGCCTTATCTAATTCAGGTTGACCAAAGACAAGATCTATGGGCAGCCTGATGTCGGACCCGAACATCATTGAACATGGCGTGACTCCAGTGGTCTGATGCACTGAAGCTCTATAAGCCATCAAGCAGAAAGGTACACAGTTGTCCCAGTTTTTCTGATTCTCAGAGACAAAAGCTTTAAGCATATTAAGCAGGGTCCTATTTGTACGCTCTACTAAACCATCAGATTGGGGTCTATATGGTGTGGTTCTTGTCTTGTGTATCCCTAGTAATCTGCACATTTCTTTGAAAAGGTTTGACTCAAATTGTACCCCTTGATCAGTATGAATCGACAATGGTACTCCAAACCTCGGTATTATCTCTGTCACTAGGGCTTGAGCTACAGTTTCTGCTTCAATATTGGGTAAAGGTAAAGCTTCAACCCACTTTGTAAAATAGTCTACAACTACCATCAGATACTTATTTCCATTATCACTCTTTGGAAGTGGTCCTACTATATCTATAGCTATTCGCTCCCACCTAGCACCTACTTGATACTGTTTCATTGGAGCTTTCATCTTTTTCTTAGGAGATTTTTGAGCTGAACATTTACTACATTTTCTACACCATCTCTCTACATCACTCCTAAGCCTATACCAAAAGAATCTTTTCCTAATCTTGCTCAGAGTTTTCTTAATACCTAGTTGACCACCTCCTACATTGTCATGAAGTTGTTGCAGAACAAAGTCTTTTAGGACTACTGGCAATACTATTTGTAATTCTATACTATCTACACAGGCATTTTCCCATTTCCTGTATAAAACATCATTCTCTACAACAAGAGATTCCCATCTGTACCCATAATACTTCACATCTGCCAGGCCTTTTTCTGTCTATTCCACGGGTCCGACTATCGGACCCGTTCCCAATGACAAATATACTTATTTTTTCCCAATTTCAAAAAAAAAATCCCAATCAGAAACTGTATTCCCAAAAAAGTCGAAGATTGAATTTTCGGTTTTCGTAATACGCATATACCGAGATTTTACGGTAGGCGCCGACTCTTAGTCATAGAAGATATCGTGTATTTGGATGCCTTCGTCAGTTATCGTTAAATCGCATCGTAACGAACGTTAACAACAAAATGTCGCATAATTCAAAGTATTATCGAACGAAACTGCGAAAAATTGACGCAAAAGGATCAACGAAACTGGATCAGCTTTGGTCGAAGTCTAGTTCAACTGTTTCACTGTCGGATAGCCCTATTGTTTCAACTTCTTCTGAGAATACAGACCCCGAACACGCCAATACCAGAGTATCTGTACCTGCTGAAAGTGGGATCCTGACGAGCGAGTTTGACTCGACTGCGTCTGAAAATGATCGTTGTGAAAGTGTTCCCGAAGCATTAGAATTGACAAACAGCATCAGTGATGATGCCTTAATGTGTCCTGGTCCTGAGTCACCGTCTCACTCTGTTATACTTGAGAAAAGACCTGTGGAGGTGAGTCAGAGTCTGACTGAGTTTCACAAGCCAGCGTCAAGTTCAACACCACGGAAATTTTCCGATCGCAGAACGTTTGACGCTGGTAAGTATCACAGAGACTACCCATGGTTATATTACAATGTCACACATGTGGGGTACATGTGTAAGTATTGCGAGTTATTCCCAATGTTATCAAAAACCGGAAATTCAAAGTGGGGAGAAACAGGTGTAGATCTTAAAGAAAACCCATCACGACGATTACAGAAACACCAGGACAGTGAACACCACAAAAACTCTTTGGATCATTACCAAAAGTCACATGAATTGCACAGCTCAAAATCGAAAAAAAGCAGTGTCTACCAGCAAGTGATACAGTATGCTTCAGGCAAGGCAAAAGATGAAACATTTCGCAACAGAGAGGTTTTGAAAAAAATGTTCAGGGTTGTTTACTACATTTCCAGGAAACACTGGTCACAGACTTCATTTGGCAGCCTTGTTAGATTCATGGCAGAAATGGGTGTAGAAGATTTTGAGTATCATATAGACAATGCACCAGCATATGCAACATACCTGTCAGATGCAACAGCAAGTGAGCTTATTAACATAATTGGTAACCACATTGAGAGCAAATTACTCCATTCGATTAGACAGGCGGAGTACTTTACACTTCTAGCAGATGAAAGTACTGATGAACAGAACAGGGAACAAATGACAGTATTTATCAAGTGGCCGTTAAGCTCTGATGGTCAAGATCACTTCATGGGAATTATCAATGTGCAGAGAACCAATGCCGAGTCGCTGATGAATGCTATTGAAACATTCTGCACAGGGAAGGGCCTTGATATCACGAAGTGTAGATTCGTTGGTTTTGATGGTGCCAATGTCATGAGTGGAGAAGTGTCAGGTATTCAAGTTTGTTTTATAAATCTCTTTTCCACAAGCTTTTACAATGTAACAGTAAATATTTTTTATAATATTATTATAATGCTGCCAGAGTGAGACCAGCACTGAGCCAAAAGTTTGTGAAAAATATGCATTCTCTCATGAAAACCCTAAGAGGTGTAAAGTAAACTCTAATCTCAAAATGATAGAATTTAAATTATTTTGAGAGGGTTTGATGAGAAATTTAATAAGCAGCTAATGTTCAGTACAGTCCTGTTACTGTAGATTTATACACCAGGGATTGAATCTTAAAATTATTAGTAGCCTCGCTGCCCTATAACCCTTAAAGGTACATGTAAATTAAAAGGTTAAGATTGAGTAAATTAATAAATTATAATATTATATGTTCAATATACTTTCAGGCCTTCAGCGACGTGTACGCCACTTGTCACCACTGTGTCTATACATAAATTGCCGAAATCATCGTCTGGCATTGTGCATGAAACACCTTATGAAAGACTATCCTACACTGACAGATGCTGATCAAGCACTATTGGCTATTTGGAAGCTGTTTCATTACTCGCCACAGAGATTTGCTGTGTTCAAAAACGTACAGGAGGCATATGGGGACAAAAAAATCACTCTGATCAGAGCTGCCACAACACGCTGGCTTTCACATGGTAATGCTTGTGTGCGTTTCATTGACAGGTACACTGCCTGTCTTGATGCACTTGACCAGATATACAATGACAAAAGGGAGCCAGAGGTGTTCGGACTCCGAACTGCTGTGACAGATCACAACACAGTAATGATGATTCTACTATTATGCGACGTCTTAAAGCCAGTCAACATTTTGAGTGAGAGCCTTCAGGTTGCTGAGATAAATTTTATGGATGTCGATTCCAAGGTCAAGGCATGTACAGATGAACTTGAGGGTCTTAAAATCAAACTGAATGCCCGAAACAACCATGCTGATATGTACTTTTCTAAGTGTGATCAGATTCTGGAGGAAATTGTCGATCGAACTGACCTGAGGCGACGACACAGAGGTGAAAACTTTCTACAACCAAATGACTTTATTAGAGAGAAAGCCATACCATTCATCAACAGTCTGGTTGGTGAAATTGTTGATGCCTTTGCTTGTCACCCTGTCTTCCAGGCATTCAAGGCTTTAGATCCACGTGAATTGCCTGATGATCTGGACCAGTTGGTGAATCATGGGAAGGTAAAGTTTAAAAAAAATTCCATTATCTAATCAATATCAGATATTGAGTCATGACAAAACTCATTTACTTGAAATCTTGAGTGTAGTTTGCTAGGTCTGATCTGGACTCAGCTTGTTACAGTAAATTTGAAAAATTTAATCATGTTTGTCATTCCAAATAATAATAAAGAAGTTCAATCCATTTTGAATACAAGTTAGTATATGATATAACCTGAGCTATATATTTAAATGATCATTAATAAATTGGTAACCATTATAGAAATAAAATGATCTCATTCTTTTTCACGTTGGTAGTAAACAAGTTTTAAGTTTGTTTCCCATGTATCATCATGATTATTCATTGTCACATATTTCTTTCAGTGTTTCCTGGAAACTTTGATTAGACACTATGCTACGGAGAAGGAGGATGTCTTCAAGGGCCATGTCACCAGGTGCCATGCTGATATCGACTGTGCTGACCTCCTGCGGGCTGAATATGCCGGCTTCAAACACCAGATGCATATGCTTAGGTAACATGTGACAAATTTCAGGCATGTTTTTATATTTGTCACAATGTGTGCATGTTTTTTAAAGTTAGTTTGACTTTGTATAGTTAACCTTTTCAACACCACCCACTGTGACTGGCCAAGTAAATATTGTGAGTCTTTAGTTTCCTTTGTGGATCCGAATGTTTTTGTCACAAAAACATATGCATGTACCAGTCTACTAAGTCTATGGAATTACGGGTATACTATTTTACAGATAATATTCAATTGGTTCTTCTAAAAATCTTAATTGGGCAATGGCAAACAGTGCAGACCCTAATCAGACTGGCTCTTGTAGGAGCCCTCAGATCTTGTTCTACACTGTTTAACTTAAAAGAGTACCTACATGCAGGTCCATTGGTGTTGAAAGGGTAAATGTAATTGGCTTTTTTGTTGTTGTTTTTGTTATTTGGCTATATTCTCAATCTGTTACTTAGAGTTTGTTTCAATGCATAAAATAAATTAATGATCAAGGCTTAAGAGATTACTTACGGCTTATTTAAGAGTAACTCAGTTGATTACAAACAGTGCAGTCAGTGCCAGATAAAAAGGGAACCCTCTGATCTAGCACTAGTCTATTCAATTTCATTTTCTCATAAATTAATGTAAAATATGTAGAAGCACCTTTAGAATTTTAGTGTAATAATAGAGAAAATGAAATGGACACTGAAAGTTCAAACTACAACATATGATAATACAGCCTTTAAAACCTAAATTTTAAAATGAAATGATATATGATAATTTGAAGTTAAACATATCACATAGTCAGTGACTGTGCATTTAATTTTTAAATTTTAGAATTTATGGGCTGAATGGGCCATTATGGGTTGAATAATAAAAACAGAATTTTAAATACATTTTGCATGTTCTGTTATTTTCTAGAGATTTGTTTGTTCACTGTTGAAGTTTTTTCCTGTTAATTCATTACACAGAGTCCAACAACAGGCAGGATAAATGATTGACATCTGCTGTTTCAATCTGTATCCATTCACCAGGCTCATGGCTGACAGCTCTCAGAATACCTAAAGGTTATATAATTGTAATATCAGTTTGAAATCAATCAATTATCTTTAATTACACTTAATGATTCAACACCCATATGATCAATTTGATTTTCTTTCTCTGACAGTCTTAGGGTAAAACCTTACTAGGTATGTTATCTAAAATCTAGACTAGTAAATTTTGAATTTCAGTAATTGAATAAATTAATTAAAATGATGATTCTGGAAAGACAAAGATTTTTATATTACATTAATGATTACCTAATTTCAAATTAATAATAATGAATTACAATTAATAAATAATAAATTGCAGAGTTAAAGATATTCCCTTCAGCTTGATATGATTGTTTTGATTGAATCATTCTGAATTTCAGAAGCCTGCCCTCAGTAATTTTCAGCTGGTTTTCATAACATGACCATTGGTTTCAAATTACAATCAATAAAATTTCAGACAGAGGTACCAAGGTAACAACCCTGGGAAAGATTTTGGACCACCACAGCTACTTACAGAGATGAATCGTGATCCAGTTTTCAGTACATGCTTCAGAAGAATTCATAAGCTTGTTAAACTAATTTGCATCATACCTACCAGCACAGCAGCAGTTGAGAGGGGGTTTAGTGTCATGAACACTCTTTGTTCTCCTGAAAGGAGTACACTTCTGCAAACGAAACTCTCATCCCTCATGATGATAAACTTAGAGGGGTTACAAGAACTTTCTGAGGGAGATCTAGAGGAAATGTGCAATACATTTCGTGATGCAAAGTCCAGAAAGCTTCCACTTTAAGTCACTGTCTATGTGTAACTGTCAGTGATGAAAGTATTGCTTAAATAAAAACATAGCAAAACTGTTTTTGTTAACTTATTTAATTATGCATTTATAACATTTTTAGACATTTATTAATATGCACAAATTATACAGTTGTTTGGAAAATATTTCACAAAATAACAGATTTGTCGATAAGTTTTTTTCCCAATTTGCCCAATTTTGCGATGCGAAAATTCCCAATTACACAAGGTACTCTTTTCCCAAAATGGTCAGAAAAAGGGCTGTCTGCACCTAAATGTGAAACATCAGACCACTCTGGTCTGTGTCCTGTGTCAAACCAACTTCTTACAATTCGAAGAACTGGGTAGTTCTTCTGCATTAGACCTAACTCTGTAAGGTCTAAATTCTCAATATCTATTGTACTGTCCAGGGTTTGTGGTAAACTATTGTCCATCTGCAAATCTACTGGTGTTTGAGAACGGTCTCTAGATGTACTTGGTGTTTCAGTGTTATCTGTCATTGTCTGACCTGCATAACAGTCTTTTGAAGTTTGTAGTGAATTAAAGGGAATTAGACTCAACATGTTCTCTTCGACACCATTTAATACTAAAATTTTGTAAAGCCTCCGCAATCTGAACTCGACAAGAGTTAAAATCTATCAAGGATGGTATTCTATATTTGGGACCTTTATTCAAAAGAGATCGTAGACGTTTATCTTTAATTATCTCAAAATTACCAGTAATCACATGACCAGCCGGAGAATAGCAAAATTTTGAGGTGGCGCAATCTCAATTATCAGGAATATTATCATTAATATTAAGGTCGGCCACAATTTTATTATAGTTCTATAATTGAGATTGCGCCACCTCAAAATTTTGCTATTCTCCGGCTGGTCATGTGATTACTGGTAATTTTGAGATAATTAAAGATAAACGTCTACGATCTCTTTTGAATAAAGGTCCCAAATATAGAATACCATCCTTGATAGATTTTAACTCTTGTCGAGTTCAGATTGCGGAGGCTTTACAAAATTTTAGTATTAAATGGTGTCGAAGAGAACATGTTGAGTCTAATTCCCTTTCTTGTTGGAAAAAACTAATTTTTGATATAATTGATAAATGCATTTCCTTTTACAGCTCTAATAAACACCTTCTTCCACCTAAACCTAGAACTTCATTTAGACATCTTAAAAAGGGTTTACAGGATTTCCATTCAAAATACGTTTTTGTTCCTGCTGATAAGGCATCAAATAATGTGATTATTATTTGACGATTACATTATATCGATGTCTTGAAGCAGGAAATTATTAATACCAAGTCATACATTTCAGTTACCACTGACGAAAAGACCATCATTTCAGACCATGTCAAAAAGTGTGAACAATTTGGAACAGATATTAAAATTACACAACATAAACTTCCTACTATGTATTGGTTACCAAAACTACATAAAAAACCATATAAAGCGCGTTTCATTGCAAATTCTAGTTCATGTACAACTACTAAATTGTCTATACTTTTGACTTCTTGTTTAACGAAGGTAAAGGAACATGTAAAATTTTACTGTGATAAGACTTATGAAAATTCTGGAATAAATCTCTTCTGGTCTATTAAGAACTCTTCAGAAGTCTTAAACAAACTTAAGAACAAAAGGTATCTTGCATCCACTGTAAGCACGTACGATTTTTCTACTCTGTACACAACTCTTCCACATATTTTAATTAAGGATAAGCTTACTAACTTGATCCAGAAAGTATTTGCCCGAGAAAAAACATCATTCTTGGCATGTAATGCTGAAAAAGCTTTCTTTACTGACGAGCAAATGAAATATTACACCAATTGGACTTGCTCAGAAGTTTGCGAAGCACTAACCTTTCTTTTGGATAACATATTTGTACGTTATGGGAATGTATATACCGTCAGGTAATTGGTATTCCCATGGGTACGAATTGTGCACCACTTGTCGCAGATTTGTTTTTGTACTGCTATGAGAGAGATTTCATGTTGAGTTTGAATCCTCAATCACAAGAAGATGTTATAAAAGCCTTCAATGAAACTTGTCGATATTTGGATGATATTTTTAACTTAGATAACCCTTTCTTTGATGCTCTGATTCCTACAATTTATCCTAAAGAACTCAAATTGAATAAAGCTAACCCGTCCGACAATTATGCAGCGTTTCTTGACCTAGACCTTAAAATTAATAATGGAATGATTTCTTCTAAAATATATGACAAAAGAGATGATTTTGATTTTAATATTGTAAATTTTCCTCATCTTGACGGGGATGTTCCCCGTGCTCCATCTTACGGGGTTTATATATCTCAACTTATGCGTTTTGCTAGAGCTTGTTCATCTATTGACGATTTTAACAGTCGAAATCTCATTTTAACTGATAAACTGCTTAAACAAGGATATAGATACCATAAACTAAGAAAAACTTTCTCTAAATTTTACTATCGAAATCTCTCGCTTATTGGCAAGTACAAATGTAATCTCAAGGTACTTTTGCGACACGGTATTTCACATCCGGAATTTTATGGTGATGTGATTTACAAACTTCGTAAAATTATTGGACATACCCATTTTCTCACTTTGTTCATCAAATATATAAAACAATTCATTAAAAAGGGATATGATCCTGTATTACTACAACATACTGCATGTTTGGTTGTGAACCCTTTTACAGTTGGCAATCACGCTGGCCTCTTTGCATGTACGCCGACAAGAAAGGTTTAGTACTCTATGAAGGCGACCTCTTAAATCCAGAAATGGAAGGAGAACGTCGGATATCTGTACTATTTCATTTTTGTCGTACCCTTTATTACTTTTCTACAGTTACTCTGTTTGCAGCTCAATCATTGAGTACAATAGCGATAGGTGGATACAGTATTTTCAATAAAATGTTTTTTTGTTATACATGCATACATGCACTTTACCACTGTATTTGCTGTCGCGGTTGTTGTAGATTAGTCGGAGAGGGGATACGTTTATTTACACTGTTTGTCTTTTAGGATGGGGATGGAATAAGGGTGAGGTTGGGCGCCCATAAACCGGTTTAAACCCCCGGTGACTTTTGTCACTGACCGTTCCAAGGCGGTACTTCCATCTTCCTCCTATTGTATGTTTGTTTTGTCTTTGTGCATCTCTTGTTGTTTTTTCTACCTATGTACATTTGCTGTTTCCTTGTGTTGCTGTTCGGGCGAGTGTTTGTTCTGTATGTGGTGTTTCCTGCATGACTCATTTTTGTACTCTCATATGAAACAGAATTTATATCAAAGTTAGATTTGACCACAGTTAAACTCTGAATCTTAGGCTCTAAACTATTACTGTTAACACATGCAGTATCGAAACCTAATGAAATAGTTTCTATATCATCTGTCGCCTCCTTCATATGTCTGGTTTTCTGATTATCAACTAAACTAGAATTTCCGTCAGATAGCTTTGATCCAACCTCATTGAAATTCTGACCATTATCAATTTTCAATACAGATTTTCTGTCAGAGCTTATAGAACTGACCCCAGTGAATTTCTGCTTGGAAATTTTACTACAATCTAAAGTACTACATACAGATATTCTACTATTCCCTGACTCTACTGCTCTCTGATACAAGACAAACAGTGAATATAGTAATGCTAATATAACAGGATATTTGAGTATAGTAATGAAACTGAACAACATTATCAGCATGACTATTGCACTATCAGTATTTTTCTGTTTTCTTTTACATGTCTCATATTCAATTGAAATTGAATCTCTACTTAATTTGTCATCGTTTGGTTTGATAACAACCTTACTGTCTTTTTGCCTATCTGTTTTGTCATCATGCACTGAAACAGATGCAACTTTCTCAACCTCAGAATTCATCTTTTCTGAGACTAAGACTTTATCTCTGGGATAAGATGTATGATTATCAACAGATCTGTTTTCATAACCAGTCTCTACTCGTTCACAATATGAACAATTTTTGTCATAACATGGTCTGCGACTCAAGGCGTCACAGTTTGAATGCAATCTGCCAGGTCTATGTACTATTTCAAAATCATAATTTGACAATATATTAATCCATCTACACAACTGACCTTCAGCTATCTTGAAATTTGTTAACCACCTTAAGCTGGCGTGGTCTGTTTGAATTTTGAATTTTCTACCATACAGATAGTGATGAAAGTGCTGCACAGACAACACTATAGCATTGAGTTCTTTTCTCGTCACACAATAACCTCTCTCTGCCTTTGAAAAACACTTTGAAAAGTAAGCAATGACCTTTTCTTGACCATTCTGTATCTGTGATAAAACACTACCACAAGCAACATCACTGGCATCAGTACTCAAAATAAAATCACCATCTTGAGTAGGGTATGCTAGAATTGGACTAGAAACTAGTGCCTTTTTCAAAGCCTGAAAAGCCTTTTCACATTCATCGGACCAGATGAATTTGGTACCTTTTTCTGACAGTCGGTGCAATGGTTTGGCTATGGTTGCAAAATCTTTAATGTATTTTCGATAGAATGACACTAAACCAATAAAACTTCTAACATCCTTAACACTTCTAGGGGTAGGCCAATTTGTTACTGCTTGAATTTTCTCTGGACAAGTGGAAGTACCATTTTCACTAACAACATGACCTAAGAATGTAACTTCTTTCTGCAAAAGATTACACTTTTTAGGGTGTAACTTTAAATTGGCTTCTTTCAACCTCTGAAACACAGTTTTCAAGTTTTCTATGGCTTCCTTAAAAGTTTTTCCTATGACAATAATGTCATCCAAATACAGAACAAGGGTTTTCCATATTAGACCAGAAATTACTAGTTGCATGAGTCTTGTGAAAACAGAGGGACTTGTACAAATTCCAAAGGGTAGCTTGCAAAACTGATATTGTCTACCACCTGCTAAACTAAATGCAGTTTTGAGTCTGCTTGCTGGATCAACATTTACTTGCCAAAAACCTGATCTTAAATCTAAATTTGAAAAAAACTTTGATCCAGATAATGCATCCAAATTATCATCTATTCTAGGTAAAGGCTGGTATTCTTTTATTGACACTTGGTTAAGCTTACGGTAATCACAACAAAATCTGACAGAACCATCTGGTTTTGTGACCAAAAGGACAGGGGATAACCATGGAGAACATGCAGGCTCAATAATTCCTCCTTTTAACATTTCATCAATTTCTTTTTCTGCCACGTCTCTCTTTGCCAAGGGAATGCGATAAGGATATGTTTTAATAGGCGGATGATCTCCAGTGTCAATGGAATGTGAAACCAAATTTGTCCCACCAATATCTAGCTTAGAAGAAGAAAAGACACTCTGATTCTCAATCAACAAAGTTTTCAACTTCTTATTCTGGTCAGGTTCTAGATTTTCAGAGGCACGTCTGAATAAGTCTTGCATATGTTCTGGCAAATTATCTGTTTTGTCTGTTTTCATTTCTGTTTTGACTGAAGAAACAGGCTCAGATGTTGGTACTGTTACACACTCATAGACAGCTGTAACTGTGTTTTCATATATTTTACAAGGTTCCTTCTTGAGATTTGCAATTCTAATAGGAAATGTCCCACTGGTAGGATCAACTAAACTTTTTCCAACTAGGAGTCCAGTTTTCTCTTCAAATTTTGAATTTGGTTCTAAAATTCCTAAGTAATCATTATCAATAGGATCCATAGGTTTTCCAGGCACAATCATTTCTGATTCTGCAGGTATTATAACAGTTTCAGAAACAGCTATTCTACAACACGTGTACTCAGCATTGCTAGAGTTATGAAAGCATGGAATTTTTTCACCATGTAGAGCAATATAGCCTTTGCTCAACATAATATCACATTTATTTTGCATAAGAAAATCTAAGCCTAATATTCCACCTTGTTTTATATCTGCTATCAAAAACTCGTGGGTTATTTTCTGTCTACCTATACCAATTTCTATTTGTGTTTTCCCATCAAAAGGAGTTGACTCTCCTGTAACTGTCACTAAAGATGATTGTACTGGAAAAATAGTTGGCCTACTTGAATATGGTAATTTTTCTACTGTTTCTCTATTTAGAATTGATACATTTGCACCTGAGTCTACTAAAAATGTCACTTGATTTTGGAGAATGTTTGTTGATACAAAGTATCCATTTTCAGACCCTAGGTTGTTTAGTGCAATCTTGGACCGACTTGATTTGTCAAACCCTGGTCCCTTTGGTTTGACCTTTGAAAGTTTCCCTGACTTATATTTCTATTTTGAGGCTCAGTTCTCTGATTGAACCTATGCTGATAGTCTGGATGGTTCTGGTAATTATTGCGACCTAATCTTTGTGCAGGTCTATAATTCTGTCTGCCCATAAACTGGTTTCTGTTTTGGTAATTATTTCCAAATGTTCTGTTATCAGACCTGTTTTCATAGTACCTGTTTTCTCTTGGATTTCTGTTGTTTCTATGAAATTGGTGTTTGTTTTGTGTGAAGCCTTGTGGTGCAACATTTTGATTTTGTGTGTGTCTTGAAGTATCTTGTTCCTTATATGGACTCTCATTTCTCAAGTTCTGATCAATGTTACCTACTAATTTTGTTCTTTGTCTGTCAGCTAATCTGTGAGCTTCCATTTTCACAGCCATCTTTTCTGCTTCAAAGATGGTTTTGGGACCATTTTCTCTCAATCTAAGCCTAATTTCTGAATCTGTCAATGCATCTATAAAATTATCAAGAGCCAGAGTTTCTACTACATCTTGAGTCCCAGTTGGATATGCCAATCTGGTCATTTTTCTAATTGATTGTGCCAATTCAGGAATTGTCTCCCCTTTGTTTCTAACCCTAGTTTTCAACTGAATTCTGTATACCTCTGCTTTGTTTTCTGTACCAAATCTTGCTTTTAATTTCTCAACCAATGAATCAAAGTCACACCTTTCTCTCTCATTCATTTCACTGAGCAGTGACCTTGCTTCATTTGTAAGTGAGCTGGCTAGGTACAAAGCTTTCTCTTTATATCCCCATCCATTAATTTCTGCTGTAATCTCGTATTGAGTTAAGAAATCATCTAAATCTTCATTTCCACTGTAAGACTGTGGTTTCATTTTCAATGAATTATGTTTGTTTGAGTTTGCTGGATGCATAAAGTTTTGTGCCAAGCATGGCTCCATTTGCATGCATGTATTCTGGTTAAAGTTAGAATCATTAATATCTATTTGTTTTTGACTACATTCTCCAGTTCTCAATTCACTATTTTCATTTCTGTTGAAGTTGAATTGAATTTCAGGATCAGGATTTTGAATTTGACTTATTCGGGATTTTACTTTATGCATCTCTACCTCTAAATTTCCAATTTTTGTCTGAAATTGGGTATTCAAATCCAGAATTGTGTTTGATAACACATTCAAACTTTGTGTCATTTCCTTAATTTGTGTATTTGTACAACCATTTTCTTGATTTTTATTCAGATGATGATTTTGTGTACCATTCTGATGGTCCATATTTTCATTTTCTACCTCAATGCCATTTCCCTCAATGGATGATGACTGATTTTCTCTAAAATCAGTATAGGTTTGCATATGACCATCCATGTTTCAATTATGCTCTATTTTCTTTCAATGAAAATTACTGTTTAAGAAAATTTAAACTTTGTTATAAATAAAAATGTTTTCTATTTTCAGATACAAGCCTTACTTCAAGTAGATCTATATGTACTAACCCAGAATCACAGTGACCACTCTACAGCAGTTTCTATTTATATTTCTGTTAACATGTTAACAATTTTCTTTGTTAAATAAACAATTATGTAATGTATTTTGTATCAAATAATTATGATCTAGATCATCATTATCATCCCACTTCTGACACCATTATGTTGTGCCCCCTACAGGCGTTATCTCAGTTTTCAACATTTGTCAGGATGCTGGACCTGAGGGACATCAACACACAATTCTGCTAGATCAGGATCTAGCTTTGATAATAATTGTGGGCTCGCTCTGAGATCTTATTTCAGAGATTTAAGGCATGAAATAAAAGACAAAGTTTCAAATATCAGTCATATTAGTTTGTATTTGTATAATTCTTCAATAATCCTAAACTCTAATTATTACAATTCTATAAACACAACAATCTCATTAAAATACAGATCTAGATTCTACTGTATCAATTGTATTTGTCATCTTTTCTATCCCAAACTATTGTTCTGACACCTTAACACATATTAAGAGCTGAAATTACTGTATTGAAGAGTTGACCGAATCTGGTAATATTTACCGGATCTGGTAAAATTACAATTTGACCGGATCTGGTGAAATATTCAAAATCACAATAAATAAGGTTTTATGTGACCTTTTGTATATGTAGCCTATTGTAAACTAATATCTATTGAAAGTATGTTCACCTGCAGTCTAGATTTGCTCTTATTGATAACAAAATAGAGTGTTTTGGTAGTTTCACCGGATTGGGTAAAAGTACAAGAGTTTGACCGGATCCGGTAAAGGTGCTGATGACCGCTTTAAATGTAGAGTGAGTTTGTGATTCTGGGTAAATTATGACTGGTTATATATTCCTATATCATTTTGGGTAAAAATACCTCAAGGTTCCTATTCATTGTGAACAGTTTTCAATTGACCGAATCCGGTCGACCTTTCTCTAAGTGAGTAACAGACATACTGACGCTCCGTCAGAATGGGCCGCCTTTTATACCCATCTTGACGTGACGTCATCAAAACAACAAGCAAAGTGCACGTAGCGTTGTCGAAAGAACATCAGCTTTTACATGGAAAATATAGCGAGTTGAGACATTTCAAGTGAGTTATAGATTCTATGTGACTTATATAAACTATAACTGTCGAAATCTCAACAAGAAATAGCGAAATGACGCTAAAATATGACTTTGTAAAAACCGGAAGTCATGATCGAAAATTACGGGAAAGTTTACGTGGAGCGAACGATTCTACGTGACAGTTGCCGAAATCTAGGTTGTACAGGACTCGATATCATTTAAAAGGTATATATTTCGATACAATATGCAGAATAATAAGTAGATTGTGACACGGCACAGCAATATATATCTAAATGTGCTTTGAATGTGCTTATTTGTGGTGTTGTTGTGTTGTGCAGTGTTTCAAATACATGTACCTTGATACATGTATCTACAAGTAAGCTTTATACAAATATTTTTACAATGAATAGCTGATCATTGCAGCAAAAAATAATCATAAACTGTGATGAATAATAGAAAATACATCTTTATAAATTAAATCCATAGTACTTAAAGCTGATATTAAAACATGCTGTATGCCCATAAAATGTGTCTGAGGCTTAATATTTTGTGTAAAACTATATGAGTTAGAGCATTAAAAAGACTCAGACTCTGATTTTGATCAGGATCTATTTGACAATAATGAGAAGGTGCAGTAAGTCAAATCATTAGGTGTCTTGTCAATGTTACACTGTTTGTAAGATAATTAGATTGGATTGAAGCTCAGTAAATCATCAGATTTGAAACTGAAATTTAGATTAGTAGTTTTTGTAGAGTACTGGTAATAAAGCGGGCTTGTTTCTTCACCAATAAATATACAGTTTTACCGTCTATCTTGTTTAATTTTACCATAAGGTATCAAAAGAATGCAAATACATGTACACATGTACATAAAAATGTGCTTGACTACTCGCGAACTATCTCCAATTATTGAAAAACCTCTGTTGTTTACCAATGCGTAGTCACACCGAAATGTTCAAAGAATATAAAATTAACAATTTTCATCTTTGCATGTTATTGTGGTATAAGGTGATCAGATTGCTACAGATTTATAGATGGGTATGCAGGGATAAGATACGTAATGCTATGTGGAAATTGATATTTCTCAGATAAATCATATCCTGCTGCCATTCTTTAGATAATTTTTTTCAAGATGATTCAAATGAGTAGTAACAAAGTATGGTTTTGCAGAGAAATATAGAAATTGTTTTACTTAATGACTTCCTAACCCTTTCCCTGTTCTATATCAATTCCAAATTTCAATACCTACCAAAAAATCATGAAAAAATTAGTTATAATTAAATATGGAAGGTGGAACATTGCAGCCATTTTAGAAAGTAAAGAAACAGATATTTCAAATTCCATTAGCAAACAGAGAAGACCCTGATCAGACAGCTTCTATAGGAGCCGTCTGATCTGGGTCTACTCTGTTTGCAAATACGTGAGAATGGGTTTATATGAAGGGATGGGCTAAATACGCCTTGTGTCTATAGCTCTGCTTATGGATAGAGATATTTGAGACCAAGAGTCAGAACTTCAGGCACTTCTCTTTACAAGTGGGTATGCGGAATACTGCATTACGGGACCCAATGGCCATAAAGTCACTGTCAAACAAATTTGATTTTGATAAGAACCCAAGTTATTTGGTGTCTCATTTGAATCCATACTGTTAACTAGTATGCATAAGTTTTATTTCAAACCCTTTACCGTATGAATATTTTTGTATGAAATAATGACTTAATGAATGTAATTTTTTCAACGCATTTCTATTGTGGCATATGAACACAGGCGTTTTTAGCCATAGCAGAAATTTTAGAATCAAATCTATTATTTCATAAGCAAACAGAGCACACCCTGATCAGACACCTCCTACATGAGCTGTCTGATCTAGGTATTCTTTGTTTACAAATGCATAAATGTGTATTATAAAGTAAAGGGTTAAATAGACCATTTAGTTAACATACTATTAGTAAAAATATCGGTCTTGGGGACAAGTGGCAGCTTAATGCATGACTTTAACCCTGCATTAAGCAGTCACCTGTCTTAAAGTAGATAATTCTTTTCTACTCGAATCCCTGTTTAGAGGAGTTTTACAGTAGTTGCTTTATGCAGATAAAATGTATTGCCAAATTTTAAATTTCCTTTGAGAGCTTTCTATTTCGCTCTCATAATGCTTTAACCTATACCAATTTACCCCTTACCTCAAGAATAATTATGCAAGAATCTATTACTTCATGAATATTCATTTGGTGAATGTCTGGAACTGTTGGCTATGACAGAACCTTTAAAATCAAATCTATGTACAGTAAAAACCCTCTAAACCTGATATTTGATTTAGTATAAATGTTAGTCATTGAGACAGGTGGCAGTTTAATGCAGGGTGAGTACTGCAGAAGGCTCCTAAAGCTCCTAGACTTTCATCCTGCATTAAGCAGCCATCTGCCTAAAATTTCCTAAATTCTTCTCTCCTAGAATTCCAGTTCAGAGGCGGTTTACTTAAATTCCATAAGCAAACAGAGCAGACCTTGATCAGATAGATCCTACTAGAGCTGTCTGTTCTGGGCCTACCCTGTTTACAAAGGCTTGAAAAGGTGTAACTATGAGGTAAAGGGTTAGTATTTTATTAACCCTTTCCTCGTTCTGTATTTCAATACCTACTGAATATTCATGGACAAAATCATTATAATTAGAATATGGAAGGTGCAACATCATAACCATTTTGGAAAATAAAGAAACAGATCTTTCAAATTCCATCAGCAAACAGAACAGACCCTAAACAGACGGCTCCTGTAGGAGCCGTCTGATCTGGGTCTACTCTGTTTGCAAATGCTTGAAAACACGTTTATGTGAAGGAAAAGGGTGAGAAATCAATTTCACTATTTCCAGGACCTCCTCCACCACCGCCACAGTTCAATGATGAGGATCAGTTGGACGAAGACCCTTACGCAGCCACTTGGCCGGACATGTTCTCTAACATGTTTGTTCCCGAGCATTACCTGGAAAAAGGTATGGAATTCTATGTACTGCTGTCAACCCATTACTTGATGACTATCAGCTACAGTAAAACCTGTCTTAATATTCATGTAAGAAATAATGACATCATGAGCATCAATTAGATTGATTTTTTATAAATTATAATAGTACATGGACACATGCATTTTTAGCCATGTCAGAAACTGTAATAGTCTAGTTGCTTAGGGGGAAAATCGTTACATGGTGGATTAAAGTATAAGACTTGGTAATTGAGTTGCATTTATAGTCTATAATCAAAATAAGTGGGGGTGCCCGACTTGGCTACCCTAGTTCTGCCAAAATCCGAGATGGCGTCCATGATGGTCGCCATAACACAATGTGTTTGATAAAATCACACATATTTGTCAGTTTCCATAAAAAAATTGCCTACAATTTTGTAAAAGGAACACAAAGGTTGCATTATATCATATTTGGATCTATTTGGACCATTGATTGTATGATCTTATACAAAATAACTATATTTCTACAAACTAAATAGAACAGAATAGAACACAAATCGTCTAGGGCATTCACTTACAACTTACACAAATATTTTACTTTTGTAATGTACCCGAATTAGATTGTTCTGTTGATTAATTGAATATCTACCACAAACATTTCCTTAAACTTTGGGCACTGTGATCATAATGCAGTAAAACCTCTCCATTATGACCAGTAAAATAAAAGCTAATTCATTGTATGAAACACAGATGGCAGCTTAAAGTAAGGTGAAAGTAAAACAGAAAGCTCTTCAAGGAGCACCTGTTTTATTTTCACCTTGCTGTAAGCAGCCATCTTCCTTAAAGACCAAATAAATGATGCAATTTAGTGATCTCATTAGAGAGGTTTTACTGTATATCAGTTGATCTTATTAGAATACAGTCAAACATTGATAACACGAACTCTCTTAAGTTGAATTTGCCAGTACATCCCTCAATTGTAAATCAATAGAGCTTGCTTAAATATTCTGAAAGTGGGAGATCCTTCAAATACAAAAGTAGCAATGCGAAAAGAGAAAATTGCAGACTCGGTTTTATTGAGTCTGTTCATGAGTAGTGAATTAAAAGTGAACCCCCTAGCACCAGCTTAAGCAGTAATCAATTTTCAAAACTAATAACACTAAAACTAATGATCCCGAAGGATCAGAAAGTGGAAAATACTCGTATTCAAAGATAAAACATGACTAAACTTTATCACAGTTCGACTGTATATTAGTTTTGCTAACTATTAGTCAAATTTGCTGTTACCTACATGAAAGTACATGGTGAAAGGGTCAACAGTTTCCTTTGCACGCACATAACTATGTGCACTTCAGATGGGACAAAGCGGTTTACATCACTGCAGGCCAATCTGTTGTCGCTAAAAGCTGTGGCACACAAATGCCACTCACTGAATCACGAGGAAGCGGATACAATAATAGTCCTCAATGCCCAAGGCGCAATCCAAAAAGGATCTGTTAGTCTAATAGTAAGCACAGATGATGTAGGTGTTGTTGTGTGATATTACTCGGCATATTTCCACAGTTGCTAAGGATGAAATCGGAACTTTTGGTAGAGTTTGGAAAAGGAAAACATATTCAGTCTCGCTCCCATTTTTCCATGCGTCTACAGGGTGTGACTCTTCACAATGTGGAGGAAAGGGTAAAAAGACATCATAAAAATCATTCCCGGAAGTAACGGCATCATTTTTCTTTCCTCTGCAGCATCCATCTATATACTGTTCGAAGTGCAAAGTGAGGATTTTAAGTAGTTTGAAAGGTTCACATGTGTACTTTATGATCATACTACACAACTAGACAAAAGCCACTAAAGATTAAACTAACAGCTATATTTTGTATTCATTCATTCTATGATAATATAATGACATTATCAATAGAGAAAAATTATCAAATTTATGATGATTTAAGGTCAAGATATCTCATTCTATTATGTGTTGTATCATGAGGGACATGGGAATTTTGCACCCCCTTTCATATTTCAAACTCGATTCCAAGAAAATGAACATAAATTCTCACTGGTTATCACTATATTCTCACTAAGGTATGTCATATTAACTAGGCAAAGATAAAATATTCTTATAAAAGTAAATTTTTATGACTTTTAAATCATGTGAAAGGTGAGGGACAGCATATTACACATTTTTGAAGAATCAGTTGCTAAGGATGAAATCGGAACTTTTGGTAGAGTTTGGAAAAGGAAAACATATTCAGTCTCGCTCCCATTTTTCCATGCGTCTACAGGGTGTGACTCTTCACAATGTGGAGGAAAGGGTAAAAAGACATCATAAAAATCATTCCCGGAAGTAACGGCATCATTTTTCTTTCCTCTGCAGCATCCATCTATATACTGTTCGAAGTGCAAAGTGAGGATTTTAAGTAGTTTGAAAGGTTCACATGTGTACTTTATGATCATACTACACAACTAGACAAAGTCAATGACCTACAACAGGAACTGTTTGCTCAAGGTAAACATGTGAAACTAATGCAGAACCTATCACTAACTCAAGCCTTCTTTTGCAACATGCCAACCAGAGCCTGTACAAAGTGAACGTTAGGTTAACAAACGTACAGCCATGCCAGAATGACCCGTCTCCAAACAGCTTTGGTTGGACCAAATGAAATGACAATTGGCAACCTCTCTGGACAACGCTCCCAGACGCAGCAAAAAGCTGCAGAGAACTTATAAAATGTGGCTGCAAGGCAATGCCATTGTGCCCTAGAAAGTGCATATGCAAAAATACCCATCTGAAGTGCACATATTTATGTGCGTGCAAAGGAAACTGTTGATTATCCGTTTCACCATGTACTTTTATATAGGTAACAGCAAAGTACAACTATTATAATACAACTAATATGCAGTCAAACTTTGATAAAGTTTAGTCATGTTTTAGCTTTGAAAAACGAGTATGTTCGAATTAAGCAAGCTGTAACGATTTACAATTGAAGAGAGAACTGGCAAAGGATATGTTTATTTACAATGTTGTCTTTTAGGGTGGGGATGGAATAAATGTGAGGTTGGGCGCCCATAAACCGGTTTAAACCCCCCAGTGACTTTTGTCACTGACCGTTCCAAGGTGGTACTTCCATCTTCCCCCTATTATATGTTTATTTTGTCTTTGTGCGTCTCTTGGTGTTTTTATAGTTATGTACATTTGCTGTTTCCTTGTGTTGATGTTCTGTATGTGGTGTTTCCTGCATGACTCATTTTTGTATTTTTAAGAGAGTTCGTGATAAATGTTTGACTGTATTCTAATACGATCAACTGATGTACAGTAAAACCCCTCCATTGAGACCACTCAACTGCATCAATTATTTGGTCTTTAAGGAAGGTGGCTGCTTGAAGGAAGATGAATATTTAAAAAAATGCTCCTCGATGAGCTTTCTAATTTACTTTCACCTTACTTTAAGCTGCCGCCTGTGTTTCATACACTCAATTAGCGTTCGCTTTAGTGGCCGTAATAGAGAGGTTTTACTGTATTATGATCACAGTGCACTACATTTAAGGAAATGTTTGTGGCAGATATTCATTTAATCAACAGAACAATCTAATTTAGGTACATTACAACAGTAACATATTTGTTTATCCTGTTAGTGAATGTCCTAGACGATTTGTGTTCTATTCTGTTCTATTTAGTTTTTAGAAATTTAGTTTTTTTTCTTTAAGATCATACAATTAATGGGCAAATAGATCCAAATATGTTATGATGCAACCTTTGTGTTTTTTTTATAAATTTGTAGGCAATTTTATTCAGAGAAACTGACAAATATGGATGTTTTTATCAAACACATTGTGTTATGGCGGCCATCTTGGACGCCATCTTGGATTTGGACAGAACTAGGGTAGCCAAGCCGGGCACCCCCAATTATTTTGATTATAGACTGCAAATGCAACTCATATACCAAGTCTTATACATTAATCCAGCCAGTAACGATTTTGCCTAAAATTGGACATAAGCAACTAGACTATAGAATGCTATCTTTATTATATGATAAGCAAACAGAGCAGACCCTGATCAGACAGTTCCTATAGGAGCCATTTGATCTGATAACACATTTATATGAAGAGAAGGGTTAAGTGATCATGAAAAAGTGGTGAAATTCTGGGGGTTTTAAGACGGGTGATAGCTTAATGCAAGTCAAAAGCAATGCAGAAAGCTCGGATAGGAGGTTTCAACATTAAATTTGTCCTACATTAAGCAACCACCGACTTTAATGATTCCTGTGTTTAACCAATGAATGGTTGCTTTATACAGGTTATACTGTACTGTTTAAGTTTTATCTCCAGAGGGGTAGGGATGTAGTTTTGGCATCGTCTGTTGTATTTCTGAAACATTTTTTCAATGAAACTATGTAAATGTTTAGTATCATTAGGAAATGTGGCCCTGCAAGTATCACTCATATTGCTATTGGAACACCAGAGCTGTGATCCTTTGTTCACTAAAACCTCAACTTTATTGTCCGTTTGGAGACATAACTCAGAAACAGTTTAGAGTGTTTCTATGACATTTTGTGTAAAGGTTTAGTACCATATCAAAATGCGGCCGTGCAGTATCACATTGACCTTGAAACACCAGATTGATAGCCCTTTGTTTGCCAAAAAACTTAACCTTTTTATTCACCAGGTCAATAACTCTTTTAGTTACTTAGACGAGCACTTGTTTAACTGGGAATATCAATTTTGCGAATTTGCTGGTTGTCTTAAAAATATAAAATATGAAAATTATTAAACTAGCAGAGAATCATAGCTATTTAAAAGTATATTCAGTGTAAAGCTCTGATCCTGACTGTGGCTGTCCCTTTAGGATTTATATATTCTATAAGTAAATAGGGCAGACTCCAATCAGACAGCTCCTACAGGATTGGCTTTGATTGGGTCTTAAAAGGTGTCTCTATGGAGTAAAGGGCTACACTCTTACCTTAGCTTCAGAGAGGAAGAAATAAGCATGATCATGGAAGTTATTTTCCCTAAATTGCTCTCTAGGTTGAGTCATATAAATGCAGCCTCTGTCAGTGTATTCTCTGTCTTTGGATACACTTTCTCTTTTTATACCCCCCTTTTGATAAATGGGGTATACTGCTTTGCACATGTCAGTCGGTAGGTCGGTAGATCGATGGTTTCCAAATGATAACTAATAAACGACTTGGTCTAGAATCTTCAAACTTGCTGTGGTGGTTGGTCATGACAAGTAGATGAACCCTATTGTTTTTTAGGTCACTAGGTCAAAGGTCAAGGTCACCATAACCTAAAATGGTAAAATAGTTTCCCATCAATAACTGCTCATGGGTTTGGCTTGGGATCTTCAAACTTGCTGTGGTCGTTGGTCATGACTACTAGATGACCTCTAATTATTTTGAGGTCACTAGGTCAAAGGTCAAGGTCACCATGACCTTAACTTGTGAAATGTGTTCAGATCAATAAATGATCAGTGGTTTGGCTTAGGATTTTCAAAGTTGCTGTGGTGATCAGTCATGACTGCTAGATGACTTCTATAGTTGAGGTCACTAGATCAAAGGTCAGGGGTCCTTGGGAGTATACATGTTTTACAAACATCTCTTGTTTAACCCTTTACCTGATGAAAATTACTGTTAGAAATAATGATACCATGAATAGTTATTACCTGCATTTTTAGCTCACCTGAGCAAAGGTCAGGGTGAGCTTTTGGGAGACTTGAATGTCCGGCGTCTGTCGTGCGTCGTGCGTCGTCAACAATTTGCTTGTGAACACTCTAGTGGTCACAATTGTTGTCCAGTCTTCATGAAACTTGGTCAGAATGAATGTCTTGATAATATCTCGGACGAGTTCGAAAGTGGGTCAAGTTGGGTTAAAAACTAGGTCACTAGGTCAAATAGTAGGAAAACCTTGTGAACCCTCTAGAGGTCACATTTTTAGCCCAATTTTCATGAAACTTGGTCCGAATGATTGTCTTGATAAAATCTAGGAGGAGTTTGAAATGTAGGTTACATGTGCTAAAAAACTAGGTCACTAGGTCAAACAGTAGAAAAACCTTGTGAACACTAGTGGTCACAATTTTAGTCCAGTCTTCATGAAACTTGGTCAGAATGAATGTCTTGATAAAATCTCAGATGAGGTCGAAAGTGGGTCAAGTTGGGTTATAAACTAGATCACTAGGTCAAACAGTAGAAAAACCTTGTAAACACTCTAGCAGTCACATTTTTTGTCCAATCTTCATGAAACTTGGTCATAATGATTGTCTTGATAAAATCTCAAAGTTGTTGGTTTGTTTGTCTGTCCATTGGTCTGTCTGTCACAAAGTTTATCTGTGCTTCTTCTCTAAAACAGCTGAGCAGATTACAATAATAATTCACAGCATGAAGTATAACTGCATATTACCGGGATGATCAGGTTAAGTTATGTCCCCTTGAATGATTTAAAAAAAAAATGAATAAAATCTGAGTTCTCATAAATGGCTGTTCAGGTTTGGGAAAAACTTCACAGCTTGTAATCACCATGAATTGTAATTATGGTGGAGATGTTCCATAGATGAGATAGATATAGTCCAGCAAAAAATGTGTACCAACATGGTCACAGTGCAGCATAAATAGGTAGGCATAAAAGTGAACTTGTCTTATCACGGTAAGTTAAAAGAGATGATGATGGTGGTGGTTGTAGTAATAATAATGAAGACCATGTCAGTCACATGTAATACAGAAAGGATACAAATACCAGTATATGCCCGCAGGGGTGGCGAAATCTTATTTTGGATGACTTGTCCGTTTTCGTCAAAAGCTATTTTCTACTTGTCCGTATGATGAATTAATAACAAAAACCTATAAAATTTCACTTGTCCGTTGTGGCTTTGGGACAACACGGACAATACGGACGTTTGATTTCGCCACCCCTGTATGGTATAATTCTCTTATTTCCATAGATACGTAGAGGCATAGAATTTAATTAAAGCTTAAACATTACGGAGTTTCTAATTAAAATAAACAGTAAAAGAGACTACATACAGAATTAAATATTCGATAAAGCTTTATAACAGCATAGTTAAGGCTTTACTCCATAAATACACCTTTCTAGGCCTTTCCAAACAGACTGCTTTGTTTGCTTATGAAATAATATACAGTAAAACCTCTCTATAACGACCACTTATTTACCCAAAGTATTTTGTGTTAAAAGCAGGTGGATGCTTAAAGCAATGTGAAAGTAAAACAGAACGCTCCTATCCTATAGGAGCGTTCTGTTATACTTTCACCTTGCTTTAAGCAACCACCTGCCCAAAATGCCAACTTATTAACACAATTTAGTGGTCGTTATAGAGAGGTTTTACTGTATATATGAATTAATATTTATAACATAACACGTGGCTTCAGCGTGACGTAACACTATCATTTATTTTTTGATAATCATGGGCATATAATCACTAGTGAATAACATTCGAACGACCGAATGACATTCGAACGATTCATACGCGCTGTCAAAACAAACAAACTGGCGGACGGTGGTCGACCTACCTGTCCACGATTGAGTCACGATAGATGACAAAGGATTGTTGGCACTTGCGCCTTAATTTCGATAAAATAATACAAATTGTAATCGCTGTCAGGAATCATATACAAAATGTATGCCAAAAAAGACCTACCAGCTACTCTGACCCATACAATCAATTCTACATTTAAATTAGAATGCCTCCTCAACTTTGCATTTTCTTCACCGCATGTCCTTTTGTTTATGCAGATTTCTACTCATACAAATATCTCATCAATCAACAACAATAGTCATCTGAATCCAGCACAGCACAAACATATTTCAAATATGCTATACTCACTAACTCAGCTGATCGCGAAAATCTTCCTCCTGTTCCAACACATTTTATGCAGCAGTTCGTACTGAATCTTTTGTCCATTTCAAACATTTTCACTGAACTTGAATCGAGATTTTTTTTTCGGTGGAAATGTCCATGTCCATGTGTATACATACAACACTAATGAAGGGCTTAATATACCAAAACGAAGGCGCATTTCGAATCCCATTGACAGTGAGTATCGGACGTGTTGGCAACTGTATGTAGGTCTTCATGTAAATGGCGCGCTTTACATAGACACATGTTGTGTACAATGATGTCATAATGTCACGTGTTTGTAACTATGTATGTCAAAACTGTAACTCAAAAATTACTTTGACGTGTTTCTGTATGTTTTTGTATCATAAACTATCACAGTTAAATTGAATACCAGAGAGGTCTGAATTAGATCCTGGTTGATATGACAGTAAGTAAAAAATAAAGTTGGAAAATTTGGACCTACTTTGTCCCAGTTACCTAGCGAACCTAATAACACCTTTCATTCATCATTTCTATATGTAAGGAGAATTTATAACAATCCACGTTACTGCTGAAATATTGGCTGCAAATAACATTTGTGTGTGTTATGTTATAAATAGGATCTTGCATTCGTGTTCATGATTATTGGATTTATTAAATTCGTCTTTTTAAAACGATAAAAAACTCGCTAAAGCTCGTTTTTTATCGTTTTAAAAAGACTCATTTAATAAATCCAATAATCAAGAACACTCATGTAAGATCCTCTATATATATATATATATGGTTTCACAGTTTTGACCATGGCCAACATTTCCTGTGTTCATATACCATTAAAAAAACTAATCTAATCAATATTCATGATGTCATTATTTCTTACATGAATATTCATGGAGTAAAGGGTTAAGTCTCTACCAATTTGACTATTCTAATTGATGTTGGTAGTTTATTTCAAAGGCTGCAAATGCAGAAGATTGATATCCATGTGGCTATTGTTTCTGTAACCCTTTACTTCATATAAATGCATTTTCATGTTATTTAAATTATGCCCCTGGGATCAAAATTGGACCTGTCCCAGGGGTAGCCAGTTTTCAATAGAAACATAGTGAAAACTTTGAAAATGTCGCCTGAAATTGGAAGGTTCTCAACTTTCATATTTGGCACATAGCATCATGTTCAGGTCCTCTACAAAAGTCATATAAATTGTGCCTCTTAGGTCAAAATTAGCCCTGCCCCAGGGCAGGCTAGTTTTTTATAGAAACCTATATTTTCTGTAGAAAACTTTGAAAATCTTCCCCTCTTATTGCCTGGTGAGCGCCCTCTTGTTCTTAGTTAACCCATTCTCTCATAATGACGCCTTTTGACACGTCTGTAAAAGTCACTTTCTGAAACCATTGTGGTAGATAGAGCATTTTGTTCCTATGGAGCACATGCTCTATCTATCATATGGTTTCGAAACGGGAACAAATGTCCACAATAGTTTCAAAACTGAACTATTTTAAATTTTTCCTTTTCTCTAGAAAATTCTCCCTTTCGTTAGACTTATTCAAAGAGGTTGCATATTAAATAGCCTAGGAGGTAATGGGTTAAAGAGTTAGTACAGACTTTACTGAATAGCTTTTACTGTTACAATGCTTAATTTGTATATGTTATGTTGTGTAGGAGTTTGATCCTGAGGAGTTCTATCAATGACTGGAAGCTGCTGAAGGGAAAGCCAAACAGTCCATCAAAGATGTCCCCCTGTACATCATCAATAAGCTGGGGCTAAATAGATATCCTCTGGAAGGTAGGAACCCTTTTCTGGTCCCAGTTAATATGTAGTGTGCCCCAGCTACAGTGCACATTTTCAATATGTTCATGATAAGTATTCACAGCATTTTCCACCCTTTCTCAATATTAGCTTACCAGTTTTTGGAAGAAGAAAATACGAGCTATTGTCATATTAACTCTGGCATCCGGGTTGTCATCGTCCTGAAACTTTCCTGTTCAATTCATGCAAATTTTATGAAACTTTCAATACACACTTGTTCACCATTACAAGGGCTATAATTGAATAGCCAAGCGTTGGTACCAGCGTTTGATTGAAATTTAAACTTAGAACAGGGAAAGGGTTAATGACATGGAGTTTTTATGATGGTATGTTTAGTTATTTACACATGTAGTTTGGTATTTGATAGAGACTGTATAGTTAGATCTAGTAATAATTTCATAAGCAAACAGAGCAGACTGATCAGACAACTCTTAAAAGAGCCATCTGACGTGGGTCAACTCTGATTGCAAAAGCATGAAAAAGTGTTTATACGAGGGAAAAGGCTTAAAAGTCGGAATTAAATTTCTTTTGAGTGGTTGCTTTAGAAGATGTAACTCTAATTACCGTAAGCATTCAGACACCCAATCTCACATTCATCGATTTGTTCAGCAGAATAATTCAGCTTGGCACCATTTAGACAATTTTGAATTAGACTGACTTAGTTACAAAATGGGTAGAACCTTGTCAAACTGCTTCTTCAGGAGCCATTTGATCTGGATCTGCACTTTTGTCTAAGTTTGCCTGTCTGAATACTTAAGTCACTTTCTATAACCATTGTAATAAATAGAGCATTTGCTCTTATTTTTTGCTCTGTATTTTTTGCTCACCAGAGCACAAAGTGCTTAGGGTGAGCTTTTGTGATCGCCTGATGTCCCTCATTGTGCGTCGTCCCACGTCAAAAATTTAACCTTTTAAAAAACTTCTCCTCTGAATCTACAGCGTTCTCAGCTTTCAACTTTGGTACATAGCATCACCTATAGGTCCTCTACAAAAGTTATATAAATTATGCCCTTGGGGTCAAAATTGGCCCGCCCCAGGGGTGGGAAGTTTTCAAAAGAAACATATAGTAAAACTTTGAAAATCTTCTCTGAAACCAGAAGGATGTTAGCTTTCATATTTGGCACATAGCATCATGTTCAGGTCATCTACAAAAGCTATATAAATTATGGCCCAGGGGTCAAAATTAGCCCCCAAGGGGTGGGCAGTTTTCAATAGAAACAAATAGTGAAATCTTTGGAAAATTTTCTCCTCTGAAACTGAAAGGCTCTCATCTTTCATATTTGACACAGAGCATCATGTTCAGGTCCTCTACAAAAGTTATATAAATTATGGCCCTGGGGTCAAAATTGGCCCCTCCCCAGGGGTTGGAAGTTTTCAATAGAAATATATATTGAAAACTTTGAAAATCTTCTCCTGAAACTAGAAGGTTCTCAGCTTCCATATTTGGCACATAGCATCATGTTCAGGTCCTCTACAAAAGTTATATAAATTATGCCCCTGGGGTCAAAATTAACCCCGCCCTAGGGGTGGGAAGTTTTCAATAGAAACATATACAGTCCAACCTGTTGTAAGCGGTCAGTCTAGGGAAGTGGTTTACAGCAGGTGACCGCCTAAACTAGGTGCAAGTTACCAAGCATACTTTCGAGTACTTATGACAGACATGTATTTTGTGTACTAATCGATATTTATAAAGACCGTACTGACCTAAAGTGCCCGTAATAATCGCAAGTCATATAGAATTAATTGCCTTGTTTGTCGTTCTTCAACCTTTTGTCCCTTATTTATAAGCGTCAGTTCTTTCATTTGAGTAATACACATGCCAGTGTTATTCGAATTTGGCTTCGGGGTGTAACTTCTAACGGTGTAGCCATGTTTGACACGACTGGTTTCCGGAACATTCCGTCAGCCAACATCTAACTCATGGAGCGGAAGTCAGGAACCAGCTAGTTCACACGTGATTACATTCCTGGGGAATTCCGAGTAGAAGGTAAATCCCCAATTAATATCGCGTGAACAACCGACACGCTTTGTAAACAAACAAAAGAAACTCTGATAGGGGGTCCAAATGGGTCATAACCGTTAGTTGTATGCATTCAAAGGTGACAAAATGTCTGATGTTGCCGATCGATAGCCATGAAAAGTGTTTACACGCTTTACATTTGTAGAAAAACCTGGCCGTTTACACCAGTGTTTATTGGCCATTTGGGATGAAATAGAGTGGCCGCTGGCCGCGTTAGGCAGGTGACCGCTTATACCAGGTGTAATATATAGTGTTTTTAGTTGGGAGGGTCCTAGAGTGGCCGCTTACAGCAGTGTGGCTGCTGATATTAGGTGACCGCTGAAGCAGGTTGGACTATAGTAAACCTTTGAAAATCTTCTCCTCTGAAACTGGAAGGTTCTCAGCTTTCATATTTTACACATAGCATCATGTTCAGGTTCTCTACAAAAGTTGTATAAATATGGCCCTGGGGTTAGAATTGGCCCCGCCCCAGGGGTGGGCAGTTTTCAATAGAAACAAATAGTGAAATCTTTGAAAATCTTCTCCTCTGAAACTGGAAGGCGCTTAGCTTTCATATTTGGCACAGACCATCATGTTCAGGTCCTCTACAAAACTTATATTAATTATAGCCCTGGGGTCAAAATTTCCCCGCCCCAGGGATGGGCATTTTTCAATGGAAACAAATAGTGAATACTTTGAAAATCTTCTCTGAATCCGGAAAGTTCTCAGCTTTCATATTTGGCGCATAGCATCATGTATAGGTCCCCTACAAAAGTTATATGAATTATGGCCTTGGGGTCAAAATTGGCCCCGCCCCAGGGGTGGGCAGTTTTCAGTAGGAACATATAGAGAAAACTTAGAAAATCTTCTCCTGAAACTGAAAGGTTCTCACTTTACATATTTGGCTCATAGCATCATGTTCAAGTCCTCCACAAAAGTTATATAAATTATGGCCCTGGGGTCAAAATTGGCCTGCCCCAGGGCCGGCTAGTTTTCTATAGAAACATATACATGTAGTGAAAACTTTGAAAATCTTCTCCTGATTGTCTGGTGAGCGCTTCGGTGCCATTCTGGCCCTCTTGTTAACAATGGTTTCAAAACTACACACTGCTAAAAAATGTCTGTTTCTCTAGTAACTGCTCCTTTTTGGTAGATTTATTCAAAGAGGTTGGGTCTAGAAATAGTTCATGAGGGAATGGGTGAAGGTAGTATAATTTTTAGGGTCTAATTAATCCTTCTCTCCATAGGCTATTTTTAGATACAACCACTTTGAATAAATCTACCGAAAAGGGGCATTAACTAGAGAAAAGGAAAAAATTAGAATTTTGTAGTTTGAAACGATTGTGATAAATAGAACATTTGCTCCTATAGGAGCAAATACTCTATTTATCACAATGGTTTCATAAAGTGACTTTTACAGAGGCATAGAAAGCCATATTTATGGAGGAAAGTGTTAAGGAATCTTATCATTGGTGATTGTCTATTTACAGAGCTAGAGCTGGAGAACCGTGAGAGTGCCATAGTGGATGAACAGATTAAATCAGACATTCAGACAGAAGATGCACTGGATGTCAGTAAGAGAAAAGAACACACACCCTGTGAGGAAGACTTTGAAACTATCAAATTAATTAGCAATGGTGCTTATGCGTAAGTAATGTATCATCTGTTTCCACTCAATAAACAATTTGAAACCGTTTGGATCTTGGTAAGACTTTGCTTCAAATCTATATCAAAATTAGTTTAAAAGGTTATATGATAAACATTTATCCTGGCGTTACCGGTTGTCGAGGTATTAAGTTTTCGCCGATCGACAATTTGTACTGAAGGGATACTTTACATTTCAAAACTTGCGTGGCTCCTTTCAAGTGTCAGTTTCCTTCATAATATTTATAGTTTCAGTGTCACTGAATCGTCATAAAGTCTAATAAACCGTCCGAGAGAGAGGGTGGTCTAAAAATAGCAGTCAGCTAAACAGTAACCTATTTTCGAGGTAAAGTCTAAAACGAGGCCAGAGGTAAAAATAGCGGGTCTCACAATGCGGTACTGGCATAAAACACGTTTAACAACATAAACTGTTAGATTAAAACAATTGTTATGTAAATTTCTGCTGTTTTCCATTACAGTATAATGATTTTTCATTGGCAAGTTTATATACAGTATGAGAGCACGATTTATGCTAAGATATATAAGCTTTCATATATGGTGTTATAACTTATCTTTATTCTGAACATTTCCCGATTTTTATTGATGTTTAAATGCCGAAATGCTTTGTTTACATAAGAGGGTATTCCACTTCCTAGTAACGCGTCATAATCTCGGGAAATCGCGCGGTTTATAAATAGCACAAGAATGAGGTTACCTCGAAAACTGGGTACGCGATGATATTTGAGCGTATCTCAACTTAATTAAATGTTTAACCCTTTCCACCATAGGCTATTTTAACCCAAAAGGAGCATTTACAAGAGAAAAGTAGAATTTTAGAATTTTGTAGTTTGAAATCATTGTGATAAATAGAGCATTTGCTCCTATAGGAGCAAATGCTCTATTTATCACAATGGTTTCAACAGGTGATTTTTACAGAGGTGTAGAAAGGAGGTAATGATTAACCATTTTTTCATAGAAACACCTTTAAACACCTTTGCAAACAGAGCAGACCCAGATCAGACAGCTCCTGTAGGAGTCATCTGATCAGGTCTGCTCTGTTTAGTTACGGAAGTATATACACGGTAGATGATGTGTTATGCAGTTTCTTCAAAGGCCAACATTTTCTGTGTCCATGTGCTATTAGTGAAATTTGTTTAATTAATATTCATAATATAATTATTTCTTACATAAATATGCATTGAGTAAAGTCTAACAGGGTGATTTTGCAGGTGGAAGCATGTTTTACTGATATAAATTCTGAAGATAGTGATTATTTGAGGTTAGATTTGCAAATTTTCACTGTTTTGTTATGAGTCAAAACAGTTCAACCCTTGCAGTTATTCACACTACCTTATCTTTCTCTATACATGTATATCTTAGAAGTATTCGCTAAAAAATCTTAGTTTCTATTTTTTTTATTTCAGGGCTGTGTATTTAGTGAGGATGAAGGAAACTAAACCAAGATTTGCCATGAAGAAAATCTGCAAGCAGAATTTAATATTACGCAATCAGACAGAACAAGTTTTCACTGAGCGAGATGTGTTGACTTTTGCAGACAACCCATTTGTTGTTTGTATGGTGTGTAGTTTCGAGACACGGCGCCACCTGTGTATGGTAATGGAATATGTGGAAGGTGGGGATTGTGCAACACTTCTGAAAAATGCAGGAGCGTTACCATTTGATCTGACTAGGTTGTATTTTGCTGAAACTGTTTTAGCTTTGGAATACCTCCACAGTTATGCAATTGTGCATAGAGATCTTAAACCAGACAACTTACTGATAACAGCGACAGGACATATCAAATTGACAGACTTTGGATTGTCAAAAATTGGCTTAATGAGTTTAACAACAAATTTATATGAAGGATATTTGGACAAAGACTGTGCCCAGTTTAAGGATAAACAAGTGATAGGAACACCAACATACATTGCTCCTGAGGTGATTATCCGGAATGGCTATGGGAAACCAGTGGACTGGTGGTCAATGGGAATCATTTTGTATGAATTCTTAGTTGGTTGTCCCCCTTTCTTTGGTGACACACCCCAGGAATTGTTTACTCAAGTTATGCATGGTAAGTTATGGCAATATTAGCTGTTAAAATTTGTTTGCAGTCTGTGCACATGCTCAGAACAATTGATTTTACAAATTATGAAGATGTTCCAATGTTTGTTTGGCTCAAAATGTCCCAGGAGTTTACACAAACACATAACACAGTACTAAGCCCAGTTCAGTATCAAAGATACTCTGTCTAGTCCAATATCACAGATACTCTGTCTATTCCAGTATCACAGATTCTCTGTCTAGCCCAGTATTACAGATACTCTGTCTAGCCCAGTTTTAGTCCAGTACCTCAAAACACTATCTGGAGCCATCTAACCAGGGTCTGCTGTGTTTGATTTTGAAATTACATGTAATAGATCTGACTCAACAGTTTCTACCTTTTCTCAAATACCCTTTGTACATATTCCATTTAAAATAATCAGCTCATAAATATTCAAATATGCCTTTCTACACCTTTGCAAACAGAGTAGACCAAGATCAGATGGCTCTTATAGAGACTGCATGATCAGGGTCTGCTCTGTTTAGTTATGAAATGATACAGATATGATACTACAGTTTCTATTACAGCCCAAATGTCTTGTGTCCATTGCCATTATAAAAATATCTTAATTAATAATAATATCCATGATGTCATTATTTCCTACTTGAATATTTCATTGAGTAAAGGGCTAATTTCATTTGTTCTCTAGAGGGTGTAGAGTGGCCGGAAGAGGAGGACTGGCAGGTGCGGGATGATGCCAAGGACCAGATAGATCAGCTGCTTCAACACAACCCACTCAACAGACTAGGGCGTACAGGAGCCCAAGAAGTGAAGGAACATATATTTTTTGACGGGCTTGACTGGGACAGTCTATTAAGACAGAAGGCGGAGTTCATACCTGATCTTGAAAATGAAGATGACACTTCTTATTTTGACAGTAAGTTCTGATTTGAATTGCCAGTCTTCAAAAATTTAGTGAGTTCTAAATAAGAAATACAGCATTTTGTTAGTGGTATATGCTTTGGTTGAATAATCATTTTCAACTCGATGACGTGTTTGACATTATGCACCCTTTTATAAAATGAAAAACTACCATACTTGGAAATTTTAAACAGATAGATATATCATCACAAATACAGAAATACAAAATTATTGGGCTCTCCTCCATAGGCTATTTTTAGACACAATCTCTTTGAATCAATCTACTGATAAAGGAGCATTTACTAGAGAAGAAGAAAAGTTTAGAATTGTGCAACTTTGAAAACAGGGGCGCAAATAGGCGTCAATAGGAGAGAATGGGTTAACAACAATCAATATCTCATCTGGATACAAACCCTGTACATAGTCAATACCGGTCTAAACATAGTCTTGTAAGAGTTCATTAGAAATGACATACAGTAGAACCTGTCTTAAGGGACCATCAAAAAGACATCTAATGATGGGTATGTAAGGCTAGTGGTAGCTTAATGCAGTCAAAAGTAATGCAAAAAACCCTGTAGGAGCTTTCTTAATTTTCTTTGGCCCTGCATTAAGGGATCACATGCTTTTTTAAGTTTTTAACACACCTTTGTTCAATAATTGAATGGCCACTTTCGACAGGTTCTAGTGTATTGAACTATTAAGGATAACCTTTGGCAACCCTAGAATCAAAATGAGACACCAAGTAACTCAACATCTCATCAGGATGAAAATTGTTGACACTTTGATTGTAATTTTGAAGAAATTTTAAGGTAATTTGTACTTTGAAAATTTAAGCTGAAAAATAAGTTTTGTAGGAGAAATTATTTAGTCTTGAAAGAGTAAACCCTTTCCTTCATATAAATATCTTTTGATGCCTTTGCAAACAAAGGCAACCCAGGTGAGATGGCTCCTATAGGAGTTGTCTGATCAGGTTTGTCTCTGTATGCTTATGACGTAATATAGATCTGATTTGATAAACTAACATTCAGCTAAGAAATATTCATAATGTCATTTGTTTCTTCCGTGAAGATTGAACAGGGAAAGGTTTAAGGAGATGAAAGTTTCTGCATACAGCAGATTTATCAGAGATTTTTTGTCTGATTATCCATCAGGGAGATAGTTGAATAAATCTGAAAATATAACTAAGAATTGTTTTAAATGAAGGAAGATTACCTCTAACGATAACATTTCAAGGGCTCGGTGCAAAACTATTCTAACTTCTTCACTAAAAGTGAAGGAGTTAGAATAGTTTTCCACCAAGCCCTCGATTTGATCTCAATATAATCTAATTAATCGATTCATTCATAGTGGAAAGCAGTAAATTGTAATAAACCTCTTGGGTGCAGTCTTATATGATGCAAGCACTGAACATTCTTGATAATACATGTAATGGGAATAGCAGTTAAGAATTTAATGCCTAAATGAGGATCTTTGGCCTGTATTACTAAAGATCATACAATAGAAATTAGTGTATACTTCTTAACCCTTTCCTCCATAAATATGCCTTTCTACGCCTCTGTAAAAATCACTTGTTGAAACCATTGTGAAAAATAGAGCATTTCGAGGGCTTGGTGGAAAACTATTCTAACTCCTTCACTTTTTAGTTTTGCACCAAGCCCTCGATTTGCTCCTATAGGAGCAAATGCTCTATTTATCACAATGGTTTCAAACTACAAAATTCGAAAAAAGTTCTTTTCTCCAGTTGATGCTCCTTTTGGGTAGATTTGAAAGTGGTTCGACCTAAAATAGCCTATGGGAGAATGGGTTAACCAATTTCCTTATATAAACACTTTTTTTTCATGCCTTGCAAACAGAGTATACCCAGATCAGACAGCTCCTGTAAGAGACATCTGATAATGGTCTGCTGTGTTTGAGTATGAAATTACAGTAGGACCCCTCTAATCCAACCACTTAATGAATAAACATGGGTGTCTTTATAAGCAAGTGGTAGCTTAATACAGGACAAATGTAATGCAGAAAGCTCCTCCAGGAGCTTTCAGCATTACTTTTGTCCTGCATTAAGCTACCACCTGCTGCTGCATCTAGCACCCAGAATTATAGCTGGGTTTAACTGTATTATAGATCTGACTTCACTTTCTACCAAAAGTTCCTGTGTATATTATTATGCAATTACAAAAAACATCTAATGAATATTCATGATATTCAGTATGGAAATGGTCAACTGAGAAATATCCGGTTAAAGTTGTCTGGACCTATTATGTTGGTTAACACTTTACCCCATGGATATTCATGCTAGAAATATATAATGAGACATCATGAACAGTATTTAGCTGACCTTTAACCCATTCCCTCATATTGACGACTTTTGACATCTGTGTAAAAGTCACTTTGTGAAACCATTGTGATAAATAGAGCATTTACTCCTATAGGAGCAAAATTTAATGCTCTATTTATCACAATGGTTTCAAACTTCAAAATTCTAAAAGTTTCCTTTTCTCTAGTTAATGCTCCTTTTCGGTAGATTTATTCAAAGAGGTTGTATCTTAAAATAGCCTATGAGGTAATGGGTTAAGAGACATAAAGAAACAGGAAACTTATGCCATTGCAGAAACTGTAGAATCAGATCTATATTGTTTCATAAGCAGACAGAGTTGACCCCGGTCAGATGACTCCTGCAGCGACCGTCTGATATTGGTCTACACTGCATGTAAAAATGTTAATATTTAAGGAGAACATCTTTTTACCTTTCAAAGATAGGTAACACAGTATGAATGATTTATTGGTATTTATCTGTTTCACAGCTGGAGCAGACCGCTACAACCATGAGTTGGAGACCGAGGACACGGACATTGATGACAATGATGATGCCTTGTTTCACAGCTTCTCCAGCCTCAGTCCTCGCTTCTCTAAAGTCTACTCCAGGATAGAAGAGCTGCATGAGGTTAGTTAACTCTTCATGGCATTGTGAGCAGTAATTACAGTAAAAACTTTATACTACTAACACTCAAATATATACCATTATTGATCTTTAACACAGGTGGCAGCTTAATGGAGGGAGAAAGCTCCTGTAGCTTTCTGCATGACTCACCCTGCATTAAGCAGCCACCTGCCTAAAAAAACAAATTCCTCTTTTATACTAATATTTCGTAGTACATGTATCAAGTTTTTACTGTACATGAATTTTTCATAATGCATATGAAAATAGGATTTGTATTATTCCATAAGCAGTCAGAGCAGCCATCTCCTAAATAATTTGTCTGATCTGGATCTACTCTCTTTTTAATGGCATACAAAGGCTCTTACCATGTAAACAATTATTTAAAATCTAATTATATCTCAGAAAAGAAAAAGAAATCTTTTGAGAATTGATGATAAAACATCTCTGCCAATGGAAACTTGCATCATCTGCTCTGCTCTATGCACTTTTGAGTGAGTGAAAATTGGGCCTGAGTTCATTCTCAAGCATCTGATTGGTCAGATCTTGAGTTTCACACAAAATGTGACCAATCAGGTACTTGAGAATGCACTCAGACTGGAACTCAGAATTTGTTTTAATCTCGGTTCATGATCTCACTTTTATCGATTTTTGGTGCAAAGACATTACTTTTACTAATAACTTGTTGAGCATCAACCATGATAAATGAACCATTTCTTCACAAATCAGCCACTTGTAAAGATCTCAGGATGACTGTTCCTATTAGTTCCAATTCCTTTGTTGTGAAATTACCACAATATTCCAAATCATTAGACTCATATACCAGATGTGCATGATGTAACTTACTCCTAACCCTTGCCCTGTTCTATACATTTTGTATTTGGTCCAAGTATAAATACCTACTGATCATTTATGGACAAAATAGTTGTAATGAAATAGGGCAGGTGGAAGATTGTAGCCGTTTTATAAAGTAAACTGATCTAATTCAATTAGCAAACAGAGCAGGCCCTGATCAAAAAGCTCCTATTGGAGCTGTCCGATCTGGGTCTAATATGTTTGCTAATGCATGAACAAGCGTTTATTTGAGGGAAAGGTTTAATTCAGCTAAATGTTTGCCTGTTGCAGGATCATGGTGCAGATGTTCGAGATCCTCGACGACATTCCAGTGCAGATGAGATGCGGACCAGATTACTAGAGAAACAAGCCCTAGAACGCAATGACTCAAACCAGTCAACAAGTTCAGAAAACTCAGTAGAGCTTCAGTCGTACATGAGTCAAAGCCCACCAGTGCGAGATCGCTCTCTGTCAGATACGACAGACCATGTTGGAGGGTCTAAAATGGAGGAGGTGGAAGAAGTGTTCAGCAGTGCTAACAGGTATGGACATCTGCAATATGTGCACCATGCCATGAGAAATGCTACCCCCCAGAGTTTGGCAAAATAATGGAGGTCAACAATGTCTCTCAATTCTGTTCATAACATTTTGTAGAAGTTGGAGTTTCAAATAGTGTTGATCAGAATTGAATTCAACCATTTTCCATGTAGAGAAGCCTCTGGAAGCCTTTGCAAACAGAGTAGACCCAGATCATATGGCTCCTGTAGGAGTGTTTTTGATAAGTTGCAGCAAGATGCGGTTTGCCAGTGAAGTACTTAAATGTTTTTCTTACGTCTATCAACAGCTTTTAGATCATTGGCGGCCTGTGTGTGGAAACGTAGATGGGCAAATATCAGTCCGTAAAGTTTCTGTTTGAATTTGTATGTGATGGGCCAGAAATAAATTTCTGAATAAGTATTGGAGGGGGGTTTCTCCATTTCTTTGAAGTACAACACATGGATAGAATTGAATATTCCTCTCTGAATGTATCTTTAATACTTGTCTTAAAGATTTATATTGTTATTTTATAACAATCTACATGTAGTTATAAAATTGAACTATAATTTGTGTATACAGTAAAACCCCTCTAAACCGGAATTATACTAGAGAAATATTTAGATACTTTTTAGCAGGTGGCAGCTTAATGCAGGGTAGAAGTCATGCATAAAGCTCCTAGAGGAGCTTTCTGCATGACTTTCACCCTGCATTAAGCTGCCACCTGTCTCCAAGACCAATATATAAGCTGAATTTAGCATCTGGTTTAGTGAGGTTTTACTGTACATCTGTTTTCATATAAAAGTGAACTTTGCCATCTTTTTAGTACTCCCAGGTCTAGTCTTAGTCTCCATGACAACCAGATGTCAACCTCCACCTTGGATTCCTCACAGACTGAGAGTGACTCCTCCCCAATTGTGTCCAAGCGGACCGTCAGGTCCACCATCAACATACCCCACCCAACTATACCTAGGGTAGCTGTGTCCTCTGATGATGATAAACCAACCCCACCTACAACTACTACCACCACAGGTAGGTTGATCATACCTGTATACAGTTGTATCCAACACATATTCTTACCACTTTGCTGTGACTTATTGTATACTAGAGCTTCTTTAACCAGTTCCTTCATATAAACACCTTTTAACTCCTCTGCAAACAGAGTAGACCCAGATCAGATGAGTCCTGATGGAGCCATCTGATCGGCGTGTACTGTTTTTTCCTGTGACACAATATAGATATAATTCTACAGTTACTTCCATATTAAGATACTCTCATATTCATAATGCTATTACGAAAATTCATCTAATTAATCTTCATTCTCTCATTATTCCTTACTTTTTATTCTTAAGGGTTTGTCCCATTCTCTCTTTGTAACACCTTTATGTGCCTTTACAAATAGAGAAGACCCAGATCAGACAGCTCCTGTAGGTTTTTGAAATTAAAAAGATCTGATCCTGCGGTTGTTCGTGTATTAAAGCCAAAAACTTTCCTTTAAAATGTTACTTTATGTAAATTATAAATGAATATTCATGAAGTGATAAAATTCATGTATAAATGTTCAATAGGGAAAGTGTTAAAACCATAAATTAGTCAATCTTTTGAATGTCCCCACCTCACTTTCATCCTGCATTAAACTACAAGATAGTGTTGAGACCAGCAATTAAGTTTCTCTATGGTTAAGGTAGCTTTGGGGCCATATTTCACTATCATAAGCCATTCCATTAGTAAAGATAGCCTTTTAACCCTTTCCCTGTTCTATGTTTATTCCAAATTTCAATACTTACTGAATAATTATGGATAAAATATTTATAATGAAATATGAAGGGCAGAACATTGTAGCCATTTTAGAAACTGAAGAAACTGATTTATCAAATTCCATAGCAAACAGAGCAGACCCTGATCAGATGGCTCATATAGGAACCATCTTATCTAGGTCTACTTTGTTTGCAAATGCATGAAAACTTGTTTAAATGAGAGAGGGTTAACTTTTGACACACTATATACACACAATCCATCAACCTGCCTGCGGTACGGAAGGTCAAGGGTTCGATCCCCGGCCGTGACAGACCAAAAGTTGTTAAAAGTTGGTACTAGTAGCTCCCTTGTCTGCGCTCGACATTAAAAGGTGTAGTTCTAGGACTGGTCGGTCCGGTGTCAGGATAATGTGACTGGGTGGGATGCCCTTGCCATGTGCCCGCGGCAGGGGTATTTCAGTGAGGCAGCACTATAACTTGTCTCATGCGGGTGCCGTCTGCATATAACTGAAATACTGTTGGTCGGACGTTAAACCCAACTCACTCACTCACTCAACCTTTCCTATTCAGATAGATAATTTTAGGTAAATAGTGCAGACACAGATCAAATTGATCCTGAAGGAGATCTAGGATGAAAATCTCTTATATATTGCCTGATCAGTGTCCACATTGCAATACACACAATAGAATCTGAAACAAACAAACACCTGCCAATGATATAAGTTCTACATGTACTCAAATGGTCCATTGTTTATAAACAGTGGTTGGTTTAAACTGGTATTTGATTGTGAAGGTACCATTCCTCAGTGTATGGCATTTTTTAACTCTTTGAAGAGAAATGAGTTGTTTGTTATCTGCAAACATTGTTGACTCAGATCACAGAGCTCCTAGAGGAGTCCACTGATTAGGGTCTGCACTGTTTGTTTTTCAAATTCTCTGTGGTTCTACCCAGGTTTTCTGTGCATGAAACGTTACAATGCAATTTGTTCCGCACATGGAAAAAAAACTCTGGCGTCTTCCTCCACTTGTAATTAGCCGAATGTCATGATATGACTGAAATACGGTTAACCCATTCCTTCATACTGACACCTTTTTATGCCTCTAAAAAAGTCACTTTTTAAAACCATTGTAATTGGTTGAGCATTTGCCCCACAGGAGCAAATGGTCTATTTATCACAATGGTTTCAAAACTACCCAAGACTAAAATTTTCCTTTTCTTTAGTAAATACTCCTTTTCGGTAGATTTATTTAAAGAGGTAGGATCTAAAAATAGCTGATGAGGGAATTGGTTAAAGCAAGGTAAAACCTAGATACAAACAAACAAATCATGCTGAATGGGTTCTGTTATTAAGTAATGATGGGCAATTCAACTTTGAAAATGAAACATTCAAAAGGTTAAAGAAAGAACTAAACAAAAACCACAGGGCAATATCTAGTAGTATTTGTTATAATTTATTCGGATAATATTTTTGTTGCATGACTTTAAAAAGTTCTGCAAAGTTATCTTTAACATGGTATAAGTTTTACTTTCTTTTTTTTTGCTTTTTTTTTCAACAATATAGTTTGCATGTTTCATTTTTTGGTCATATTTGATATTTATGTTGTCAGCTAATTATTGTCAATATAGGATTTAATGTTGGTGTGAAAAAGATACTGCTATCTGCAATTCTGTTATAAGCACAAAAGTCTTGTTCTATATTTTTCCCTCAAAGTATTGAAGTTTTTTTCATTGCAACCATTTATAGACAATTCAATATTATATGTCATGGGTTGTTCCCTATACCTGATAGAGATACATTCTCATGTCTTTGCAAACAAAATAGACCCAGATCAGACGGTTCATGTAGGAGTAGTTTGACTAGGGTCTGCTCTGTTTGCTTATTAAATGATACACATATATATCTGATTCTAGTTTCTGCCTTGGCCAGAAATTCCTGTGTACATAAAAGTATGCCATTATGAAAACTCATCTAACTGATATACAGCAAAACCTCTCTAAATCAGATGTTAAATTTAGTATATGATATCAGTCTTGGAGACAGATGGCATCTTAGTGCAGGGTGAAAGTCATGCAGAAAGCTCCTCTAGGACTTCAGTCAAAAATATAGGAAGCAATTTATGCACTGAGAATTAGTGAGTATTGATTTTAAAGCCATTAACCAGGTCCATTCAATGATTCTGGACAGTTGTTCTTGACAGGCAGACTGCTATAGCTCTTACCATGTGCTGCATGCTTTTTCACAGGTTAGCTGTAAAGACCCAAGCCGGCCAAGGGAATGTCTTTAAACCTTTCACTCATATAAATGCAATTTTACACATTTTCAAATAGAGAGGACCCAGATCAGATGGCTCCTAGAGGAGCTGTCTGATTTAGGTCTGCTCTGTTTGCTAATGAAATTTAGTTCCTATAATGTCTAAATTTTTCCAATTTCCATATTTCAGTTTAACTTTTTTTATCCATGAATATTCAGTAGGTTTTATAATTTGGAATAGATTCAGAACAGGGAAATGGTTAAGTGTATGCTAATTACATTAACTCCTTGAATACTATAGAGTATAGACTCCATTCTTATGAAAGGTTTTAATTTTCTCAAGGATAACTAACAGTTTCCAATTGACAGTACATTATTTTCCCATATTCAAAGGGTTAAAAGAAAACAGACGGAAATATCTTAAATTTAATATACTTTTGCCTCCCTCTTCTGTTGATTTTAACTGATATTAACGAGTGTTCTTGTGATAGCGAAGAATATTCTCCAGATATTGAAAGTATTATTCACTGTGTATATCTTTACTAAATCTCTTCACCATTCCTGTAATTTGAATTCATAAAATTGGAATCTCTTCAGGACCAAACTTGTTTGATTCTCTTATAATAATTTAGAGTTTCAACATCTGTTTTGCATACAGTTTTGATCAAGATCACATGCATGTCTTACATGTGATTTAAGGCTTTAACTGGTTGTGAAAGTTATTAGTCCCCCACCGGTTACCGGTTGGGGGACTATAGGTTTGCTCGATTCCGTCTGTCCGTCCGTCCGTCCGTCTGTCCGTCCGTCTGTCCGTCCGTCTGTCACGCTTCTTGTCCGGGCCATATCTCCTACAAAGTTAAGCCAAATTAATTATAACTTCACACATTGAAGAAGCATGATGAGGGCTAGTGTCATGCACAAGGGTCATAACTCTAGCATCAATATTTTTGGAGTTATTCCCCTTTTACATATTTTTTTGTCCGGACAATAACTCTTTATCTATTGGTTCAATTGATTTGAAACTTCACATATGGAACAATCATGATGAGGGGTAGTGTCATACACAAGGGCCATAACTCTAGCATCAATATTTTTGGAGTTATTCCCCTTTTTCATATTTTCTTGTCAGTCCGTCTGTCACACTTCGTGTCCGGGCAATATCTCCTACAAAGTTAGGCCAAATTCATTATAACTTCACACATTGAAGAAGCATGATCAGGAGTAGTGTCATGCACAAGGGCCATAATTATAGCATCAATATTTTTGGAGTTATTCCCCTTTTTCATATTTTTTTGTCCGGACAATAACTCTTTCTCTACTGGTTCAATTGATTTGAAACTTCACATATGGAACACGCATGATGAGGGATAGTGTCATGCACAAGGGCCATAACTCTAGCATCTATATTGTTGGAGTTATTCCCCTTTTCATATTTTCTTGTCCAGTTAGTAACTCTTTATGTACTGGTTCAATTGATTTGAAACTTCTCATATGGAACAAGCGTGATGAGATGTAGTGTCATGCACAAGGGCAATAACTCTAGCATCAATATTTTTGGAGTTACTCCCCTTTTTCATATTTTCTTGTCGGGACAATAACTTTTTATTTACTGATTCAATGTATGAAAGTAGGTACTAATACCATTCAGATGGTCATGTATATATACCATGGTCAACCACACCATGGGTGGGTGGGGTGGGGAGTGTGGAGGTTTTTTTCAGTCCGGTGGGGGACTCATGTCTTGCATAGCAATACAACATGCCCTTGTTGTTTAATTGTATTTGGTTGAATATTCCTTAATTCCCCTAACTGTTCCTGAAGACGGACAAACTTTGGCCAATAGTGTAGATCCAGATCCTAATGGAACAGTTTGATCAGAGTCTGCTCTATTTCTAGTTGATACTCTTTCTGACTAATTTAACCCATTCCCTGTTCTATGTTTATTCCAAATTTCAATACATGTATGATGTACCTATTGAATATTCATGGTCAAAATAGTTATAATGAAATATGGAAGGTAGTCATTTTAGAAAGTAAAGAAAAAAGATCTTACAAATTCCATTAGCAAACAGAGCAGACCCTGATCAGACGCATCTGGTCTGGGTCTACTCTGTTTACAAATGTGTTAAAACAGGTATACATGAAGAAAAGGGTCAAACTTATCCAAATGATGTCTTATTGACTCAGCTTTTCAAACTGGTAGAGAAGATACTGGGTGTCCAAGTAGTTAGGGCATATACAACATGTAAGGTAGCACTGAGACAATAGAATAGAGCATCCCATATAATACTGTCCTTGAAGTATTGCCAGTTTTATAGCCATAATGAATTGGTATAGGGTTAGCGCTTTCCACTTTATTGTGATGATGATTGCAAATAGTTTGGATCTAAGTGAAACGCTGAGTAACCTGAGTCTCTTAGAATCCAAACTGCTTGATACTATGATAATTATACCCCCACAAACAGAGTTTGAGGGGGGTATACTGGAATCAGCCGGTCGGTCGGTCAGCGGTCGGTCGGTCTATCTGCAAAATCTTGTACGGCGAACTCCTCCTTCAGTTTCAACCCGATTCACTTGACATTTGGCATAATTGTTAATCAGGAGTAGTAGATGTGCAAGACACAAATTTCAGGTCTCTGTGACCTTGACTTTGACCTTTGGCCTTGAAATTGGTCTTGAAATTGGCAGGCAAAAGCTTGTACTTTGAACTCCTCCTTCACATTCAACCTGATTCATGTGATACTTGGCATAAATGTTACTCAGGAGTAGTAGATGTGTAAGACACAAATTTCAGGTCTCTGTGACCTTGACCTTTGGCCTTGAAATTGGTCATGAAATTGGCAGGCAAAATCTATACTTTGAACTCCTCCTTCACTTTCAACCTGATTCACTTGATACTTGGCATTAATGTTACTCAGGAGTAGTAGATGTGTAAGACACAAATTTCAGGTCTCTGTGACCTTGACCTTGACCTTTGGCCTTGAAATTGGCAGGCAAAATCTTGTGCTTTGAACTCCTCCTTCAATTTCAACATGATTTACTTGATACTTGGCATAATAGTTACTCAGGAGTAGTAGATGTGCAAGACACAAATTTCAGGTCTCTGTGACCTTGACCTTTGGCCTTGAAATTGGTCTTGAAATTGGCAGGCAAAAGCTTGTACTTTGAACTCCTCCTTCACATTCAACCTGATTCATGTGATACTTGGCATAAATGTTACTCAGGAGTAGTAGATGTGTAAGACACAAATTTCAGGTCTCTGTGATCTTGACCTTTGGCCTTGAAATTGGTCATGAAATTGGCAGGCAAAATCTATACTTTGAACTCCTCCTTCACTTTCAACCTGATTCACTTGATACTTGGCATTAATGTTACTCAGGAGTAGTAGATGTGTAAGACACAAATTTCAGGTCTCTGTGACCTTGACCTTGACCTTTGGCCTTGAAATTGGTCTTGAAATTGGCAGGCAAAATCTTGTGCTTTGAACTCCTCCTTCAATTTCAACATGATTTACTTGATACTTGGCATAATAGTTACTCAGGAGTAGTAGATGTGCAAGACACAAATTTCAGGTCTCTGTGACCTTGACCTTTGGTCTTGAAATTGGTCTTGAAATTGGCAGGCAAAATCTTGTACTTTGAACTCCTCCTTCAATTTCAATCTGATTCACTTGATATTTGGCATAAATGTTACTCAGGAGTAGTAGATGTGCAAGACACAAATTTAAAATGTCTGTGACCTTGACCTTTGGCCTTGAAATTGGTCTTAAAATTGGCAGGCAAAATCTTGTACTTTGAACTCCTCCTTCACTTTCAACCTGATTCATTTGATACTTGGCATAAATGTTACTCAGGAGTAGTAGATGTGCAAGACGCAAATTTCAGGTCTCTGTGACCTTGACCTTGACCTTTGGCCTTCAAATTGGTCTTGATATTGGCAGGCAAAATCTTGTACTTTGAACTCCTCCTTCATTTTCAACCTGATTCACTTGATACTTGGCATAAATTACAGAATTTTCTCTATTTGAACTTTGGGTATTTTTGTTATTTGGTCCTGTTACATGTTCAAAACTTGGATTTGCAATCAAGGCTGCCGTGTGGGGGTATTCATCACCTTTAGTGATAGTTCTAGTTATTACTGTAGAAAAAAGTTTTGAAAAATTATGCAGTTCACATATACAGAAGATTGAGTAGAACCCCTCTAATGCGACCACTTAATTAACATGGGTGTCTTTATAAGCAGGTGGTTGCTTAATGCAGGACAAAAGTAATGCAGAAAGCTCCTCTAGGAGCTTTCTCCATTACTTTTGTCCAGCATTAAGCTACCACCTGCATCTAGCACCCAGAATTATACCTCTTTTAGGTGGTCGCATAAGCGGGGTTTTACTGTATTTCAGAAATAAATTTGAGGGAAAAAGTTAATTTCAATTTTCATATAACATTGCTAGAAGGCCTTTAGTTTGCTATGCTTTCACTTTGTGTTGCACTTCTTTTGGTGTGTTTTTGGTTGCTGTATCAGTTGCACCTTTGTTGTCCCTCAGGAGAGTCCATTCACATCGAGCCCTATGATCTATTTATAGATCTGTCACCAGTTTGAGGGGTGACATGTCAAGGTCAAGGTCATCCTTCATGGTCAAAGGTCACCAACTTTTAACATTGGCCATAACTTTTGAACCATTAGAGATACAGACTTGATATTTGGTATGCATGTGTACCCCATGAAGCTGCACAGTTTGAGGAGTGACATGTCAAGATCAAGGTCATCCTTCAGGGTCAAATATTATATCGAGAGGGCATAGTGTTTCACAAACACATCTTGTATTTACTGGAAATTCATTTAATATTTTTCAGACAGTGATAGTGATGAATTGGTCACAGATCCTGCATGCATGGACAGCAAATCAAATGATGAAGGACCACCACCAAACATTCCGGCCAAGCATTATAAAAAAAGATGGTCAGCAGATGAATTACAGGCTTTCAACAAAATGTTCTCTTCATGTCTTAAGGCCAAACTCATGCCTACTGCATCACTTTTAAAAATTGCAGCTGCAAAACTACCGAAAAGAACAATTGCTCAAATAAGAACAAGAGTTAATAATATCATCAAATGTAAACAAACGGCATAAAACCACTGTCAACATCTATAATAATTTGGCACAAAAGAACCTCCACCAAAATGCTTAAGATGTTTGCAATCAGTTTTTAGCTCACCGGGCACGAGGTGCCATGGTGCGCTATTGTGATCGCCCTGTGTCCGTCAGCAGTCTTCAACTTTTTTAGCTCACCTGAGCCAAAGTATGAGCTATTGTGACCGTGATCCGTCAAGACCCGATTTTAACCATATTTTGTCAGAAGCATCACTCATGATCAGTGGCTAGGGGGGACAAAACAGTGTTCACATTATGACCCCCGGACCAAAAATGGGCCCGCCCAAGGGCTTATCTGAGTTTTTCATAGGAAAATCTTCAAAAATCTTCTCTGAAACTGTAAGGCATAGACCTTTGGTATGAGGCATAATCTTATGGTCCTCTACAAAGCTTGTTCAAATTATGACCCCCGGGCCAAAAATGGCCCCGCCCAAGAGCTTATCAGGTTTTTTATAGGATTTTTTTTAAAAATCTTCTCTGAATCTGTGAGACCTAGAACTTTAATAGTTGGTATGTAGCATCATCTAATGGTCCTCTACAAAGATTATTTTCAAATTATAACCCTGGGACCAAAAATGGCCCTCCACAAGGGCTTATCAGTTTTTCATAGGAATATCTTTAAAAAATCTTCTGAAACTGTAAGGCCTAGACCTTTGATGTTTGGTGTGTAGCATGATCTAATGGTCCTCTACAAAGATTGTTCAAATTACGATCCCGGATAAAAAATGACCCTGTCCAATGGCTTGTCAGTTTTTAATAGGAAAATCTTTAAAAATCTGAAACTGTAAGGCCTAGATCTTTGATGATTGGTATGTAACATGACCTATTGGTCCTCTACTAATATGAAGCTTTGGCTTGTGGTCCTCTGCCAAGAATGTTAAACTTATGACCCTGGCCTCAGGGCGAAACATGGCCCTGCCTTGGGGCTATCAGCTTTTCATGGGAAAAATATAAAATATTATTTTTCTCTGAAATCATAAGGCTTAGACCTTTAATTAATGGCATACTGCTTTGTCGTGTGGTACTCTACCAAGATTGTACATATGATGACTTCTTGTTTAAAAATGGCCCTGCCCCTGGGGTTATCTCAGGTTAGCGCTTCAGGGCTTCATGGCCCTCTTGTTCTTAAAATGACATCTCCTTCTTAAATACTGGCTGGATTTTTCCCAAACTTGGCAGGAATGTTCCTTGGGCCAACCTCTTCCAAAGTTGTTCAAGAATTTGCTTCAATGCAGAACTCTGATTGCCATGGCAGCCAATGTCCAAAAAGAAATAAAAAAAATTCAAAATCTTCTTGTCAAAAACTGTATTAAAGGCCTAGGGCTACCAAATTTGATGTGTAGAATCATCTGGTGGACCTCTATTTGGAGTGATAGCTCACCTGAGCCAATGGCTCAGGATGAGCTATTGTGATCGCAATCCGTCCGGCTACATTTTCAAACGACATCTCTGATGAAACTGCTGACCCGATTTTAACCAAATTTGTCGGAAGCATCAGTGGCTAAGGGGAAGGAAATGTTCGCATTTTGACCCCGGACCAAAAATGGCCCGCTTATCAGTTTTCCATAGGAAAATCTTTAAAAATCTTCTACTCTGAAACTGTAAGGCCAAGACCTTTGATATGTGGTATGTAGTATGATCTTATGATCCTCTATAAAGATTTTCAAACTATGACCCCGGTCCAAGAATGGTCCTGCCAAAGAGCTTATCAGTTTTTTATAGGAAAATCTTTTAAAAATCTTATTCTCTGAAATTATAAGGCATAGACCTTTGGTATTTGGTATGTACATAGTATGATCTAATGGTCCTCTACAAAATTGTTCAAATTATGAACAAACAAACCCCCCCCCCCCCCCCCCCCCCCACCCAACACACACACACACAACCATTCCCTTTAAAAATCTTCTGAAACTGTAAAGCCTAGAATTTGATGTTTGGTATGTAATATAAACATGCTCTAATGATCCTCTTTAAATATGTAGCTTTGGCTTGTGGTCCTCTTCCAAGAATGTTCAACTTACCACCCTGACCTGTTGGAGAAACTTGGCACTGCCTTGGGGCTTATCAGTTTTTCATGGGACAAGTATGAAATATTATTTTTCTCTGAAACAATAAGGCTTAGACCTTTAATTAATGTCATACTGCTTTGCCTTGTTGTTCTCTACCAAGGTTGTACAAGGTTATCTTAGGTGAGCGCTTCAGGGCCTCATGGCCCTCTTGTTCAAATTTTGTCACTGGTGGTCAAAATTTGCCCAACCCCGGAGGTCGCAAGTTTTACATTGAATAATAATATACTGAAAACATAAAAAATCTTTTTGTCTCAAACGAAAACCTTAGAACTGTGATATTTGGTATGTAGCATGATCTAGCAAACCTTTTCTATAATTGATCAAACTATGCACCTGGGGTCAAAGGCGGCCATACCCTGGGGGTCACATGTTTAACATAGGATTTAATAGACTAAAAACTTTAAAAAAAATCTTTTTGTCTAAAAATGAAAAGCTTAAAGCTTTGCTACATGGTATGTAACATGATCTAATGGTTCTGTACAAACATTGTTCAAGTTATGATCCCCTGGCCAAAAGTGGCCCACCCTGGGAGAGGGGGGGGGGGGGGGCTTATCAGATTTTCTTAGGAAAATCTTAAAAAAATCTTCTTCTGAAACTTTAAGCATAGACCTTTGATATTTGGTATGTAGCTTTATCTAATGGACTTTACAAAGATTGTTCAAATTATGACCCTTGACAACATATAGCCACGCCCTGGGGCTTAACAGTTTTTCATAGAAAAATCTTTAAAAGTCTTACTGTCAAAAACGACATGTCCCAGAGCTTAGATATTGGTGTATAGATTTACTTAGTTTTCCTCTATGAAGTTTATTATACCCCTACTACCTGTGGTGGGGGCTATATAGTAATCGCCTTGTCCGTCCGTCGTCTGTAACTCATGTTTTTCCGGAATATTTGCTTTTTTCTTGAAAACCATTTTTTTTACCATCTTCAAACTTTGAACATGTTATAAGTGTTTTATGGGGACAGTCTTCTCCATGTTTCATAACTCTGGCACAAAATTTGACAGAATTATGCCCCTTTTTATGCCCCCCCAGATCTGATCTGGGGGGCATATTGTTTTTGCCCTGTCTGTTTGTTTGTCAGCAACTTTAACATTGGTCATAACTTTTGAGCCAGTACAGATAGGGACCTGATATTTGGCATGCATATGTATCTCACAAAGCCGCACATTTAAAGGAGTGAAATGTCAAGGTCAGAGGTCAAATATATGGGTCAAAAAACTGACTTTAACTTTGGCCATAACTTTTGGACCAGTCGAGATAGAGACTTGATATTTGGTATGCTTGTGTATCTCATGAAGCATCACATTTTGAGGGGTAACTTGTCAAAGTCAAGGTCATTCTTCAGGGTCAAAGGTCAAATTGTCTGTTTCTTTGTCTGTAACTTTAACGCAACTTTAACATGAGTCATTACTTTTGAGCCAGTACAGATAGAGACTTGATATTTGGCATGCATATGTATCTCATAAATCCGCACATTTTGAGGGGTGACATGTCAGGGTCAAGGTCAGAGGTCAAATATATTGTTCAAATCACCGGCTTTAACGTTGGCCATAACTTTTGGACCAGTAGAGAAAGAGACTTGATATTTGGCATGCTTGTGTATGTCATGAAGCTGAACATTTTGAGGGTGACATGTCAAGGTCATCCTTAAGGATCAAAGGTCAAATTGTCTGTTTCTTTGTAACTTTAACATTGGTCATAACTTTTGAGCCAGTACAGCTGGTGACATGATATTTTGCATACATATGTATCTCCTTAAGCCGCACATTTTGAGGGGTGACATGTCAAGGTCAGATGTCAAATATATGGGTCAAATCACTGACTTTAACATTGGCCATAACTTTTGGACCAGTAGAGATAGAGACTTGATATTTGGCATGCATATGTATCTCGTAAATCGGCACATTTTGAAGAATGACAGGTCAAGGTCATCCTTAAAGGTCAGAGGTCAAACATATGGGTCAAATCACCGACTTTAACATTGGCCATAACTTTTGAACCAGTACAGATGGGGACTTGATATGTTGCATGTTTGTGTATTTCATGAAGCGGCACAGTTTGAGGGGTGAGGTGTTAAGGTCATCCTTCAGGGTCAGTAGTCATCAACTTCAAATTGGCCATTACTTTTGAACTATAAAGATAGAGTCTTGATATTTGGTATGCATGTGTATCTCATGAAGCTGCACATTCTGAGGGGCAACATGTCAAGGTCATCTTTTAGGGTCAAAGGTCACTGATTTTACCATTAGCCATAACTTTTGAACCTGTAGATACAGACTTGACATTTGGTATGCATGTGTATCTCATGAAGCTGCACAGTTTGGGGTGACATGTCAAGGTCAAGATAATCTTTCAGGGTCAAAGGTCACAGACTTTAACATTGGCCATAACTTTTGAACCAGTAGAGATACAGACTTGACATTTGGTATACATGTGTATCTCATGAAGCTGCACAGTTTGAGGGGTTACATGTCAAGGTCATCTTTGAAGGTCAAAGGTCACCAACATTAACATTGGCCATAACGTTTGAGCCAGTAGATATACAACCTTGATACTGGTATGCATGTGTATCTCATGAAGCTGCACAGTTTGAGGGATGACATGTCAAGGTCAAGGTCATCCTTCATGGTCAAAGGTCACCAACTTTAACATTGGCCATAACGTTTGAACCAGTAGAGATACAGACTTGATATTTGGTATACATGTGTATCTCATGAAGCTACACAGTTTGAGGGGTTACATGTCAAGATCAAGGTCATCCTTCAGGGTGAAATATCATATCGAGGGGGCATAGTGTTTCACAAACACATCTTGTTAACTTAATACTTTGTCCCTAATTGGGACATATTTTTGGGACATAACATTTTCTTGAAACCTGTTTATGATATTGTCTTCAAACTTGGTACAAATTGTGAGGGTGATAAGAGAATGTGCAATCAACGAGGGTTGTAACTCTTAAACTCGTTTTTGATGGAGTTATTCCCTTTAGTTACTTTTCAGATCTAAGCAATATTTTGTCCAGAGCATAACTTCTCAAGTATTGTAGGCACAACTTAGGACCTATATATATAAATAGAGGGTGATGAGAGGATGTGCAGTGAACATAATTTTTAAAAGAGTTATTTCCCTTTGTTACTTTTCAGAAACATTTTTTGTCTGGAGCATAACTTCTCAAGTATTGTAGGTACAACTGTGAAACTGAATATTTGGATAGAGGGTGATGAGAGGATGTGCAGTCAACAAGGACAGTAACTCTAAATTCATTTTTGAGGGATTTATTCCCCTTTGTTACTTTTCATATTTTTTTTGTCCAGAGCATATCTTCTCAGTACTACTTCTAAATTTCTTCACCATTGAACCTCAAATTGAGCATATGCATTTATAATGATGTGTAGATGTGTTGACATAATTTTGATTTGAGTTATTCCTTGATTGGATTTTAAAAAAAGATTTCCACATGTGTGGATGAAAGGATTATTGAGCTATTGCCTTTTGTATTGAATTCATTGGACATTGGTTAAGGTGGTGGGTGTGGGGTTATCAATCACCTTCAGTGATAGTTCTATTTAATATTATAGTTCTGAGTTAAAACTTGGCCCTGCTGTGTGGGTAATACCTTGAAATAGACTTTTGCACATCAGAAACTAGTTTAAAGGTTTCATCTTAGACAGGAGGTCAAATCCAGCTGCAAGCTGTGCAGTGGATGTTATATCATAGACCCCTAACCTCAGTACAGTAGAAAGTGGTTGAATAAATTTTAGCTCACCAAAGCACAAAGTCCTCATGGTGAGTTTTTGTGGTTGCCTGATGTTCAGCGTGCGTCGTCCATTATTTGTCTTCAACAATTTGAACCTTTGAAATCTTCTCCTCTGAATCTACAGGGTTCTCAGCTTTCTTCTTTTGCACATAGCATCACCCATTGGTCCTCTACAAAAGTTATATAAATTATGCCCCTGGGGTGGCCAGTTTTCAATAGAAATATGCAGTAAAAACTTTGAAAATCTTCTCCTGAAACCGGAAGGTTCTCAGCTTTCATATTTGGCACATACCATCATGTTCCCGTCCTCTACAAAAGTTATATCCCTGGGGTCAAAATTGGCCTGTCCCAGGTGTCGCCAGTTTGCAGTAGAAACATATAGTGAAATTTTACACATCTTCTCTGAAACTGGAAGGTTCCTAGCATTCATATTTAGCACATATCATCATGTTCAGGTCCACTACAAAAGTTATATAATCCATGCCCCTGGGATCAAAATTGGCCCCTCCCTAGAGATGGCCAGTTTGCAATAGAAACATAGTGAAAGAAAATCTTCTCTTCTGAAACTGGAAGGTACTCTGCTTTCATAATTGGCATCATGGTCAGGTCCTCTACAAAAGTTATATAAATTAATAATTATGCCCCTAGGGTCAAAATTGATCCCACCCTTGGGGTGGCCAGTTTTCTGGAGCAGACTGCTGTTTAAACAGCTTTGTTTATACCCTTTGCTATTCAGTGAGAGTATCCTGACCAGTGGCTATTTGTAGCATGCATGTGTTGCTAGAGTGTATCGTATTACTCATTATGTCTCCTCCCATATTTATATGGGGGAGACATATTGATTTCGTGAGAGTTGTCTGTCTGTCCGTCCGTCTGTCCGTCACACTTTTTGTCCAGACGATAACTTCAATATGCCTGATGCCAGTTGATTGAAACTTGATATATTGAAAGAGCATAATGAGAGGAAGTGTCATGCACAAGGTCCATAACTCTGGCTTCACTAATATAGGAGTAATTGCCCCTTGTAAAAAATTAGCACTTTTTTGTCTGGACGATAACTCCTATATGACTCATGCCATTGGAATGAAACTTCATATATGGAAAGATCATGATGAGAGGAAGTGTCATACATAAGGTCCATAACTCTAGCTTCACTAATAATGGAGTGAATGCCCTTGTAAAAAAATCACAATTTTTTGTCCAGACGATAACTCCTACATGGCTCATGCCAACTTCATATATGGAAAGATCATGACAAGAGAAGGTGTCATACACAAGGTCCATAACTCTGGCTTCACTAATAATGGAGTTATTGCCCTTGTAATTTTTTTTCTCAATTTTTTGTCCGGATGATAACTCCTATATGGCTCATGCCATTGGATTGAAACTTCATACATGGAAAGATCATGATAAGAGAAAGTGTCATGATGCTAACTGCTATATGGCACATGCTATTGAAGTGAAACTTCATACATGGAAAGATCATTATAAGAGAAAGTGTCATGCATAAGGTCCTTAACTCTGGCTTCAATAAATTGAGAGTTATTGCCCCTTGTACATTTGTTTAACGCTTGTCCAGATGATAACTCCTACATGACTCTTGCCACCATTGTATTGAAACTTCATACATGGAAAGAGCATGATGAGAGAAAGTGTCATGAACAAGGGCCATAACTCTGGCTTCAATACTTTTGGAGTTATTAGCTGTTATCATTTTCTTCTTGAAAAATGTAGTGTGGAAAGCGCATAATGAGTTAAAGTATCAATCATCAAGTCCATAACATTTTTAGTGATTTCCCTTTACATGTTGTTTTTAATAGAGGGCAGACATCTGTTTTTGTGACAAAAACCTCTGGTTTGGACCTGGGTTCAAATGAGGCCCGCCCCAGGGGCGGCCAGTTTTCTATAGAAACATAGTGAAAACTTTGAAAATCTTCTCCTCTGATTGCAGGTGAAAGAAGTCATGGCCCTCTTGTTGAAAGTTGCATATAATTTGGATCAAAATCCAAACTATGAACTTATTTCAGTCAAATTACGCTCAGCAGTGATTTCCATCATTTGTTAGAAACGCTGTCTGCTGAATAGTAAACATTGTCAATATATCACTATAATATGAGCAAATGCCAATGGCCCACTTTTTCATTGGAAAATATTTAAAATTCTTTATCTCTCAAAATGTAAGGCATAGACCTTTGATATTTTGTTATTTTGTATTTAGCATCTTTTAATGGTTCTTTTCCAAGACCAAGAAATGAATTTGAATGTTATATTATTCAGTAATTATTAGTATTTGGTTGGGATTGAATGTACTTCATTTACAGTAGGGTTTTATGCTAAATAGGTTTCTGTGTCATCTGCCGAAAGGCAGTGTGTCGCACAGGGATCACTTTTCTGTCGTCTGTCTGTCTTTCTATGTCCGTCTTACGTTGCAAGATTGAGATTTTAGGTCAGCCTCATCGGCTGGTGACATGTGTTCTGTGAACACCTCTTGTTATAATGTCATATAAAAAAGGAGTTTCCAACCGTGTCAGAAACTACGGAATTATATCTATGTTATTTCATAAGTAAACAGAGCAGACCCAGAACAGACGGCTCCTATTGATTTGGGTCTACTGTGTTTGCAAGGATGTAAAAAGAGGTATTTATGAGATAAAGGGTTAATCTTTCTCTTGTTAACTTTAACATTCTGTCAGTAGTTTCTCAAATTTTGAAGAAATCTGGTGTAAGTTAATGCTTTCTTTCGCCTTTCTACACATTTGCAAACAGTTGACCCAGATCAGACTGCTTCTACAGATGTGATGCTGCAGTTTCTGTCATGGCAAAACATATCATGCGTTATTATAACAATTAATAATCATGTCATTATTTTTATATGAATTTTCATGTTGTAAGAGGTTAATATTTCAGCAGATCAGAGTTTTTTCAGCCTGAGATCAGGTTTATTGTTTCTGATAATTTAAGTTTGTTTTCTGTTGCCTATTGCTTCCTAGTGTTATGACCATAGGACAGATATTTGAGTAGTTTGTTATAGATTTTGAGTTGAGTGTTCATGTCTCTATTTCACTTTGTTGATATTAACCCGGCTGGGTTCATTATAAATAACATTTGTACAGTAAAATCTGTTTCAAGCTACCGTTAAGAAGGAGTCAAATTTGAACATTTAAGGTAGGTGGTTACTTTATGCAGGACAAGTCATGTTATTGGAGCTTTCTGTATGACTTTTGTTCTGCATTATAAACAAGCACCTGTTTTATAAGACTCCTATGTTTAACTTAACTCATTCTCTCCTTGGCTATTTGAATTAATGTACCAAAAAGGATCATAGAGAACTAGATAAAAGGAAATTTTAGAATTTTGTAGTTTGAAACCATTGTGATAAATGGAGTATTTGCTCTATAGGAGCAAATACTCTATTTTTCACTATGGTTACACAATGTGAATGTTATAGAGGTGCAAAAATGCACAATGGTTACACAATGTGAATGTTATAGAGGTGCAAAAATGCGTCACTAGGAGGTAATGTGTTAGGACAGATTTTTACTACATGTATATTTTATATTAGAAATAGCTTCAATTTTTCTCTCTTTTTTAGCTTTTGTTAGCTCACCAGAGCACAAAGTGCTCAGGGTGAGCTTTTGTGATCGCCTGATGTCCGTCGTCCGTCGTCCCGCGTCAACAATTTGAACCTTTAAAAATCTTCTCCTCTGAATCTACAGGGTTCTCAGCTTTCATCTTTGGTACATAGCATCACCTATAGGTCCTCTACAAAAGTTATATAAATAATGCCCCTGGGGTCAAAATTGGCCCCGCCCCAGGGGTTGAAAGTTTTCAATAGAAACATATAGTAAACCTTTGAAAATCTTCTCCTCTGAAACCAGAAGGTTCTCAGCTTTCATATTTGGCACATAGCATCATGTTCAGGTCCTCTACAAAAGTTATATAAATTATGACCCTGGGGTCAAAATTGGCCCCGCCCCAGGGGTGGGAAGTTTTCAATAGAAACAAATAGTGAAATCTTTGAAAATCTTCTCCTCTGAAACTGGAAGGCTCTCATCTTTCATATTTGGCACAGAGCATCATGTTCAGGTCCTGTACAAAAGTTATATAAATTATGGCCCTGGGGTCAAAATTGGCCCGGCCCCAGGGGTGGGCTGTTTTCAATGGAAACAAATAGTGAAATCTTTGAAAATCTTCTCCTCTGAAACTGGAAGGCTCTCAGCTTGCATATTTGGCACAGATCATCATGTTCAGGTCCTCTACAAAAGTTATATAAATTATGGCCCTGGGGTCAAAATTGGCCCCGCCCCAGGGGTGGGCAGTTTTCAATGGAAACAAATAGTGAAATCTTTGAAAATCTTCTCCTCTGAAACTGGAAGGCTCTTAGCTTTCATATTTGGCACAGATCATCATGTTCAGGTCCTCTACAAAAGTTATATAAATTATGGCCCTGGGGTCAAAATTGGCCCCGCCCCAGGGGTGGGCATTTTTCAATGGAAATATATAGTGAAATCTTTGAAAATCTTCTCCTCTGAAACAAGAAGGCGCTCAGCTTTCATATTTGGCACATAGCATCATGTTCATGTCCTCTACAAAAGTTATATTAATTTTGACCCTGGGGTCAAAATTGGCCCCGCCCCAGGGGTGGGTAGTTTTCGGAATAGAAACAAATAGTGAAATCTTTAAAATCTTCTCCTCTGAAACTGATAGGCTCTCATCTTTCATATTTGGCACAGAGCATCATGTTCAGGTCCTCTACAAGAGTTATATAAATTATAGCCCTGGGGTCAAAATTGGCCCCGCCCCAGGGGTGGGCTGTTTTCAATGGAAACAAATAGTGAAATCTTTGAAAATCTTCTCCTCTGAAACTGGAAGGCTCTCAGCTTGCATATTTGGTACATAGCATCATGTTTAGGTCCTCTACAAAAGTTATATAAATTATGGCCCTGGGGTTCAAATTGGCCCCGCCCCAGGGGTGGGAAGTTTTCAATAGAAACAGATAGTGAAATCTTTGAAAATCTTATCCTCTGAAACTGGAAGGCTCTCAGCTTGCATATTTGGCACAGATCATCATGTTCAGGTCCTGTACAAAAGTTATATAAATTATGGCCCTGGGGTCAAAATTGGCCCCGCCCCAGGGATGGGCATTTTTCAATGGAAACAAATAGTGAAATCTTTGAAAATCTTCTCCTCTGAAACTGGAAGGCTCTCAGCTTGCATATTTGGCACAGATCATCATGTTCAGGTCCTCTACAAAAGTTATATAAATTATGGCCCTGGGGTCAAAATTGGCCCCGCCCCAGGGGTGGGTAGTTTTCAGTTGAAACATATAGAGAAAACTTTGAAAATCTTCTCCTCTGAAACTGAAAGGTTCTCAGATATCATATTTGGCTCATAGCATTATGTTCAAGTCCTCTACAAAAGTTATATAAATTATGTCCCTGGGGTCAAAATTGGCCCGCCCCAGGGCCGGCTAGTTTTCTATAAAAGCATATAGTGAAAACTTTGAAAATCTTCTCCTCTGATTGTCTGGTGAGCGCTTCAGGGCCATTCTGGCCCTCTTGTTCAAATTGTGCAGATGCACACACTGTTAAATATGAGCTGTAGATTAGAGGCATAATTATCTATCATTTTTAGCTCTACTATTCGAAGAATAGTGGAGCTATCCTACTCGCGTCGGCGTCGGCGTCAAACCTTGGTTAATGTTTTTGTTAAAGTCCACTTTCTGCCTCTAACCTTTGGAATAAAGCTTTGAAACTTGGAACACTTGTTCACCACCACAAGCTTCATATGTAGGCAAGAGTACATATCTCTGTCAAGCATTTTGACAGAATTATGGCCCTTTTTAACTTAGAATGTTTGGTTAAGGTTTTTGTTAAAGTCCACTTATTTACATAACCCTTTGAGATAGAGCTTACAATCTTAATCTGTAGACAAGAGTACATAACTCTGTCAAGCATTTTGACAGAATTAAGGCCCTTTTTAACTTAGAACTTTTGGTTAAGGTTTTTGTTATCACTTATTTACACAACCCTTTGAGATAAAGCTTTGAAACTTGGAACACTTGTACACCACCTCAAGCTTCATATTTAGGCAAAAGTACATTACCATGTCAAGCATTTTAACAGAAATTATTGCCCTTTTTACTTAGATTTTTCTCTGTCATTAAAGAGTTCAAAGAGATCCTGCATCCTGAATATTATTGGCCGGATTGCTCGCAATCCAGGCTTATACTTAATAAAACCGAGTCTGCAATTTTCTCTTTTTGCATTTATACTTTTCCTTTCGAGGGATCACCCTTTTCAGAACAGGGGGTGTTAAGTGCTTGTGTGGCGACCATAAAAAGTCGCCCCGTACTTCATTTTCAGTGTTATATTTTCTGGTCCTTCGGGATCATAAGTTTTGATGTTATTAGTTTTTTAGCCGATGCTAGGGGGCGTGAGTAGTGTTGCACTTTTAATAACTACTCATGAACAGACTCAATATAACCCAGTCTGCAATTTTCTCTTTTTGCATTTACCGTATACTTTTGCTTTCGAGAGATCACCCATTTTCAGAATATATTATAGATTGGCGAATGCCGGCTGTCCGGTTGACCTTTTTGTTTGTGTTAGTTATGGCCAAAGTATAACACCAACACTAACCAAACTTGGCATGTGGGTTCAGAATGAGGGTCACATTACATGTCATAGGTTAGTAGGTTATTATGAACCCTTTGTGACCTAGTTTTTACGCTTCAATCACATAGAGAATTTCCAGGTTGACCTTTTCGTTTGTGTTAGTTATAGCCAAAGTATAATACCTACAGTAACCAAACTTGGCATGTGGGTTCATGAAGGTCACATTACATGTCATAGGTTAGTAGGTTATTATGAACCCTTTGTGACCTAGTTTTTACGCTTCATTGGCTTAGAGAATTTCCAGGTTGACGTTTTTGTTTCCAATGGATAACTAATCAACGACTTGGCCTACAATCTTCAAACTTGCTGTGGTGTTTGGTCATGATAACTAGATGACCTCTGTTGTTTTTTAGGTCAAAGGTCAAGGTCACAATGACCTTAAATGGTGAAATAGTTTCCGATCAATAACTGTTCAAGGTTTGGCTTGGGATCTTCAAACTTGCTGTGGTTCGTCATGACCACTAGATGACCCCTATAGTTTTTGAGAACACTAGGTCAAAGGTCAATGTCACCATGACCTTAACTGGTTAAATGGTTTCCGGTCAATAACTGCTCAAGAGTTTGGCTTAGAATCCTTAAACTTGCTGTGGTAGTTGGTCATGACCACTGGATGACTCCTATTGTCTTTTAGGTCAAAGGTCAAGGTCACCATGACCTTAACTTGTGAAATGTTTTCAGACCAATAAATGATTAGTGGTTTGGCTTAGGATGTCAAAGTTGCTGTGATGATTAGTCATGACCACTAGATGACATCTTGTTTTTTTACGCTTCAATGAATTTCTAGGTTGACCTTTTTAACATGAGTCATAATGAGGACCTAATTACATGCAATTGGAATATGTTTAACTATTTTTTATACCTTCAGCATCTGATAATGCAGAAATGTATAATGATTGACTGCTCATCTACATGTATATCACTTTAATCGGCAATACGGCCATACCGACATTGGCGGTTTCTTGTTAAAGGTATTATACTGAGACTGATTACTTTCTTCTAGTATCATTGGACACTATCAAGCATTTTACACTAACAATTCTGAGAATAGTCAAGTGCGCTGTCCTGTGACAGCTCTTGTTTCTTAGCCAAATCCTATCTGAGGCGAGTAACAACAAGATATGAGTTAACCCTTTACCTGATAGAAGCGGCTTTTAGCGTGTTTGATTTATTCCTCCGCTGAAGAAAATAGTTCAAATTCATACAGTCATGAACATATTGCATAATAAATATTTTCTATATCCTAGTAGGTGGTAGCTTAAAGCAGGCTGAAAGTAAAGCAGAATGCGCCTTAAGGCGCATTCTGCTTTACTTTCAACCTGCTTTAAGTGGTCATATGTCTTCAAAACTAGAAACAGGCTATTGAGTAAAGGGTTAAGGGAGAAATATTAAAACAAATGCTCACAGTAAAACCCCTCCAAACTGAATGTTAAATTTAGTATCAATAATTGTCTTGGAGACAGGTAGCATCTTAATGCTGGGTAAAAGTCAGGCAGAAAGCACAGAGCTTTCTGAATTACTTTCACCCTGCATTAAGCAGTCACAGCCTAAAAGTATCTAAATTCTTCTCTACTATAATTTAGGTTTAGAGGGGTTTACTGTATCAAGATTTTCCCAAAATACTCCTCCTATATATAGTTCTGTATGCGCCAAATCTTGGGGATAAATGCACACCAGGTCAGGCACTTTATTACGAATATATAGTGACCTGAGTGAGATCTGTATTTTGTGTCCCTCATCCACAGGAGTTGGTACGCTGATATCACATAATTTTATAGTGACAATGACAAAACTTTATTCGCAATATAAGGTCTCCGGCCCAGAATACAAACTACTTTCTTCAACTTAATATATGTAGTGTCAAATATTATTAAAACATGGAAATATACATGAATATTCATTCCATTGGCTTGACAGATCATATATAATTACGTAACATTTGATTTTCTTTGACATATCCGCAATCACTTTCTAGTACATCGCGTCAATGCCTTAGCAGCATAATGGCACCTTCCCTGGGGTGTTAAATTTTCAATAGAAACATACCGGTATAGTGAAAACTTTGAAAATCTTCTCCTCTGATTGTCTGGTGAGCGATGTCAGGGCCATTCTGGCCCTCTTGTTTGCTTATGAAATAATAAAGATCTGAGGCTATGGCCTTTTGCAAATAGAGTAGACCCAGATTAGAAGGCTGCTATAGCAACCGTCTTATCAGGGTCTGCTCTGTTTGCTTTTGACATGATATACATGTAGATCTGATTCTACAGTTGTTGTCAAAGCAAACAATTACATGATAAAGACTATTTGCTTAAGAAATAATATATTCTACAGTTTCTGTCATGGTAAAAGGTCTGTTGTTTGTAATACTACCATACAAATTAAGCTAATCATTATGGATGTTTTCAGTATTTCTTAAGTTACCTCATTCTCTCCTACTGACACCTTTTTGTACCTCTGTAAAACTCATTTATAGAAACCTATGTGATAAATAGAGCATTTGCTCCATAGGAACAAATCATTTTTTAGCTCAGGATGAGCTTTTGGGAGACTTTAATGTCTGGCATCCGTCGTGCGTCGTCTACAATGTGCTTATGAACTCTAGTGGTCACAATTTTAGCCCAATCTTCATGAAACTTGGTCAGAATGATCGTCCTGATAAAATCCCGGACGAGTTCGAAAGTGGGTTGGGTGAGGTTAAAAACTAGGTCAAAAAGGAAAACCTTGTAAACACTCTAGGGGTCACATTTTTTTGCCCAATCTTCATGTAACTTGGTCAGAATGGTTGTTTTGATAAAATCTCGGACGCGCTTTTAAAGTGGGTCACATGGAGTCATAAACTAGGTATTTGTCCAGTCTAAATGAAACTTGGTCAGAATGATTGTCTTGATAAAATCTCAGACATGATCGAAAATTGGGCATGCGGGTTATAAACTAGGTCAAATAGGAAAACCTTGTGAACACTCTAGATGTCACATTTAAGCTAAATCTTCATGAAAATTGCTCAGAATGATTGGCCTGATAAAATATTCAAAGAGTTTAAAAGTGGGTCAGAAAGTAGGTAAGTGGGTCATATCTAAGAAAAATATTGTTTGCACTCTAGCGGCCACATTTTTAGCCCAATCTTCCTCAAACTTGGTCAGAATGTCTGTCTTGTGATATCAAGGATGGGGTAGTATCAAAAAGTAGGTCACTAGGTCAAATATTAGAAAAATCACTCTAGGGGGCACCTTTTTAGCCCAATCTTCATTGATTAGAAGTGAAACTCTTCTTCTACAGAACCACTGCTCATGATCCACTATCAACATTGTTCAGATATTGGCCCCACCCAGGGACTACCCGGCTATAATCTTAAATCTACGGTATTCAGGTGAGCGATTAAGGGCCATCTTGGCCCTCTTGTTTAACTTTTAATTTAGCTGGACAAGCACCAAATCAGACGAGCGCTGGCACCGCAAGAGGCTCTTGTTATAGTTAATGATCCTCTTCTGTAGATTAATTCAAAGTGGTTGTGTCTAAAAATAGTCTAGGAGGGAATGAGTTAATATTTAATCCTTTACTGCATGAATATTCATGCTAGAAATAATGACATCATTACTTAATTAGATTAATTGATATAATAGCACGTGGACACAGTATTTCTTACCATGGCAGAATCTGCAGGATCAGATCTATATTATATCATAGGAAAAGAGCAGACCCTTATCAGACGGCAAAGACGTAGAAATGCGTATTTATGGAGTAATGTTTTGTTTTTTTTGCCATTATGTAGATAGAAATATGTCTATTGTGCTACTGATTTGTTTCAGTACAAACTACTTATCATATTTAGCCTCCGTATTCAAGTCTTCCTTCTCTATCGGTGTGAAAAGCTGAATAAACCTAGGTTAACACCATTTAGATGGCTGATACAGTGACAAATACAGTTGAACTTCGATATCTCGAACTCTGATAACTCGAACAAAAAATTTCAGTCCTTCCAAAACGTAATTGCTCTATAATGTATCGCTACAGATATCTGGAAACACATGTCACAGCTTAATACAGGTCTAAAGTAACGCTGAAAGCTCCTAGCTGTCAGCATTACTTTAGACCTGTATCAAGATGTGGCATTGAGAAATAGTTCATATCAGAAATCGGATGACTCGATGTTCTGTTATCTCGAACTAATTTGTATGGTCCTTTCAAGTTCGAGTTATCGAAGTAACTGTAGTCCTTTACTTTCTTGAAAAGCTGAATAAATCATATAAACCTGTTTTCACGCATCTGCAAACAGGATAGCTCCAAATCAGACAGCTCCTGTAAAAGCAGTCTGATCAGGGTCTGCTCTGTTTGCTTTTGGAATTTAATAGATATGTTTCTTTAGTTTCTAAATGGCTACAATGTTCTGCTTTTCATATTTCATTTTGACTTAATTGTTTGCCAGGTTTATAAACCTGTCATTACACTGCTTTTACTAGTTTACTGTTTGTTCAAATGAGAAAGAATAAAGTAATTCCATTGTATGATATTATTTTTTGTCTTTCTGAGCTCAAATGAGCGTGATTCTTGGATGTCTGTCGTCCACTATTTTAGAGAAAAAAAAATGTTAACGCTCTAGATGTGCGAATATCATAAAATCTAAATGAAACATAATTAGAATATACATGTATGTAAATCATTGAAACCTAGGTCAAATTTGAATATAGGTAAAAACTTAGGGAAATAGTTCAAATGAAAACAAACTTGTTAACTACATGTACTGGGTCATTTTCCCATAGATAAACAGTTTCACATGGTCTACTCAATACTGATCTTAACACATTTCGTGAAGGATTCGCTGTAAACTTTTCTTGAAGGAATCTAGGTAAACCAGTGACACTAATACCAATACCGTATAGTATACGAAAGTACAGTGCTCCCTCTCTACAACGACACACTTTGGGATACGAAAATTGTATGTGTTGTTCAGAGGGAGTTGTTATAGGGAGGGAAAATCAAACATAATTAGCTTGTTTTCAGATCCCCAGATATGGTGTATTTCGAGAACTAAAACCTTTATGCCTCAATCAAACCCTATGTTGTGACCACTCTTTAGAATCGTCACTAAGTGACGATTCTAAAGAGTGGTCACAACATAGGGTTTGATGGAGGCATATAGATAAAAAACGATGGAAAAAAGTTTCTTGAGCCTTGTTTCGGAAACCGTGACATGCGTTGTTGTAAGGAGGGAATCGTTATTGAGAGGGCCGTTGTAGGGAGGGAGTACTGTACATGCAATAACCATGATTCGGTTATCTCCAAATATTTAATTATCCCTCTTTTGACGGGCGTATGTTATGACGTCTGTCTGTCCGTCCGTGAACTTTTGTTTTTGCGTTCTCTTACTCACACAAATGTTACCTAATTCATTTAAAATTTGGCCAGCATGTATATGCTATCGTATACGAATATGTAACATTTGACATTCGCCTAGGAGATGATGTGTTTATTTGTCTGTCCGTCTATTTGTATGCACTGTAAAGGACAAGAACACGCGTCACTAGGGTTCAATAGGCTGTTGAATCCAATTTAGAGCTCTGCATTTGAGATCAGCTGTGCTTAGCCAAATGTTTGCCATATTACAAGGCATACACTCATGATCCTAATTGAAAAAAAAACGCTCACATACCTCCATGCGTTAAGTGCACACGCGCATGTAAAGTGTGAGGATTAATCAAGCTAAAACGGGGTGGGGGCAGTCGAACAGGGAGGGTCACACATGAAAGGACAAGGCACCGAGCACTATCAATCATCATTTAACATCATGAAAGTCATGCAAATGTCACATTGGGGGGTGTATGCAGCCAGACTTGAGCTCGAACTCGGGGCCGTCGGACTGCTGTTTCGACAGACACATTCTTCGTATTCGTACGAATGTGTGACGTATTCGTATGAATATGTCACATGTGTGATATATATTCGTACGAATATGTCATGATATCGCGTGCTCTTACGAATATGTCACACGTTTGACGTATTTGTACGAGTACTTCACGCGTGTGACATATTCGTACGGTGTGACATGAAATTATACGACTTTGCACCGCATCCATCGTTTCCATCGACGTTCATGTAGTTTTGCTTTAAATAATATACATTACGACGTAAGCGCCATTTCAGCGTGGGAGACTATTTTTTCCCCTTTTAAATGAAACGCAAATACAATATAATGCAAAACTAGAAAATCGTGTTTGTAATACAGCGATGACCCCGTGGTGGTGCTTGCCTAGCCGCACGTCAAATTCCTAAGTCATTTAATAATAATAATAATTTGTCATTGACCTTGGGCTTGCTGGCAGCATTGGCTGGGTGCGCAATGAAAGTATGAATGGTGTTCAATGTATATATGCAATCCCATGCCAATAGCTATAGTGGTTAGTGATATATAAGACAATGAAAAACCGTGACAGCCAACTGCACGTAAATGTGACAACCAACTGCACGTAAAATTTCCAAGTCATTTGACATTGACCTTGGGCTTGCGGACAGCAAGGATGGGGTGCCATATGATAGCACAGATGGTGATTAATGTGTACAAGTGTAGAAATATCTGATATATAACACTTGAAAAAACTGTGACAACCAACTGCATATAAGCGTGATACACGAACGGGCAGACGGACATGTGCAAAACATAATGCCCCTTGACTATCGTTAACGGGGGCATAAAGACAGATTCTCTAATATTCTGACGATTTGTTTTTACCGGGAGGCAACACTTTTGAGCCTGATGAAACGCTGGAGTATATGGCGTCTGGTCTGGCTCTAAACTGTTTGCAAAAGAAACAATTGTTTCAGAACAAACACGATTACTGTGACAGAATGTCTTCGCCAATGTATATATCAATGGGCAGACGTCCAACAACGCTTTTGTTGAAGAAAGATTAAACCCGTTCGCAACATGTCTAACTTTTGCAAACATTATGGAACCAGATCATTATCCGAGTAAATATTAGCCTGAACCAGATCAATATCTTCATTAAATATTTGAGACGCATATTAGTGTTTTCTTTGATCATAACAAACATTGAGAATTAAACGCAAACGACATTTGTAAGCAGATGGTATTGCAGGAAAAAGGGGCTTGACTAGCTCCAGTGAGGAAGATGTTACTCTTTCCCGTTTAAATGAAGCTAAATGCAGTTGAAATGACAGTCTTTTGAAAATTCTAACAATTTATTTTCATATAAGTGACAGACAGTTTGGAGGCTAATCAGATACACGGTTAATTTGACCACATACTGTGTGCAACTATTTGTAACATATTCGTATAAGCATTTATAAACGCGTTTATTTGGAAAGAAGAAAACTTGAACAATGGATAAGTTGAATATCGAGTGACCATTTTGTTGCCTGGAGTTCACATTTTAGGTGTAATATTAATAAAATATTTCTACAAGGTTCATGGAAGATAGGAAAATATGTATTTTAACTTAAAGTGTATGTCTCCCTGCAGGTGAAGGTGTCCGTATAACTTTTGCTTTAATACTGAACTCTGTGTAACTATTCATAACATTTGGATATTCAGTAGAAGAATCTTTGGTAGTTTTTCAGACAGCTGGGCGATCTTGTTTAATGACTGCTCAAAATTAGTTCAAAGTAAAACGGAATGTTCCTAAACACCTTATGTAGTCACCTGTCTTAAAACACCTGATAAGGTCTTCATCCAACACTTCTGGTTCTGGTTTTTCACTTTATTACAATATTTTGAGGTCTCAGGATCGACACCTTGAGAACAATCGATTTATTGGCCAGATATGAACAACGTTTGTTCTTGCATGCATATATGTATTCCATATCTCTCCGGTGGCCTGTGTTTGGGAAAATGTAATTCATTCCACTCTGACACAAACAAGGACAGACAAACCGCGTGCTTTCATCTGTGGTCCATTTGACCACATTGTAATACTCTTAGCATTGAAACCTTTCCAACGATATGCTGCAATCCTGGGTTTGATAATATTAGGATCGGGACAACACGACAGGTATTTCCGAAAGAGAGGGGGTAACAAAACTAAAAAATGAAAACGGTCATAATTTTTGAGTGAGTGAGTGAGTTCATAACTTTTGAAAGGAAAAGGACGGATACATAAGATATATTGCAAAGTTGTTTGTCATAACGAGGTCTACCTATTGGTGTTACGTTGTCTGGGTTCTGACGAAACATAGCCGAGAACGTGACCGAAAATCATTTCCGGCCAAAGTTTGATCCGGTGTCACGATGAAAGTTCCACCAGTAAACAGCGGGTATGCGTTTATGGTTTATTCAGTGACTGAGTGTCCGTTATGAAAGTTCCAACGCGTCTATAGCAACGTATTTTGTTTTTTGTGTTAAATCGAATTGATTATGTTTGTTTAAGCTAGAACATCTACTTGCGTGTTAATTTAATATTGTTTACATTTAAAGCATTTGACTTCAACACGTCTGCACTGTAAAAATTCCCCGTATACTTTACGGGACATCCCGTTGTATTTCCTACAGAACCGGTGCCGTAAACCGAAGTACGGGGTTTAGACCGTTACCGCAATGGATTCTGGGACGTTAAAAGTATATCACGAGGGAAAATAACGTTTGGTAAAAATACAAAAAGAACTTATTTTTAATCATTTGATAATTCTTTCGTTTGCTAAAAGCATTATGGAGGTATGAACTGATACTCTGCTGGTATATATTCCATTCTGATTCGAACAAATGTTAATAAGCATGGGGAAAGGTGCAACATTGAAACCGGTGATACCCCACCCATCCTCAGTCTTGTTTCTGCAACTTGAAATTATGTTGAATGATGCGGTATTTTCGGTTGCTTTTATGGAGGCACAGAGAAGGTGAATGAAAAAATGAGATCTTCCTATGGACTTCTCAGGTAAATGATCATAAAGAATCAGTACAGCAACTTATTGCCAAGTTGAATTTCCTTACTGAAGCCAGCGTGTTGTTGAAACGCTGTGAAAAGAAGAAGACCAATCTGATGTTTTCAGTTGATGTAAGTTTTGTTTTATTTATTTCAAGAAAGTTTCCGGCCTATATTTTCCAAGAGTCTGATTAGGAAAAACAATTAATAAATTTGGGTTTTTTAATGTAATAAATAATTAAATTGTAGTATGTAATTGTATCAAACGAGAAAAAATAGCTTAATTTGACCATAATTTTAGTACGGAAATATAATTATAACTTGCTTAGTATGACCTTTTAGTACTGTGGGTTTTTTGGTTTTTTTACAGTTTTGCAATTTTTCAAATAGATGTGTAACAATAAGCTTAATATATAGAATATGTTACAATGGAAAAAGTATTGTTATGCCTTAATAAAATACGTTAGAAACCGGGTCACGCTTAGTACCAAGTAATATAGGTTAGACTGAACTCAAGGAACGATAACCTAGCCTAATAAGATAGACTTACTCATCGGTGATTTCCCTTTGCTTAGTACCACGTAATTTCGGTTACACCAGAATTTGTTTAGTTTAGCTTCAGATTTATATATAAATTGTCTTAAGAATTAATAAAAAAATTGTATTCGAACACTTGATATATGAAAAAGCTTTTGCAGTGAAAAAATGTATTGTTATGTCTTAAAATACGGGAGAACTCAAATTACGTGGTAGGAAAGGAACGATAACCTAGCCTGATAAGATAGACTTTGTCAGTGGTGATTTCCCTTTGCTTAGTACCACGTAATTTTGGTTAGACCAGACTTTGTTTAGTTTAGCTTCTGATTTATTTATAAATTGTCTTCAGATTTAATAAAAAAAAATGTATTCGAACACTTGAGATATGAAAAAGCTTTTGCAATGAAAAATGCTTAGTACCACGTAATTTTGGTTAGACCAGACTTTGTTTAGTTTAGCTTCAGATTAATAATTAAATTGATATCAGATTTAATATAAAATGTATTCGAAAACTTGATAAATAAAAAGCTTTTGCAGTGAAAAAATGTATTGTTATGTCTTAAAATACGGGAGAACTCAAATTACGTGGTAGGAAAGGAACGATAACCTAGCCTGATAAGATAGACTTTGTCAGCGGTGATTTCACTTTGCTTAGTACCACGTAATTTTGGTTAGACCAGACTTTGTTTAGTTTAGCTTCACAAAACAAGAACCTGAATAAAGCAAAGACATATACCTTGAATATGATATGTAATTTAACTAATTTTCATAAATGTATTCTTATGAATATTAATGAGGAAGTAAAACAATCCGATTTTTGTTATTTGCGTATAATGTACGTATATGAATAAGCAATTTTCTAAGAGCATTGTATTTAGTATTATTATGAGTATACGGTAAAATCTCGATTGTTCGAATTTTCTTTATAGAAGCATTAAGACCCTTTTAGGCAGGTGACTTCTTAATGCATGGTGAAAGTCATGCAGAAAGCTGCACTAGGAGCTTTCTGCACGACTTTCACCATGCATTAAGCTGTCACCTGTCTTAAATATCGATAATAATACGTACGTCAATGATAATACGTCAATGTTTGAAGCGAATCCCATCTGTTGGATGCTACTGCGGGTGCTAAAGAAGTGAATGAGAGAGAGAGAGAGAGAGAGAGAGACCTAATGCCCGCCCCTGGGGCTGTCGGAATCAAGTGAGGGAATCTGATAAAACATCCCAGGTCGATTTTCATTTGTAACCGGAGGCCTAAGAGATACCCAGGGAACCCTTAAGAATTTAGCGGACATGATCCACCCAGTTGCCGGGCTGGCACTAAATTCTTCGTCCAGGTCAGGCAAACGGGAAAGAAGTCCCGTGGAAGGAGAAAGAGACTCCCTAGACTTAATAAGGTTAGGGAGGTCCACTTTTTCGACTGACACTAGCACGGAAGAGGATAGAGGACCCCTGTGAATAGGATTCGGGGGTCTAGGGCAGACAGAGGGTGGGATGATTCTAAAACAATCTTCACACGCATTCTCAATAGAAAATATTGATGTTCAGAATCGTCTATAGAAAAAGATGACTAAGTCCCGTCCAAATCTGAGTGAGAGGCTTCCATTAAGTCTGATTCCCTTAAAAAATATGACCATTCCTAAGAGCCATAATGGACAAAGTGTCTTCCTGCTCTCCCTCAGAATCCGCCCTGGTGAACGCCATGGAAGGCAGCACCCGGGAAGAGTGGGACCCGCCACAGACATAGAAGTGTGGACTGTGGGTTCACGTGAGAGCTATTCTCCCTCTAGGTGAAGCTTGCTGGTTCCCAGAATGAGTGTCTGCTATCGAAAGCGACCAGCCGGCGAATCTGAGGAGGCAGAGCGATGACGACCAAGAACGTCTAGACTTAGCCAGAGCAGCTTCCTGTTGACTTTCACCACAGTAACGCGGTGTAGAGACAGAATACCCTGTAGAAAAGATTGGACTGGTGGATTTACCGGTCCACTTCGGTATCCTGGTCCAAAGGACCAGACCGGGCCACCAGAGGACCGTTGGAGAGCAAACTTAGGCCACCGGGCCAAAGAATCACAGTGACATCTTTGGGCGGGGGCTCGGTAGACCGCTCTGCTGGTGACGTCATGAAACGGAAGCACTAACGCCAGGACACCGGGGACCGGTGACGGATAACTTGGCCTAGATTCAGCGGGACCAGGCAAAACTCTTCACACAACAAGCGGACCGGGAGACCTGGCTACAACAGTACCTGGGACCAGAACAAAGGGTATCATTCAAGTGGTAAACGGGGAACCCGCGCCCGGGCCAGCAGTTGGGTGCCGATCTGCACCTAACAACTGGGGAATCGACTGCACCACAGGGGCTGTTGACGAAAGAGAAGCAGGCTTCTTCTGAGCTTTAGAGGACAGTGATTTGTCTGTTGCGAGGGAGTCGCTGACCAAAGAGAAGAATACTTCTTCCGTCGGGCAGCAAGCTCCCACGTCTCCCCTGTCCAGAGGGATGAAACTGGATAGGGAGCTGACGCGGAGCATCCGCAGCAGGCCAGACACACTTAATGAGTTGTCCAGCCTGTCGCGAAATGCTCGCAAGAAGCATTGCGTTGCTCTGGCATGCTATGGTAAATAATCAAGCAAATGTCGAGTAAGTTAGAAGTCACGCAAGGCTAATATAGGTAAACATAAGCTGATGATTACAGTCGAGATGCTATATATTTTCTATTGCATTGCAAAACACCCATAACAGTAATATTCTTCATAAAACATGCATGAGGCTCAATTCCTCTGCTGTAATTTCTTACAAGAAATGTGTTGTTCACATACATGTATATTGCAATATAATAGAAAAACTTACTTTCCTACAACAGTTTACATTCTCATTAATACTCATGGTTTTGAAATAATATTCATTATCTACATATTTATATACATGATCATCTGTATCGCTGTTTCAGTCAGTATCAAGCTCTATACTGGTTAAGTAAAATAATCTCAGATAAAAAGAACAGCTCATTCAAGTGTGTTTATTTTACATCTCATTAATATTCATAAATATGCATTAATATTCAAGAACCCAAAGTAATGACCCTCTGCTCTTGTAATTTTTTGTTCATTATCTGGTATTTTACGTAAAATAAATAATAGAAAAGATAGTTCACTCGAAACAATGATAAACATAGGGCTTATGTTAAATTGCTTATTCATTTACGCACGTTATATGCAAATTAGCTTAAATATACATGTTTTAGAAATATTACATGAACCAAAGATGTTTTCCTTTATTTGTATGTTGATATTAAAACATTTAAATCTGAATTCAATAGCTATTTGTATATTATTAGGCCTCTCAGACTAAAAACAAACTCGTCAAACTAAAAACGCATTTTTTACTTCCCCATTAATATTCATAAGAATGCATTATAAGAATACATTATATGTATTAATAGAATTACATATCGCTATATGTCTCTACTTTACTTTGGTTCTTGTTTTGTCCTTCTATTGTCTCTAAAAGCAAAGTTATGAAGCATTTTCTTAATCAAGATAGTTTCGAAATTTACCTATGGTTACCACGGAAACCGTTTAATAAAACATAGCTGGGGCACAATTATTTTGGGGGAATGCTCAAAAAGTGTTCTGATGACCCCAACGAACAATTTAAACCTGATTCAATAATTTTTGTGCATTAATATGCCTCTAAGACTACACCAAAAACTCATTTTTCTAAAAAAGCGGATTTTTATACTTCCTCATTAATATTCATAAGCAATCATATATGAATATTATTAAAATTATATATCATATACCATGGAAACCGTTCAATTAAACATAGACGGGACAAAATTACTTTGGGGGAATGCTCAAAATGTGTTCTGATGACCCAAACAAACAATTTAAACCTGAATTCAATAATTTGTGTGCATTAATAAGCCTATCAGACTAAACAACAAGCTCCATTTTCTAAAAAACGCATTTTTTTACATTCTCATGAATATTTATAAGAATGCATTTATGAATATTAATTAAATCATATACCATATTCAAGCTATATGTCTCTGCTTTACTTTGGTACTTGTTTTGTCCTTCTATTACCTCTAAAAGCAAAGTAATTACGCATTTTCTGAACCAAGGATGTTTCGGAATTTACCTCGGGTTACCATGGAAACCGTTAAATAAAACATAGATGGGACAAAATTATTTGGGAAAATACTCATAATGTGTTCTGAGGACTCCAACGAACAACTTAAACCTAAATTCAATAATTTCTGTGCATTAATAAGCCTCTCAGACTAATCAACAAACTCCTTTTTTCTAAAAAAAAATCACATACTTTACTTCCTTATTAATATTCATAAGAATGCATTTATGAGTATTAATAAAATCATATATCATATTCAAGCTATATGTCTCTGCTTTACTTTGGTACTTGTTTTGTCCTATGGAAAGTTATGGAACATTTTCTGAACCAAGGTAGTTTCGAAAATTACCTCGGGTTACCATGGAAACCGTTAAACATAGCTGGGACAAACTTATTTTTGGGGGCATGCTCAAAATGCGTTCTAAGGACCCCAACGAACAATTTGGTACCCATGAAAAAAAGTCTAGGGGGATGCTACGGTAACCACTACTAGGACCCAGCCTACAATGCACGTCTGTTTTTTCAGCCCTTAACTTCATGGCATCAGGAATATCAATATTTGTACACTGTAAAAAGTTTTAAGTAAAGTTGCACCAAAATTCTTATCATGGCTTTACAAGAGTTACTTCCCTTACTTGACAGCCATATGTTTCTCTCTCACTTATAATAAGAATCTATGCTTTAATTGGAGTGGAAATATAAACATAAACGAGATTTGAGGCAATTAAAAATATTGTTTTTAATTCTATTAAAGGGAGGTAATTTATTCTGCTCTTATTGTAATATCAAGTTTTTAAGACTTACTACCCTTGTTTCCCCACGAAAAGCCATGCATGTAGGCCTATGATGCAATTAATACTTGAAATTAAACTATATGGCTTCGCCTCGTCCCATATGAATATTTGCTGGCAGTGTATAGTATTAGGAACATATTAGGGACACTAAGCACTGCATAACTACATGCAATAATGTATCAAAATCCATCTGAACCGGAAGTTAAAGTTAGTTTAACTATCGATCATGGAGACAGATGGCAGCTTAATGCAGAATGAAAGTCGTGTAGAAAGCTCCTCTGCATGACTCTCATCCTTCATTAAGCAGCCACTTGCCTACATGTATATAGATTCTCCTCTTCTAGAGTTCCGGTTAAGATGGGTTTTACTGTATATCTGGTTTATACTGATTAGTGTGTTTTCTCTCATTAAGCAGCCACTTGTCTACATGTATATAGATTCTTCTTTTCTAGAGTTCCGGTTAAGATGGGTTTTACTGTATATCTGGTATATACTGGTTAGTTGCGTTTTCGTGTATAGTGAATTCTCTCTACAGTGACCGCGTAATCATTTCTTTTATATAAACGCCTTTCCACACATTTGCAAACAGAGTAGATCTAGATCAGACGGACCCTTTTGGATGAGGAGTTTGTCTGTTTGCTTTTGAAATTATGACAGATCTATTTATATCGGTACCAAAATCTATTGTGCTCAAACGCCAGAATAAATTTCCATCTTATAAATATTCATCAAGTTCTTATCCTCTGGGAGCTTTCTGCATGGCATTCAGAAGACCGGCTGATTTAGGGGAATTTTACTGTACTTGTTACATATATGCCTGAACCATTGAATTAGGTGCATTAACACTTCCCATGCCATCAATCATAGTGTCAGCAGAAAGTTTATTGCAATCAATTTTAGAAGTACAGTAAAAACCCGCTGATGCGACCACCTAAAAGAGGTATAATTCTGGGTGCTAGATGCAGGACAAAAGTAATGCAGAACGCTCCACCTAAAAGAGGTATAATTCTGGGTGCTAGATGCAGGACAAAAGTAATGCAGAACGCTCCACCTAAAAGAGGTATAATTCTGGGTGCTAGATGCAGGACAAAAGTAATGCAGAACGCTCCACCTAAAAGAGGTATAATTCTGGGTGCTAGATGCAGGACAAAAGTAATGCAGAACGCTCCACCTAAAAGAGGTATAATTCTGGGTGCTAGATGCAGGACAAAAGTAATGCAGACCGCTCCACCTGAAAGAGGTATAATTCTGGGTGCTAGATGCAGGACAAAAGTAATGCAGAAGGCTCCACCTTTTGAAGCAAACTGACAAAACTCGATAGTTTTACATCATTCTGTTGATGCTGGATACTAAAATAGGAGGTGGGTGATAGAATTTATTCGTTTTATTAAACCACGCCATTTTTTAACTGCAGATTGCTAGGTTATTGCTGTGATACAGTGAAACCGGGGTGAACGAACGTGTGTCAATGACCCAAAAAACTAAGAAATTTGAGGAAATCATTGTTGGATTGATACTTGTTCATAAGTTACCGTTATAAGATTATATTCATTTGATAGAAAAATATATTGGCTTTCAATAGCCGAAAGACTTACGAAATTGTCATTTAAATTGTAAGAGTTACAGTCTGTGGTACACGGAAATCCGTTCTGCTAGTTATATTATATAGTACATATAGACCCCCATGAAGCGGTCCAGACCCCTGTGGTTTAGGGTAGACATACGTATAATATATATATTACAATTTTGTACTCATTTTCTAGCAAAAATGTGAAGTTTTGCATGAGAACGACTTTGAATTATGTCTAAATAAATCAACAGAAGACCCTCTCTACAGTAACGTCTTACTGGGCAATTTTGTGTGTATTTAAAAGCAGTTGGCGGCTTCATACAGAACTAATGTAATGCATAGAAGATTCTATCAGTTCAGCATGAAGCTGCTACTCCTTTCTTTAACAATTTGGTGCGAAAAACGGATCACCAATACCACTTGCAAACACTGTAGACATGGAATAGAGTGTTCCTAGAGGAGACCTCTCAGCAGGGTCTGCACTGTTTCTGCGAAAAATATTTCCGAACATTCACTGTATGATTGGCCTTATGAATTTTAGAATAGTCCATTTAAAAACACATAATACTTGTGAGTGCACACTGTAGGGGGATTAACTGCATCAATTTGTTTCACCTTTGTTTGAACATTGCACGTACAGTAGAGCCGATCTTAAGCGACCATTTAAAATAGGCTTAATTCTGAATCTTAAAGCAGGGCTGGCTTAACCCATTCTCTCATAAGCTATTTTTAGATCCAACCTATTTGAATAAATCTACCGAAACGGAGCATTAACTAGAGAAAAGGAATTATTTTTAGAAATTTGTAGTTTGAAACCATTGTGATAAATAGAGCATTTGCTCCTATAGGAATATAATTCATCGCTTATGGCAGTTTCTTCTATACCTGATTGTGGTTCATCTCAAGAGTTAAAGCCACAGTACACCCTCATTTAAATATCCATTTACATAAGTCTAATATTTGATCCTTAACCATTTACTCGCGACACATTTTAATGCAAAAAGGGTAGACCTAGATCAGATGGCTCCTATAGGAGCCGTTTTAAAAGGATCTGCTCCGATTGCTTATAAAATTATAGAGATCTGTTGCTACAGTTTCTATTTATTGATCATTATAAATATAAGTTTGTATATCTATGAAAGAATGATCTACAGTATATACATTGAGAGGTAAAGTATTCACAGGTAGTAGCTAAATGAACTGCTTAAGCAGTTCTCGCATTAAGCAATCACCTGCATTTTTATACCCAAATGGTTGATCTGTAATTGGTCGCTTAAGTCAGATTTGGTGTAAATCTAAAAACATTCATCTCTGTATGTAAAATGCTTAATAAAAATATCAACTGATGTGTCGATTCTGTTGTTGTTGTTGGCCTTCTGTCTGCTAAGGGTGATCAGATACTAGTAGGCATTTGCAAACATCATTGATCCAGATGAGACACCGACGTCACCGAGTAACTCGGCATTAAATCAGGATCTAAGCTGTTTGACAGTTTCTCAAAAGCTTGAGCGAAACGGATGCACATGAAAATGTTGACATTATTTCTATAGCAGACTAAGGGTTCGTTAACTATTACATGTACAAATGTATATACAGTTAAACCTCTCTATAACGGCCACTAAATTGTGTTAATTAGCTGGTATCTAGGGCATGTGGTTGCTTAAAGCAAGGTTCCAACTTCAATATTTTATTATAACTATTTTGTTCATGAATATTCAGTAGGTATTGAAATTTGAAATAAACATAGAATAGGGAAAGGGTTAAACCGAGTACCGATATATCAGTGCTTTACACTTGGCATCTGAAAGAACCAGAGAAACTCTGTTGATAATAAGAGTAGGGCATAATGCACCCGGATTTCTCTGTATCCTCACCTCTCTCTGGGGCGTCCATTTTGCCCATAGGGAACAGAAACGGATGTTAATCAACACAAACAAAAAAATGTGTTTTCACCCATATGCAAACTATAGAGCCGTATGATCAGAGTCTACTGTTTGCTAATGGACTTTGAAATATATTTTTCTTTACTTTCTAAAATGGCTACAATGATCCGTCTTCCATAGTTCGTTGTTACTATTTTCCCATGAATATTCAATAGGTATTGAAATTAGGAATAAACGTAGAACAGAGAAGGAGTTAACCCTTTCCTCCATAAATACGCCTTTCTACGCATCTGTAATATAAATAGTCAATTCTTGAAACCATTATATGATCAATAGAGAGCATTTGCTCCAAAGCTGCAAATGCTCTATTTATCACAATGGTTTTAATGCTACACAACACTTTCCTTTTCTCTAGTAAATGCTCCTTTTCGGTAGATTTATTCAAAGAGGTTGGGTCTAAAAATAGCCTATCACCAGTTAACCCTTTTCTTCATGTAAACGTATTTTCATGCATTTGCAAACAGGGCAGACCCAGATCTGATTCAGGTCCGCATATGGACACGGGAATTTTAAGCCAGTGCAGAAACTGTTGAATCATATATGTACTATATCATAAGCCAATAGAACAGACCCTGATCAGACGGCTCCCATGGGGGTCGTCTGATCTGAGTCTACTCTGTTTGCAAAAGGGTAGAAAGGCATATATATGGAGTAAACATGTACATATCTGTCAGACATTTTATTACTATTTTTCCCTAGTTTCAATGGCAAAACAATAAACATGCTGTGTACAAGCAAATATCTTTCTTAAAAATTGATTTCATATAAATAAAATTCTAAATAGACGAGCCACACAGATCAGATTTGACCGGCAGGAGTTTTTGTGGTGTATGGGTTGTTTTATTGCCCTAAATGATAAATCAAACCCTTTGCTTTCCTCAGGAATAATTCCTTCAAAAAATATGCGAACCACATGTTGTGTAATTAACAGCACAATGCTGATAGTTTTAAATCATTTGAGCTATGCATTTCGTTAATATTAATTGGCCAGTACGTATTTACAATAAAGCATCTCTAAACCCGGCTTAACGTTAAATTCAGTGTAAGTATCGGTCTTGGGGACAAATGGCAGCTTCATGCAGGTTGAAAGTCATGCAGAAAGCTCCTCTAGGAACTGTCTGTATGTCTTTCATCCTGCATTAAGCAGCTTCCTGCCTAAAAGTACAATTTATCTAAATTCTTCTCTACCAGAATTCCGGTTTAGAATGAAATCCCGCTAACTGTAGGAAAATGTTTAGTATAATCTCATATGTGATTAGATGTTATTTTATAACCATATGGTGACTTTGAAAGCCAAACTTCATGTCATATAGATGGGTCAATCCATGAATAAACTATAGCCCATAAATACGCCTCTCTGCGCCTTTGCAAACAAAGTAGACCCAGATCAGACGGCTCCTCTAGCTAAAGGAGTCGTCCGATCAGGGTCTGCTCTGTTTACTTAATAGTTATGATATAAAAAGATTCTGTGTTAATATGCCATTTTAAAGATTACTATGATGTCATTAATTTTTACATGAATATTCATTGAGTAAAGGGTTGATAACAAGCTAACAGTGTAGACCCAGATTAAATAGCTAACAGTGTATACCCAGATTAAATAGCTAACAGTGTAGACCCAGATTAAATAGCTAACAGTGTATACCCAGATTAAATAGCTAACAGTGTATACCCAGATTAAATTCTCCACCATCTACACATTTGAGAAGTAGCGATGCATATAAAATAAGGTAGATACTGATGTGTGTGAAATAGTGCAGCTAACAGTGTATACCCAGATTAAATTCTCCATCATCTACACATCTGATAAGTAGCGATATATATATAATACTGTTTGCTGCATATAAAATAAGGTAGATACTGATGTTTGTGAAATAGTGCAGAGCCAGCTCAGAAGGCACAGCACAGTAGAACCCCTCAAATGGGACTACTTAATGAATAAACATGGGTGTCTTTATAAGCAGGTGGTTGCTTAATGCAGGACAAAAGTAATGCAGAAAGCTTTACTTTTGTCCTGCATTAAGCTACCACCTGCATCTAGCACCCAGAATTATATCTATTTTAGGTAGTCGTATTAGTGGTATTTTACTGTAGAAGCAAAAATCAAACTGGTCCTTTTGGTTTGGCAATATTTGCGTAAGTAAGTCCGAATAATTAGGGTAGTCTATGGCTACTATGGTAGTCTGGTTTGACACATGTGTAAATTGTTGGTGTCTAAGGAAGGGAGACAGGAGACCCATCATACCATTTCATTTACACGAAATCAATGTATACGTCTCTGAACTACCCCTCATCATTTCTCCACTAAACCCTATACTGTGACCACTCTTTAGAATCGTCTCTTTGAGATGATTCTAAACAGTGGTCACATTATAGGGTTTGGTGGAGAAATAAAGGAGCTATTATTGAAAATGTTTTAATTTACACATCTTATCTGGACCTCTGTACAGTAACATAAACCTTTAGCCTATTACGGGCGAATTTATAATTACTGTTTCAAACAGTTTGGATTCCCATTAAACATTGTGTATCCTGACATCTCGTCAGAGCCCATGATGTTTACCCTCCGACACATAATCTCCACAAATTAATTCAATCTGGCATCATTTTGATAACTTCAAATTATGAACATATAGTGATAAAACTGCACCTTGCACTATTTGCCTTAATTTGTTTGCCAGAGTACTAATGCCAAATCGTACCAAATGTTGCACAGACGCAATTTACTGCAGCAGGCTAAAGGTTTTTTCCTTCCTATAAACAAATTGAAAACAGGGTAGACCTATATCAGACGGCTCCTGGAGGAGCAGACTGGTCAGGGTCTGTTCTGTTTGCAAATGAAATTGAACTGATCTGTTTGTTTGATCTTTCTGAAATGGCTACTGTGTCCATAATGTACATATTTTGTCTATGAATATTCAGTACTCAATATTGTAATATTCAGGTATTGACATTTGAAATAAACTTGTACGACAGACCCCCAGCAAAGCTATTGAAAAAGTGTCCTGATAACGGTTGTAAGTGGACACTTTTGTACGCACGTGATTCTTGTGGTTAAAACCTATCTACCTAGGATTTGAATTGGGTGAACCAAGGGGAAAACATTTTGTACTCATTTGTGAAATATTCATTTTTAATCAAAATTAAAAGTCTACAACGTACTGTCGTACAAGATACATGTACTTGTCTTACTACCAAAGTGTCTTCTTACAACCGTTATCAGGACAGTTTGTTCGCATGACCTCAGACAAGTGTCCTCGGCTACGCCTCAGACACGTCTTCGGTCATGCGAACAAACTGTCCTGATAACGGTTGTAAGAAGACACTTTGGTAGTAAGACTCATACTGTATCTATTACAAAGAACAGGGAAAGGGTTAATAACAAACAGTATTTCGGTGTTGGTAAATATTTTATTTAATTTGGACAGTGTCTCAATTGGACCCAAACTTGTAAATGCAAAGGGTTGAAAGATAATACAAAATAAAACACAAAAATAGCTCTACAATTTAACAATTTAGGAACTAATACTAAGCAATGATTAAAATACAAAAAAACTCTTATTTAGCCAATTTTCAATACCTACTGAATATTCATTGACAAAAGAAAGTAAAGAAACAGATCTATCAAATTCCATTAGCAAACAGAGCAGACCCTGATCAGACAGCTCTAGGAGCCATCTGATCTGGGTAGAGGAGCCGTCTGATCTGGATTTACTCTGTTTGCAGATGCGTGAAAACATGTTTATATGTGTGGGAAAGGGTTAACAATTTAAGAACAAATACAAACAATTACAATAATAACTCAAAACATAAAAATAGCTCAAAGACAATTACAATAATAACTCAAAACATAAAAATAACTAACAGTTTAACCCTTTCCCTGTTTTATATTTAGCCAATTTCCAATACCTACTGAATATTCATTTACAAAATTAAATATGGACAGTGGAACATTGTAGCCATTTTAGAAAGTAAAGGAACAGATATATCAAATTCCATTAGAAAACAGAGCAGACCATGATCAGACGGCTCCTCTAGGAGCTGTCTAGTCTGGGTCTACTCTGTTTGCAGATGCGTGAAAACACGTTTATATGAGGGAAAGGGTTAACAATTTAAGAACAAATAAAAACAATTACAATAATAACTCAAAACACAAAAATATCTCAACAATAACAATTAACAATATAACAATTAACAGTTAACAGTTTAACAATTTGAGAGCTAACAATTAACAATTTCAGAACTAATAAAAAACAATTACAATAATAACTCAAAACACAAAAATATATCTAACAATTTAACCTTTCCCTGTTTAATATTTAGTCAATTTTCAATACCTACTAAATATTCATTGACAAAATTAAATATGGACAGTGAACCATTGTAGCCATTTTAGAAAGAAAAGGAACAGATCTATCAAATTCCATTAGTAAACAGAGCATACCCTGATCAGATGGCTCCTCTAGGAGCTGTCTAGTCTGGGTCTACTCTGTTTGCAGATGCGTGAAAACATGTTTATATGTGAGGGAAAGGGTTAACAATTTAAGAACAAATACAAACAATTACAATAATAACTCAAAACATAAAAATAGCTCAAAGACAATTACAATAATAACTCAAAACATAAAAATAACTAACAGTTTAACCCTTTCCCTGTTTTATATTTAGCCAATTTCCAATACCTACTGAATATTCATTTACAAACTTAAATATGGACAATGGAACATTGTAGCCATTTTAGAAAGTAAAGGAACAGATCTATCAAATTCCATTAGAAAACAGAGCAGACCATGATCAGACGGCTCCTCTAGGAGCTGTCTAGTCTGGGTCTACTCTGTTTGCAGATGCGTGAAAACACGTTTATATGAGGGAAAGGGTTAACAATTTAAGAACAAATACAAAACAATTACAATAATAACTCAAAACACAAAAATATCTCAACAATAACAATTAACAATATAACAATAACAATTAACAGTTTAACAATTTGAGAGCTAACAATTAACAATTTAACAATTTCAGAACTAATAAAAAACAATTACAATAATAACTCAAAACACAAAAATATATCTAACAATTTAACCCATTCCCTGTTTAATATTTAGTCAATTTTCAATACCTACTGAATATTCATTGACAAAATTAAATATGGACAGTGAACCATTGTAGCCATTTTAGAAAGAAAAGGAACAGATCTATCAAATTCCATTAGTAAACAGAGCAGACCCTGATCAGATGGCTCCTCTAGGAGCTGTCTAGTCTGGGTCTACTGTGTTTGCAGATGCGTGAAAACATGTTTATATGTGAGGGAAAGGGTTAACAATTTAAGAACAAATACAAACAATTACAATAATAACTCAAAACATAAAAATAGCTCAAAGACAATTACAATAATAACTCAAAACATAAAAATAACTAACAGTTTAACCCTTTCCCTGTTTTATATTTAGCCAATTTCCAATACCTACTGAATATTCATTTACAAAATTAAATATGGACAGTGGAACATTGTAGCCATTTTAGAAAGTAATTGAAAACAGATCTATCAAATTCAATTAGAAAACAGAGCAGACCATGATCAGACGGCTCCTCTAGGAGCTGTCTAGTCCGGGTCTACTCTGTTTGCAGATGCGTGAAAACACGTTTATATGAGGGAAAGGGTTAACAATTTAAGAACAAATACAAAACAATTACATTAATAACTCGAAACACAAAAATATCTCAACAATAACAATTAACAATATAACAATAACAATTAACAGTTAACAGTTTAACAATTTGAGAATTAACAATTTAACAATTTCAAAACTATAAAAAACAATTACGATAATAACTCAAAACACAAAAATATATCTAACAATTTAACCCTTTCCCTGTTTAATATTTAGTCAATTTTCAATACCTACTGAATATTCATTGACAAAATTAAATATGGACAGTGAACCATTGTAGCCATTTTAGAAAGAAAAGGAACAGATCTATCAAATTCCATTAGTAAACAGAGCAGACCCTGATCAGATGGCTCCTCTAGGAGCTGTCTAGTCTGGGTCTACTGTGTTTGCAGATGCGTGAAAACATGTTTATATGTGAGGGAAAGGGTTAACAATTTAAGAACAAATACAAACAATTACAATAATTACTCAAAACATAAAAATAGCTCAAAGACAATTACAATAATAACTCAAAAATAACTAACAGTTTAACCCTTTCCCTGTTTTATATTTAGCCAATTTCCAATACCTACTGAATATTCATTTACAAAATTAAATATGGACAGTGGAACATTGTAGCCATTTTAGAAAGTAAAGGAACAGATCTATCAAATTCCATTAGAAAACAGAGCAGACCATGATCAGACGGCTCCTCTAGATCAGATGGTTCCTATATGAGCCGTCAGATCAGAGTCTACTATATTTGAGCTGTCAGATCAGAGTTTACTATATTTGCTTTAGACATGACACAGGTCTGATTCTACAGTTTGTGTCAAAGAAAATAAATTCCTTAAAAAGTTTACATCATTAAACTTCAGCTAAAATATCCATCTCATTCTTGCTGGTACTCATGAAAATCACAGCAGCCGTCTAGTCCGGGTCTACTTTGTTTGAAAACGTGTAGAAACCAGGCATATTTATGGAGTAAAGGGTTCAATTTCTCTGACAAACTCATTCTTGCTGGTACTCATTAGATTTGTCTCGAGCCAATTCTAGTGAGTACCAACAAGATAGAAATTGGACAAGAATATAAATAATACATTTCTTAACCCTCACCTCCAGAGAAAAGGAAAATGTTAGAATTGTGTATCTATAAAAATTAACCCTTCGCTTGCTATTCATGTCAATATATGTACCTGTAAATAATGAAGACCCAGATGAGGTCTGCACTATTTACAAGTTGAGTGTGCAACAAGTACACTCCACAGCAGTTATTGCACAGCAATATACTTGTACACAGTAAAAATATATGTAATTATACAACAGGGCATGAGTAAAGAAGGAGAAATGTATTAAAATTCAGCAAGCGAAGGGTTAACAGGGGCTTCCTTTTAGTTCTTGGCAGAGGGGATAATCTCTGTCAAATAAACAGAGACATCCCCTTTGGCAATTAGGCCCCAGAACCACGGCAAGGTAGGAAGGTCTCTGGGGCTATATCGGGAAAAATTGAAATAAAACCTATTTAGCTCCATAGAGCAAATACATGATTAAAATGTACCTGTCATCAGTGTCTAGAGCTAGACCTAGAAGGGGAAGAAGGGATGGGGTTGGTAGGGGAGGGTGTTAAAAATAACAGGAGCTTCCTTTTAGTTCTTGCCAGAGGGGATAATCTCTGTCAAATAAACAAAAACATCCCCTTTGACAATTAGGCCCCAGAACCACGGCAAGGTAGGAAGGTCTCTGGGGCACAAGTAATAGAATAACAAGATGTGTTTGTGAAACACTATGCCCCCTCATATATTTGACCTCTGACCTTGACCTCTGACCTTGACCTTGACATGTCACCCCTCAAAATGTGCAGCCTCATGAGATACACAAGCATGCCAAATATCAAGTCTCTATCTCTACTGGTCCAAAAGTTATGGCCAATGTTAAAGTCGGCGATTTGACCCATATATTTGACCTCTGACCTTGAAGGATGACCTTGACCTTGACACGTCACCCCTCAAAATGTGCGGCTTCATGAGATACATATGTATGCCAAATATCAAGTCTCTATCTATACTGGCTCAAAAGTTATGACCAATGTTAAAGTTGCTGACAAACAAACAGACAAACAGACAAACAGACAAACAGACAGACAGACAGACAGACAGACAGGGCAAAAACAATATGCCCCCCGACTATCGTCTATGGGGGCATAAAAATAAAATAAGATTAAAACCTACCAGTCACCAGTATCTAGAGCTCTAGAAGGGGAAAGGGGAGGGCATTTAAAACTAACGGGAGCTAAGGGAGCAAAGCCCTTAGAATTACCCGCAGAAACAGATCTGTTGTGCACTGTCAAATGGCATAGGACATTTGAGACATAACGCTGGCAAGAAATGGCTCGCTTCCAGAGTTCCCCGGAGCAGAGGATTGCCTTCAATGAAGGCCTCTGGGCTGCAGGGTATACAGATCAGGAATAACTGTAGGAGCTGTAGGAACAGAGGTGTTGAAACTGGAGTGACCACAGGGGTCAAAGCAGTCGAGAAGGTTGAACTGACAACAGACTGTCTATGCCTCTCAGAGAGTCCGGCCTGATGCAGAGAGTGTCTAGAGTGAGAGCTATATGGGGGAAAATAAATAAAATGAAATAAAAATGAATAAAAATAAAAGTGGCTAGATCTAGACCTAGAAGGAAGAGAGGGGGAGGGGTTTAACCTAACGGGAGCTTAAGGAGCAGAACCCTTAGAATTACCCACAGATTATCTGTTGTGTGCTATCAGATGCCATGGAAGGTCAATTTTGTCCTTTGAAACACAACGCCAACAAGAATAAACTAAATATGGACAGTGAACCATTGTAGCCATTTTAGAAAGAAAAGGAACAGATCTATCAAATTCCATTAGTAAACAGAGCAGACCCTGATCAGATGGCTCCTCTAGGAGCTATCTAGTCTGGGTCTACTCTGTTTGCAGATGCGTGAAAACATGTTTATATTGTGAGGGAAAGGGTTAACAATTTAAGAACAAATACAAACAATTACAATAATAACTCAAAACATAAAAATAGCTCAAAGACAATTACAATAATAACTCAAAACATAAAAATAACTAACAGTTTAACCCTTTCCCTGTTTTATATTTAGCCAATTTCCAATACCTACTGAATATTCATTTACAAAATTAAATATGGACAGTGGAACATTGTAGCCATTTTAGAAAGTAAAGGAACAGATCTATCAAATTCCATTAGAAAACAGAGCAGACCATGATCAGACGGCTCCTCTAGGAGCTGTCTAGTCCGGGTCTACTCTGTTTGCAGATGCGTGAAAACACGTTTATATGAGGGAAAGGGTTAACAATTTAAGAACAAATACAAAACAATTACATTAATAACTCGAAACACAAAAATATCTCAACAATAACAATTAACAATATAACAATAACAATTAACAGTTAACAGTTTAACAATTTGAGAATTAACAATTTAACAATTTCAAAACTAATAAAAAACAATTACGATAATAACTCAAAACACAAAAATATATCTAACAATTTAACCCTTTCCCTGTTTAATATTTAGTCAATTTTCAATACCTACTGAATATTCATTGACAAAATTAAATATGGACAGTGAACCATTGTAGCCATTTTAGAAAGAAAAGGAACAGATCTATCAAATTCCATTAGTAAACAGAGCAGACCCTGATCAGATGGCTCCTCTAGGAGCTGTCTAGCCTGGATCTACTCTTTTTGCAGATGCGTGAAAACATGTTTATATGTGAGGGAAAGGGTTAACAATTTAAGAACAAATACAAACAATTACAATAATAACTCAAAACATAAAAATACATGTAGCTCAAAGACAATTACAATAATAACTCGGAACATAAAAATAACTAACAGTTTAACCCTTTCCCTGTTTTATATTTAGCCAATTTCCAATACCTACTGAATATTCATTTACAAAATTAAATATGGACAGTGGAACATTGTAGCCATTTTAGAAAGTAAAGGAACAGATCTATCAAATTCCATTAGAAAACAGAGCAGACCATGATCAGACGGCTCCTCTAGGAGCTGTCTAGTCTGGGTCTACTCTGTTTGCAGATGCGTGAAAACACGTTTATATGAGGGAAAGGGTTAACAATTTAAGAACAAATACAAAACAATTACAATAATAACTCAAAACACAAAAATATCTCAACAATAACAATTAACAATTTAACAGTTAACAGTTTAACAATTTGAGAGCTAACAATTTAACAATTTCAGAACTAACAATAACAATATCAATAATAACTCAAAACACAAAAATATCTCAACAATAACAATTAACAATATAACAATAACAGTTAACAATTTGAGAGCTTACAATTAACAATTTAACAATTTGAAAACTAATAAAAAACAATTACAATAATAACCCAATACACAAAAAGATCTCAACAATAACAATTTGAGAGCTAACAATTAACAATATAACAATTTGAGAGCTTACAATTAACAATATAACAATAACAATTTAGCAATTTTAGAGCTTACAATTAACAATTTAACAATTTGAAAACTAATAAAAAACAATTACAATAATAACTCAAACCACAAAAATATCTCAACAATAACAAACAATATAACAATAACATTTAACAATGAGAGCTAACAATTTTAACAATTGCAAACAGAGTAGACAGAAGATCAGACGGCTCATTGGGGAGCCGTCTGATCAGGGTCTGCTCTGTTTGCTAATAAAATTTTATAGATCTATTTCTTTGCTATCTTAAATGTCTATAGCTCAAACAATTTGACCTGGACCCTCATAATGAGAGAGATGATGCTGTATAAATAAAACTCCGCCAGTAAATCATGAAGTCTATTATCAATGAAATTAACCTGTGCATGTGTAAACCATACAAGCATGAGCGTGTCCATTGCATAGTTGCTTACCTGGACACGTGCTGAAGATAAACCTATACAATGTTACGAATTTTTATTTATTAAAATTAAGAAGGTCAGGGTCCAGGTATACAGTGTCCCACCTTCCATATTTCTTTAAAATAGTTTGTTAATGAATATTAAAATAAATTATAAATTAAAATTAAAATTTGGCCAAGATACAGAATATGGAAAGGGTTAAAGTACTAAGCATCAATATTTGTCGGTAAGACAGGTGGCAGCTTAACCCATTACTTCATAGACTATTTTTAGACCCAACCTCTTTGAATGAATCTACCCAAAAGGAGCATTTACTGGAGAAAGTAAAATTTTAGAATTTTGTAGCTTGGAACCATTGCAATAAATAGAGCATTTGTTCCTATAGGAGCAAATGCTCTATCACAATGGTTTCAAGAAGAGACTTTTACAGAGGCGTAGAAAGGCGTATTTATGGAGGAAAGGGTTAAAGCAGGATAAAAGTTATGCAGAAAGCTCCTCATAATTGTAAAATGTTTAACCCTTTCTCTAATGTAAACTAAATGCTGTTTGGCACCTTTGCAGACAGTAGATCCAAATCAGACAGCTGCTGTAGGAATCATTTGGCCTTTGCAAACAGAGTAGACCAAGATCAGACAGTACTGTAGGAGCCATTTAACCTTTGCAAACAGTAGATCCAGATCAGACAGCTACTGTAGGAACCATTTGACCTTTGCCTACAGAATAGACCCAGATCAGACCGCCACTGTAGGAGCCATTTGATCAGAAACTACTGTTTACTCAGATACAGTTTGTTAAATGGCACTGACCAATATACAAATTCAGTTAATTATAGTCTGCAAAGGGTTGCTGTCTGCTAGTTTCTTAAAATAGTCAATAGTTTGTATTCTGATGAGATGCAACATTTCATGGTGTTTTGTTCCAAAGTGCTTACATTGATAATCACATTCCACAGCTAAAAAGGTTGAAAAGATTGAAAAATTCCTAGGGAATTAGCTAACCCTTTGAATGTACATGTATAAATATACATGTACAGTAAAACCCCTCATGACTTTCACCCTGCATTAAGCTGTCTCCAAGACCGATATCTATACGTAATTCAATGTCTGGTTTAGAGGGGTAACATTCTGTATAGTGACAGTTGCAAACAGTGTAAGAACCGTCTGACTAGAGTCAGCATTGTTTATTATTAAAATCATCTAGCAAAGTGAAAAATAAACCTTCCATTGTGAATAATTAACCAATGTAGGCCATTTCTCTGAAAATTCGGCTTTGGGTTTGCTCTGTCACAGTGTCCTTTCACCCATGATACATCTTATTCATTGCACAAAACATGTAGACGACAATGGCACAAAAATTAAGATAAAACATAAGAGAACACTAAGACAATTTTTTTGTATTTGTACACAATGTAAATTCTAATCCACCCATTACCTGATGAATATTCATTTAACCAACCCCCCCTCCCCCTAAGCTATAAATATTTAGATCCAACTTTTTTGAATACATCTACCGAAAAGGAACATTTACTAGAGAAAATAATTTTAGAATTGTTTAGCTTTGAAACCATTGTGATAAATAGAGCATCGAGCAAATGCTCTATTTATCACAATGGTTTTAAAAAGTGAATTTACAGAGGCGTAGAAAGGCATACTTATGGAGGAAAGGGTTAAGAAATAATATTATAATATTTGTTTATTTTTTTATAATGGCGTATAAACACAAGATATTTTGATCATGACTGAAACTGTAGAATCACATCTATACATTTCCATTATCCATACTCAACACAGCAGATCCTGTTCAGACAGCCAGCTCATACAAGAGTCACCTGGCCAGGGTCTATTCTGCTCCTATGGAGCAAATGCTCTGTTTATCAGAATGGTTTAACCCTTTCCCTCATATAAACATGTATTCACGTGTTTGCAAACAGAGAAGACCCAGATCAGATGGCTCTTATAGGAGCCGTCTGATCAGTGTCTGCTCTGTTTGCTAATGGAATTTAACAAATCTGTGTCTATACTTCGTAAAATGGCTACAGTGTTCAACCGTCCATATTTCATTATAACTATTTTGTCCATGAATATTCATTAGGTTTTGAAAATTGTAATGAACAGGGAAAGGGTTAAAAAAGTGACTTTTACAGGGGCGTCAAAAGGCGTCAATATGCGGGAATGGGTTAAATACCTTATTTAAAAAGAAACCGAGTTGAATTTTTGTCCATAGTGAAGTATCCGGTAATAAAATTATTGGAATGCTTGAAAACATTTGTGCAGGTTTTTCATACATGAAAGTTTTTCATAAGATGCAAATAAATAAGAGCACCGCAAGCCGGTGCTTTGTGTTGATTTACGTCCGTTTCTGCTCATTATATGGGCTAATTGGACGCCCTAGAGAGAGGATACAGAGACACCTGGGCAAGCGGGTGCGAACGATCGTCTGTTCTCATTTTGGTATATGTGGATAGGCCTTGTCCAGATGAACATGCATACTAAAATTGAAGGTTGTAAATGAAAATTTGAAGTTAAGGTCAATGTTAAGATTTTGGACGACGACAACGACAATAGCCAGTGATTTCTTCGAAATAGACGAGCTAAAACTCTAAAAATTAGTTTAAGACTAGTTACTCAAAATTTGACTTGAAAAGACTCCACCTAGAAAATAGTAATTTGCTCACAAAGCAAGATCAGATGAGATTGGGAATCAGTCACTATGGAGATATAACATCAGAATATTTTAAAACAGTTGAGATAAATTTAGTTGTTTACAGGAAGTATGGAACATCAATATACACAGAATTCCTAAGTTTCATTCTGCAAATATGTGACACTAAGTCTTCAGTTTACTCAAAGTTTCAAGAAAAAGCTTATCAAAGACATTTTAAAACTTGTTGGTTTTGATCCAGAGATATCAAAAATGCAGAATTACATCTACATAATTACATAACCCTTTCCCTCATATAAACACATTTCCACCTATTTGCAATCAGAGTAGACCCAGATCAGATGGCTCCTCTTACCCAGATCAGATGGCTCCAAGAGGAGCCATCTGATCAGGTCTACTCTGTTTGCTGATAGAATGATATTTCAATAAGTAAAGGAATAAACAGAGCCAACTCTGATCAGACGGTTCCTGCATGAACCAAAGGCATCCAAGAAAAGGTTTTAAATATGATTTTTTTTTACACAAATAGGTTTCTATCAAATACTTCTTATTTTTTTTAATGAAACTTCAGAATTATATCTACATAATTTGCAGGAACAGAACAGACTTATATCAGACGGTTCCTGCAGGAGCCATCTGACATGTGTGTCCACTGTTTTTAGAGGCATAAAAATACTACCGGGTAAAGGGTTAAGCAAGTTTAAATAAAATTTTGTATATGTATAAAGGGTTTGCTGCAGATATTTGCATATTCCTGTAAACACCTTTAAGGGGTACAAGTGCTGAGGTGCAATGGTTATGGGTTAAATATTAAGTGCATGTGCCAACAGAGCAGTGTAAACGATACAGGGAAGGAGATATATTCTAATATTCTGACAGTATCATCCATCAAAGACAGAAAATATGTAGTCCAAATCCTATAGGCAGAGTCTGAATACAAGACATAAACGTAGTTAGTAATTATGTTTGAAATTTAGTTTTTTGCTTGGAAGAAATCACGAGCTATTGTCGTAACTCCGGAGTCTGTGTTGTCGTCATCGTACGTTGTAGTCCGAAATCTTAACATTGACCATAACTCGAAAAGTAAATTAAGAGGTACCAACATGAAATTTAATAGGTAAGTAGATCTCATTGAGGGGAAAGCCCCTACATAAGAAATTTTTGGTGTTATATGACCCTTTATATTTTTCAAAATGTTTAATTTTGCTGGACAAGCACCATATCAGACGAGCGTTGGTGCCGCACGCAGCTCTTGTTTATGGAAACTTCTTCAACATAAATTATTTACGAAAAAAAAATTTCTTCAAATTCATCAGTGTAGATTTTACAAATATACTGCAAACACAGACTTCTTCGCCCCCAGTGTAGAAAGGTCAACTCATTATTTGATGTTTTATATGGATCCAAATTGTGTGCGACTCGACTGGGATTCGAACCCAGGGCCTCTGGCTTACTGACCAACACTCTACCGACTGAGCTACCAAGCCACACAGTTAAACCTATGACTGAACTGTTTCACCATAATCTCTATCCGGCTACAGATCTATAACCAATTCCCTCATATAAACACACTTTCACACAATTGAAAACAAAGTAGACCCAGATCAGATGGTTCCTATATGGGCCATCAGATCAGAGTCTACTATATTTGAGCTGTCAGATCAGAGTTTACTAATAATACATTTATTAACCCTTTCCTCCAGAGAAAAGGAAAATGTTAGAATTGTGTATCTAAAAAAATTAACCCTTCGCTTGCTATTCATGTCAAAATATGTACCTGTAAATAATGAAGACCCAGATGAGGTCTGCACTATTTACAGGTTGAGTGTGCAACCAGTACACTCCACAGCACATACTGCACAGCAATATACTTGTACACAGTAAAAATATATGTAATTATACAACAGGGCATGGGTAAAGAAGGAGAAATGTATTTTAAAATTCAGCAAGCGAAGGGTTAACAGGGGCTTCCTTTTAGTTCTTGGCAGAGGGGATAATCTCTGTCAAATAAACAGAGACATCCCCTTTGGCAATTAGGCCCCAGAACCACGGCAAGGTAGGAAGGTCTCTGGGGCTATATCGGGAAAAATTAAAATAAAAAAATATAAAAAATAAAATTAAAAATAAAATAAAATCTATTTAGCTCCATAGAGCAAATACACAATTAAACGTACCTGTCATCAGTGTCTAGAGCTAGACCTACTTATAACAGCACATGGGCACAGTAATGTTTGGCCATGGCAGAAACTGTAGAATTATACCTTTATTACATCAAAGGCAAATAGAACAGTCCCTGATCAGACAGCTCCTAAAGTAGCCATCCAATCTGGGTCTACCACTGATTGTACAAAGGTGTAGAAAGGCTTATGGAGGAAAGGGTTAAAGACTGACTATCAACGAAGTTTTATGATTACATGAACAAAGAAATCTGATACTATGGTACAAGCTGTAGGATCTGATTCTTAACACATTCCCTCATAGGCTGTTTGTAGTTCCTACCTGAGTATATTTACCAAAAAGCAGAAACTAGAGGAAAGGAATTTTTTAGTGTAGTATTCAAACCATTGTGATAAACAGAGCATTTGCTGCTATGGAACAAATGCTCTATTTATCAAAATGGTTTCAGGAAGTAAAGTTTACAGAGGCACCAAAAGTCATCAATATGAGGGAATGGGGTAATATTTCATAATTCTCTTTACCCTTTCCCTGTTCTATATTCATTCCTACTGAATATTCATGGACAGAATACGTTTAATGAAATATGGAAGGTGGAACGTTGTAGCTATTTTAGAAACTAAAGAAACAGGTCTATCAAATTCCATTAGCAAACAGGGCAGCCACTGATGAGACGGCCCCTATAAGAACCATCTGATATGGGTCTACCTTGTTTGCAAATGCGTGAAAAAGTGTTTATACCAGGGAAAGGGTTAACAAGTCAACTAATCAAAATACAGCAAAACCTTGCGAATTCAAACTAGCGAAGCAAGTAGTTCCAACCTTATTGAACAGTACAGTCTATTCAGTATGAACACGTATACACATTCCTGGGCATCTTTAATAAACAGTGCTGATCTGGGTCCAAGTCTGCCAATTAACTCAATTTCCATATCCAAGGGGTCATTGCTCATGCTACATCGGTTTTATCCTGCAAACAAAAAGATGCATACTCAAAATACTAAAATTGTCATTTCTCCACCAGATTCTATGTTGTGACCACTCTTTAGAATGGTCTCCTCGAGATAATTCTACGTAGACTGGTCACAACATAGGATTTGGTGAAAATAATTTAATCTATGCATGATATCTGGAGCTGTTACTATTTATGTTTCTGGTCAGGATCTGTATTAGCAACAGTAACCTCAACCCGAAATGCATTTGTTAATTTGGTTCTGCACTATTTATGTTAACCCTTTACTCCATAAAGACATCTTGTAACGATAGGTGCAGTCAAATCAGGGTCTTCTCTGTTTGCTTATGGAATTGTATACATGTAGATATAATTCTACAATTTCTGCCGAAATAAAAAATCCTTGTGTTCCATTTTTAAATTTCAGCTAATAAAATTTCAGCTAATGAATATTCATGATGCCATTATTTCTTAATGAATATTCATGGAATAGAAGGGGTGTATTGCAAATAAATGATAAGCCTTGTGGAAATAATGAGTTATCTCCCTTCTTATACAACGAAAATAAAAATTGATATCTCACTGTAACGTACAAATATCCTCCATTGTCAAAATGGTTTTAAAAAGTGAGATTTGCAGGGGCGTCAAAGGCATCAATATGAGGGAATGGGTTAAATACCCTAACCCTAACACCCAATCTCCTCTCTCCATAGTTTGAAGAGATGAATAATTCACTTCAGCACAATTTTATAACTTAAAATTAGACTGATATTGTAACAAACAGTGTAAACCCTGAAGAACGAACTCAAGAGAAGTTTGATCTAGTTCTGCACTATTTGCTTGTCTGAATAGTCAGGATATCGAGGGCTTGGTGCAAAGTGAAGGAGTAACAATAGTTTTACACCAAGCCCTCGATATGGAAAAATATTTACATCATAAAAACTACAATTAGTGATTTACCTTTTGTATTTTGCATTCACTTGTAAGTTCAAAGCCCTTCGTGATGGACACTTGTGGGAGGTTGGTGGATTGAGCGAGTACTTCAAACACTGTAAGCGGCACCATAACATCATAATGTTGGCATATGGTATCATGACATTGACCACTTCAGTTAATCCTCAAGCTGAATGCTGAACTTACAATATAGAATGATTGGTCCAGCAGTGTTCAACAGTAGGAGCCATTAAGTGTGAAAGGATCAGAGTTGCTAAAGGATTTTGAAAGACAAGCAGTGCAGAGCGTGATTAGAGGGATCCTCTAGGAACCTTCTGATCTGGATCTGAACTATTTGCAAATGAGTCAACTTATTTCCTGCATTTAAAGGGCTGAATATTGAATAGCAGACTGGTGCTATCAGACTTATCTGCCCATGAGGGCCGAGAAACCAAACGGGGTTACCCTGTATATGGAATCCAGGCCTCAAAGGATAAAATGTACTAGAGGATCTTGAACAACAAACAGTGCAGATCCTGATCAGACAGCTCCTACAGAAGCCCTCTGATCAAAGTCTGCATGTTTGCATAATGCTAGTTAACTCGTTCTCGACAGTTAAGGGGTAAAACCCCTCTTAGACACCTCTTATGACCATGCAAGGGTATGGAAGGGGTCTCAACTCTCATGTTCTTTCAAGCAAGCCTAGAAACCACGCTGAGCTACAAACGACTGTAATGATACTTACAATAGTATATGAACAAATTTCGGCTGCGATAGAAACTGAAGATTTCCAATAAGAAAATAGAAAATCCTGTTGGAGCCATCTGATCTGGGTTTACTCTGTTTGGGAAGGATTTAAGTTACCCTTTCCCTGTTCTATGTTTATTCTAAATTTCAATACATACTGAATATTCATGGACAAAATAGTTAATGATACATGGAACATAGTAGCCATTTTAGAAACAGATCGTTCAATTTCCATTAGCAAACAGAGCAGATCCTGATCAGATGGCTTCGAAGCTAAAAACATGATTTTGCAAACACCTGCCAACAGACACTCAACTAGATTTTGAAGCAATGGAAGTTTGGCATCACAGTTTCTAAGCTTTATCTTCAAAATTTTGCCCACATCCCTGTATAACCTTAAATATTTACACAGTAATCATGAAACCGACAGGTATCCTAATTCAACATGGAAATCCAACCCTTGAAACTTGCATGGGCCTGGAGTAAATTGTTAGCCACTGTCAAGTGACATGAAGAAAACAATTCTTCATCATTGGCCTCTGTGATTTCATGGTGACTACAAGAAGAATGGTGGAGGGTTTTCATTTCCAAATTCTAAACAATGGATTTGTTCCTTGGTTTAGCATATATTGACATTGAAATAATGAAAATACCTTTTAAATAAAAAACAGACTGCTGCATTTTGAAAATGTCAAAGCTGTCAATGGCTCAAAAAATAGAAATAATTAGAGTGGGCGCAAAAAAAGGAATTTAGAATATGTATATTACGTTAAGTATAAGTTATAAGTGATAATGTTATGATTATGTTAAGTCAGTATAAACCGTGTGTGTTAAACAAGTGCTGTGTTAAAAAGGAATATACATATTCTAATATCCTTCCACATGATAAAAGGGTTTAAAAAAAAGGTTTCAGCCAGCAAAATGCATTTTAAAATAATGTTAAGTTGCAGCCACTGTAACTTTGAGCTTCAATGTCATGATGATAAGCACCATCAATGCCATGATGATAAGCATCATCACACTGTTAATAGAAAAATTATGTTTCTTCAAATTAATTATCTAGAAAAATGAAAATGAAAATCACCAATGCGTTCTTATCCCTACCAAGATATCATGGAGACCTTTGTTGGCCAATTGTTCTATTCAGGTAACTTGCCATTGGCTGAACAATCAATTTACAGATTTCAACATTATTCTATAACTAATTAAGGTTGTAGAAAATCTGACGTACATTTTTATGTCAAAATACAGATTGAAACAATTTACCAACATGAAATAAATTAATAATCCATAAGTAAATCGTCAGAGATTTGCCAGGCTTCTATAGCTTTACCCCTAATTGATCTATTGTTGCGTGGGTTTGTGGAATTGTGCTTTTGACATCTGCCCCTGGACCAGTCAAAATTGGGTGTTCATATTTAAACCATTTACAGTCATGCACAACTCAATGTGGTTCTGAAGCTTACTGGAATAGGCACAAGAGTTCAAGACCGCGGTCAAACTATCACAAGATCAAGAGAGGCGACTAAAAGTGGTTCAACCCCTTGAAAGTGGAGGATGAATTAACCAGCATTTGCAAACAGTGTAGACCAAGACAGAGGTCAACTGAAGGAGCTCTCTGATCAGGGTATGAACTGCTTGTTATTCAAGATTCTCCAGCACACCAAATCCTCTTAGGCTAGAATTCCGTACAAAGAATAACCCTCTTTGGTTTCTCAGTCCATTTGGACAGACAAGCCTAAGTAGCATCAATCTATTATTCTCAATTCAACCCTTTGAATACAGGAATAGGGTTAACTGGCATTTACAAACAGAGTAGACCCAGATCAAAGGGATCCTACAGAACCCTTCTGATCATGGTCTGCACTGTGTCATTCAAAAACTCCTAGCAAATGACTAATCATTTCATATCTCATGGATACCATTTTTAACACTTTACTCCATAAATACGCCTATATCTTTGCAAATAGAGTAGACCCAGTTCAGTTGGCTCCTTCCTATAGGAGCTGTCTGATCAGGGTCTGCTGTTTGCTATGATAATTCAGCATTCAAAGAGTTAGCCTTAACTGAAGTGGTAAATGTGTATGTGTGTATATGTATGTATGTGTGAATGAGTATACGCTAGTTACCCTATGCAATTGGACAGGACAAACATGGGCAAATAGTGCAGACCTAGATCAAACTGGAGCATTTTGATCTGGGTCTGCACTGTTAGCTATGTTATTTTATGTCTATTTTAAAGTAATCACAAATATGTCAAATTGTCAAACCCATGGACAGGTGACATTATGTGTCTGAATACTTAGGGTGTTTAGGGTACACGTCACTGAAATGTGTGTGATAAGTAGGAGGGCAGCTCCAGTAAAGGCCTACTGTATCGTAGCTCATCAGTACAGGGCAGCTCAAGAGGGGTTTCACATCAAGGTCCGACATCAGTCTTTGATATTTCCTAGGTCGGTCATTTTTGTCTTATGTTTGTTGCACCTAAAAGAAAATTGAATGCAGTTACAGCTTATTGTCCAATGCATGTGCAGTAACAATACTCCTGTAAACCGGATTTCTAATAGAGAAGAATTTACATGTAGATATTTTTAGGCAGGTGGATTCTTACTGCAGGTGTTTTCTGCATAACTTTCACCCTGCGTAAGCTGCCACCTGTCTCTAAAACGGACATTTATACTAAATTGAATATCTAGTTTAGAGGGGTTTTACTGTAAATAAAAGATGACATATTAATTAGAAACAGTTTGGATCCAGATAAAAATGCATGTGACTCAAAAATGTTGTAAGAATCTAAACTGTTTTAACCAGGCAACACATTTTGCAAACTGAATAGTTAGCGAAAGACAATTTTATTTACACACACAAGCTAAATTGTCTGGCATATGGATACTGTGGCAAATGCACACATTCTTTATTTGATTCTCATGGTTCCAAAACAGAATGTTTTCTGCTAAAATTATTTTTGAAGTGGGGTTTTCTTCAATTTCTTTTTTTTCCTAATAATTACCAGCAAGATAGGGCCTGGCTGAGAAATACAGAAAATATTTGATATTTACTATAGATTTACCTTTTACGGTGTAGATAAAGGAGTCATCTGATAACGGGTCTGCTCTGATGATTATGATTCTAGTTTCTGCCTTGACCAAATAATCCATTTTTCATGTAGATCTTCTTTTACAGATTCTGAAATGGCAAAAACATTCCTTGTTATAATTGACAATTATCAAAATTAAGCTAATAAATATTTAAGGCCATGAATTGGAGTATAAGTGTTCATGAGGTAAAGGCCTAAAAGATTTAATAATTAACCCTGGTTCCCTGTTCTAAGTTTTAGTCCAAATTTCAATACCTACTGAATATTCATAAACAAAATAGTTATTTATCAAATTATATTAGCAAACAGAGCTGACCCTGATCAGACGGGGAGCCGTCTGATCTGGGTCTACTCTGTTTGCAAATGTGTGAAAACATTTTTGTATGAGGGAAAGGTTACAGTAAGATGGGGCCTGGCTGAGATATACAGAAAATATTTGATATTTACTATAGATTTACCTTTTACTGTGTAGAGTCATCTGATAAAGGGTCTGCTCTGATGATTATGATTCTAGTTTCTGCCTTGACCAAATAATAATTTTTCATGTAGATCTTCTTTTACGGATTCTGAAATGGTCAAAACATTCCTTGTTATAATTGGCAATTATCAAAATTAAGCTAATAAATATTTAAGGCCATGAATTGGAGTATAAGTGTTCATGAGGTGAAGGGCTAAAAGATTTAACCCATTCCCTTATAGGCTATTTTTAGATCCAACCTCTTTGAATAAATTGACCGAAAAGGAGCATTAACCCTTTCCCTCATATAAACGTGTTTTCACGCATTTGCAAACGGAGTAGACCCAGATCAGACGGCTCCTAGGAGCCGTCTGATCTTAGCGTCTACTCGGTATGCTAATAGAAGTTGATATATCTGTTTCTTTGCTTTCTAAAATGTCTACAATGTTCCACCTTCTATATTTCTTTCTAAATATTTTGTCAATGAATATTCAGTAGGTATTGAAATTAAACATAGAACAGAGAAAGGGTTAACTAGAGAAAAGGAATCTTTTTCTGAAACCATTGTGATGAAGTACAGATGAAGCTTCAAAGCTTAAGTATCTCAAAGGGTTATGTAAATAAGTGGACTTACTAAGTCCAATTGTGCAACCTTGACCTAGGATAAACGTACCGGGAAACACCCGTGCTACTGTAGCATGTCCATATAAACAATGTTGTGAGATTTGAGAAGGATCCACCAAGCAGAACTTGAGTTAGAGATGTTACAGACAAACTGACAGGTTAACATTTTTGCTAAACGCAAATTCTAAGTCCAACTGTGTGACCTTGACCTTGGATGTACATACCAGGACTGGGTATGCTACTGTAGCATGTCCAGATAAACATTGTGGTTAAATTTGGGAATGATCCACTAAACGGAGCTTGAGTTAGAGATGTTACAGACAGACTTACAGACAGGCAGCGCCATTCCATAATACATCCCGTTTTTTTCAAACGGGCGTATAAAAATACAAAGCACCAAAAAATGGAGAGTCACACATGCAACTGACTAATTTTCTTTAGACATCTGAATGGGGGGAACAATTGAACTTGTAAATAATGTAGATACAGACAGGAGGGTACCTGGGGAGATCAGGGTCTGAACTGTTTGTCATTTAACCATTCACTCCATGCATATTCATGTAAGAAATAATGACATCATGAATAGATTAATTGTTATAATAGCCCATGGACACCGGAAATTTTGGCCATGGCAGAAAGTATAGAATCATTTCTATACCATATCATAAGCAAACAGAGTAGACACTGATCAGACAGCTTCTATTGGAGCCATCTGATTTGTTGACTTGCTTTGTATTTATGGAGTAAAGGGTTACAGCTAGTCCTCAAGCAAAGTCAATCTTTTAATACTGAATAGACCATAAAACAATGTAAATAAAATTGTTGTATTGTCTTGCTGCAGTCTGTGTAAGAAACACTTCCTGCTGGTGGATGGCATCAGTTGTAGCTTTGCAAATACATTTGTCATTTAACCCTTTACACCATGGATATTCATGAAAGAAATGAAAACATGAATATTAATATTAATTGGTATAATTTCTATGATGGCACATTGTAGAATCATTATTTCATAAGCAACAGAGCAGACCCTGATCAAATGGCTCCAATAGGAGCCGAATAACCTAGGTCTACTCTGTTTGCAAAGGCTTAGAAAAAGTATATTTATGAAGAAAAGGGTTAAAATACTCTAGCAAAGTATCAGTCCAAGATTTATATTGAATAGGCTGAGATAAACTTCATCACTCAAAGGGTTAAACCACAATTACTGTTCAGGCTGAGGTCAAACTCTTTCAAAATAGTTTATATCCAAATCGGATGTTACATAACTTTTAAAAAAAAAGGAACAATACTGCTCTGCACTGGACCCAATTTTATTTGTACAACGGATAAGGAATAGATTTAAACCTTTCCCTCATATAAATGTGTTTTCACACATTTGCAAACAGAATTGACCCAGATAAGAATTAGGCTCCTATAGGAACCATCTTATCAGGCCTGTTCTGTTTGCTAATGGAATTTGAATGATCTAGTTTTTTACTTTCTAAAACCATTGTAATAAGCATTTGCTCTATAGGGGCAAATGCTCTTAGCCTATCACAATGGTTTCAAAACTACACAGTTCTAAAATGTTCCTTTTCTATGGTAAATTACTAAATGCTCCTTTTCAGTATTTATTCAAAGTCTTTAACCCTTTCCCCCATAAATACGCCTTTCTACGCCTCTGCAGATGCAAATCCTCTGTTTATCACAATGATTTAAAAAAAAAACAAGATTCTAAACTTTTCCTTTTCTCTAGTTAACTCTTTCCCTGTTCTATATTTATTTCAAATATCCATACCTGTTGAATATTCATGAACAAAGTAGTTAAATTGAAAAATAGAAGGTGGAACATTGTAGCCATTTTAGAAAGTAAGGAAATAGATCTATCAAATTCCATCAGCAAACAGAGCAGACCCTGGTCAGACGGCTCCTCTAGCTAGGAGCCGTCTGATATGGGTCTACTCTGTTTACAAATGCATGAAAGCACGTTTATATGAGGGAAAGGGTAAATGCTCTTTTTCGGTAGATTAATTCAAAGAGGCCTAATGCACCTAATCGTCTTTAAAAGTCCCCAGACTCTATACCAGACTGTACCAGACTAAAAATCTAAAAATCTAAAAATAGCCTAGGAGGGAATAGGTTAAGAGGCGGGATCTAAAAATAGCCTATGAGGGACTGAGTTAGCTCTTTCATCACAAAGGCAATCCAAATTATTTAAAATCCAGATGAGATTTCATGATATCTCATCTGGATCGATACTGTTTTACACTCTTGTAAAGGAAATGAGGGAAACTATATGCTGAAACCATAGCAGACAAATGTATTAGAGAGAGAGAGAGAAATGCTCACCAAGCTATCACTTTTGAGTGTTTTTTTTTCTCACAATACAGTAAAACCTCTCTATAATGGTAACTAAACTACATTAATTATTTAGTGTTTATTGCAGGTGACTGCTTAAAGCAATGTGAAAGTAAAACAGAACACTCCTATACTTTCACCTTGCTTTAAAGGATGAAAGTTATACGAAAGCTTCTATAGGAGTTCTGCATCAAGCAACCGCCCGCTCTTATCAAAGACCTATGATAACATCTGCTATCATAATCTTTGTTCTTATCAACTATGGCAAATATAAGACATAAGAAAACCAAACTGATTTTAACATTCAGAGCAAGAGGCAATGGTGAGTACTCAAATACGAAACTCGTCACTCTGCACCAAACCCTGTGGTGTGACGAGTCAAGGGACGTCACAACAAAGGGTTTGGCGGAGAAATAAAGAAGCTATTCTTGAATATGTTTTAATTTACGCATCTCATCTGGACGGCTGTACTAAAACATGAAACGAACACAAACAATTTTACACTTACTCAAATGGCACATGGTGGTGTTTCTCCAGCTTTGTCCGCCGCTTCCCATCTTTGTTCCTGTCTTTACAACACATGCGATCTGTATGGCGAAGAATACGTTTTGAATTCGCGGGATGCTTATCACGTGATCTCGTCGTGTCCAATGCGATATAGACAGAGCACATGTCACGTAACTTCACACCTTTCCACGAACTTCGCCTAGTGCTGATTGTTAGAGAATGAATTTTAACTTTAATCCTAGCGACACTTCTTCTAGTTTAGGATTGGTACATGTATGGTGTATACACATAACCGTGCGGTGGATAAGTGTCCCCGTGTTAACCCTTTCCCTGTTCTATGTTAACTCCAAATGTCAAATTAGTTTTTTTTAGATAACAATGAAATATGGAAAGTGGAACATTGTAGTTATTTTAGAAAGTAAAGAAACAGATCGTTCCAATTCCATTAGAAAACAGAGCAGACCCTGATCAGACGGCTCCTATAACTGGATCTACTCTGTTTGCAAATGCATGAAACACATTTATACGAAGTAAAGGGTTAATCATTCCTTACCCCTTTGCATTAAAGAGAATAGTGCCTGCTCAATCTGGATGTGGTACAATATTGACCGGTTCAGATTTGAAAAGCTTTTGAGAAACTAATGACGGAGTGTCAAACAGCTTGGATCCCCAGCGTCTCATCTGGGTCCTAGATGTTTGCAAATTCTAATCAGGTCTTGGTTAACAGGCTAAGGGCTAACAAATCTTTCCTTGGACTAATCCCTTAGGGGCAAAATCAACACTGATGTGTTTGGAAGTGGTAATGTACATGTTTTGAGTGTACAAGCAGCCTAAATGTTTTATCCACGTGTTGGGCCTAGCAGCCTAAAGGTTTGCCCACGTGTTGGGCCTAGCAGCCTAAATGTTTATCCACGTGTTGGGCCTAGCAGCCTAAAGGTTTATCCACGTGTTTGGCCTAGCAGCCTAAAGGTTTATCCTCGTGTTGGTTCAAGCAGCACGAATGTTTTATCCACGGTGTTCTATTTATCAGAATGGTTTCAAAAAGTGACTTTTACAGAGACGTCAATATGCGGGAATGGGTTAACTGTTGTTATAATTTGACGTTATATATTTCTCATCGCATTGCAAATAGTATAGATACAGATTACACAGCACCTCTATGATGAGATCTCCAGTCAAGTGTTAGCCAGTGTTGAAAGACAAATAACACCATTCTACTGATTCTGATGGATGTTAAACAGTGCAGAACCCCAAAGGCTGATCTGAGTCTTTACTGTTTTCAATGCAATTATACCATTTTCCACGAGAACAAATTTCCACAAGTGTCAAACACTGCAGACACTGGCAGGTAGTCTGATGGATACCAAACACGACAGACACTGGCAGGTAGTCTGATAGGTGTCAAACACGGCAGAAACTGGCAGGTAGTTTAATAGGTGGCAAACACTGCAGACACTGACAGGTAGTCTGATAGGTGTCAAACACTGCATACACTGGCAGGTGGTCTGATTGGTGTCAAACACTGCATACACTGGCAGGTAGTATGATAGGTGTCAAACACTGCATACACTGGCAGGTAGTCTGATAGGTGTCAAACACTGCAGACACTGGCAGGTAGTCTGATAGGTGTCAAACACTGCAGACACTGGCATGTAGTCTGATAGGTGTCAAACACTGCAGACACTGGCAGGTGGTCTGATAGGTGTCAAACACTGCATACACTGGCAGGTAGTCTGATAGGTGTCAAACACGGCAGACAGTCTGATAGGTGTCAAACACTGCAGACACTGGCAGATAGTATGGGTTTACAATGTTTGTCTTCAGCGGTCATTCATTTATTGATCACGGGGTCTTGAAAAGTAGGTGGTTGTTTAATGCAGGGCAAGAGTAATGCAGAAAGTCCCTATAGAGCTTTCTGAAACTTGACCTGCATTAAGCTACCTGCTGTCTTACAGGCTCATCAATATACCTTCTTGATGGCCGCTTAAGAAAGGTTCTACTGTAATACACATAAGAACTGTTTTAGATATTTGTGGTCTGACTTTTTAAGGTTCTGGACTTCTTGGCTGCCTCTTCAGTGTTTACAGTTCCACCGAGGATACCTACTACACGGCTCTGTAAACCTCGAAGCAGTTGTCTCCCCTCTCTTCACCCAGCGCTTTACATGTCTGGTGGATGTTCACAGATTTTAGTTACATGTATAAGTTAAACGATCGATTTAACCCCTTACGCGATAGGGACACCACTTGACATCTTCGCCGAGCAGACCCTAAAGAGACAGCTCATGAAAGAGCCGTCTGATCAGAGTGTGTCTATTTGATTATAGAATAGCATAGATCTCATTCTATATTATTTTGTATAGTTGTATACAGTAAAACCCATCTAAGCAGGAATTCTGGAGAGGAATTAGCAGTTCTCTTGCTGTTCGCGTCAATATACCTACCTGTAAATAGTGATGACCCTGATGAGACAGCTCCTGCAGACACTGTCTCATCAGGATCTGCACTATTTACAGGCAGGTATATTGCAGGAGCTGTCTAATCAGGGTCTGCATTATTTACAAGTTGATTTTGCAACCAGTGCACTCCAAAGCTGTGATTGCACAAATGCATATTTGCATGAATTGAACATATATATATAATTATACGACAGGACATGGGTAAAGGAGAAATGTATCTTAAAAGTCAGCAAGAGAAGGGTTAAGATACCTTCAGACAAGGGGCTGCTCAATGCAGGGTGAAGGTCGTGCAGGAATTTCCTTGAGGAGCTGTCACCTGTGCCCAATACCTATATTTATACCAAACTGAATAGTCGCTTTAATGGGGTTTGACTGTATTTTACTAACTTCATTTAGTCAATTTGTATTTATAATGGGTGGGTCTGTCATACATAATTATACTCATGCAGTACTTAAAGGTTTAACACGTCCAAATCAATACTCGAAAGGGGACTACTTAAGTGAATCTAATTAATATTCATGACGTCATTTTTTTCTTTCATAAATATTCATGAAATATAGGTTTAGATACATATCTACGTGTACTTTTTGCGTTTTGTTTAACTATCAATAAGTTTGTCATAGCGTAGAAATGAATACGTATAAGCCAAGACTGAAACATGTCTTTTTGTAACTACATATTAATATTAGTTAACAAATTGTGGTTTAGGTAAAGGGGAAAAAACCCAAACTATAAGCACGAGAATCGCGGGTCGTTTGTATTTTTCGATACATCGAGTCGACATCCAGTTTGATAAACTGGGTAGAGTTTTATAAAATACATTGTATCTGGGGGAAATTTATCATTTTACCAAGAGGTAATTATATCTTCATTTCATCCATAATTATTCTTGTTTTACAGTTAATGTTTACACACGATGTGTGCAAGATGTGTTAATATGCTAGGCACCGCCATACATGTACGTTTGTTTACCTGTCGTGTACGACAATCAGATACAGTAAAACCTCTCTATAACTAACACTAAAATGCATCAAGTATTTTGTGTTAAACACAGGTGGATGCTTAAAGCCAGGTGAAAGTAAAACAGAACGTTCCTATGGGAGCGTTTTGTTATACTTTCACATTGCTTTAAGCAACCACCTGCACAAACTACCAATTAATAAACACAATTTAGTGATCGACATAGAGAGGTTTTAATGTATATTGGATTTTATTCATTGAAATCCAATATTCATTTTATTTAAGTATTTTGCATTGTTTCAGACCCCTTAGAATAAAATCTATATCCACATAGAACCAGACCTTTTATGACAAACCCTATGAAATTGGCACCCAACATGGGATAGATTGATTGAAACATCGTATGAAATGACGATTGGCAATAGCTACTGGATACACTGTATTCATTTATTAACTGGAGAATATCATACTGTAACATGTCTTGTTTTAGAAATAAGGTGACATAAAATTTAAACCCATCAAGAATGTAAGTAATGCGGCGCAGACATTAAGTGTACCTTGATATACATGGGACGCGCGCAATGAGCACCCCGGGGAAATCCACACTGGATACCCAAGCTGGACACAGTGGAGTCATTTGCTTGGAAAGTTGACCGCATTAAAGACACATCACCGTATACATGTACGGATATAAAGCGTTTCAAACAATGGACGTATACATATTTCTAGTGATAATGCTAAGTTATGTATATGATGTACGCATGGATTATGGAATCAATATACGGTGAGTAACCTCAGTAATAACTTGTTTGGTATTGTTTATTACAGTAAGCCCTCGACAGGTCCAAGTCTAAACAAGTATCATCATCGATCTTACAGACAGGTGGTACCTTAATGCAGGGTGAAAGTCATGCAGCCAGTGTACCTTAATGCAGGGTGAACGTCATGCAGCCAGTGTACCTTAATGCAGGGTGAAAGTCATGCAGCCAGTTCCTCTAGGAGATGTATGCATGTCTTCATCCTGTAAGCAGTCACATGCCTAAACAGGCATCGACATCTTACTGTAATAGATTTTATACTGTATTTGTCTTCTAGAAATGGGTGTGCTTGCATGCATGTATATAGTTACCTTGTCTAGACTTCCATGTGTATAGTACAGTGTACAGAGTATTGTATTGGGTATAACTCGAACAATTTGACCCGGACCCCAACCTACTTAATTGCACGGGGTTAACCTCTGCGCGTGTCCCGCGAAGCAACTATGCATGGGCAGTCTCGTGATTGTATGGTTTACATATGCACGGGTTATCGCTCTCCAGTAATTTCAGCGAGAATTGACTTCACGATTTTCCGGCGGAGTTTTATTTATACAGCGTCATCTCTCTCATTATATATGTATTCTGCATAAAGGTGAGAGTACAGGTCAAATTGTTCGAGTTATAGATTGCTATTACATTTTGAGATACAGACCTGTAGTGATACTCTTCTGGACATGTGGACATATTCGTTTATATATGCGTGGGTTCGCGCGTGCGTATGTACGTCAGTGCGTGCGCGTGTATGTTCATATGTGCGTGCGTATTTACCTTACATGTAGTTTAATAGCCCAGTGGTAACGCGTATGAGTATAAAAGATCTCCGGTTCGAATCTAGATAAATGTTTTGCATGTTTTTATCTCTCTCTAAATCATCACAAGAGAACCAGAGTTGTAATGGTCTCATAGAGTGACTTTTACAGAGGCATCAAAAGTCGTCAATGAGAGAATAGGTTAATGGCTAGCAGTTAAAGGGACCGTCACACCATAACGTTCTGGTCAACGTTCTCTGAACGATTCAATCGTTCAATTTTTGAGCGTTCTAGAATGAGGATGACACATCTGTCGTGTGATAAACGTGTACCTAACGCATGACTAGCATGTGTCTTACGCGCGAGAAGCGTGTAACAGCGACCAAGTAAGATATCCCTGAAAACCATTAGCGTGTGCTGACGTGCCACTGGTGCACAACGAACGGTTTGTGAACGTTAGACGAGCGTTTTGAGCGTGTGACTAACGTGTGAATAACGACAGAATAGCGTGCTTACGTTCGTTTGACTTTAGTCACACGCTGCGTGCGCTAGGGGACCGTTCAGCGGTCGTTGACAGGTCGCCATTGAGTCGTTCACTGCAAAGCAAACGATTAGTAACAACCAAGTAACGCTAGAGTAACGACTGACTAACGATATCCGAACGCGTGCAACGCTCATCGAACGTTAGTAAAACGTTCCATTAACGTTCTTAACCGTTCTTCAGCGTTGAAAAAATAAACGTTGAAGAACGCTGGTCTCAGTGAGAACTTTTGTGCATGTTCAAAACAAAATTTCCCGACCAGCTTTCTCCGCCGATTCCCGGCGATCACCGACGTTCACTAGCGTTCACACAACGCTCTTCTGGCGCTATCCAAGCGACCATGGGCGACTACCAACGTTTCCTCAAACGCCAGAGAACGCTGACCAGAACGTCATGGTGTGACGGGCCCATAACATAAGAGCTTGTCAAACAATTTAACTCTTACCCCGTTATGAAAAATAGTATTTACTTGTATTTGAATCTGGTGCGATTTCGAAATTAACCATTTGCTTGCTATTCACGTCAATATACCTACAGTACCTGCAAATAGTGAAGACCCAGGTGAGACAGCTCTTGAAGGAGCTTTCTCATCATGGTCAGCACTATTTACAAGTTGATTGTGCAACCAGTGCACTCCACAGCAGTGATTGCACAGCGAAATACGTGTACACAGTGAATATATATGAGCCGTTCTCCAGGAAAACCTGCCTAAATGACATTGCTATGACGTTGACAGCCTTAAGTAGAATACATCTAGTATTTCCTCCCTACCCCGGTATTTTGATGACGTCAAATTAATATGATTACGACATGAGAAGTTTTACATAGAGTTGTTTTCAATCTTCAAAAATTAAGTTATCTGAAGTGTGCTCAGGATTGAAAATGGATTATGATATAGAGGTAAGACTTTTATTTTCTGTCATTGTTAATTCTTGACACTGCCATTATTATCGTGGTAAATTTGGAAGTAAAAATGATCATGATATATATAGTGTGTGGACAAAAAGACAAATATTTATTTAATTGTTATTTTCTTCTATTATCTAGTATAGCGGACCCCGGAAATCACGAATCATAACAAAGCACAGCGCGAGCCTTTTTGAGCCAATAATGCGACGCTAAATGCGACGCCATTTTATTTCATTGGTCTATGTTTACCAAGGGTCACTGCCACACTGTACAATAACCGGCGGTTATAATTATTTGAAGAAACTGATTTCAAGCGGGGAAGTGTTTCATCATACCATTTCTTTAAGTTGCTTTGATTTTCTGTATGGAAAAAGGTTAATAAAGCAGAGGGTTCGGGGGCGATAGCCCCCGACAGAACAGCAACATCCTGCCATTTGCAAATATTCTGACGTCATTGGTTACGTCATCGTATGTTTACCGCAACTAACATAATAATTATTGTATTATATTTTGCGGTAAAAAATTGGGGTCCGCTATACTAGATGTGTTCCCATATTTCCACATTAAATATTAATAACATTTTAATATAGCTCTATTTATATTTAAATAAATATAGATCTATACATTTATAAAATCAATACCTTTTCACAATAATTCATGATAGAGGATCTAACAATTTTCAACAAGCAATAGCATGTGAACAGTTTTCAAAGTTTGAGAACCTTTTCAAAAAGTAATATCGTTCTAACGGACCGTTTGAAATTCGGCCGATTTATTTGGAAAGCGCGGACCGAAGAATAGATCGAAATCTCCGGTTGCTAAGCATCATAGAGGCTTCAAAGTGAAAGTATTCATTAGCCAATCAGAGACAAGACAACAAATAATTCCACTTCCGCTTCAATCCGTCGATTGAAAGTTGTGTTTGTTGAGAGATACAAATTCATGAATATTTACAAATTCAAAGACAATGAAGACGAATAAGAAGTATAGATCGATTGTACAACTTGTATATGAAAGGATCATATAGGCCGTAGAAATTGTCATGCGGGATTAAAGAAATACGAGGTAAAAATGTATGACTTGCTGACACAATCGGTTTTCGTGCATACAGCAGGTGACATCATAACACTACCCCCGACCCTGAAAGAATTGGTCCCCAATTCCAAACTATAACATCTCGGACAAGGCCTATGAATATAAGAATAAGTTAATGCCTTTCACATCAGGGGTGTAAATTTTTTTCAAAAGCTGCTCGCCCTGCGGGACTAGTGACCACTGAAATCCACTCGCCCTTATGCAACTTTCACTCGCCCTTGATTTTTCAAACATATATACTCATTAAAAACCGGTGTGATCTATATCATATGAAGTTGATTATGAAAGGAGATAAAAATTGAAAGTATAAATTTTTATTGCAAAAAATAAGCCTGTTTAAACTTCAAATCACAAAGTCATGCAGGATCAGTGCAACTTTGTATGATTAAATCATTGAACTGTTCAGCAAATGGTTGGATTCCAAACTGATTTCAATCAAACAATCATCCAAATGTGGCATAAACACATCAATTGCTTTCAGGTATGAACCTAATTACTGTAATTAACACACCTTACGCTAGCCTATAATACTATACAATTGCCAGTTTGACGAAAACGTTTTTTTCATAAAGCCCAGTTTGACGAACCGGTAGTTTGACGAAACTACCATACTCCCTTTAGCCTATTCAAACTGATTGAACCATTTTTCTTGATCTCATACTTTATCATACTATTTCTATGGTTCTTTATGTCTTTTCTCTTTCGTTTTCCTTTTTGTCATCATCTCCAACCCATGCTTACCCACCGGAGAACGAATGAAAGCTTGTTTTTTTAGACATTTTGACATATTGCGGGTAAATCTTACGCATGCTTCCCAACTCTCACGATTTCGTCGGGAGTCTCCCGATTCAGAAGACAAATCCCGATCAACCCGATCATTTGACTAAAAACCCGATTTGAAAAAAATAATCGAAATTGGGTGTATTGAAAATTTGAAATCTTTAGCAGAGGTCAGAAAATATCTTGTTTGCTCTTCAGAATTACCCTCATGAACGTGTCAAAGGATTAGCCCCAGGTGGTCCAGATGGTATCCCTACTATTAGAGTTTTCACAGATAGCCACTCAACCGTAAACGTTTGATAACAAACAGCCATTTGTTTATACCAGAAATTGGTCATGATGTCGTAATCGGTCATGATGTCGTAATTGGCTATCCTAGTGATGCACATTCCAACATTGTTTGGTAACTTGGACAAAGACTTTATTCAATTATAACAGAAATTCTATTTTCATAATTAAGATATAAGACATAGAAAAATGCTTCTCTGCTTCCATGTTACTGACTGCTGTGCTTGGCCTCGTTGTTTCAATGGGCAGAAACACTTCGAAATCAAAGCCCACTTGACTGATCTTCATGGAGTTAATTTGTGCACAAAGTTGCTTTTTTATGAATATAATTAATGATAAGGACACTAAAGATGTAATTAAAAACACCATGAAATATTTTCTACCATTTCATACCCTAGAAAAATAATCACAATATAAATTTGAAATGTCATTGGTTTTCGCGAAGATTGTTGATATGGGCTAAAACACGGACCCTTGACCTTTTCGGATTTTAACATTTCTTTGACTGCTAAATGTTTGCAGTAACTAACTTGAACTGACTAAAGTTTAACTACTAACTCATAACCCCCTGAATGTTCAAAAGGACAATGCAAGTTCCCAATTAGCCTAGTCATTTTGTGTGTGTTTGATAATGAATTGCATAATTACAAACAGTGCAGACCCATATCCAGGGGGCTTATGTATTTGTCATTTGGTGTGGTTCAACTCTGTTTCCATAAGTATACTTTTTATTCACAGGTACTCTGCATATGCCTCACTGGGGTTCAATGGATTAAGTCAGTATATCTTTTGTTTTGTTATATTAAAAAAAAAAATATTATAATTATTCTTTGGTGCCTGGTTTGGAGAAACAAAATTATGTAACAAATTTAAACAATATTAAAAAAAGAAGCTGTGCTGTTTCCTTCATTTACAACACTAGAAATAAATGTAGTATAACAAAATCAATGAAAAATGTCGCGACGCGAAAATCTCCCTCTTGAAACCCCAAATCTCCCTCTTAGAAATCATGAAAACCCCTCTTGAGAGTCAAAAAAAGTTGGGAAGCATGCTTACGGTGCTTCCGTTTTTTTTCGGCCTCTAAAATTTTTACTCGTTTTAATTAGGTATGAAAGCGTTGAAGGTTTAAATCAAGAATTTTTCACAGTTTAACGGATTATTGTACTGAAAAACGATATAAAGCTGTTATGTATATTTTAATTTCATAACAGGAACGACCACTTGAAATATTTAACACAAATAAACTTCCTTTGGGTGAAACATTTCTACTTGGGCCGAATATGTCTCGCTAGGTAACATGTGCGCTTAAATCGGAATGCCTCTAAATTCTTTGTAGGTATTATTAAGTGTGAGACAGAGTGGAAATTCTGTCATTAATCTGACATTTGCAAAGACTTTTCGGGCGGTTTAATTTGCAATTTAAGGTATTTTACTCAAGGTTATCAATTGGGAAATTGTCAGATCCAAAATCCACTCGTCCTTTGGGGCGAGCATATGTTTTGAAGCACTCGACCGACTCCAAAACCTACTCGCATTGGCGAGTGGGCGAGTGGAATTTTACACCCCTGCGCATGTACAAGTTAAACATAATGACCCTAAAGAAACTATTTGAAAATTTAGTTTAATCAGTTGAGCAGCTGGTTTCTACAGTTGTAGATCTACAGTAAAAAATATTTTTCCTCTAGATCTATGACCAATTTTTTTGTGAAATAATCACATGCTAAAGAAATCAACATCTCATTTTTTACTTATAACATTTGTATACATTACAAAATTCATTACAAATATTTGACTTGACCGATATAAAATTTGTATCAATAGTTAATACCAGACATTATTTTGCATAATTATACCTTCAGACTGTAATTTGAGTATAGTCTTAAGTCATAGCTTTGCAAAAATCACAATACATGACTAGATTACCAGATACCGTTATCACATGAATAAATACAGTAAGTTTGCAAGCATCTTTTTCATGCAAATAGATCTAAATCTATTTCACAAATTATTTATGACACACAATAAATTCTGGGGTGCAACCCAGTGACATCTCAAAGTAAAATTAAATTTAATTTACTTCAAGATAAAATATACAAGATCAATGTAGTACAGATTTATATTTATATGCATGTAACAATTTGTCAAATAATTCTCAGTTCTGAATTGATCACAAATGTGAAAAGTTCAAATCTGGTCCTGTATGCTAATTCAAAACTTTACAAAAGGACTTATAATAAAGTCTCAACTCTAGGTATTATAAAGAATCCATTATAAATTGCAGTTTTTTTTTTACTATATGACTGTATAACAAAGACAAATTAATACTTTTATACCTACATTTGTATTACATAACCATAATGAAATGGCTATTCAATGTGAATGAATTATTGAATTACTTAGTTAGTAATGGAAATTTTCAATACTTCTATAAATCCACTTTTTAAAACCAAAGTGAATTGAATTAAGTTTAACACAGATACTTTCAAATATTCTGAATGTACAATTGTCCTAATGTAACACCATTAAACATTGTTTAATAATGACATTAGAAGCAACAGCATTTCTCTACATGAAATAATTACTAATAGCACTTGCTATGTAATACTTGTATACATCATAATAATAATATGTACAATATATACAATTTTTATCACAGGATTTTATCAAATGTTCACAAAGTTATTAATGAGTTCATACTGAAGATGCAGAATACACATTCTGTCCATAAATAAATTATAGCCCTATTCAGTTTATATTCAAGTAACTTTGTAATGTCAATTAATTGTTCATAAAATCACATGGTGATAATCTATACAAATGAATTACTGTTCATGAAGAGTTTGTTAGTTTAATACTTAACAGATAGTCCACTTAGATAGTCCACTGTCCTTCGGGTTATGGTGCCGCCATCAGGAATGGAGTAACAGTTTTCATATATAAACAGTTTTCATATAGCAGTTTTCAGGTTCACTGGATAGTGAAACTCTTTCATTAATCAGTTTTCATAGTACATATGCATCATCATGTACCTCACTGGAAGGAACTAAAAGTTATATATACAGACAAATGCCCTTCGCTTGCTATTCGCGCCAATATACCTACCTGTAAATAGTGAAGACCCAGATGAGACAGCTCCTGCAGGAGCTGTCTCATCAGGGTCTGCACTATTTACAAGTTGATTGTGCAACCAGTGCACTCCACAGCAGTGATTGCACAGTGAAATACTTATACACAGTGAAGATATATGTAATTATACAACAGGGCATGGGTAAAGAAGGAGAAATGTATTTTAAAATTCAGCAAGCGAAGAGTTAATACCAAAATTGCTTTCTTACTAATCTATATCGGAACAATTAAATATTTATCAGAAATTTTCCTGAACATTGCGGTAAGTAACAAATGCACAAATAATTATAATATACATTTTCTTGAATATCTGTTTTTCAACAATTATGAATGTAAACTGCCCTAGTACATAATGATAACTAAAACCATGATGGTTTTTCACCACCAGTATATTTTTTCAGTTTATCATGATGAACTATTTTGGGTTTTGACTGAGCCGTAACCTTTATACGATACAAAACATCATTAATTTTCTTTATAATTTTGCATGGACCTTTCCAAGGTCTTTGAAATTTAGGGTTTAACCCTCTCTTCCTTTGCGGATAGTAATACCACACAGCATCAACCTCTTTAAAAGAATTATGTCTCCCCCCATATTTATATGGGGGAGACATATTGTTTTCGTGAGAGTTGTCTGTCTGTCCGTCTGTCCGTCTGTCTGTCACACTTTTGCCCGGACGATAACTTCAATATGCCTGATGCCAGTTGATTGAAACTTCATATATGGAAAGAGCATAATGAGAGGAAGTGTCATGCAGAAGGTACATAACTCTGGCTTCACTAATATAGGAGTTACTGCCCTTTGTAAAAAAATTCACACTTTTTTGTCCGGACGATAACTTCTATATGGCTCATGCCATTGGATTAAAACTTCAGATATGAAAAGATCATAACGAGAGGAAGTGTCATGCACAAGGTCCATAACTCTGGCTTCACTAATATTGGAGTTATTGCCCTTTGTAAAAAAAGTCACAATTTTTTGTCCGGATGATTACTCCTATGTGACACATGCCATTGGAGTGAAACTTCATACATGGAACGATCATGATAAGAGAAAGTGTCATGCATAAGGCCCTTAACTCGAGCTTCAATAAATTTAGAGTTATTGCCCCTTGTACATTTTTTAATTCTTTCTTGTCCGGACGATAACTCCTACATAGCTCTTGCCATCGTATTGAAACTTCATGCATTGAAAGAGCATGATGAGAGAAAGTGTCATGAACAAGGGCCATAATTCTGGCTTCAATACCTTTGGAGTTATTGCCCTTTGTTACATTTTTTGGCGGATCAATAACTCCTGTTCGACTGATGCTATTGGAATGACATTTTATTTTTGGAAAGAGCATGTTGAAAGTAAGTGTCATGCACAAGGGCCATAAATCTGGTATCAGTATTTTTGGAGTTATTAGTCCTCTGTTATCATTTTCTTCTTGAAAAATGTAGTGTGGAAAACGCATAATGAGGGGAAGTATCATTCATCAAGACCATAACATTTTTAGTGATTTCCCTTTACATATTGTTTTTATTAGAGGGGAGACATCCATTTTTGTGACAAAAACCTCTAGTTTAGAGTTGATTTTGTATTGTAATTTGTTTTCATATTATCTACAGAAATATCCATATTTTATCTAGCTAAGTCATACACTTTATTTAACTTTTTCTCTAACTCAGCTACATACTTAGAACAATTTTCATTTACTTGGTTTTCTGAGGACAATTGAAAATCATTTCAACCGGTAACCTAATTTCCCGGCCAATGTGTAATCTGGACGGTGTAAACCCTGTTGATGCCTGGACAGAAGATCTGTATGCCATCATGACCAGGTCAACATGTTCATCCCAGTCCTTTTGATTATCAGACACATATGGAGTAAGCATTTTTATAATTGTATGATTATGTTTCTCTATGAATCCATTGCTTTGAGGACGAAAACTTGACGATCTTGTCTTTTCAATACCTAACAATTTACATAACTCTTGAAATAATTGCAATTCAAAGGTCTTTCCTTGATCTGTATGACAAATCAATGGACCCATAAAATCTATTGCTATCCGTTCATTCGGAGCGCCAACCTTATATGTTTGCAAAGGAGCCTTTGACTTCCTAAGCGTACCTTTACGACTATTGCACATATCACATCTCTTTACCCAGAGCTCAACATCTTTACGTAATTGAAACCAAAAATATCTATCTCGTACCTTCTGAAGAGTTTTCTTAACAACTTAATGAGCTCCTGATTAACCATCATGTAATTGTTTCAACACTAACTCTCTGTGAGATTGTGGAATTACTAACAACAACTTGTATGAACTACCATCTTCAGATTCCCATTTTCTGTAAAGCTTATCATTTTTCAAAACCATTGAATCAATTCTCGCCCAGTAATACTTTACTTCTGGACCATATTTCGACACATCTTGCCAACTCAACTTTTCACCTTCAGAAATCATGTCCTTTATGACTTTAAGATCATTATCTCTATCCTGAATTTCTGAAACATCTAGGTCATCCAAACTAACACTTTGACTATCAGTCTGAGAAGAAACATCATCACCTCTACTAGTACTTGGTGTATCTAATGCACAGATATGTATGAACTGATCTGATTTTTGACTGTTACTATTAATGGGACAAGAATTTGAATCACCTTTTATTATCATGTTACGGCCATCAGATTTACATTCTGAATTGACCCCCGTAATAACATGAGCTGTAATATCAACATCTTTATCCTTTAGAACCATTTCTGTCGAACAGGTAACTTTCTTCAGACCACCTAAGCTCACAAATATGAGTACAACTAATATTGCTACATTTTCAGACATCAAGAACAATAAAACTACTAGAACAAGGGAGGTAATTGTGTCTATACCCCAATTACACTCATCGGCCTTATTGCTTTCATTTACATGCACTTGTTCTACATCTGAATTATGTATACTAGCTACAACCATCTCATCTTTCTCCTTTGATTCAACTCTGTCACAGTACTTACAATTTATTTCTATACATGGATGCCTTGAAAGTGCATCAGCATTTGAATGAAGTAAACCTGCTCTATGTTGTATGGTGAAATCGTATTCATTTAGAAATGTTAACCATCTTGCTAATTGACCCTCTACATTTTTTCTTACATGAACATTTATCAGGTAAATGTTAAAATGTATCAACATCTCAAATTCATACTTATGCAATGCCAAGCTACTGTTATCATAGGTTCTGTATCCAGTGGCTGGAAAATTGTTTTTCTTTCAAAGTGGCTGGAAAATTGTAATAACCCTTTCCTCCATGAATATTCATGCAATGAAGAATGATGTTATGAATATTAAGTGGAATAATTTCTTAAAATAGCACATGGGCACTGGAATTTTTGGCCATGGCAGAAACTGTATAATCATATGACTTGTATATTATATCATAAGCAAACAGAGCAGACCCTGATCAGAAGACTCCTATGGGAGCCATCTGATCTGGGTCTACTCTGTTTGCAAAGGCAAAGAAAGTCATATTTATGGAGTAAAGGGGTAATAGTGGCTTTGCCTTTTTACCTGTTCTTTGCAGCATTGGCAAGTGGTGCAGACGGTGATTCAACGGCCTGCGGCATTTTCATAAAGTTCAAGGGATGCATGGCTGCAGACACTGGTTCTCCATTCCTCATACCTTTGGACAGCTACTCACGACAGAGCATGATTGACATCGAATCTGAATACTGCCTAATTGCTGGTAATGTATTATATACCTATCTGTAAGTCATACTGCCTCATTGCTGGTAATGTGTGCCTGTCTGTAAATCATACTGTCACATTCCTGGTAATATGTGCACTTGTCTGTAGGTCATACTGTCTCATTGCTGGTAATGTGTGCACCTGTCTGTAAGTCATACTGTCTCATTGCTGGTAATGTGTGCACCTGTCTGTAAGTCACACTGTCTCATTGCTGGTAATGTGTGCACCTATCTGTAGGTCATACTGTCTCATTGCTGGTAATGTGTGCACCTGTCTGAAGGTCATACTGTCTCATAGCTGGTAATGTGTGCACCTGTCTGTAGGTCATACTGCCTCATTACTGGTAATGTATGCCTGTCTGTAAGTCATACTGCCTAATTGATGGTACTATGTCCCTGTCTGTAAATCATACTGTCGCATTCCTGGTAATGTGTGCACTTGTCTGTAAGTCATACTGCCTAATTGATGGTAATGTATTATATACCTATCTGTAACTTAGACTGTAAGTCATACTGCCTAATTGCTAGTAATGTATTATATACCTATCTGTAAGTCATACTGCCTAATTGCTGGTAATGTGTGCCTGTCTGTTATTCATACTGCTGCATTGCTGGTAATGGGTGCACTTGTCTGTAGGTCATACAGTCTCATTGCTGGTAATTTGTGCCTGTCTGTAAGTCATATTGCCTAATTGCTGGTAACCTGTTCACTGTAAGTCATACTGCCGCATTGCTGGTAGTGTGTGCACCTATCTGTAGGTCATACTGTCTCATTGCTGGTAAAGTGTGCACCTGTCTGTAGGTCATACTGTCTCATTGCTGATAATGTATGCCTGTCTGTAAGTCATACTGCCTAATTGATGGTAATATGTCCCTGTCTGTAAATCATACTGTCGCATTCCTGGTAATATGTGCACTTGTCTGTAGGTCATACTGCCTCATTGCTGGTAAAGTGTGCTTGTCTGTAAGTCATACTGCCTCATTGCTGGTAATGTATGCCTGTCTGTAAGTCATACTGCCGCATTGCTGGTAATGGGTGCACTTGTCTGTAGGTCATACTGTGTCATGGCTTGTAATGTGTGCACCTGTCTGTAGGTCATACTGTCATATTGCTTGTAATATATGCCTGCCAGTAAGTCATACTGCCTAATTTATAGTAATATGTGCACCAGTCTGTAGGTCATACTGTGTCATTGCATGTAACCTGTCCCTGTCTGTAAGTCACACTATCTCATTGCTGGTAACCTGTCCCTGTCTGTAAGTCGTTCTGCCTCATTGCTGGTCATATGTGCACCTGTCTGTAGGTCATACTACCTCATTGTTGGAAATGTATGCATTTGTCTGTAGGTCATACTTTGTCATTGCTTATTATGTATTATGTATTATATGTTGGTAGGTGAGAGATTTATTGATGGACAGCAAAGTAAGAATAATGAACATTAAGTTAACTCTTGTCTGTGGAAAACAATTTCCATGATGCAATTTATATACTTTCCTCCATGAATACACCTTTCTATGCCTTTGCAAACAGAGTAGACCCTGATCAGGAGCCGTCTGACCAGGTTTTGCACTGTTTGCTGATCACACAATGTAGACAAGATCTTACAGAAACCGTTTGGGGGTCATATGCCATTAGAAGAATCCATCTAATTCTAACCATGGTAACAATATTTTTCACATGAACATTCATGGAGAGAAGGGTTAACTAAATGTCATCAGGGTCCACAAAGCTTTTTAGTTGAGTCTGAGTTTGGTCTGAAGCTTTTGATTGGTCAGATTTGAGTTCTCAAGCTTTTGATTGGTCAGATTTGAGTTCTCAAGCTTTTGATTGGTCAGATTTGAGTTCTGAAGCTTTTGTTGGTCAGATTTGAGCCAAAGGCTCCAATCTGACCAATCAAAAACTTGATAATGAACTCAGACTCAACTAAAAGTTTTTATAAGCATGGACCCAGATACAGAGTTGCCATAAAAACATCCTAAATATTGGACTAGACAAATTTATCTTCAAAGAGCAATGTAATGAGAATCTACTTTAATTGCTACCGAGTTATATTAAAATGCCAAATTAACATATCCTGTTTTTACAAACTGTTTCAGAAGAGAAATTGGCTGTCCTGAATATTAGAGTAAATACAGAAAATGACCTCCCACACATTTTAGCATTATCAGGTTTCTTGCTAAAGAGGGGAACCAAGACAATACAATACATCAGCATATTGTCAGGGTTTTCTTAGGATTGAGAACAAATATAATATTTCAACACATTGTCAGGTTTCTCATAGAAGCCAAGAAACCAAGATAATACAGTAAGACTTTGTCAGATTTTCCATGGAAGCTGAGAACTAGGATAATACATCAAAATATTGTCAGGTTTCTTAACCCTTCGCTTGCTGAATTTTAAAATACATTTCTCCTTCTTTACCCATGTCCTGTTGTATAATTACATATATCTTCAATGCGTACAAGTATTGCGCTGTGCAATCACTGCTGTGGAGTGCACTGGTTGCACAATCAACTTATAAATAGTGCAGACCATGATGAGACAGCTCCTGCAGGAGCTGTTTCATCTGGGTCTTCACTATTTACAGGTAGGTATATTGACGCGATTAGCAAGCGACGGGTTAATACAGATACTTGGAACTATAACAACTTAACAAGAACATATGGTTTGGTGTCTTTGTACAGACGCTTGGAACCAAAATAATACACACTAAGATATTGTCAGATGTCTTTTATAGTTTGTAGTAATGCATTTTATTCTAATATTATGAATACAGGATTGCATAAAGAAATAAATATGCAAGAGCTCTAACTATTGGAGCTTATCGTAGAATAAAAGCTTTGCAGAAAGCTAAAAAACGAGCATACATTAACCCTTTACTCCATAAATACACATTTCTACGCCTCTGTAAAAGTCACCAGTTGAAACCATAGGAGCAGTATATGCTCCTATTGGAGCAAATGCTCTATTATAATGGTTTCAAACTACAAAATTTTAAATTTTTTCCTTTTCTCTAGTTAATGTTCCTTTTCGGTAGATTTATTCAAAGTGGTTGGATCTAAAAATAGTCTATGGGGGAACTGGTTAAGTATGCAAATATCATCCATCTGCCTCCATGCTTGCTTTAACCATACTTGATAATCCCACACTTCTGCACGGTTACAAACAGAGTAGACCCAGATGAGACAGTTCTGTTTTCTGACAGGTTGCTAGACTGAATTACCATTTGCAATAACTGAATTGATATATAGTAAAACTTCTCTTAAGTAACCACCAAAAAGAGCTGTAAATCTGGGTTTAATAGCAGGTTGTAGTTTAATGCAGCAAAAACCTATTGGAGCAAATGCTCTATTTATCTTAATGGTTTCAACAAGTGATTATTACAGGTGCATAGAAAGGCGTACTTATGGAGGAAATGGTTAAGACAGCTACAATGTTCCAACTTCCATATTTCATGATAACTAATTTGCCTATTATTATTCGGTAATAAACAGTGAACATGCAAAGGCTTAAAGATATTTTTCTGTATTGTCAGGTGAAGATGCTGATAATGATAATGATACCAGCAGTGATTGTGCGATACCAGACCAGATAGCAAGGCGTATCATCTCTTACATCATTACCTATGTCGGAGCTCCCGTTTTTGTCCCAACCTTTAAAGGAAAGAATTTGTATGGGGTAGGTCTTAACCGTTGCTTTTGTTGCAACAATAGATATTATAGTTAGTGTTACAATATGAATAACACTTGGATATACAGAACAATCTGTATTAGCCCTTCACTTGCTATTCACATCAATATACCTACCTGTAAATAGTGAAGACCCAGATAAGACAGCTCCTGCAGGAGCTGTCTCATCAGGGTCTGCACTATTTTACAAGTTGATTGTGCAACCAGTGCACTCCACAGCAGTGATTGCACAGCAAAATACTTGTACACAGTGAGGGTTTATGTAATTATATAACAGGGCATGGGTAAAGAAAGAGAAATGTATTTTAAAATTCAGCAAGAGAAGGGTTAAGAGTTCATCAAAAAGAGGTGTAATTATGGGTTTGTTAGGCAGGAGGAAGCTTGATGCAGGGAAAATGTAAAGCAAAAAACTCCTCCTGGAGCTTTCTGCGTTACTTTTATCCTACATTAAGTGACCACCTGCTTATTAACCCTTTCCCTCATATTGACGACTTTTGGCGACTCCTATAGGAGCAAATGCTCTATTTATCACAATGGTTTCACAAAGTGACTTTTTCAGAGTCATCAAAAGTCGTCAATGTGAGGGAATGGGTTTATGTGTGATTGGCCCTTTTTCTCACATAAAGCCAATTAGAACATGTCCATTTTAATCATTTATTGTTGCAAATTAGCTCTTCAAACACTTTGAATTCTGAATTTTTAAATTGAAACGGTATATCATTATTTAACCCTTTACTCTGTGAATATTCATGTATGAAATAAATGACATCATGAATATTAATTAGGTTAATTATTATGCATGTAATTAGGTTTATTATTAACTTTATGGACACATGAAATTTTGGCCATGGCAGAAACTACAGAACCATACATCTTTAATTTCATAAGTAAACAGGACAGACCATGATCAGACGGCTTCTATAGGAGCTGTCTGATCTTGGTCTACTCTGTTTGTAAAGGCCTGATTTGACCACGTCCTCGCAACGTAATACCCCCGTCACACTGGGCCACGTTCCCACTACGTCCTCAAAAATATGCCAGGTCGAAGTGCGAACGTGTACAACGTAGCAAGGACGCAGTAGACACGGCTTTGCGCGTGGTATGGTCTTCATGGACGTGAAGGACGTGGGTGAACTTTGAACATGTTCAAAACTTGCGTGGTGAGGACGTGGTCAAATCAGGACGTGGTAAGAACTTGGTAAGGTCGTAGTAATGACGTAACTCTAACCTAGTAAGAACCTCATTGACGCAGTACACGCGTAGGGCAGACGTGGACGAGTGTGTGACGTTTGCATCACGTTTGTCTCTAGGTTGTCACTACGTTCTTGATACGTCCATCGGGTTCTCACTACGACCCTTGTTGCGACAATAATACGTCCCTACTACGTTTCAAAAGACCGCATTAGGTTCTTAGTACGTTCTACCGGTGCTTATCATGTCTAAGGTACGTTTGCAGCAGGCTCTAGCCACGACCATGCCACGTTCTGGTGGTCGAGTATAAAAACTGGATTCATTTCCCTTTCACTTCCATTTAAATATAGAATGGACAACCAAGAACTTCTCCAGCATGGTGCTGTATTGGCTGGGCAACAGGCTCTTCTCGATGGACAGGTTGCACTATTGCTTGTGAGAAGGAGGTTTTGCTTTCATAGCTACTTTGCAGCCCCCTTCCTTCTCGGCATATTTTTTCTGATATAAAATACTTTACTTTTGCTCAGAAGAAAGTCGCAGAATGAATGATCAGATCGAGCCAAATCGCAGTATTTTATATGCAGACATAGAACGCGGTGAGAACGTGATGAGCGCGTGGTAAGAACGCAGTGTTATCTTGGCGGTCGTAATAGGGACCTAGTACGAGCGTAGCTAAAGCATAGCAAGAACGTGTTGGACGTGGTACCCACCTGAATGAATACACGCGTAGTAAGATCATAGTGGGAACATGTTGGAAGGCAGCAAGAACCTAGCGCAAACGTGGTATTAGCGTAGCAGGAACTTGAGAAATGTACTTTTTACAATTTTTACCACGTCCTACAGCATTTTCAGGACGCAGCGCAGTCTTCATGGACGTGGTCAAAGTGTGAAGGGGGCTGGCTTAATAGAGCATTAATTTTGCTCCATAGGAGCAAATTAATGCTTTATTGATCACAATGGTTTCAGAAAGTGACTTTTACAGAGGTGTCAAAAGATGTCAGTATGAGGGAATGGGTTAACCTACAGGGTAATTTTCTGTAAAGGAAATTCTCAGTTGTATTGTAACGGTGAAACATATATGGTTATTGATTAGATCAGGTTATAATTATACAATGAGAATGATAAGACTATATGAACCTTTCCTCCATAAATAAGCCTTTCTACGCCTCTGTAGTAGTCACTTCTAGATACTCTAAATACATCCTCTTTGAATAAATCTTCCTAAAAGGAGCATTAAATTGAGAAAAGGAATGATTTTAGAATTCTGTATTTTAAAACCATTGTGATAAATACAGCATTTGCTCCTATTTATGCTCTATTTATCACAATGGTTTCACATAGTGACTTTTACAGAGTCGTCAAAAGTCATAAATATGAGGGAATGGGTTAGCAGTGTTTCAGTCATATCTTGACGTCCACCTAATTACAGGTGGAGGACTCAGACCCAGAGGTTCTTCTGTGCACTGAACGTCTTGCATTGTTTTGGGCACAGAAGAACATCTGGGTAGATACACCAACCTACCACAAGCCCAGCTGGAAGGCTTTCTCACATGATCGGGATTCAGACCGGGATTCAAACTACAATGGTAAGGGTCTAAGCCATTGTCAATCAAAGACAATAACGGGGGCAACGGAGGCCCTGTTGAATGTTTATGTAAGGAATCATGACATCATAACTATTTATTAACTGCATTTTTGTAACAACGTAATATGTACAGAGGAGTTTTTATACGCCCACTTAATAAAGGTGGTCGTATATTGGCGTGGCCCTGTCCGTCCGTCCGTTCGTTCGTTCGTTCGTTCGTACGTTCGTTTGTTTGTTCGTTCGTCCGTCAATATTTTGTTTGTCCGCAGTTTTCTCGGATAACTGTTTGACAGATATTAATGAAACTTCACACAAATGTTTAATGTATCAAGATCTGAAGCTGAGTTGATTCTGAGGTTCATTTGATTTTTTCGTTTCAGAGTTATGGCCCTTGTCCTTAAAAAATGCAAATAGTTTGTCCGCTGTTTTCTGGGAAAACTATTTGAGAGATATTAATGAAACTTTACACAAATGTTTAATGCATCAAGATCTGAAGCTGTGTTGATTCTGAGGATCATTTGATTTTTCGTTTCGGAGTTATGGCCCTTTTACTTAAAAAATAATGCAAATATATGCATATAGTTTGTCCACTGTTTTCTGGGAAATTTATTTGAGAGATATTATTGAAACTTCACATAAATGTTTAATGCATCAAGATCTGAAGCTGAGTTGATTCTGAGGTTCATTTGATTTTTCGTTTCAGAGTTATGGCCCTTTTACTTAAAAAATAATGCAAATATATGCAAATAGTTTGTCCGCTGTTTCCTGGGAAAACTATTTGAGAGATATTATTGAAACTTCACACAAATGTTTAATGCACCAAGATCTGAATATATGCTTATAGTTTGTCCGCTGTTTTCTGGGAAAACTATTTGACAGATATTAATGAAACTTCACACACATGCTTAATGCATCAAGACCTGAAGCTAAGTCAATTCTGAGGTTCATTTGATTTGCCTTTTCCGAGTTATGGGCCTTGCACTAGAAAGAAATAATGCAAATCTATGCAAATATATATGAGGATGGCCATAACTTTTTCATTTGAAATGATATTTACTTCAATTTTTTTATATGGTTAAACCTTAATATGAATTTTCACATATATTGCGGGGTTTTTGGTAAGTCATTTTATTCTAAAGTTATGGTCCTTGAACTTTGTGTGTTCGTTGCTTTGTTTGTCGGTCAGCTTTTAGTATGTCTATTGTTGTCTGGGAAAACTATTAAAATGATATAAATGAAACTTAAAAGAAATGTTTAAGCAACAAAATCTGAAGCTCAGTTTTTTTTGAGGTTCATTCAGTTTGTCTTTACAGAGTTATGGCCGTTGCACTTTTCATAAATCTGCAAATATGAGGACATTTTTATTTAACTTTTTTATTTAATAAGATATTCACTTCATTTTTTTAAAAAATAGTATCACCTTAATATGGAAATCATGTTCTGAAGCACAGATTAGAAAATATCAACACTTATAAGGCATGTTGAATCAGAGAAAGTTTGCAAGTGGGCGTATTATGTACCGTATGCAGTACTCTTGTTAGTATTTGTAGAAACTGTAGAGTTAGATCTATTATAATTTCATTAGCAAAGTGAGTAGACCCTGATCAAATGGCAGAGCAAGAGTTAAAGGTACATACACAAATACTAAAATCCTCATTTCTCCACCAAACCCTGTTTTGTGACCACTCTTAGAATTGTCTTCAAAAGAGTGGTCACGACAAAGGGTTTGGTGGAGAAATAAAGAAGTTTTTCTTGAAAATGTTTTAATTTACACATCTAATCTGGACGTCTGGTACTGTGATTCTTTTCTTTCAGGTTGCTTGAGGCTCAATAAGCACTGGTTTCAGTTCACAATCAGATATGTCCATACTACTTCACCCTTGGTTCCATAACCGTGTATCAAGTATGCATTGATTTGCAATTGGTAAGTACCGTATTTGTACATTGTACACTGAAATTTCCAGTGAATTATGTGTAGTAAATTGTATCATTGATTTAACCCTTTTGTCCATAATTCCCCCTCTGTATGCCACAATGGTCTAAAAATGTGACTTTTACAGAAGCGTAGAAAGGCGTGCTTATTGAGGAATGGGTTTATCCTTTTATGTTAAAATCTGTTACATTTTGAATATCAATAAGGGTAGCATTTATAATAGCATTGTGAACACACAAAAAATGGTGTAGGCAAAAATCGTAGAATCAGATGTTATTCTATAAGCAAACAGAGCAGACCCCGATCAGACAGCTCCTACAGGATCCATTTGATCTGGGTCTACTCTGTTTGCAAAGTATCAACCCTTTCATTCATATAAATGCCTTTTCACACATTTGCAAACTGTGTAGAGCCTTTGGCTCAAATCTGACCAATCAAAAGCTTGATAACAAACTCAGACTCAACTAAAAAGCTTTATAAGCATGGACCCTGATTCTACAGTTTCTGCCTAAGCCAAAATATCCTCTGTTCATGTATTAACCCATTCCCGCATAGGCTATTTTTAGATCCAACCATTTTGAATAAATCTACCGAAAAGGAGCATTAACTAGAGAAAGGGAATTTTTTTTTAATTCTGTAGATTGAAATCATTGTGATAAAAAGAGCTCTTTTTATCACAATGGTTTCACAAAGTGGCATTTCCAGAAGCGTCAAAAGGGGTCAAAATGCGGGAATGGGTTAATCTATTTCATATTCATAATGTCATTATTTCTTACAAGAGTACATGTATGACACAGGTAAAGGGTTGAAATACATATATTTTGAGTAAATGGAGGTAGCTAATTGCCAGACAAAAATAAAAATGCCTTCTTTCCTTTGGCCTTAACCCATTCCCTTATATTGACGACTCTGTAAAAGTCACTTTGTGAAACCATCATGAATAATAAAGCATTTGATCCTATAGGAGCAAATGCTTTATTTATCACAGTGGTTTCAAACTACAAAATTCAAAAAATTTTCCTTTGCTCTAGTTAATGCTCCTTTTCAGTAGATTTATTCAAAGTGGTTGGGTCTAAAAATAGCCTATGAGGTAATGGGTTAAGCATCCACCTACTTTTCTAGACTCAACTTTTTTTTAATAAGTAGTTGATTACCGCTTTAGCCCTTTCCTTCATATAAACACCTTTTCACACATTTGCAAACAGAGAGGACCCAGATCAGATGGCTACTAACGGTTTCTGCTCTGTTTGCTATAGGAATTTGATGGCTTAAATGTTTCTCCTTCCATTTTTATATGCCCGATGGTAACTTTGGTCGAATAATGGTATAGTGCTTGTCCGTCTGTCTGTCCGTCCGCACTCACCAAAGGGTAGTTGTGTGACTTTTTCTAACTAGTCCCACAAGTAAAATCATTAACCTGGCCATCTCTTGTGACATTAACCTGGCCATTTCTTGTGACATTAACCTGGCCAGTTGTGGGACATAGGGTTAGGGTTAGGGTTAGCTTCCAGATCATTCTTTTCCAAAGTTAGAGCCAAAAATAGTTTTTCTTGTGGGACTAGTCACACAAAAAAAGATCAAAGGAAAAAGTCACACAACTACCCATCCGTTAGCATGTCCGTCTTTCTGTCCATTAGCCACATCTTTGTTTGCTCACTATTTGGCATGGTGTTATTATACTTAGTAGGAAGGTTGGTCATGACTTTTAGATGACCCCTATTGATTTTGAGGTCAGTCTGTTAAAGGTCAAGGTCACCATGACCTTCGAATAAAAAATCTTGTCCACTCAATAACTTGATAAGTATTAAGTGAGCTATCTTCATACTTAGTAAGAAGGTTGGTCATGGCTAGTAGATGACCCCTGTCTATTTTGAGGTCAGTATGTCAAAGGTCAAGGTCACCATGACCTTCAACACAAAAATATTGTCCGCTCAATAACTTGATAAGTATAAGGTGTGCTTTCTTCATACTTAGTAGGAAGGTTGGTCATGGCTAGTAGATGACCCAAATTGATTTTGAGGTCAATGAGATCAAAGGTGAAGATCACAGTGACTTTCAACTCAAATTAATATAGTGCATGTTACGACAGTGCAGACTTCAGGCGTATAATACTCTGACACCCTGGGCTTCTGTTCGTTATAACTATTTCATCCATGAATATTCAGTAGGTATTTAAATTTGGACTAAATATAGAAAAGGGAAAGAGTTACCTGATAGGGACATCTTTGACACCTTTACAAGCAGTCGCTCCAGTTCAGATGACTCCCATAGATGATCAGGGTCTGCACTGTTTTTCTGGGCATTTAGATTTTTCATGTGAGGAAGCCTTCCAGCTGGCTTGCGGTAAGTTGATGGTTCTACCTGGATGTTCTTCTGTGCACGACACAATGCAGTTTGGTCCATGCACTGAAGAATCTCTGGGGTCTGCCTCCACCTGTAATTAGCTGGACATCGTGATATGACTGAAATACTGTTAACCCTTTCCTCTTTAAATACGCCTTTCTACGCCTCTGTATAAGTCACCTGTTGAAACCATTGTGATAAATAGAGCATTTGCTCCTATAGGAGCAAATGCTCTATTTATCACAATGGTTTCAAACTGCAAAATTCTAAAAAAATTTCCTTTTCTCTAATTAATGCTCCTTTTCTGTAGATTTATTCAAAGAGGTTGGATCTAAAAATAGCCTATGGAGGAAAGGGTTAAAACTATGTAAAGCCTATAAAACCAACCTATAGATGCTGTCTGATCAGGGTCTGCACTTTTTGCTTCTGGAATTATATAGATATGATATTTTTGCTAATGACAAACACTCCTGTGTTTATGAGCAATTATAGAAATCTACCTACTAAACATTGATAACAGAGTTCTGGCGAGACTTGAAAATATTTGAGACATGTGTCCCATTGATAGTTAAAAAGTAGGGACATTTTCAAAATCTGTGAGACATCGACAAGTGTGAAAATATTTTTTCAACCATCATTCATTATGAAAATGCTATGTTTATGAATCTGCTGATCTATGACTGATTTCTTTACTATGTAAATATTTTCTCTGATCATATTCACTGTTTGATTTGATCTAAATCTGATCTGGTTACTTTGGACTATTCTGGTAAGAACTGACATTTTTGAGACATTTGTCCCAATGACAGTAAAAAAATGGGGACATTTCTCATTTTTATGAGGAAAATGTCCCAATTTCTTGCCCTCGCAAGAACCCTGTGATAATCATGAGGGAAAGTGTTAAAGTAAGTTTTACTGTATTTTTTCTTTGACAGCTATACTGTACAGGACCAACAGACCCTCCAACTACCTGCTCAAAGGAGACCGCAATGGCATGTATAACAGACTATGAGGCAGTCAAGGGCAGTATAGACAGTCAGGCTGAAAGATGCCAGTAAGTATGGCATACTAGTTGTGTCAAACATTATTAGCAATAAGTATATGTATGTACAGTGGAACGTGTCTTAAGCAGTCATTTGAGAATAGGAATTTTAAAAAGCAGGTTTTTCCTTCATGCAGGGCAAAGGTAATGCAGGAAGGTCCTATAGGAGCTTTTTTTGCCCCCATTGACGATTGTCGGGGGGCATATTGTTTTTGCCCTGTCTGTTTGTTTGTCTGTTTGTTTGTCAGCAACTTTAACATTGGTCATAACTTTTGAGCCTGTACAGATAGAGACTTGATATTTGGCATACATATGTATCTCATAAAGCCGCACATTTTGAGGGGTGACGTGTCAAGGTCAAGGTCATCCTTCAAGGTCAGAGGTCAAATATATGGGTCAAATTGCCGACTTTAACATTGGCCATAACTTTTGGACCAGTAGAGATAGAGACTTGATATTTGGCATGCTTGTGTATCTCATGAGGCTGCACATTTTGAGGGGTGACATGTCAAGGTCATCCTTCAAGGTCAGAGGTCAAATATATGAGGGGGCATAGTGTTTCACAAACACATCTTGTTTTCATTTCTTTTGACCCGTATTAAGCTACTTTATTGACCCATAATAAGCCCTCTTATTGATGCCCACTGCAAACGGGTTTTACTGTGTAGCATACTACTTGTGTCCAACACTATTAGCAATATTAACTCCTTTAGGAGCTATTCTATCAGGGTAGACCCATACTATACAGCTCCACTTGGAGCTGTTCTATCAGAGTAGACCCGTCCTATACAGCTCCTCTAGGAGCTGTTCTATCTGGGTAGACCCGTCCTATACAGCTCCTTTAGGAGCTGTTCTATTCAGTAGACCCGTCCTATACAGCTCCTCTAAGAGCTTTTCTATCAGGGTAGTTCATACGATATCCTAGCAGGCTGATGATCAAAATAACACATCAATTTTCTTGGATTTTCTTTATTATTCTTTCGATGATTAACAGCGATAGATAGCGATAATGGCGATAACAACAACAACCCGATACCGGACAGCATGGCTTACACTCTAAAACTCTGACCGCTGTAACTGCAGTACGACTGCGGCCCAGCTTGCGGGCTCGATTACTATGGATCTATTTAAATCGATATAATATCCAGAACATTCTCCCCACCTTGATAAGATTAGACTTGTTAACACTTACCAAATACTACCTTACTGACGATAATATGTGAAAGTCTCTGGAACACAGTCCAATTTTTTAAAAGGAATCTAATGAACTTTCAGGAAGAAATTTTCCTACCAAATCACTGCGATCAAAGAGCTACTTTGGACCCACATTCAAGATACTTTCACATTCTCTTGCCTGCATCTTTGCAGTCAAGCAAAAACCAACGAATACATATAAATTTCCACGATTTAAACAATACAGTTCGTATTACTCTATCAGGAACATTTTGACAGTCAAAGGGAGATAACTCTTCCTAATATGAATCATGGTTTCATCTCCTATTTCCAGAATTTTTGTTCCATTGCAATTTAGTCAAGTTAAAAATATAAAGAGTAACTTTTCACTGTCAAATTTAGTATTGGCATTGATAGATATGTAATCAACATAGTTCTGACAAAACAAACCTTTGTCACAATTCTCTATCATTCACCACATAATATTCAATGATTTCAATATTCCAAATGACTAGCAAATTACAGAACATTTTAGATATATGCTCTCTGATTGGATCCAGATTCACTATATGTCAATCTTTTCACACTTAATACATGTAATATCAACAGAGTCATCAACAAATACTTTCATACTAATAATTTGTCATCTACACACAATCTCACACAAGTAATCTCTAAAAACAAGTGGATTAACTCTCTTTTCAAGAGAAAATCCCCAAGTGCAATGTTTCCTGTCAAGATCTACCTTGATTCTCAGGTATTAAAACACTATTCTTCTAATACAAAACAATCTAACCCACTACTTGCTGTCTATCTAAAACCGAACAAGGCTAACAATTAATGCTCTCCTTTAACGGGAGTGCACAAAGTAAATATCAACACCATAATTATACATGTACATTATTATGCACATACAGTCGCAGAATAAGCGACAAGTTTGTTAATCTTATCATCTGGCTCTTTTTTAACAATTATCAATGTCCAAAGGTTAAGTTATACTCTCTTGTTAAGACCTGTACGAAGCATTCATGTAGTCGAATCTAATATTTTACTTTAATACTTGAAATTGTCTTAACTGTTGACTAAATGCAGAACTCTACTGCCATTTTTGCCTATTAGACTGGCAAACCAAACAAACCTTGAGAACTCTATTCTCAAAATCTGTACACATGAATTTACAGAAAAGCACTGGTAAATTTCACTCGTCTTTCAATGTGTGCCCTGTAGACAAAAACAACTTTCTTTAAGAAAACAAACACCAATCTTAATCTTTAACAAGAGAGCACTTGATAGTCGAGCAAAATTTCTTATCAATTGCAGCCAGCACATTATACTAAATCTTAATACACTTAGCAGATACTATATACAATGGCAGTCTTCTTCTGTTTGACTTCTGTGAGCTGCAATATCTGTCATTTATGATTTTTCACATATGGACGTCTGGCAGTCTATATTCATATATAATATGATTATGATTCGTATCGACATCAGGCAGTTTATACATGTGAAACGCGATTCATTTGACGGCTGGCAGTTTATAATTGATTTCTTCCTTCACTCGCGATAAAAGAATATATATATCAATCTGTTGCACACGCGATTCAGATTTCCAGAGTGGCGCAGGAGATAACCAAATACACAATTATTTGGAACCTTTGAATTAAACTTTAAAAAACACACACATTTAATTATCAAAAGAGACGGTTCAAGAACCTACAGAACCTCTGAAATAATATCAATTTCATAGTTTTCTACACAAGTAAATGAAAGCCACTCTGCAAACTCTGCTCAGTACTTTCTGACTGTATTCTTTCTTCACTAAACTTTGAACACTTCAATCACAATTTCTATTACTGCGCTTTTTCTATAAAATGTGTAGGCCGTTTCTGTAATTTTTTGCGGATTTTCACAATTGCAACACGGACACGGCAATCAATCCCTGGATGAATGTCATAGATTCGTCCAAGATTCCAGTTCCCCCGTGCTGCTTCTGGGTCTATTACCATCGCAACATCGCCTTTTTGAAAGTCCCTTTGTTCTTTGTGCCATTTTCACCTGGAAGACAAGGTGGGTAAAAACTCTCTCAACCACCTTGCCCAAAAGTGTTTCACTAGCTCTTGCACTCTACGCCAACGTTTTCGTATATCATACGTTTCTGAGTCTATATTCTCTGGCGCAAATTCTCCTCCTACTTGTCCGAATAGAAAATGGTTTGGTGTAAGGACAGTGTCATCACCTGGATTAGCACTCTGATAAGTAAGTGGACGACTGTTTACAAGATTTTCAGCTCCCGAAAAAGCTGTTATTAGTTCCTCATCATTTACTTCTGCATTTCCAAGTATGGCGTACAAAGCTCTCTTCGCGCTCTTTATCATAGACTCGTGTACACTTCCAAAATGAGGAGTTCCGGGTGGAATGAATTTCCATTCGACACCTGCATTTGCCGCAGTCCTTTCAATTTGGTCTTTATTTAACCGACTCTGTAATTCTCGCAGTTCTTTCACGGCTCCTACAAAGTTTGTCCCATTGTCCGAAAGTATGATTTTGGGGAAACCGCGTCTGTTTACAAATCTAAAAAATGCGTTTAGAAAGGAATCAGTGTCTAAACTGTATGATATTTCAAGATGTATTGCACGGCACGCCATACAGGTCAAAAGGCACATGTATCGTTTGTTCCTCGGCTTGCCACGACCCTGTTTGGTCAGAAAAGGGCCAGCAAAGTCTACTGCAGATTCACTGAACGCCCTCATGGATATTCCAGCACGAAAGCTCTGTAATGGTCCCATTATTTGATGCACTGTCTTTGCTTTCATTCGCTTGCACATGGAACATTCGTTTTCCACTTCTCTGATGGCTTCGCGTGCGAACAATATCCAAAATCTGGTCGATATTGATGACAGAACTTGATTTGTTCCACTATGATGTCCTTTTTCATGATAGTACCTTATAATCAATTTTGTTACAGGATGTTTCCTTGGCAGAATGATGGGGTGTTTACACTCAAATGATAAATGTTCAATATACTTGAGCCAACTACTACTCCTCATCACTCCGTCTTCATCAAGCATAGGATTTAACTGCAGTAACTTGCTTGTACTTGAAATATTTCTTTTTTTCATCAGACTATCATATTCTTGTTTGAACACATTTGATTGAACACTACAGATTACTTTGTTTTCAATATTTTGAATTTCACTTACTTTGAGTTCTTCGTTTACATTTCTCTCAGTTTTGGGCAATTGGCAATTTTCGATAAATCTTATATGTTCAAGCACACACTCTTGTGTAATATCTCCAATTTGAAAACTGCTCTGGCAAGAGCCTGAAACTAGGGTCTATTGTATTTGTGCCTGCCAGGTCAATTGTCATTTAGAAGCTATTCTCTTCAAAGCATTTTACTTTTGTTCGCACTTAGCACTTTCATCAGGTTGAAATCTGTTTTCTGGCCATTCGATCTCAGGCTTTTGCAGAAATAATGGACCATTCCACCATAAACTGTTTTCTGCCAGCTTGGAAACAGTTTCACCTCGAGTTGTTAGATCGGCGGGGTTTTCTTTGGTTGAAATATAGCGCCACTGCTCTGGATCAGTCTGACTCTGAATTTCTCCTAACCAGTTGGCTACGAAGGGTTTAAACTGCTTACTTTGATTTCGGATCCAATACAATATGTTCATACTATCTGACCATAGTTTAACATCTCTTATGTTACAATCTAGCACTTGACAAACATTCTTTGATAATGTCAAACCTAGCACTGCCGCCATGAGTTCGAGTCTTGGTATACTAATTGTTTTTAACGGAGCCACTTTACTCTTAGATGTTACCAAATTGATGCTGACATTATCACGGTGGTCATTTCGAACATACACTACCGCACCATATGCTTGACTGGATGCATCTACAAATGTATGAATTTCACTATTTTGTTTCACATTCAAGCAACGAGGTACTGCAATTTGTGCCAAATCTCTGATTTTTGCAAAACACTGTTTAACTTCATTTGCCAAAGTCTTGGGAAGTTCGTCGTCCCAGTCGAGTCCAGCCAACCATATCTTTTGTAGTATAACTTTTACCCTCACAGTGAACGGAACTACAAATCCAAGTGGGTCAAATATAGCTGCTATAGTTTTCAGAACTGTTCTTTTTGTCAATTTCATGTCACTATTTGGCTCATTATATTGGTATGTAAACATGTCTGTTTCAGAGATCCAATTCAACCCTAGAGCCTTTAAGGAAGGCAGTTCTTCACTTCCAATATCTACTTGAAAAGCTCTTCTTCTTGTGGAATGTGCCGTAGCACTTCTTCAGAGTTCGACATCCATTTTCTTGGTTTCATACCAGCTTTTTCCCACAAACTACATAGTTCTCTATACAAAGCAATCCCTGTTTTGACAGAATCTACAGAGTCCATTGTATCATCCATATAAGTTGATTTAACGATAGATTCTGCTGCCAGCGGAAAGTTGCTCTGGTATTTTCGAGCATTTTGCTGCGTCACATACTGAGCGAGAAATGGTGAAGCATTCACACCGAAAACGACTCGATTAAACTCATAAACCTCAGGTTCATTGTCAGTGTTCTGGCGCCACAAGAAGCTGTGAAAACGCCTATCAGGTTTGAATAGTCCAATTTGTAAGTACATTTCTTGAATATCCGAAACAATAGCAACTTCATGTTTTCGAAATCTAAGCAGCACATCATATAATTCGTTCTGCAGCTTTGGTCCCTGGGATATGATGTCATTTAATGATACACTGTCATATTTTGCTGACATGTCAAATACCAATCTCACTTTGGTTGTTGCTTTATCCATTCTCACAACAGGAAAATGTGGAAGATACCATCTTGGCCCTTCAGCCAGTTCATTTCCAGCGACTTTCGATATATACCCATTTTGTTCATACCTATCAATGGTTTCACTGTACGATTTTTTCAGTTCTGGGCTCTTTTGCAACTTTTTCTCAGTAAATTCGAGCCTCCTCTTCGCCATTGCAAAATTACTACTTTTCAACTCACTTTTATTAGCTTTCCATGGAATTGGCACTTCGTATCTCTGATGCTCTTGATCGTGTTTTTTAGGCCTTTGTCCATAAATTCCATGACTTTGTGCTCATCAGCAGTTAGAGGTTGTTTTACATTTTGTCCGACAGTTTCAACTTCCCAAAACTTTCTAAGAACATCACTAACATCCTCACTCATAGAACCATATGTTCTTGAATGAAATGTTAAGTAACTGTCAATTTGCTCATGTGTCCCAATATTGAGTGGACCCACACATGTCCATCCAAGAGGGGTTAATCTAGCACTAGGTGACCCCTCCTCACCGCTCAATTCCCCTAATGACTTATGCAGTTCTGTATAGTCAAGGCCTATTAACAAATCCACTTTTGGCTTTTTCCCTATTGATGCGAATGGTAAACCCCTCAGATGAGCCCAGTTGTTTGACAATTTGTTCCAGTCTATTGGCTTGAGATTACCTGTTACTCTCTGGGCTGTATTTGCTTCCATAGTCAATTCAGTGTTTCCATCTACACTTTAAATGTGAAATTTCACTTGCATTGTCTGAATAGTTTGCATTTTCCCATTTAAGGTTGTAACTTTCACATTTTCAAACTCGTTTGATCCGTTTCTTAAGCCTAGCTCCTCTACAACGTCCTCATTGATATATGTTTTTGTACTACCATCATCGAGCAAAGCGTTAATTTTTAATTCACGGTCATTTGCACAAATGAGAACAGGCACTGTCCTTAGTGCAACATACATGTTCGGTGTTATGTTAGTGAATGTTCTATTTTTTGGCTCATATGGTGCTGCTTGTGGATTCAATTCACTTTTGTGCAGCAATCTGTGGTGAACTCTGGTACAACCGTTAAGGTTGCACCGCTGTGACCTCCGACAATCTCTTCCTGTATGGCTACTTCCCAAACACCTAAAGCACAATTTTAACTCCTTTGCTTTTTCCCATCGTTCTGGGATTTTTAACGATTTGAAGTTTTCACACTTCCAAATTCCATGTGCTCCACAGCAAAGTTTACAACCATTGTTTTGCTCCTGTTTCACATCCCCTACAAACATTGTACGATCATGATCACGCTGTGGTTTGTACCTTGACTTTTAATCTCTTCGATAAGTGTAATTTTTATCCTCAAAACCATGTATGGTTTCAGAAGCAATAGTCAAATATTTTGATTCTTGCACAACCCATTCTCTTAGTACCTGAACCGATTCTTCTTTATAATTTTCACTAACCCACCTGTGATATTTTGCTAGCATGCTTTTTGTCATCTTTTTCTGCAGCAAATAATACAAAGTTCCATCCATTAAATCACTGTCTTTCTCCATTTCCTATAAATTGATCACGGTTATATCCAGAAGGTCTGAAAATGTTTCAAGATTTTTAGCACTCCCATCTTTTAATTCAGGGAAAATTCAAATTTGTTCAAGGTGCAAATTAATTTTTCGACGTTCGCCTCCAAACTTTCTCTCTAACCTGTCTTTCGCTGCTTCATATGCTGGTGGTGAATGCCCGAGATTATCAATTGTTTTCAGTGCTTCCCCTGACAAATACTGGCGTAATTGTAAGAGTTTATATTCAGGGGTTGCAGGAGACTTATCAATGCATGCAACAAATGCAGCTTTCCAGCTTTCATACTTTTTCTTATCACCGTCATATACCGGAATAGAAATTCTTTTTAATTGTTTCCACATGTCTTTCCCTAACTCCACTTTTTCGGATGGTGCTGGAGCTTTAATTGTGTCATCAATCACTTTCCTCAACACAGCGTTTGTTGATTCATATTCACTTTCTATTTTCTCTTGTTCCTTTGCCGTCTTCCCTTCGCCGTCCACATCGTTCTGCTCGTTATACTCTAAACTCAAAACTTCCAACGATTGAAACACATCCTCGTATGCTTGTTCGAACCTTGCTTTCAGTTCTTCTGTCACAAGTTTATCAAATGATTCTCCCGATGCAGATACAGAATCCAGCAGTTTATTTTTTGATTTGGTAAACGCCGTCTTAATCCGCGTTTTCCTTTGCTTTAATTCAAGGATTTTCAGCAAGGCTCGCTGGGCCTGCCTATCAACGTCCTGTTCTAGGCTCATTTTCACATAAATCCAAACTCTACATCATAATTAAACCTCGCTCTGCTACCATAAATGTTCATACGATATCCTAGCAGGCTGATGATCAAAATAACACGTCAATTTTCTTGGATTTTCTTTATTATTCCTTCGATGATTAACAGCGATAGATAGCGATAATGGCGATAACTACAACAACCCGATACCGGACAGCATGGCTTACACTCTAAAACTCTGACCGCTGTAACTGCGGTACGACTGCAGCCCAGCTTGCGGGCTCGATTACTATGGATCTATTTAAATCGATATAATCTCCAGAACATTGGTAGACCCATACTATACAGCTCCACTTGGGAGCTGTTCTATCAGAGTAGACCCGTCCTATACAGCTCCTCAAGGAGCTTTTCTATCAGGGTAGACCCATACTATACAGTTCCTCTTGGAGCTTTTCTATCAGAGTAGAACCCTCCTATACTGCTCCTCAAGGAGCTTTTCTATCAGGGTAGACCCATACTATACAGTTCGTCTTGGAGCTTTTCTGTCAGAGTAGACCCCTCCTATACAGCTCCTTAAGGAGCTTTTCTATCAGGGTAGACCCATACTATACAGTTCCTCTTGGAGCTTTTCTATCAGAGTAGACCCCTCCTATACAGCTCCTCAAGGAGCTTTTCTGTCAGGGTAGACCCATACTATACAGTTCCTCTTTGAGCTTTTCTATCAGGGTAGACCCATACTATACAGTTCCTCAAGGAGCTTTTCTCTCATAGTAAACCATACCACACAGCTCCTCTAAGAGCTTTTCTATCAGGGTAGACCCATACTACATGTATACAGCTCCTCTTGGAGCTTTTCTATCAGGGTAGACCCATACTATACAGCTCCTCTTGGAGCTTTTCTATCAGGGAAGCCCCATACTATACAGCTCCTCTTTGAGCTTTTCTATCAGGGAAGCCCCATACTATACAGTACCTCTAGGAGCTGTTCTATCTGGGTATACCAGTCCTATACAGCTCCTCTAGGAGCTGTTCTTTTAGAGTAGACCCATACTATACAGCTCCTCTCAGAGCTTTTCTATCAGGGTAGACCCATCCTATACAGCTCCTCTAAGAGCTTTTCTCTCATAGTAAACCATACTACACAGCTCTTATTGGAGCTTTTCTATCAGGGTAGACCGATACTATACAGTTCCTCTAAGAGCTGTTCTATCAGAGTAGACCCTTCCTATACAGCTCCTCTAAGAGCTTTTCTATCAGGGTAGACCCATACTACATGTATACAGCTCCTCTTGGAGCTTTTCTATCAGGGTAGACACATACTATACAGCTCCTCTTGGAGCTTTTCTATCAGGGAAGCCCCATACTATACAGTTCCTCTAAGAGCTGTTCTATCTGGGTAGACCCCTCCTATACAGCTCCTCTAGGAGCTGTTCTATCAGAGTAGACCCATACTATACAGCTCCTCTCAGAGCTTTTCTATCAGGGTAGACACATCCTATACAGCTCCTCTAAGAGCTTTTCTCTCATAGTAAACCATACTACACAGCTCCTCTTGGAGCTTTTTTATCAGGGTAGACCCATACTATACAGTTCCTCTAAAAGCTGTTCTATCAGAGTAGACCCTTCCTATACAGCTCCTCAAAGAGCTGTTCTATTAGAGTAGACCCATACTATACAGTTCCTCTTGGAGCTGTTCTATCAAAGTAGACCCATCCTATACAGCTCCTATGAGCTGCTGTATCAGGGTATAGACCCATACTATATAGCTCCTCAAGGAGCTGTTCTATCAGGATAGACCCATACTATAAGCTCCTCAAGGGGCTGTTCTATCAGAGTAGACCCATACTATATAGCTCCTCAAGGAGCTGTTCTATCAGGATATAGACCCATACTATATAGCTCCTCAAGGAGCTGTTCTATCAGAGTAGACCCATACTATAAGCTCCTCAAGGAGCTGTTCTATCAGAGTAGACCTACTATACAGCTCCTCAAGGAGCTGTTCTATCAGGGTAAACCCATACTATAAGCTCCTCAAGGAGCTGTATTATCAGAGTAGACCCATACTATATAGCTCCTCAAGGAGCTGTTCTATCAGAGTAGACCCATACTATACAGCTCATTATGGAGCTGTTCTATCAGGGTCTGCATATTAGTTACAGGTCTAATTCTGCATGCCATTGTTATACGTTTCCAAATTTACATTTTCAAAGAAAGATTCACATTATATTTAGCTCATCAGAGCACAAAGTTCTCAGGGTGAGCTTTTGTGATTGCCTGATTGATGTCCGTTGGTGTGCGTCGTCCAACGTCCGTTGTCCTTAGTCAGTAGGTTCTCAGCTTTCATATTTGACACATAGCATCATGTTCAGGTCCTCTACAAAATTGTCCCCGCCCCAGGGGTAGCCAGTTTTCAAAAGAAACATATAGTGAAAACTTTGAAAATCTTCTCCTCTGAAACTGGAAGGTTCGTAACTTTCATATTTAGCACATAACATCATGTTCAGGTCCTCTATAATAGTTATATAAATTATGACCCTGGGGTCAAAATTGGCCCCGCCCTAGGGGTAGCCAGTTTTCAATAGAAACATATAGTGAAAACTTTGAAAATCTTCTCCTCGGATTGTCTGGTGAGCGCTTCAGGGCCATTCTGGCCCTCTTGTTCAAATGAGGATATCAAGCATTCATCAGATAACGAGTTAAATTTCCTTTTAATGCATGGTTTTTGGCCTTGGGTCGAAAGACCCCAAGGCCATTGAGTTTGTAATACGACTGCCCACCCTTACAATGTACACAGCAATGCCGCAACAATTCTGTTTATACTTTTCTTTCCGATCCAAATCAGTGGTAGTTTTTTACAACATTCATTCAAACGCTTAATACGCAGTGGAATTGGATTATTGTTTTAAGAATTTGGCTTTTCGATAAGGATTTATCAAGAAATCAAGCAGACTAAGGCGTCCACAGACACGAATCGTCTTGTGAAAAAAGCCCGAACAAAGTATTCTTCTTCTTCCGGTTAACTCAACAAGTAATCCCTTGTATGCGCAGAAAAACAGCTAGTTTTCAAGTTAGATCTCGGAAAGAGTGTTGTGCAAATGAACAGATGAGTTTATTCAGATTCTCTTAAAAGTTCGTGCAAGTTAAATTGAGGCAAAATATTGTCCGAGATTAATGAACGCTTGGGAAACGGCGCAGTGATTTCTTACTAAACGACCGAAAGGTTCGCTGAAACACAGTTATAGGCGGAAGTTCACAAGTGTGTTAGCAGAAGGGTTTATTTGTAATCTAGAAAACATTTCGACTTTGGGAAATATAAATTGAATCAATTTAATATTACTAGTTTCCTGTCAATTTAAATACATTTTTTCATAAATATTTACAAAAACATGCTTATAAAGCACAGTCCGGTTACCGATATATTGAGCAAACGAAACAAAACATACAGGGTAGACCGGGTACCATTCTAGAAGAAAAAGCTGAAACGAGGAGACCACGTGATAACAAGGATGCGGATGCCTGATATCCTGCCTTCAGCGACCAACGATATTAATCAATAGCAGAAGCGTAGAACCATAAGAGAAAAAGATCACGTGATCATTATCTAGTGCGTCATTTTATAGAAGTAGGTCAAACAGAGAAGGCAAAGCAACAAATATTGAGCGGTAAGTCCTTTTAATGTTCATATTTCTGATATATGAGTGTCCGGATTATGTATTTGTGAAATATTATGCTTATAGCATACAAGTGTGTAAAGATTTGTATACATTTCGAGGAGATAGGACGACCCGCCTCGCCATGTTTTGATGTTCTAATTTGTATAAACTTTCAAAATGTAGAATCTAACGATAAGCTGTTCTTATTTATCGTTTATATCCGATATCAAATTAAGTTGTCTGATCTGTATTCATAATAGCTTCATTTGACTTTCTCTTGTTTGTCAGTTGGTTTAGCAGGGTGACTCTTAGAGACTAGTTCTCTGTTGTCTGTCTGTCTGTCTGTCTATCACAATGTTTTATCACACCTGTTTGTCATACTTTTTATGTTAAACTTTCAGTTTTTGACAAAATTCTTGTTTTTTGCAAATACTCAAGTTTTAAGATGAAAGGAAAATATAGTGAGTTCATAGGATATTTTTTCTCAGACAGAAGATACTTAGTGATTTAATCATACAATCATGACTTTGCAAACAGTGTAGACCAAGATTAGATGGTCCATGTAGGAGCCTTCTGATCAGGTCATCCTAAGTTTGCTTATAAGTACAGAGTTGACCAGCAGGTGTGGATCTACAGTTTTTGCCAATGTGTATAAGGCATCTGTATCAAAGAAACTGTTAACCCTTTACATGTGGAATATTCATGAAATAATGACGTCATGAATATTTATTAGCTGACTTTTTGAAATGGCATATGTTCACATGATTTTTTGGTGTTGGTAAAAACTAGTGTCAGATCTATTATGATTTTATAAGCAAACAGAGTAGACCCTTATCAGATGGCTCTTCTAGGAGCCATCTGATCTGAGTCATCTTTGTTTGCAAAGGCGTGAAAAAGCGTTTGTTTGAGGGACATTTTTGTTGCGAGTATACATTTTAGTAGATTCTGTGCTTTCAGTAAGGAGTTACCCACGGGGCGTGTCCCCGATACCAGAACTCCGCCCACCTGTCTCACCATCTGCTCCGTTTGATCTGTATGTATGCCTACATGAAATAGCCATTGACAGATCACGAATCTCACTCTCAGAGGTCATCATGGAAGGTGAGTTAAAATCTTTACCAGGAATTTTTTATTTGTCTTGTTTGTCTAGATGTTTGTACTGTGCAGAATTTTAACCCTTTTCCTCATGTAGACGAATTTCAGCACCTTTGTGGACAGAGTAGACCTAGATCAGACAGCTCCAATAGGAGCTGTTTGATCAGGGTCTGCACTGTTGGCTAATGGATTGATATAGTAGACCTTATTCTGAAGTTTCTGTCACAGTCAAATGTCCATGTTAATGTTTAATTATCATAATTCAGTCTAGAATATTCATGCAGTAATACATTTCTGAGTTAATACTCAAGGAGGAAATGGTTTACCCATTACCTCATAGGCTATTTTTAGATCCAACCTCTTTGAATAAATCGACCGAAAAGGAGCATCAACTAGAGAAAAAGGAAACTTTTAGAATTTTTTAGATTTGAAACCATTGTAATAAAAAGAGCATTTGCTCCCTATGAGCAAATGCTCTATTTATCACTATGGTTTCAAAAAGTTACTTTTAGAGGTGTAGAAAGGCGTATTTATGGAGAAAAGGATTAAACTCCATAAATCTTAAAAGTTAAAACACACACACACACATATTCTTGTGCTTCAGTTTATAAGCAGGGTCAATTCTGTGTTATGGAGTAAATTTTGCTTTAAAGATTTCAAACAGTGCAGACCTTGATCAGAGAGCACCTGCTGTGAGCATTTTGATTTTGATCTACACTGTCTGCAAATCACAGTTAACCTGCTTTCCACATTCAACTGCTCAACCCATTCCCTCATACTGATGCCTTTTGACGCCTCTGCAAAAGTCACCTGTTGAAACCATTGTGATAGAGCATTTATCACAATCATTTCAAACTACAAAATTCTAAAAGTTTCTAGTTAATGCTCCTTTTCGATAGATTTATTCAAATAGGTTGGATCTAAAAATAGCCTATGAGGTAATGGGTTAACTATGACTGCTTTTAACGCTGAATTATCAAAGGCTTGAAAAGGTGTTTATATGAAGGAAAGGGTTAACGTATGTTGTTTCTCTGACAGGTGCATTTGGGAAGGTGTATGCTGGGACGTTGCTGAGTGAAGACAACAATGACTTGGCGGACCAAGAAATCTTTGTCAAAACTATCTCAGGTGTGTAGAACAATCATTGAGTTAAATGTATGACCCTTACACAGTGGAATACCTCATCAGTTTTTAGATCCCACTCAGTTTGAAAGGCTTGCTAAAGGATTTTACATGACAAACAGAGCAGATCCTGTTCAGAAGGCTTCTCCAGGAGCTCTCTGATCAGGGTCTGCACTGTTTGCAAATAAAAGCACATACATAACAGTCTTTTAGCAACATCATTTAATTTTAGATTTAAATCGAGCCATTCTGCATTTGATATTGCTTTCTGTATAAACATAATCCTGGTTTGACAAACATAGAATATAGTTTTTGTATGAATTATGACTCTTAATAAATCTCTCTAAACTGGACTTTTGATTTAGTATAAGTGTCAGTCTTTGAGACAGATGGCAGCTTGATGCAGGGTGAAAGTCATGCTGAAAGCTCCCAAAATTTCCTTGAACATACTTTTATATGTTGTGAATCAATAAGGATGGTTTATAATGCAACTCGATATTTCTTTTACTAAAACAAAAGGTTATTGCAAGCAGATACAGAACTAATACATCTGAATTTTGTCTACAGTGTGGGCGAATAAATTGATACTTTAAGATAAATTTTTCACAATTATCCCATTACCTCATAGGCTATTTTTAAATGCAACCTCTTGAATAAATCTATTAAAAGGGCGTATTTACTAGAAAAATGTTTTTTTTAGACTTGTAGTTTTGAAACCATTGTGATAAATAGAGCATTAATTTTGTAGCATAGGAACAAATTCTCTATTTATCATAATTGTTTCAAATAGTGACTTTTACAGAGTCATGAAAAGGTGTCAGTATGAGAATCTTGAGGGAATGGTTATAGAATATTTCCAAATCCTACTACTTGTCATTCAACAAACTACAATTGTGTTCAATTTTGACAGACTTTGAGAATGCATCATTTATAGATACATTGTCTTCAATGCAATTAAAAGGAAATTCAAAATGTTTAACTCTTTCCTTCTTAGAAATGCTTTTTCAAGCCTTTGCAAACAGAGTAGACCCAGATCAGACAGCTCCTGTAGGAGCCCTCTGACCTGGGTCTACTATGTTTGCTTATGAAATGATAATACAGTGCTCCCTCTCTACAACGACACCCTTTGGGATACGAAGAATGTATGTGTTGTTCAGAGGGAGTTGTTATAGGGAGGGAGAATCAAACATAATTAGCTTGTTTGTAGATCCCCAGATAAGGTGTATGTCTAGAACTAAAATTGTTATGCCTCAATCAACCCTATGTTGTGACCACTCTTTAGAATCGTCACAAAGTGACGATTCTTAAGAGTGGTCACAACATAGGGTATGATGGAGGCATAAAGAAAATATGATGGAAAAAAGTTGTTTCTGGGGCCTTGTTGTTTCGGAAACATTGACATGCGTTGTTGTAAGGAGGGAATCGTTATTGAGAGGGCCATTGTAGGGAGGGAGCACTATATATCTGACTCTTTAGTTTCTTCCAATACCAAATACTAATGTGTAAATATTTGATTCTAAACAAATCAGCTGATAGATATTCATGATGTCATTATTTCTGATATAAATAGTCAACAGGGAAAGGGTTAACCCTTTGTTCCATAAATACGCCTTTCTACGCTTCTGCAGAGTAGACCCAGATCAGACGGCTCCTATAGGGGCCGTCTAATCAGGGTCTGCTCTGTTTGCTTATGAAATAATATAGATATGATTCTACAGTTTCTGCCATGACCAAAACTTCCTGTGTCTATTTGCTATTATAACACATTAATCTCAGAATCAGATACATTGGTTTATCTCCAATTGGTGTCCAAATTGTCTGAAAGATAAATGCAGTTCTGCTGAAGCTAGTGTATTGAAATTTCATATTTGGAAAGAACTTTATGAGAGGAAGTGCTATTTGCTAGGACCACTGTAGCATCAGTATTATTGGAGTTACTCCCCTTTGTCATATTGTCTTGTCCAGAAAATATTACCAGTTTTGCTTAGACTAGTGAAATGAAATTGCATATATATGCCATAAAATTGATTATGGGAAGGGCTGTGCACAAGGGCTATAACTCTGGGAACAATATTTTTGTAGTTATTATCCTTTTTCTAGGATGTCATGTACTTTATATTGCTGAATTTTGATTGGCTCCCAGCTTAAGGAAATAATATGAACCATTAAAAAATATTAAAATTGGCATTCCAAGCCATTTCACAGTGCGTGAGTGTGTGTTGGGTAGTGGTGCAAGTGGCAATGATGAGGGGGAGACATCTGTTTTCGGTGAAAAACCCCTTATAGTTATGGAATAAAATGTTCATATGAATTTTTATCAACTGTCAGTTTCTTGACATTTCTAACAAATTGATCAAATTACATAATCAATGCATGTTACATGTATGATTAGTGAATTAAAATGGGGAATATACTGAAGAGACGGTTTGATCATTGTTATGAAAATATACCTTTATTATACCCTTGCAATGCGTCTTTAAAGAGTGTGTATGAATCCGCCCCTACATTTGTGGGTTTGTATGTGCATGCATTCATACACTTCCCAGATGGATTCACCTGCTTCAAAGTCCTCAATCTTATCCAATTTTCATGAAACTTCACACACATGCTCTCCAACTTCACTTCTTCAATAAGTTTGCATTTTGATCCTCTTGCTTTGTTAAATAGGTCACCTTTACTATTAATAAAACTTGACTGTTTCTATAACTGTCACCCGTCAACCTTGTTCATTCTTGATTTTGGCTATATTTCTAGCGTTTTCATCCTATAGATTCAACCATTCTCCAATCTTCTTTTCTTATAAATTTTCCATGAAATTTCACATGCATTATCACAAAATCCACTTCTTAGGTGAGTTCACTACATGTTTACCCTCTTTTGTCAAAATCTTGGTCATTGTAACTATAAATAAAACTTCATTGGATCTAGTAGTCTTTGACTGTCTTTACTGTGGGTAGATTACTGTGAGGATACTCTTGCTGTCTGTGATGTCTTGTTTTAACATTTGTAATAAAACTTTCTTTTTCTTTTCTTTTTTTTAAGAAAATGGAGCAACCTACCACAAGCATACTTGTGAAAGTTATAGGCGCTTGTGTGGAGGACGACAAAACCGAGCTTCTCTTGTCTGATGACACAGTAAAGGTAGTAAACTCAGAAATGTTGAGTGATGCACTCCCAGAAGGATCTGCTGCTGAAAGTTTTTTCATGGAAAGGGGAGAACCTCAGGTTGTCATGAGAGTCAAAGAGACTGATGTGTGCTAATGCAGCTAAAGACTACTTTGGATGTGGAATCCTAAATTTTCTTGTCTGGACAAAACTGCCTCAAATTGATATTTCTGGGTTCCATTTTTGTTTTCTACAGATTTTATTTTTTGATCCAATTTCCATAAAACTTCACACACAATATCACTGTTACTATTAAAACCTGACAGAATCTAGTGATTAGAGACTTAGTGAAACAGGGAGAGGGTATTTTTTATATCTGCCATGCCAAGTTCTTACTATAGTTCTTACATTTTTATGTGGACTTCAAACTCATTCTTTACAAGGTTTTGTCTAAGACACATAATCCAACATGTTTCTCTATAGCCATCTTCCAAAACCTATATTGTGGCTACTTATAGAATTGTAACTGAACCATAAATCTATGAGTAATCACAACATAGGATTTGGTGGAAGGATTTAGGTTTTGCTCTGGAGCTCTGCTTTAAACACCAACACATTTTCTTTCCTAATGTAATGAATATTCTAACGCAATCTACCAATTTGCAGCAATCTGATTGGCTAACCTGACTAAATTTGCGGCATATAAACTATGTTTTATATGTCGCAAATTTAACCAATAAAAAAACAAGCAATTAGGATACCTAAGATTCAAGAGTTAAACTCAGCTATCATTTTAAATTATTAACAGAAGTTCAGTAACAGTCCACTTTCACGTAAAATGAAGACTTCATTTTACATTTAGTTTGTATTTATGAAAAGAATGATCAATATTTTGATCAATTTACGTTGATGACGTCATATCAAAATGACGTCAGATGAGCCTTTTCGCGGCAAAGTGTCAGTTTTCAATGACATTAAGTTTTACAGTAGAAGTCACTTCTTCGATGTTAGGGTACATTTCTGCTATATTGATTGCGTTAGAATAGGTTTAATCCTTCTGTTATTTTAAATTTGTGACGGTACACGAGGTTTTTAACAGTCTTAAATAGATTTTAACGACTCCCCCTTCGGCGGCGACATTAAAACAATTTGGGACCGTTAAAAACCTCATACCATCGCAAATTTCAAATTCCAGTACAATTAACCCTATAATAACTTGCCACAGTAGTAAAATTATTGTTTTTTACCCGTTTACTCTTTCCTCCATAGCCTGATATCAGTTTTGAAGACATGTAGTTGTATAAAGCACACTGAATGTTCAGCCTGCTTAAGCGACCATCTATCTTGAAATTGGAAATATTTCTTATAGTTAATATTTTTGTGAAGGAATAAATTGCAATCGTTAAATATTCATCTATGGAGTAAAGGGTGAATAATGATTGTTATGAAGGTTTTATACTGCCATGTGCTGAAGAATTTTATTACTGCCGGCATGATTTTGTGTTCAGCATACTTGATTGTGTCTTAAAAGCATGCTATTTTGATGTTCAAAAAATCCTTGTGAGTATTTCTGCATTTGTTCTGCTAGGCTATTAAAGATGTCCGTCTTTGCTTTTGTCATGATTTGACTGACAGATTGTTGCAATTAAGCTTAAGGACACATTTACAACCCAGCCCCCACCCCACCATCTCCTACCTATGTTCATTTATGCAACATGCAGCAAGTTAACCATGCCTTGCGGCACATTTTGCTTTACTTTCAGCCTGCTTTAAGCAACCACCTGTTATGAAATAGAAGACATTTCTTTATGGTTTATGTTCATAACTATAAATTTGACTTATTTCTCTTCCATGGAGAAATGAATTAATTTAACAAGTGGCTGTTTGTTATTATAAGGGAAAGGGTTTAGCAGAGAGCTCCTAACTATCCTCCATTTACCACAATTGAATACAGGTTATAAAATTGATCCATTTTCATGCCCTTTTGTGCTGGATGCAAGAATTTGACCCAAAACATTGAAAGGTAGTATTGTGTGTTTTTCAAACAGTTCAATAGATTTTTTACAGAATCTTACATGTTACATATCTAGTCTCTTTTGAAATTATCCATAGGTGAAAGTTTTTAGTATTGATACTGATCTTAGAACGATTTTTCGGCATCTTTTTTTTACACTCTGATGTTCTTATAGAAATAAATGTGTCTTTCATTAGTTTCAGTTATTTTAAATTTGGAAACTTTCACCCATGGGTATTTATATGTGTTGTTAACTGCTGTATATATTTTTTAAATGTTAATATAAAAGTTATTTTTACTTTATTGTTATACTTGTTTGCTATTGAAATTTGTGTACACTGCTCTGTTGCATGTAAGAAGACTAGGCACATATTTCGGTCGTCCTTCTGCATAAAGTTAGTACTAGTTGGACAGAATAACATTTTCTCCACTTACACAGATATGCTTATGTGCTGCCACAAGGTGGAGCCAATGTGTTATGTTATTCTCAAGTTAAAAGAACTCATCTAACTCTGATACTTCTAATAGACAGTCTCAGTTTAGAATCAAGTCTAGTCAGTTTCTTCTTATTAAGTGATGATTTCAACAATAAATTAACAAAATGACAAACCGTGAAGACCCAGACCAGAGAGCTCCTAGAGGAGCAGGAGCCCTCTGAACTGGGTCTGCACTGTTTGCATATTGAATGAGTGTACACGACAGGTAAAAATACTCCACTGATAGTCTTCAGAATACGTTATAAGTTCTGGGATGGGGTGTATGGAGTTGCAAAACCGTGCATACCCAGACCAGAGGGCTCCTGGAGGAGTAGGAGATCTGGGTCTGCACTGTTTATTGAATGAGTGTAAATGACAGGTAAAAATACTCCACTGATAGTCTTCAGAATTAGTTATAAGTGCTGGGATTGGGTATGGAGTTGCAAAACTGTGCAGACCCAGACCAGAGGGCTCCTGGAGGAGTAGGAGCCCTATGATCTGGGTCTACACTGTTTGCATATTGAATGAGTGTAAACGACAGGAAAAAATACTCCACTAATAGTCTTCAGAATAAGTGCTGGGATGGGTTGTATGAAGTTGGAAAATAGCAATCACTAACATAATATTATGAAAACTATTTTAGCTGTTGTCAACTATTCACTGAAAAAAACAACATGTAGTTAAAGTTTATATTTAAAAAAGATAGTATTCATGAATTTTTGTCATTCACTTTTTATTTCCTTGTTTATAACCTTTTCATGGATTGTTGACAACAACTTAAATAGTCTTCATATGTTATGTTAGGATTTCATTCATTGTTAACACATTCTACCATAGTAACTAGCTTTACTTGGCATTAACTAATAGTGTACCTGTGATAAGTACACCTGTCCTATGCAAACAGTGTAAAGCCTGTCAACTGGTTTATTATATGCCTTTATATACCACAGTAACAAATAAATAGTTGTTTAAATCATTTCCTATCCAGAAATATTTGAGGCAGAACAAGAACTCTTTCATGCCCTCAGATATAACGCTGTGCTTATACATAACATCACTCTTATTGAAAACGAGGTCTAGTATTTGGCTGATCAGATGAGACTCGGAAAGCTTGATATCACATAAAGGCATATAATATATACCCTTATCACTATATATTTCTATAAGAAGTGCTTATGTAGTTTGTTAGATTTAAAAGGGGTGGTATGCAAAGATGGCAAGATTCTAAAACCGAATTTCACTTTTTTCAACCTTGTTGCATCGGATATTTTATGCCTTAGTCTGAAAAAAGTGAAAGTGGTAGGTTTTGAATATGTCATTCTTGATAAAAACCATTGAGAAGTCAATAACACATTTGAAATATGTCTAATGCCTTTCTCAGTTTATTTTTGTGAGTTTTCTAACATGTTTTCTCTTGTTTGTACAGTTTCACCCTTGTTGCTCATGCTCAGTCTTTCTCAGTTTTGTTTTTAGCTCACCAGAGCACAAACTTTTGTGATCGCCTGATGTCCGTCGTCTGTCGGCGTTTGTCGTGCGTCGTCAACAATTTGAAATTTAAAAGTCTTCTCCTCTGAATCTACAGGGTTCTCAGCTTTCATCTTTGGCACATAGCATCACCTACAGTACCTCTACAAAAGTTATATAAATTATGTCCCTGGAGTCAAAATTGGCCCCGCCACGGTCCCAGGGGTGGCCAGTTTTTTCTAGCTGACTGTTGTTTTTTGTACAAGTAGCAGAATGCTGGGCTCACTTAGGTTAGGCATGGGGAAAACTTCAAAAATCTTCTTGTCAAAAACTACATGTCACAGAGCTTAGATATTTGGTGTATAGATTTACTTAGTATACCTTATTGACATTGGTTAATATCATAGTTCTGAGTTTAAAATTGACCCTGCCCTGTTGGTTATACTTTAAAATAGTATTTTACACTATAAAGGTTCTCTGAACTAGAGGGATTGAGGTCACTCCATCTGTGTTGCATAATCACTGGATAGGTCAAGTTCCTGGTCAAAACTCTATCAAGTTGTGTGCTTCAGAATTAGTCTCTGTTTGTTCACACTGTTTTTAACCCATTCCCTCATAGGATATTTTCGGAATCTGCCTCTTGAAAAATTTCAGAATTGTGTAGATTTGAAACCATTGTGATAAATAGAGCATTTAATCCTATGGAGAAAATGCTCTATTTATCACAATGGTTTCATTAAGTGACTATTATACCTCTTTGAATAAATCTACTGATAAGGAGCATTAACTAGAGAAAAGGAAAATTTCAGAATTGTGTAGATTTGAAACCATGGTGATGAATAGAGCATTTACGCCTATGGAGCAAATGCTCTATTTATCACAAAGGCTTTTTTCAGATCCTACCTCTTTGAATAAATCTACTGATAAGGAGCATTAATTATAGAAAAGGAAAATTTCAGAATTGTGTAGATTTGACACCATTGTGACAAATAGAACATTTACTCCTATGGAGCTTTTGCTCTATTTATCACAATGGTTAGCAAATGCTGTATTTATCACAAAGGCTTTTTTCAGATCCTACCTCTTTGAATAAATCTACTGATAAGGAAAATTTTAGAATTGTATAGATTTCAAACCATTGTGATAAATAGAGCATTTGCTCTATAGGAGTAAGTTAACTCATATACAAACCACATATAAAGTTACATACTGGTCTGTGTCAGATCAGAATCCAAACTGTGTGCTAATTTTGGTCAAGTCATGCTAAGCAGTGATAGGGTTGTCATCTGTTAGAAATGTTGTCTGCTTATTCAAAGAGGTAAATCTGGGTCTACTCTATTTGCAAATGCGTGAAAACATGTTTATATGAGGAAAAGGGTTAATAAGAGAAAAAGGAAAATTTCAGAATTGTTTAGATTTGAAACCATTGTGATAAATAGTGCATTTACTCTTATGGAGCAAATGCTCTTTTTATCACTAAGGCAAATGCTCTATTTATCACAATGGTTTCATAAAGTGACTATTATACCTTTTTGAATAAATCTACTGATAAGGAGCATTAATTAGAGAAAAGGAAAATTTCAGAATTGTGTAGATTTGAAACCATTGTGATAAATAGAGCATTTACTCCTATGGAGCAAATGCTCTATTTATCACAAAGGCTTTTTTCAGATCCTACCGCTTTGAACAAATCTACTGATAAGGAGCATTAATTATAGAAAAGGAAAATTTCAGAATTGTGTAGATTTGAAACCTTTGTGATAAATAGAACATTTACTCCTATGGAGTTTTGCTCTATTTACCACAATGGTTAGCAAATGTTCTATTTATCACAAAGGCTTTTTTCAGATCCTACCTCTTTGAATAAATCTACTGATAAGGAGCATTAATTAGAGAAGATAAAAATTTCAGAATTGCGTAGATTTCAAACCATTGTGATAAATAGAGCATTTGCTCCATAGGAGTAAATTAACTCATATACAAACCACATATAAAGTTACATACCGGTATGTTTCAGATCTGAGTTCAAACTGTGTGCTAATTTTGGTTAAGCTGTGATAGGGTTGTCATCTGTTAGAAATGTTGTCTGCTTATTTAAAGAGGTAAATCTGGGTCTACTCTGTTTGCAAATGCGTGAAAACATGTTTATATGAGGAAAAGGGTTAATTAGAGAAAAGGAAAATTTCAGAATTGTGTAGATTTGAAACCATTGTGATAAATAGTGCATTTACTCTTATGGAGCAAATGCTCTATTTATCACTAAGGCAAATGCTCTATTTATCACAATGGTTATTATCACCAGTTATTGTTAACAAGTTTTAATTTTCCATTTCCATAACAATTCCGTTTGTATAAATTGTTGAAATTGCGATTTTTATACAATTTCTGCTTTGAAACAATCATCAGTACTCTAATTCTGAAGGGGTTTGAAACGTTCAGGTGTGAACTGGTTTTGTTACGAGACATGCTCTACAAGAGTTGTCGTTCGTTTCTAAATACGCAATATATCAAGGAGTTGTTAGGTTATACGTAGTAATATGTAATGGAAAATGAAACTTTTCCACATATTTTTTGTGCGAAATATGCTTTCCAAATTAACGGGCGGTAAACGTTCGGTATTGGACTTAGAAAATATTTATAATAAAGCAAATCATCCCAGAAAGCTTGCCATTATAATTATACAGAGAAAGGGTCAAATAACACCCCACAAAACAGGTGTCCAGTTTTGTTTAGAAACATACATGTAGTTGAAACTTTAAAAATCTTTCCCTCTGGTGAGCGATTTCAGGGCCATCATGGCCCTCTTGTTTCTTTGTGTGTGAAATCCAAATTCCTCCTCATCTTTGTTAGATTCAAAGAGGTGGTATGCAATGATGGCAATATTCAAATCCGAATTTCTTCATTTTCAACCTTGTTGCACTGGATATTTTATGCCTCTGTCTGAAAGTGGTAGGTTTTGAATATGTCATTCTTGATTTAAACCATTGAGAAGTCAATAACACATTTGATATATGTCTATTGCCTTTCTCAGTTTTAGTTTTGTCACTTTTATAACATGTTTACTCTTGTTTGTACAGTTTGACCCTTGTTGCTCATGCTCAGTCTTTCTCAGTATTGTTTTCTGTTTTTGTATAAAATCCAAATTACACCTCATCTTATGAACGTGTCTTCTGTGCACAACTTCACCTTTGTTACCCACAGTCACATTTTACCTTTTACTTATTCAATAAAATATGTCAATCTGTTGATTTATGGAAAGTCCATGGTTCTACCAAATTGCTAAATCGTACTTAACACAGTATCTAAGTGCATCTTTTGTCTTGTACTTGTAATTTGCTTGATGTCCAAAATCATCTACATACTGTTACTATCAATATTATATAGTGACAAATCTAAAGTTGATTTTCCTGCTAGGTATTTCTTTACTCAACATGATTTAGATTTTGGTAAGACATGTCTATAGCTTGAATGACAAATAAATAGTATTTAATTGAGTAGCTCAATTACATACATTTTCTTTTTTTGTGTTTTCGTCTTGCTTGATCATACTAATGAAAGTGCCTTACAAACACAATATCATTTATTATGCTTTTCATGTTAAAACTTTATGCTTTGTGATGCTGTGATAATATTTATATTGTGCCTTTCTTTCAACGGATATAATGACAGTTGTCACTAGTTGATAACTGTTTCAAAAATTTACCATTACCTTGTAAGGTCATTTCTTAAAGCGGGCTTGCTATGTTGCTAAATGAATAAATCCTTAACCCATTAACCTGTTTCTAGTCATGAAGACAGGTGTCCACTTTCAGCAGATTGAAAGTTCAGTAGAATGCGTCTTAAGGTGCTTTCTGCTTTATTTTCAGCCTACCTTAAGCTATCAACTGCTAGGATATAGAATATATTTCTTATGGTATATGATCATGACTGTGAACCATTGAACTATGGAGGAAAATTTAATGTTCTTATATAAGAGAAAGACATCCCTTCAGTCTTCATGAACTACCAGCTATAGAATATAGTAAATATCTCTTATTGTGCCTATTCATTTATGTATGTCATGGAACTTTTCTCTTCAGTACAGGAGATAAAAAGATGACATATCCATTGGTTTAGGCAAATTTCCGTTTGTTCTACTGTCTCTATCACAAACACAAACTTACATTGATAATTAATCATTTCGTGTTCAAGGCAGGTGGCATAAAATCAAATTGAGATCAAAACAGATAGCTGACCTTCAGTAGCTTTCTGTCTTGCTTTCCTATTGTTATATGCTGTCTCCTGTCTTACAATCAATTAGCCTTTATTATGTGATAGTCAGAAGGTTTTACTGAACAAACATGGACCGACCTGTAATATGCAGCTTTGTGCCAGTATTGTCTATTAAATGCAATTTCTTTTATTCTTCCCTAATGTTGATATTGAAACTGTTGCTCTGTAGTGTAAATATTATGTGCCTTTCAGGATGTTATTCCAATAAAAGCAACACATCTGAGAAAGAAATGGAACATGTGTTTCTGAAGTTTGCAGATTCACTAATTTTTACTTTCCTTCTTGATTCTCTTGCTTTCATTTGAATGCATTTACTTTCTTTTACCATTTTCCACAAATTTTACCTATGTACATGATATGCTTTATACAAATACAAGTAAAAAGGTCCAAGACTGTAGTGCAGAATCCTTCGTTTTTTAGGCTTCCATTGTCCCCAAAAGCTATAGCTCTCCCTCTTGGACCTCTTTTTATCCTGTCAAGTGCCTATTTTCCTGACGGATAACAAGGTGCCTGATAAACTTTTTGTTATTATGTCAGTAGGTCACATGACCGATGTTAATATGACAGTTGGTCACATGACCTGTAGCCGAAACTACTTTTATTTTAAAAAAAAGTTTTTTACAGAGACGCTTATTTCGTGAATACACAAATTTACGTCTACCTAGTAGATCTAGATCTAGATCTACTGAATAAAAAAAGTTTAACAAAGCGAATTGATTTCAATCGATACCCGTTAAACTAAATAATCCTTTTACTTCATTCTCTCAAACTTATATTCTTAGACCTAGTGGATCTAGATCTAGACTAGATCTAGTTGTCTGTCGCGAAATTACCGTGTTTAGATAAATCCACATCAAGAATCATAAATCGTCTAGATCCTGTATTCTATAGTCAGTTCTATTTTAATTCTATTGGCGTCTATCTCAACCGAGTCTAGAATTGAAATGTTATTAAGCTAGCCTTGACTTTTCTATTCTAGACGAGGTTCAGATCAGCTTGTCTCAAACATCAAGTGACAGGTTCTTTTTCTCACATAACCAACCGGGGCAACGGTTTTGTTTTGAGCATTTTTTCAGTGGAATTCCAGTGACGTAATAACGCCTTTATAGTGACGTCATCAACTGTCTAGAGCCAGTAGAGTCGGGTATACTTTGCGGTGCATTTTGTGGTACATTCGGTACAAAATAAAATAATTTTATATTTTGCTGTCGTGACAAGGATAAATAGAATAATTGGTTCCTAGCTTTGAATGAGAAATGTTATCTGGCTCGGCTTCTGAATATATCAGGTTCGCCTTCGGTTCACCTGATATATTCATCCGCCTTGCCAGATAACATTTCTCATTCAAAGCTAGGAACCAAATATTCTCTATTTATTTTGTAGCTTTCGATATAACTGTTACTTTCTTCAAATGATGCCATTCAAAATAAATATACAAATCTTTATTTTGCTATCATGTTATCTTTTGTACCTACACTAGTAAGCTTTAAGATCCCCAGGCCTTCAGCGCTTTCAGCGCTTTGATTTTCACTTGAATGTGTAAAACAAAAATGTTTGTCCTGTACCTGCCACAGTTTTATGCATTTGCAAACAGAATAGACTCAGATCAGACAGCTCCTATGGGAGTCTTCTGATGGGCATGCTCAATTTGCGTATGAAATACAAAGAGTATCTAAAAAGTAGTGGCAACAGTGGTGGCTTTTCCATACCTTGCTTCTATGTTCATGGACAGAAACTTGAGCCACTATTCCATCTGAGTCAAAGAAAAGGGTCTACATAACATGCCTGACGCATTTGCTCTGCTGAGCAATAATGGTCCTGTCATTATTTTCACTAACCCACATGTTATCATTTTTATTACCCAGTTGACGATAGTCAGGGGGCTTTATGTTTTGCACCTGTCTGTCATGCTTAAAAATTACATGCAGTTGGTTGTAACAGTTTTTGTCACAGTTTTTCATTGTCTTATATCTCACTAACCACTATAACTATTGGCATGGAATTGCATGTACACATTAGCCACCATCCGTATTTTCATTGCGCACCCAGCCCATGCTGCCTGCAAGCCCAAGGTCAAGATCAAATGACTTTATGTGCAGCCTAAGCACCACTACGGGGGCATCACTGTGTCTCACAGGCACACTTTTCAAGTCTTTATTGTCAGGCTCATAAAAGTACAGCCACATCAGTCTCATCACCTGTTACAATTATGTCTAGGGCCCTTGTTTTTGTATTTGACAAGCGGGCGGAGGCTTTTCTACCCTCTCTCTCTCTGTTCTCAGAGGTTAATTAATGCAGTATCCAGTGGGTACTAACCTAACGCAGGTACAGTGCTCCCTCCCTACAACGGCCCTTTCAATAACGAGTCCCTCCTTACAACAACGCATGTCACTGTTTCCGAAACAACACGGCTCGCGACACAACTTTTTTCCATCATATTTTCTTTATGCCTCCATCAAACCCTATGTTGTGACCACTCTTTAGAATCGTCACTTTGTGACGATTCTAAAGAGTGGTCACAACATAGGGTTTGATTGAGGCATAACGGTTTTAGTTCTCGAAATACAAGGCATCTGCAAACAAGGTAATTAAATTGTTTGATTTTCCCTCCCTATAACAACTCCCTCTGAACAACACACACAATCTTCGTATCCCAAAGGGTGTCGTTGTAGAGAGGGAGCAGTCGTTGTAGAGAGGGAGCAGTCGTTGTAGAGAGGGAGCACTGTATAATTTTCATTTAACCACTGATTGAATCAAGCCAGATATTTCTCTTATGTGATTGACTGTGTATCTTACATCTGTCTCAATTCTTGATTTGATGGAGAATTAAAGGAGCTTTTCTTGATAATATTTAAATTTACACATCTTATCTGGACCTCTGAGCAAGTAGGACATGTTTGTTTTCTAAATTTTCAGGGAAATAATTCAGGTGGAAACATGTGTGAAGAAAGAACTAAGGAAGTGTGACAAGACAACAGATGCGATAATTATTACAGAAGTCAAAGCTGCATTGGCAGTCATTATAAGTGGTGAGGTCTGCATTGAGATGCCCGAGGTCATGGTAAGCAACTAAGCTCTTAACTAACCCTTTATCTCATGCATATTCATGTAAGAAATAGTAACCTTATGAATATTAATCAGTCAAATTTGTATAATGGAATTTTTTTTTTACCACAGTAGAATCTGACCTGTATAATTTCATAAGCAAACAGAGCAGATCCGGACCATACAGCTCCCACAGGAATTGTCTCATGTGGATTTGCATATCATATTCTGTGGTGTAAAGTGTCAAATATTCCACTGCCACATATTCGTGCACAATTCTTTGTCTTCTGATTCAAATTTTGACTTTTCTTCATTTTGCTTTATTATCAAACATTTTGACATTTTGAAAATTAATTGGGAAGCTGAAAGTGCAGACCCTGGTCAGGGCAATCCAGCTGTAGTACTTTGATTTGAGTCTACACTGTTTTGTTTACCCAAAGTTCGAGTTATCCGAGTTTGAGATATCGAAGTTTAACTGTATCTACTATTCAAGTCTTCTATGTTCAGTCAACAAATGGTCACTTATGTACTGATCCTTAGATGGCCTCCATCAATGTTATTGAAAGGCTTCTAGGGTGTAAATAGATCATTTGAGCTAAATTGATTCCTTAACCCTTTCCCCCATATAAGCGTGTTTTCAAGCATTTGCAAACAGAGTAGACCCAGATCAGACAGCTCCTATAGGAGCTGTCTGATTAGGGTCTGCTCGGTTTGCTAATGGAATTTGAAAAATATGTTTCTTAACTCTTCACTTGCTATTCACGTCAATATACCTACATGTAAATAGTGAAGACCCAGATGAGACAGCTCCTGCAGGAGCTTTCTCATCAGGGTCTGCACTATTTACAAGTTGATTGTGCAACCAGTGCACTCCACAGCAGTGATTGCACAGCGAAATGCTTGTACACCGTGAAGATATATGCAATAATACAACAGGGCATGGGTAAAGAAGGAGAACTGTATTTTAAAATTCAGCAAGCGAAGGGTTAATTTCTAAAATGGCTACAATGTTACACTGTCCATATTTCATATAACTATTTCAGTCATGAATATTCGGTTGGTAATGGAAATTGGACTAAATATAGAACAGAGAAAGTGTTAACCATTTCTCTTTCAACATGATGGATATTCATGTATTACATAATGCTATCATGAATCTTTATCAGCTGAAGGCATTATAGACACACAATGTTTTGGTATTAGAAGGAACTGTAAAGTCTGGTATATTTCAATTTCATAAGCAAACAATGCAGACCCATATCAGATGGATCTTACAGGAGCTATCTAGTCTGGGTCTACTCAGTTTTTAAAAGGGTGAAAAGGTATTAATATGAGGGAAAGTGCTTTCCCTGTTCTATATTTAGTCAAATTTTCAATACCTACTGAATATTCATGGACAAAATATTTATAATGAAAAAAGGAATATGGGAACATTAGCCATTTTTGAAAGTAAAGAAACAGATGTATCAAATGCCATTAGCAAGTACAGCAGACCCTGAACAGACGGCTCCTTAAGGAGCTGTCTGATCTGGGTCTACTCCATCTGTTTGCAAATACATAAATGTGTGCTTAAATGAGGGATAGGGTTAAACACCAGGTGGCCGTTTCACTAAACTTCGTTACTTACGAACTTCGTAGGCTTAAGAATTCTGCTTACGAAGTTCGTACGAAAAAAGTTACGAGCGTTTCACTAACACTTTCGTACGAAAGTCACTTGCAAACTTCTTAGCTGCGAAATTTGTAACCCCTCTTCACTACAGAGTCTAGGTTAGTTCATAGCAACGCAAACTTCCGGTTGAAACTCGGACGCAAAAGAAACCATTGCAGACGCCCAAAATGTCAACAAAACGAAAAGCCAACTGGACAGATGTGGAAACTGTGGCACTTGTAGACGCCATTACAGTGCAGCTGTCTGTCATTGAGGGCCGTCTCAGTCCAAGTTTAACTTTAAAAGTTAAAAATGAAGCCTGGGATGTAGTTGTGTCAAGGTAAACTCACTAGATCATCGTTAGATGGTAGATCTACCTAACATCATATTTATCTTGTGCAAATAAACAAGACGAAGTCGATACAATTTGATTTGAAGATAGAAAAGAAAGCGGTTAAAAAACCCTAGAGATTAGATCTACTCGAAATCGAGGTTTTGTTAGTTTTTAGACTATTAATTATTATGAATGATAAATGCAAGTAGATATAGCAAAATGACACGAAGTACTTAAATTTATTGTGATTGTAGTTGATGTTATAAACAGTTGCTGCAATAAACCTTGTTTAGCTCTCAGTTAGATTGACCAAATCTTTCTGCGCATGTGCTTTTAACCCATTTTTCATCGCGATTATACTCTGTAAGAGTTCTGCGATTACTGAAGTTAATGATGATGATGCATGCTAAACATACTTGATGTTTTGTGTTAACTGTTTCAGTGTTTAACTCACAGTCCCTTGTCAGCAGGACTTCAGAGGAAGTGAAGAAGAAATGGGCTGACTTAAAAAGCAGCACAAAGAAAAAAGAAAGGGAAAGGAGAAAATTGCAGAAGGAGACTGTGGGAGGACCCGCTCCTGATCAATTAAAAGACTGGGAGGAAAAGGTTAAACACCATTTATTTTGAAGTAATTATAAGGGAGGAAAAGTTACTGGCCTCTACCGGGATTCGAACCCCGGACTCCTGTATAATAGTCTGACATTCTAACCACTTCGCTAAAGGGTTAACCCAACAGCAAGGCTGTTGGAGATGCCTTATACAGGCCGATCACTACACTCCCCTCCCTTTTAACTTTTCGGAGCCATGCATATACCCATGCATGCCCCTAAGCCTAAGCCCCTATGCATCCCTGCATACAACCCGAATTATCCTCGTCGCCAATGAAGTAATTCTAAGGGAGGAAAAGTTACTGGCCTCTACCGGGATTCGAACCCCTGACTCCTGGATACTAGTCCGACACTCTAACCACGTCACTAAAGGGTTAACCCAACAGCAAGGCTGTTGGAGATGCCTTATATAGGCCGATCACTACAATTTGTACTAGATGATATACTGCCTTCTTCTACATCTACATGAATACGTTGTCCTGTCAACTCTTCAGTTTATTAAGTTCAAACAAGACAAAACTAATTACCAAAATGAAATTGCAATTTCGTATATGTATGTTGATCTACCGATGTAAGTTTTCAACATTGCAACAAGTGTAGCAATACCCTAATTATATGCATTTTGAAGAATTACATCAGCAATTTATAATATAAGTACTGAGTTGTTCATTCAACCTGATAATCACACATACACTGATTCACTCATTTCAGATTGTTGGAATACTACGCGAAGTAGTACTGGAGGGGATTAAGGGAGGTGTGGACTCTTTTGGAAGTGGTATGTATTTATGTGCAATGAAAAGTATGTAACTTGTCACTGTATTAAATTATTTATATTGTACATTATTTAACATCAGGAAATATTTACTCTGAAACACAAATCGAGGGCTTGGTGAAGGAGTTAGAATAGTTTTCCACCAAGCCCTCGAAATGGTAAAAATCATAACTACATGAATTGATACTGCGTACTTTTCAACGATTTGTTGTCTTATTTACTTTATTCCATAACCTTTTTAGCACAAGCCTTGAGAGATCTATGATAAGTTGGACAGACTTGTCCTACAACCTCCTGATCCTCAAATTATATGTATAACTCTTTAGACTTATTAGCTAAGTGTTATTAGTTAAACACTAAACAAAATTGCTGAATACATTAACCCTTTTCTCCATATAAGCTCTGTTTGCAGTTTTGAAAATAGCATAGACTTAGATCAAATATCTGATCTTGGTCTGGTCTGTTTACTTATGACCTGTTAAATATTTTTGTACAGTTTTTTTTAGTTGTCATATGTGAAGCTTCAAATCAATTGAACCAGTAGATAAAGAGTTATTGTCCGGACAAAAAAATATGTAAAAGAGGAATAACTCCAAAAATATTGATGCTAGAGTTATGGCCCTTGTGCATGACACTAGCCCTCATCATACTTCTTCAATGTATGAAGTTATAATGAATTTGGCCTAACTTTGTGGGAGATATGGCCCGGACAAGAAGCGTGACAGACGGACGGACAAAGGGACAGACAGACAGACGGAATCGAGCAAACCTATAGTCCCCCAACCGGTAACCGGTGGGGGACTAACAAGCACAATGTCTGATATTATTCTTTTTCAATACACAGAAAGCAGAACAACACCGGCTGTACAGAAAACTGAATTAGGTACTGTAAATTAAATTTTGTATAGTTCTCATAAGAATATCCAGTTAATCACATAAGAATATTAATTGTTGCCTCGAGATAAATTACTTAAAATAAATTTGTGTCCTAAAGATGCTGATCTAAATTTATAAATATAGTTGTTGTTTTTTTTGGTTTTTTTTAAGATTAAATTTACCTGTATTTTTATCTAGAATGGGTAATACAATTTAACCCATTCCCTCATATTGATGCCGTTTTATACGCCCGAAGGGACGTATTATGGTATGGCGCATGTCGTCCGTCTGTCCGGCCGTCCGTGGACACAATTTTGTCCGGCCTTCATCTTCTACAGTTTTGTTTCAATTTTGTTTAAAGTTCATATATAGCCATATGACCATATAAACCTGTGCACCGCATATTTCCGTTTGGATCGGACAACTACTTCAGGAGTTATCTCCCCTTTTTAGTCCTCTACCAATGTTTTCCGGTTTTCTGGGCTTTTGTTGGAACTGACTTGAGATATCAACTCTATATTTAGTACAAAGCTAATCTAGATAAGGTACAGCTTATATTACAATCTCAGTCCGGTTGAATAATTATTTCCAGAGATATTGCCCTTGCACTTTAATTTTTTTCTTCAAATTTGGGATTTTCCAGACTTTTTTTGGAAGTGATTGCAGATATTAACTTTATATTTGGCATAAAGCTTACTCTAGATGATTTACAGCTTAATTCCAAATCTCAATCTGTTTGAATAATTTTTGCCAGAGTTATGGGCCTTAAACTTTATTTTTTTGTCAAATTTTCAATTTTCCGGTCTTTCTTTGGAAGTGGTTGCAGATATTAACTTCATATTTGACATAAAAATAAATCTAGATGAGATACAGCTTAAGTTCAAATATCGGTCTGGTTGAATAATTTTTTGTCAGAGTTATGGTCATTGAACTTAATGTTTTTCTGAAAAGGTACCTTAAGCTTTAGAACTTTGGATTTGACAAAAACCTCATCAACGGGTCTTATTTCTCTGAATTATTCTTCATTTTTATTACATAAATTGGGTTGGGGCATGTATTGTTTTTAAATCTCTTCACGTTTCTGTATGTACATATGTTCAGATTGATGATAGGTGTTCTGACAAGCAGACAGGTGAGGGTATTCGTTGGCCTTTGGCTTACAGTTCTAGTTTTCATGGGAGTCATTCCCTGTTTGGTCTTTAAAAGTCTTCTTTTTAAAAGTGTTGATGAAAGGATTATTGAGCTACATTGTATTGCCTCTTGTATTGTAATCATTGGATCTTGTGACACAGTGGTGGCTGGGGGTATTAATCACCTTAAGTGAAAGCTCTAGCTATTTAGAAAATTTCTATGATAATTTTTATACCCACCAGATCAGACTGGGGGAGGGGGGGGGGGGGCATATTGTTTTTGCTTTGTCTGTCTGTTTGTCACCAACTTTGATATTGGTCATAAATTTTGAGCCAGTACAGAAAGCCGCACATTTTGAGGGTTGACATGTCGAGGTCATCCTTCAAGGTCAGAGGTCAAATGTATTGGTCAAATCACCAACTTTAACATTGGCCATAACTTTTAAACCAGTAGAGATAGAGACTTGTCGATATTTGGCATTTATGTATATCTTTTGAAGCCACACATGATAAGGTCAAAGACGTTCTTCAAGTTCATAGGCTTGATATATAGGTCAAATCATTCAACTTTCAAACCAACAGAGATGGAGACTTGATATTTGGCATGCATGTGTATCTCATGAAGCTGCTCATTTTGAGGGGTGACATGTCAATGTCAAGGTCTGTCTGTCAATCCATCTGTCTGTCCTTATGTCTGTCTGTCTGATTTTAATTTGTCTCCACAGCTCCTCCAAAGCCTTTGAAACTTCATAGGATTGATCAGCACAATGCCTAGTTATGCATATACAGGTATTATTCCTATTCCAGTTGGATGATTTCTGCAGAGTTATGGGATTTTAAATTTTTTGTCTGTGAATCGTACGGAGATGTCTGTTTATTAGCCATTAATTTTCCTGTGCATGTCCGGTAATCGTGCGGTCACTGTGCATTTTATATGCTCCATACACCGATTGCAAGAGCCTCGAGCAGTAGTGGGGACGAATTTCATCACCGGATAAGTTTCTGCTGCGATTTTTTTTATCCGTTTGACATCCGTTTACGCTATCCAGTATAAGATGTGACAGATACTTTACCTTCTTCACCTTTTTTTCAGATGTGCAAGATCAGGTAGATCCATTCCTCAGATAGTAATTAGTGTTTGTGAACTAAATTTCGACAGCATGAACTATCAAGATGTACAAAATGTGACAATTACAGCTATGGTAGATGGCAAAATAGACCCGGATTTGCTGGAAAACTCGTATCTGAGATTATTTTGCTTGCCATTAATGGTGAAATTATACTGACGAAGCCGGCATGTAGTTATGAGGTAAGCATATGTTGACTACAGTATAATTTACAGTATTCCAAGTTCATTAAATATGATGGTTCAGTAGGAATCACATACATTGGTCTACTGTAAGAGTCACACACATTGGTCCAATGTAGGAGTCATACACATCGCTTAATTGTAGGAGTCACACACATTGGTTAACTGTGTCATACATATTGGTCCATTGTAGAAGTTACACACATTTGACCATTGTAGGAGTCATACACATTTGGGTGCATTGTAATAGTCACACACATTGGTCAGTAGTAGGAGTCACATACATTGGTCAGTTGTAGAATTCACACACATTGGTCAGTTGTAAGAGTCACATGCATTGGTCATTTGTAGGAGTCACACACCGTGATCCATTGCAGAAGACATACATATTGGTCATTTGTTGGAGTCAAACACTTTGGTTTATTGTAAGAGTCACACCCACACACACATTGGCCAGTAGTAGGAGTCACACACATTGGTCAGTAGTAGGATTCATATACATTGGTCAATGGTAGAAACCACACACATTGATCAGTTCTAGGAGTCACATGCATTGATCAGTTGTAGGAGTCACACACAGTGGGCCATTGTAGGAGTCACACACATTGGTTTATTGTAGGAGTTGCACATATTGAGTCACACACATTGGTCAGTTGTAGGAGTTACACACATTGTTCCATTGTAGAAGTCACACACATTGGTCCATTCCCCCCCCCCCCCACACACACACATACATTGGTCAGTTGTAAGAGTCATACACATTGGCCCATTGCAGGAGTCTCGCATATTTGTCCATTGTATGCATAACTCACATTGGTCCACTGTAAGAGTCACACAAATTGGTATATTGTAAAAAGTTACACACATTGGTCCATTGTAGAAGTCACACACATTGGTCAATTGTAGAATTCACACACATTGGTCCATTGTAGAAGTCACAGACATTGGTCTGTTGTAGGTGTCACTCACATTGGTCTGTTGTAGGAGTTACACACACTGGCCAGTTGTAGAAGTACACACATTGGTCAGTAGTATGAGTCACACACATTGCATGGTCTGTTGTAGAAGTCACACACATTGGTCAGTAGTAGGTGTCACACACATTGGTCTGTTGAAGGAGTTACACACATTCGCCAGTTGTAGTAGTCACACACATTGGTCTGTTGTAGGTGTCACACACATTGGTCTGTTGTAGGAGTTACACACATTCGCCAGTTGTAGTAGTCACACACATTGGTCTGTTGTAGGTGTCACACACACTGGTTTCTTGTAGGAGTTACACACGCTGGCCAGTTATAATAGTCACACACATTGGTCAGTTGTAGAAGTACACACATTGATCTGTAGTAGGAGTCACATACATTAGTCAGTTGTAGAAGTCACACGCATTTGTCCATTGTAGGAGTCAAACACATAGGTCTATTGCAGGAGTCAAACACAGGTCTATTGTAAGAGCCATACACATTGGTCCACTGTAGGAGCCATACACATTGATCAGTTGTAGGAGCCATACACATTGGTCAGTTATAGGAGCCACACATATTGGTCCATTGCAGGAATCACACACATTTGGTCCATTGTAGGAGTTACACACATTGGTTAATTGATTAGTTGATCAATCAATTCATAATTTTTATCCTGTGTATTGAATGACTCGTCACTGTTTAACATAAGAGTCTTTTCAATATTGATGAGTAAACCCTTTGCTTGCTATTCACATCAATATACCCACAGTAAATAGTGAAGACCCAGATGAGACAGCTCCTGCAGGAGCTGTCTCATCAGGGTTTGCACTATTTACAAGTTGATTGTGCAACCAGTGCACTCCACATCAGTGATTGCACAGCGAAATACTTGTACACAGTGAATATATATGTAATTATACAATACGGCATGGGTAAAGAAGGAGAAATGTATTTTAAAATTCAGCAAGGGAAGGGTTAACATAACAGTTTTGAATATTGATGAGTTTAATTTATGCTACAGTATTTGAATGACAAACAGTGCATATGTTGATTAGAGGACAGCTCTAGATACTCTTTGATCTGGGTTCACACTATTTACAAATTCTAGTACAGTAGAACCCCCCTAATGCGACCACTTGATGCATAAACATGGGTGGCTTTATAAGCAGGTGGTTGTTTAATGCAGGACAAAAGTAATGCAGAAAGCTACTCAAGGAGCTTTCTGCATTACTTTTGTCCTGCATTAAGCTACCACTTGCATCTAGCACCAAAAATTATACCTATTTTCGTGGTCTCATTAGCGCGGTTTTACTGTATACTCATTTCCTGCATTCTCTTTTTCTCATTGGTCAAAGTTTTCAACAGTGGATCCTTAAAAGATATGAGAAGCAACATATTAGCACAGATGATAACCAAGAAAGTATAGATGCAATCTTTTTTTCTCATATGTTGCCAAGCAGACTTTGTCATTTGAGCTAAAATTACCTGTTAAATGTCAGATGTAAATACAGTAGATTTATAAATGTATTGCTATGCTTATGGGGAAAATAGGAGTAAACTCTGTTATACTATATACATTTGCATAGAAAACCAGATGGATTTATGTAAATTGTTCTGCATGGAAGTTTTCTGTTCAGCAGGGTCCAGCATGAGTTTCTACATGTACAGTAAAACCCCTCTAAACCAGAACTCTAGTAGAGAAGAATTCAGATACAGTAAAACCCCGCTAATGCGACCACCAAAAAGGGGCATAATTCTGGGTGACAGAGGCAGGTGGTAGCTTAATGCAGGACGAAAGTTATGCAGAAAGCTCCTATAGGAGCTTTCTGCATAACTTTCGTCCTGCATTAAGCAACCACCTGCTTTAAACGGCGCCAGTGGCTGTTTATTAAGTGGTCGCATTAGCGGGGTTTTACTGTACTTTTAGACTTTAGGCTGCTTAATGCAGGATGAAAGTCATGCAGATGGCTCATACAAGAGCTTTCTGCATGACTTTCACACTGCATTAAGTTGCCACCTGTCTTCAAGATTGATATTTATACAGAATTTAATGTCAGGTTTAGAGGGGTTCTACTGTATATGTATTACAAAGTCAGTTTGATAATGGTATTACTCTGTGAGCAAGAGAGACTGGTCATGAACCTTTTGTTTGTTAATTCTAGGTTATTGTCAAAGACAAGGACATTTCTTCCAGTTGTGTTATTACCAACGACCCACATATCCAAAACTTCCAAGGACTGTAAGTAGGACAATCAAAATATGGTCGAACAGAGCTCCAGATAAGATGCGTAAATTAACCCTCCGCTTATTGAATTATGTCTCCCCCATTTATGGGGAGACATATTGTTTTTGCCAGAGTTGTCCGTCCGTCAGTCCATCTGTCTGTCCGTCACAAACTTGTGTTGCATGTTTCTCTGAAAACAGTTAGGCTAGAGTCACCAAACTTCACAGGAATGTTCACCAGCATGAGTTGTTGTGCACCTGGGGTTTTTGAATTGTCTCCACTGATAACTTTGGAGTTATTGCCCCTGATGACTTATAATTAGAAAAACTTTGTATTGCGCGTATCTCTGAAACCGCTAGTACTAGAGTCACCACACTTTATAGTAGGGGACATTTTTCGAAATTTTGTTACCTGGTTTACAATGACAGGATACTTTCAGATAACGAAGAGTATGACTTAACAATCAAAATAAGAAGGGTGGCAGCATTGTGGTACAATAATAAAGCACTAAAATTTGAGTTTCCATGGCAACGGCTATGTCGTAGAAATAAAATAAATATCATACATAAAGATCTCTTAATATCTTTTGAACTATTGAAGGGATTTTTATATAACTTTATAATTAAATACCTAATATCAAGGCAATGTTAAAAATATAAGTTTCAATTGATTTTCTTTAAGGTCAATGGCATGGTTAGAGGTCAAAGGTCAAATTTGAGGGTTTTTTTCTCTGTTTCAAGACATTTTCGTTCTACAAATTTACATTAACATTGGTATATTTAAGTAAAACTTGGCACAGATATTCATTTAAAAAGGAGGTTTCCTTTACCACAAGTTTTATAGGTGTGTCAAGGTCAATGTCACAAGTAGAGGTCAAACGACACATTTTAGAAGTCAAACATAATTTTTTACTAATTTGTGAATGTTGAAATCCACTTGTTCTACATATGTGATGTATTTCTAATAACTTTGCAAGATGAACATACTAAAACAATATCCTCTACCATGGACTTTGTTACATACTGCCAATGTCAAGGTCGCAAGTAGAGGTCAAATGTCACATTTAAGAAGTCAAAGGTCACATTTGTACTTTTTGTGCAATTTCAGTACATTTTCCCATGTATGTGATGTATGTTTTGTAATAAATGTGCACATGCACCTTACGAAGTCAATATCCTCTACCAAGGAAGTTGGTACATATTGTCAATGTCAAGGTCGCAAGTAGAGGTCAAAAGTCACATTGCCAAATTTGTACTTTTTGTGCATTTCAGTCATTTTTTTCTACCTATGTGATGTATATTGTAATTAATTTGCACAACATACTAAGACAATATCCTCTACCAAGACTTGGTACATAAAATCAAGGTCATTGGAAGGTCAAAGGTAGAACTTGAGAACTATTTTCTTAACCTTACATGAATATTTCGTAGATCGAGGAAGAGACATAAATATAATGGTTATACACAACAGTTTAATGATATATTATTTTAGATCAATAAATTGTACCTTATAAACCCTTCTTTCAGCATTTCAGATAATATCATCATAGTTAGTTTGCGCCTTGTTAACGTTTGCATGATCACAATTTTCTCAGAAATATCAACTAAGTGGGTTTGTTTTCAATTTCCTTAATAACTATGACAGAGCACATATTTATCACAAAAGTGCTGTAATCATAATGTTAAATATCACAAATGACTTAAAAATCATTATCACCGCCATTCAAAATCACTATCACCGACATTCAAAATCATTTTCAGACAATCAAATTCATCATCACAGACATTCAAATTGTAACAATAACAGGATACATGTATCAATATCTTAATAGTGGCATTATTAGGCCTCCCCCCATCGAAGAGGGTCATGTTGTGTTTTTTTCATTGTCTGTTGGTTTGTTGGTTGTTTTGTTCCCAACTTAACGTTGGCGACAATTTTGTAGCTATTGCACATACATACTTCAAACTTAACATGCATATGCAACTTATAGAGGCAAAAATATTTAGGGGTGACATATCAAGATCAAGTTCATACATCAAGGTCAAATGTCAAATTACTGGTCAAATTTTGAATGGCGATAAATTTATCACCATTCAAAATACATCCCTCAAGCTTAGCATGCATTTGCATCTTACAGAGGCGAACGTTTTAGTGGTGACTTTTTAAGGCCAATGTCATACATTATGGTCAAGTGTCAAATTACGGGTCAAATTTAGATTGGTGATAATTTTGTCGTCTTCAACATACATCCTTCAAACTTGGCATGCATGTGAAACTTATGGAGGCGAACATATTTAGGGGTGACCTATTAAGGTAAAGGTCATACATCAAAATCAAACGTCATATCGGGGACATTGTGTTTCACAAACACATTTCGGTTTTTTTAAATCACAACGTGTGTATGCCACAGACATTATTTACAACATGTACGCACATTACATTTGTCACAGAATATGTCAGTAGACTGTATTTTATTTGAAAAAGTACAATAACAATTGTTTGTACAGCATATGGGAACTAAAAGTTTTCCTTGAAAAATAAGCTTGGTTTGTTAAAATGTTCATTTAAAATCATCTCTGTTTTGAAACACTAAGAACGAAATTGATTTCAAACCAAATAAGCAAACCACTGTCAATATGATATATCTAACAATGTATCGGTAGTCACATTCATTCATTGAATATCGCAAAGTTGATTGTGGCCAAATACAACTAAGCTATCACTAAAGGTGATTATTACAACTAGAGCTATCACTAAAGGTGATTATTATGTCTCCCCCATTTATGGGGAGATATATTGTTTTTGCCAGAGTTGTCTGTCTGTCCGTCCGTCCGTCCGTCCGTCCGTCTGTCCGTCTGTCCGTCCGTCCGTCTGTCCGTCTGTCCGTCACAAACTTGTGTCGCGTGTATCTCTGAAACCAGTTGGGCTAGAGTCACCAAACTTCACAGGAATGTTCACCAGCATGAGTTGTTGTGCACCTATGGTTTTTGAATTGTCTCCCTTTGATAATTTTGGAGTTATTGCCCCTGATGACTTAAAATTAGAAAAACTTTGTGTCGCGCGTATCTCTTAAACCGCTGGTACTAGAGTCACCAAACTTCACCGGAATGTTCACCAGCATGAGTTGTTGTGCACCTATGGTTTTTGAATTGTCTCCCCCTGATAATTCTTGAGTTATTGCCCCTGATACGAATACTTAAATTTATACAAACTCTGTGTCGCGCGTATCTCTGAAACCAGTAGGGCTAGAGTCACCAAACTTCACAGGATTGTTCACAAGCATGAGTTGTTTTGCTCTTAGGTTTTTTTTAATTATCTCCCCTGTTAACTTTGGAGTTACTGCCCATGATGACTTAAAATTAGACAAACTTTACTTAGTGTTGTGCATATCTCTGAAACCAGTTGGGCTAGAGTCACCAAACTTCACAGGAATGTTCACCAGCATGAGTTGTTGTGCACCTATGGTTTTTGAATTGTCTCCCTTTGATAATTTTGGAGTTATTGCCCCTGATGACTTAAAATTAGAAAAACTTTGTGTCGCGCGTATCTCTTAAACCGCTGGTACTAGAGTCACCAAACTTCACCGGAATGTTCACCAGCATGAGTTGTTGTGCACCTATGGTTTTTGAATTGTCTCCCCCTGATAATTCTTGAGTTATTGCCCCTGATACGAATACTTAAATTTATACAAACTCTGTGTCGCGCGTATCTCTGAAACCAGTAGGGCTAGAGTCACCAAACTTCACAGGATTGTTCACAAGCATGAGTTGTTTTGCTCTTAGGTTTTTTTTAATTATCTCCCCTGTTAACTTTGGAGTTACTGCCCATGATGACTTAAAATTAGACAAACTTTACTTAGTGTTGTGCATATCTCTCAAACCACTAGGGCTAGAGTCACCAAACATCACAGGAATGTCGACCAGCATGAGTTGTTGTACAACTTGGGTTTTTGAATTGTCTTCCCATGATAACTTTGGAGTTATTGCCCCTGATATGATTACATTAAATTAGAGAATTTTTTTTGTCATGCATATCTTTAAAACCACTAGGGCTAGAGTCACCAAACTTCACAGGAATGTTCACCAGCATGAGTTGTTGTGCACCTGGGTTTTTAATTGTCTCCCCCTTATAATTCTTGAGTTACTGCCCCTGATATGTTAACTTAAAATTAGAGAAACTTTGTGCTGCACGTATCTCTGAAACCAGTAGGGCTAGAGTCACCAAACTTCACAGGAATGTTCACCAGCATGAGTTGTTGTGCATCTGGGTTTTTTTAATTGTCTCCCCTGATAACTTTAGAGTTACTGCCCCTTATGACTTAAATAAGAGAAACTTTACTTTGTGTCACATGTATCTGAAACCACTAGTACTAGAGTCACCAAACTTCACAAGAATGTTGACTAGCATGTGTTATTGTGTATCTGGGGCTTTTGAATTGTCTCCCTCTGACAATGTTGGAGTTATTGCCCCTGATGACGTAAACATTAGACCCTGATAAGTTGGAGTTACAGACATTACACTTGTGTATTGGAAAGAGGTTGGGAGGGGGAGACATCTGTTTTTGTGACAAAAACAAACCTCTAGTTAACCCTGCCCGCCACCTTGTCACAAGATCCACTGACTTCAGTACAAGCGGCAATAGCTCAATACTCCTTTCATCCACTTAAATTGCTTATGAAAAGTAACAAAGGGAAATAAATCCCTCAAAAATGAATTCAGAGTTACAGCCCTTGTTGACTGCACGTCTTCTCACCATCCTCTTTCCATATATGAAGTTTCACAGTTGTGCCTACAATACTTAAGAAGTTATGAAGTTTCACAGTTGTGCCTACAATACTTAAGAAGTTATGCTCCTGACAAACAAATTGCTTCTAAAAAGTAACTATGGGGAAGCTCCCTCAAAAATGAATTTAGAGTTACAACCCTTATTGACTGCACATCCTCTCATCACCCACTATCTATGAAAAGTTGCACAGTTGTTCCTACAATACTTGAAAAGTTATGCTCCGAATAAAAATTGCTTCTTGAAAGTAACTAAAGGGAATAACTCCCTCAAAAAAATAATTTAGAGTTGCAAATTCTGAAAGGGGGTGATCCCCCGAGAGCAAAAATCGCAACACAAAAAGAGAAAATTGCAGACTCGGTTTTATTGAGTCTGTTCATGAACAGTAATTGAAAGTGCAACACTGCTCACGCCCCCTAGCACCGGCTTAAGCGGTATTCAATTTTCAGAACAAGAAGTACTGAAATTCATGATCTCGAAGGATCAGAAGGTATAACAACACTGAGAATGAAGTACGGGGCGACGTTTTACGGCCGCCCTTATTGACAGCACATCCTCTCATCACCCTCTCTCCATATATAAAGTTTCACAGTTGTTTCTACAATACTTGACAAGTTCTGCTCCGGACAAAAACTTGCTTCTGAAAAGTAACTAAGGGGAATAACTCCCTCAAAAATGAATTTAAAGTTACAACCCTTGTTGACTGCACATACTCTCATCACCCTCTATCCACATAATTATGAAGTTTCACAGTTGTGCCTATAATACGTTGGGGAGTAATGCTCCGGATGGACGGACGGATGGACGGACGGAAGGACGGACGGACACACGCGATTCCAATATAGCCCCCACTTCTTTAGAAGTGGGGGTATAATTACATATTTTGTCCATGTCAGTTTATTGCATACTTAATCCAAGTATTTCCATCAGTTTCTTGTGTTCAAATATCACACGAATACTGACAGCTAGCTGAGCATTGAAGAATCGCTTCATACACGAGCCTCAATTGGTTTTGCATGCGCAAAGTGTAAGCTCCTGAAATCCCTTCACGACCAAGGGCTTGTCTGTCCACAATGTATGAGGATGGACTTGCCAACCGGACAAAGCTCAGGTCATGGAAAATCAGTTTGGAAATTCAGACCTAAATACCCAATGCTGTCACTGTTTCAGCTACTTTGGTAGTCACCAAATGATTATTCCTATCAATTTATTTCGAAATCTGACCATCGGTTTGTAGAAATATATTCTGAAAGTGGGAGATCCTTCGAAAGCATAAGTAGTAATGCGAAAGGAGAAAATTGCAGACTCGGTTTTATTGAGTCTGTTCGTGACTAGTTATTAAAAATGCAACACTACTCACGCCTCTAGGTAGCACCGGCTTAAGCAGTATTCAAATTTTCAAAATTGATAACATAAAAACTAATGATCCCGAGGGACCAGTAAGTATATCAACACAGAATTTAAATATTGTTTTAGTTGTCATGGCAATCAGATTTCCTTTTTAGCTAGTTTTGGAGGCGGTTACCTAATGATTATTCCCATTAAATTATTCTGAAGTCAGACCACTGGTTTTGGTGAAGTGGAGATTTAAAATTTTGCTATGTTTTCTATACAGACAAACAGGCCCGCCCCCTAGCGGCCATGTTGTTTTAGATATGTCATGATTTAGCTACTTGGGAAGATAATCACCTAATGATTATTCCCATCAAATTATTTTGAAACCTGACAACCGGTTTCGGAGAAGAAGAGGTTAGAAGATTTTGCTTTTGGTTGCCATGGCAACCAGAGTTTTACATGGATCCACACTTTATTAGCTAGTTTGACAGAGAATCACCCAAAGACCATCCTTGGAAAGTTTCATTACATTTAACAATACACTTTTTAGAGGTGATGTCACTTGAAATAAAATATTGACGGCAGACGTCACACAATGGACGACGCCTGACGACCGACACATTATGATCACAATAGCTCGCCTTGGCACGTTGTGACAGGTGTGCTACAAATAGACAGTCTTCTTGAATTGACTTGTTTGTTTGATACAATGATGGAAAGAACGAAACAAATGTAAATAATTTGAAAATATTGTGCAAAAATCACTAAAATAGTTCTTTTATAGCCGTTGCCATGGTAACAAAGGATATGTTTACTGTTAATTTGTAAATAAAATGTTCCAACAATAATCACATGGAAGACCACACCATTACTTTATACAAATAACAAGACAAACATGCTGTAAGAAGAAAATGTAGGCTAACTTTATAATTCACTAGAAAATGTTAATTTCAGAACTACAAATGAATTCCATATCATTTTAAGAATATTTCGGTTACCATGGCAACCAGATCTGTGTCCCAGAATGTAAACATAATATTTGCGTTATTTTGTAAGTAAATAGCAAGGTCTTACACTAACTCATTATTTAGACATTTAGAAAAAAACAATAAGGATTTGTTTTCAAAAAAGTGAAAAATTGGGCAAAATTACATACGTTAATGCCATAGTAACCAGTCATTAAGGAAAAAAATATTTTAATTTAACTAGCCATCTCTCATTTCCAAAGAGTAAACAATGGGGACATATTTACATCCATAAGCAAACTGGCAGTTCTTTTAAATTCTTTATATCATTTTGAAGCTTGTTGCTATGGAAACCACGATTTCCATCAGAATATTATTGGGAATGTTCTGCCACCCTTCTAAAAATGTTAGGTAAGGTGTTAAGTTTATATATGTAAAATATGGAGTTATTGTAAATCAGGTAACAAAATCGGCCAAAATCAGGCTTTTTGTCCCCTACTATTACAGGAATGTTCTCCAGCATGAGTTGTTGTGCACCAATGGGTTTTTTAATTTTCTCCCCTGATAATGTAGGGAGTTATTGCCCCTGATATGAACACTTAAATTTATACAAACTTTGTGTCAAGCGTATCTCTGAAACCAGTAGGGCTAGAGTCACCAAACTTTACAGGATTGTTCACTAGCATGAGTTGTTTTACTCTTGTTTTTTTAATTGTCTCCCCCTGTTAACTTTGGAGTTACTGGCCCTTTGGAGTTACTGGCCCAAACTTAGTGTCGTGCATATCTCTGATACCACTAAGGCTAGAGTCACCAAACTTCACAGAAATGTTGACAGGCATGAGTTGTTGTGCACCAGGGATTTTTTAATTGTCTCCCCGTGATAACTTTGGAGTTATTGCCCCTGATATGATTACTTAAAACTAGAGAAACATTGTGTCATGCATATCTTTAAAACCACTTGGGCTAGAGTCACCAAACTTCACAGGAATGTTGACCAGCATGAGTTGTTGTGCACCTGGGTTTTTAGCTCACCTGGCACAAAGTGCCAGGTGAGGTATTGTGAGGGGTCAGTGTCCGGCGTCCGTCGTCGTGCGTCGTGTGTATGTGCGTCGTGCGGTGTGTGTCGTGCGTCGTCAACAATTTACTTAAACATCTTCTTCTCTGAAACCACAAAGCCTAGAGCTTTGATATTTGGTATGTAGAATCATCTAATGGTCCTCTACAAAGATTGTTCAAATTATGGCCCCTGGACCAAAAATGGCCCCGCCCTGGGGCTTATCAGTTTTTCTTAGGAAAATCTTTAAAAATCTTCTCCTCTGAAACCGTAAGACCTTTGATATTTGGTATGTAGCATCATCTAATGTTCCTCTACAAAGATTGTTCAAATTATGACCCCCGGACCAAAAATGGCCCTGCCCCGGGGCTTATCAGTTTTCCATAGGAAAATCTTTAAAAATCTTCTCTGAAACTGTAAGACCTAGACCTTTGGTATTTAGTATGTAGCATCATCAAATGGTCCTCTACAAAGATTGTTCAAATTATGACCCCCGGGCCAAAAATGGCCCCGCCCCGGGGCTTATCAGTTTCTCATAGGAAAATCTTTAAAAATCTTCTTCTCTGAAACCGTAAGGCCTAGACATTTAATATTTGGTATGTAGCATTATCTAATGGTCCTCTACAAAGATTGTTCAAATTATGGCCCCTGGACCAAAAATGGCCCCGCCCTGGGGCTTATCAGTTTTTCTTAGGAAAATCTTTAAAAATCTTCTCCTCTGAAACCGTAAGGCCTAGACCTTTGATATTTGGTATGTAGCATCATCTAATGTTCCTCTACAAAGATTGTTCAAATTATGACCCCCGGACCAAAAATGGCCCTGCCCCGGGGCTTATCAGTTTTCCATAGGAAAATCTTTAAAAATCTTCTTCTCTGAAACTGTAAGACCTAGACCTTTGGTATTTAGTATGTAGCATCATCAAATGGTCCTCTACAAAGATTGTTCAAATTATGACCCCCGGGCCAAAAATGGCCCCGCCCCGGGGCTTATCAGTTTCTCATAGGAAAATCTTTAAAAATCTTCTTCTCTGAAACCGTAAGGCCTAGACCTTTGATATTTGGTATGTAGCATCATCTAACGGTCCTCTACAAAGATTGTTCTTCTTCTCTGAAACCGTAAGGCCTAGACATTTAATATTTGGTATGTAGCATTATCTAATGGTCCTCTACAAAGATTGTTCAAATTATGGCCCCTGGACCAAAAATGGCCCCGCCCTGGGGCTTATCAGTTTTTCTTAGGAAAATCTTTAAAAATCTTCTCCTCTGAAACCGTAAGGCCTAGACCTTTGATATTTGGTATGTAGCATCATCTAATGTTCCTCTACAAAGATTGTTCAAATTATGACCCCCGGACCAAAAATGGCCCTGCCCCGGGGCTTATCAGTTTTCCATAGGAAAATCTTTAAAAATCTTCTTCTCTGAAACTGTAAGACCTAGACCTTTGGTATTTAGTATGTAGCATCATCAAATGGTTCTCTACAAAGATTGTTCAAATTATGACCCCCGGGCCAAAAATGGCCCCGCCCCGGGGCTTATCAGTTTCTCATAGGAAAATCTTTAAAAATCTTCTTCTCTGAAACCGTAAGGCCTAGACCTTTGATATTTGGTATGTAGCATCATCTAACGGTCCTCTACAAAGATTGTTCAAATTATTACCCCTGGGCCAAAAATGGCCCCGCCCCAGGGCTTATCAGTTTCTCATAAAATCTTTAAAAATCTTCTTCTCTGAAACCGTAAGGCCTAGACTTTTGGTATTTAGTATGTAGCATCATCTTATGGTCCTCTACAAAGATTGTTCAAATTATGACCCCGGGCCAAAAATGGCCCCGTCCCGGGGCTTATGAGTTTTTCATAGGAAAATCTTTAAAAATCTTCTTCTCTGAAACCGTAAGGCCTAGGCATTTGATATTTAGTATGTAGCATTATCTAATGGTCCTCTACAAAGATTGTTCAAATTATGTCCCCCGGACCAAAAATGGCCCCGCCCCGGGGCTTATCAGTTTTTCTTAGGAAAATCTTTAAAAATCTGCTCCTCTGAAACCGTAAGGCCTAGACCTTTGATATTTGGTATGTAGCATTATCTAATTGTCTTCTACAAAGATTGTTCAAATTATGACCACCAGACCAAAAATGGCCCCGCCCCAGGGCTTATCAGTTTTTCATAGGAAAATCTTTAAAAATCTTCTTCTCTGAAACCGTAAGGCCTAGACCTTTGATATTTAGTATGTAGCATCATCTAATGGTCCTCTACATTGATTGTTCAAATTATGACCCCCAGACCAAAAATGGCCCAGCCCCGGGGCTTAAATTATCAGCTTTTCATAGGAAAATCTTTAAAAATCTTCTTCTCTGAAACTGTAAGGCCTAGACCATTGATATTTGGTATGTAGCATTATCTAATGGTCCTCTACAAAGATTGCTTAAATTATGACCCCTGGACCAAATATGGCCCGCCCCAGAGCTTATCAGTTTTTCATAGGAAAATCTTCTTCTCTGAAACCGTAAGGCCAGGTGAGCGATTTAGGGCCATCATGGCCCTCTTGTTTTAATTGTCACCCCTGATAATTCTTGAGTTATTGCCCCTGATATGATAACTTAAAATTAGAGAAACTTTGTGCTGCACGTATCTCTGAAACCAGTCGGGCTAGAGTCACCATACTTCACAGGAATTTTCACCAGCATGAGTTGTTGTGCATTTGTGCATCTCGGTTTTTATACGCCCGTTTGAAAAAACGGGACGTATTATAGAATGGCGCTGTCTGTCCGTCTGTCCGTCTGGTTGTCTGGTTGTCTGTCCGTCTGTAACATCTCTAACTCAAGTTCCGCTAGGTGGATCCTTATCAAATTTAGCCACAATGTTTATCTAGACATGCTACAGTAGCCTGCCAAGTCCCGGTTTGTTTATCCAAGGTCAAGGTCACACAATTGGACTTAGAATTTGCGTTTAGCAAAAGTGTTAACCGGTCTGTCTGTCTGTAACATCTCTAACTCAAGTTCTGCTTGGTGGATCCTTCCCAAATTTAACCAAAACGTTTATCTAGACATGCTACAGTACCCTGCCAAGTTTATCCAAGGTCAAGGTCGCTTAATTGGACTTAGAATTTGCGTTTAGCATTTGCGTTAAGCAAAAATGTTAACCTCAATTTATGTGGAACAAGTCCATTTATTTACATAACACTTTGTGATAAAGCTTTGAAACTTAGAACACTTGTTCACCATCACAACTTTCACCTGTAGGCAAGAGAAAATAACTCTGTCAAGCATTTTGACCGAATTATGCCCCTTTTTAACATAGAATTTTTGGTTAAGGCTTTGTTAAAGTCCATTTATTTACATAACCCTTTGAGATGAAGCTTTTAAACTTGGAACACTTGTTCACCATCACAATCTTAACCTGTAGACAAGAGAAAATAACTCGTTCAAGCATTTTGACAGAATCATTCCCCTTTTTAATTAGAATTTATGGTTAAGGCTTTGTTAAAGTCCATTTATTTACATAACCCTTTGATATAAAACTTTTAACCTTGGAACACTTGTTCACCATCACAAGCTTTACCTGTAGGCAAGAGTACATAACTCTGTCCAACATTTTGACAGAATTATGCCCCCTTTTAACTTAGAAATGTTGGTTAAAGTTTTGTTTAAAGTCCACTTATTTACATAACCCTTTTAGATTAAGCTTTTAAACTTGGAACACTTGCTCACCATCACAAGCTTCACCTGTAGGCAAGAGTACATAACGCTGTCTAACATTTTGACATAATTATGATGTTTTTTAGCTTGGAATTTTTGGTTAAGGTTTTGGTTAAAGTCCACTTATTTACATAATCCTTTCAGATAAAGCTTTTAAACTTGAAACATTTGTTCACCATCACAAGCTTCATCTTCATCTCAAGCATTTAGACACAATTATGGCACTTTTTAATTTAGAATTTTTGGTTAAGGTTTTTTGTTAAAGTATGCCTATTTACAACCTTTAAACTTGGTCGCAAAATTGGACTTAGAATTTGAATTTAGCAAATACGTTAACCCCAGTTTATGTTGAACTAAACCTCGACGGGCGTATATTGTGCCCACTGGCACTCTTGTTTAATTGTCACCCCCTGATTACTTTGGAGTAACTGCCCCTTCTAACTTAAAATAAGACAAACTTTACTTTGTGTCATGTGTAACTCTGAAATCACTAGTACTAGGAGACAGGTATATTGACGTAAACAGCAAGTGAAGGGTTAAATCAATTTCAAGAAATATTGTTATGATCAGGCTAGATGTTGTGCAATTTTCGACCTGTTGAAAATGGTGTTACTGTAACTTGCCATGCATTCAAGCGTCTGATTGATCCCGACATCTTAGTGTCCGTCTGTCTGTCACACTTTTTGTCCGGACGATAACTTCAATATGCCTGATGCCAGTTGATTGAAACTTCATATATGGAAAGAGCATAATGAGAGGAAGTGTCATGCACAAGGTCCATAACTCTGGCTTCACTAATAATGGAGTTATTGCCCTTTGTAAAAAAAAAATCACACTTTTTTGTCCGGACGATAACTCCTATATGGCTCATGCCATTGGATTGAAACTTCATATATGGAAAGATCATGACGAGAGGAAGTGTCATGCACAAGGTCCATAACTCTGGCTTCACTAATATTGGAGTTATTGCCCTTTGTAAAAAATATCATAATTTTTTGTCCGGACAATAACTTCAATATGCCTGATGCCAGTTGATTGAAACTTCATATATGGAAAGAGCATAATGAGAGGAAGTGTCATGCAGAAGGTACATAACTCTGGCTTCACTAATATAGGAGTTATTGCCCTTTGTAAAAACAATCACACTTTTTTGTCCGGAAGATAACTTCTATATGGCTCATGCCATTGGATTGAAACTTCATATATGGAAAGATCATGACGAGAGGAAGTGTCATGCACAAGGTCCATAACTCTGGTTTCACTAATATTGGAGTTATTGCCCTTTTGAAAAAAAAAATCACATTTTTTTGTCCGGATGATTACTCCTATGTGACACATGCCATTGGAGTGAAACTTCATACATGGAACGATCATGATAAGAGAAAGTGTCATGCATTAGATCCTTAACTCGAGCTTCAATAAATTTAGAGTTATTGCCCCTTGTACATTTGTTTAATTCTTTCTTGTCCGGACGATAACTCCTACATGGCTCTTGCCATCGTATTGAACTTCATACATGGAAAGAGCATGATGAGAGAAAGTGTCATGAACAAGGGCCATAATTCTGGCTTCAATACTTTTGGAGTTATTGCCCTTTGTTACATTTTTTGGCCGATCAATAACTCCTGTTCGACTGATGCTATTGGAATGACATTTTCTTTTTGGAAAGAGCATGATGAAAGTAAGTGTCATGCACAAGGGCCATGCATCTGGTATCAGTAATTTTGGAGGTATTAGCTGTTATCATTTTCTTCTTGAAAAATGTAGTGTGGAAAGCGCATAATGAGGGGAAGTATCATTCATCAAGACCATAACATTTTTAGTGATTTCCCTTTACATATTGTTTTTATTAGAGGGGAGACATCCGTTTTTTTGACAAAAACCTCTAGTTTAACGTATGTCAGTATTACTTACAGATAGTTATCAATAGAACATAATATTTACGTTCAATTAGTTTTTGTTGTGACTTTAGAAAGTTAAATAATGTCACAGTGAAAGAGTATCAGCCCATTCCTAGAATAGAAGATAATTTAGATGCTTTATCCGGGTCAAAATTGTTTACTGTGTGTGACTTAAAATCAGGGTTTTGGCAGTGTGAAATTGAGAAAGAAAGTAGACCCAAGACTTTGTTTAGTTTACAAGGGGGTCAACAATGGCAATTTCGAAAATTAGCTTTTGGTTTATCAAACAGTCCTTCAGTTTTCACACGACTAGTCCAGATGGTATTTGAAGGTTTAATTTGGAACACCTTAGTACTATACATAGATGACATCATTCTCTTTTCTAAAACTTTTGAAAAGCACTACAAAATATTGAGGAAGCTCTCATTAGACTAAGGAAGGCTAACTTAAAGCTTCATCCTAAGAAATGCAAATTCTTTCAGAAAGAGGTAACATTTCTGGGTCACAGAGTTAATGAAAATGGAACTACTACATGTTCTGAAAAGGTTAAGTCAGTAACAGATTGGCCAACTCCTCGAAATGCAAAAGAAGTTAAAAGCTTCTTAGGTCTTGTTTCATTTTATAGAAAGTTTATTTACCAATTTTCAACAATTGCCAAGCCACTCCATACATTGTCTGAGAAAGGTAAACAGTTTGCATGGACTTCTGAATATGACCAGGCATTTAAGAAACTGAAAGAAGCTCTAGTTAGTCATCCAATTTTGGCATACCGGTATCCAACAGGAAATGATCAAAGAGTGTTAATACACAATCTGAAAGTTTAAAATGTTCAGAAGAGACAGGAAGGGATAGAATCAAACCTGAAATGATTACAGTTTTTTCACAGTGCACATCTTTAAAAGACACCATACCTAATGAGGTTAGATCTAAAGTATCTGACAAGGTAAAAGCTTCAAAGGAAAAGATAGGATGTGAAAGTATAAAATCAGTAGACCAGAATGATAGTTCATGGGTAGAAATGCCAAAGCAGAGTAAACCAGCTGACTATTTTAACGAGGTTAGAAGTGTTACTTCTAGCAAAAATAAGTCACATGATGCATGTTTACCTGGACCCTCTAATCAGGATAGTAAAGAATGCTTACCATGCCCTTCTTATCAAGACAGTAGTACAATTGAACATGAAAATCAAGGTGCTAAAACCTTAGACAATAAGAAAGAAATTGACCTTGAGAATTTGAATCTAGATTATGTGGCAGAAATGCAAAGACATGATTCTGTACTAAGCATTGTTTTAAAATGGTTTGAGAGAAATGAAAAACCTGATTGGAATTTTGTTTCAATGCATGATAAAGAAGTTAAATATTACTGGTATAGATGGCAGTCACTAATAGTCAGAGAGGGTATCTTGTACAGAAAATGGGAAAGTAATGTAAATAATGAAATAGAATATCTTATAGTTTTACCAAAATGCTTAGTAAAGTTTGCTTTGAGACAGTCCCATAATGCATTGACTAGTGGTCATTTTGGCGTTAAAAAGACCTTTCAGAAAGTAAGACAAAGTTTCTTTTGGTATCAAGTGAAACAAGACGTAGAGAAATGATGTAAGAATTGCACAGTTTGTGCATCTAGAAAAATGCCACCAAAGAAGTTTAAGGCTCCAATGAAAGAGTATAATTCTGGGGTAAGATGGGAAAGAATTGGGATAGATTTTGTAGGTCCATTTGGGAAAACAGCACAAGGAAATGTTTATTTGATGGTAGTATCAGATTATTTTACGAAATGGACAGAGGCAATTCCTTTGTCAAATATAGAATCCAAAACAGTAGCAAAAGCATTGATAGAACATGTATTTCAGAGATTTAGCTTGCCACATATAATACACACTGATCAAGGTCCTCAATTTGAATCAAAGTTATTTCAAGAACTTTGTCAGTTATTTGACATTGTAAAAACTAGAAATACACCTTTTAGACCACAAGGTGGAGGTAACATTGAACGGACAAATAGAACCATCATAATATGCTTACATCTTTTGTGTCTGAGAACAGAAATGATTGGGACCATTATGTACCTTTTTGCATGATGGCTTACAGATCTTCTACACATCAGGCCACTGGGACCACTCCTGCAAACATGGTGTTTGGATCAGAGATCAAGTTACCATTCGACTTGCTCTTCGGAAATCCTGAAAAAGAAAGTCCTACACAGACACAAAAATATAGCATAGATTATGTACAAAATATAGAAGAAAAGTTGTGTAAAATACATGAGTTTGCTAGAAAAAGATTGAAACTGTCCAGTGATGTAATGAAAAAGAATTATGATGTTAACATGAATATTAAAAGTTACAATGCAGGAGATCTTGTTTGGTATTATAACCCTCAGAGACAAATAGGACGAAGTAGTAAACTTATGAGACCATGGAAAGGCCCTTATAAAGTAATTAAAGTTGTCAGTGACATACTTTACAAAATTCAGGGAGGCAATAGAGAGAAACCTTGTGCTGTACATCATGATAAATTAAAACCCTATCAAACAAATTAAAGTACATTTAAAATGACCAATTATCAGCTGTTGGTAGACTTTTACTGAAATGAATAAAATAATTTAATAAATAAATAAATTGTTAATTGCTAAAATATGTATATACAGTATGTATGCATAAAATGAAATTTATGCATTGATGTAGATATAAAACTTGAAATGAATATATAGACATAATGAAATGCTGTATCTAGAAGTATTATAACAAAGAAGTTTAAGGTTGTTTCTGGTTGTTTTTCAGAAACGCTTCACCTGTAGTATATATGGAGACATTCATTTTCCTTAAAGAATAAAATGCAAGAACCACCTCATAGAACAACATTCACAAGTCTCTTATAAGTGCAAGAACTGTTCCAAAGTATTTTTAAGAAATAAACCTGCACCATTTTGCCATAGGTCTAGAGAAGATTATATAAGATTTCATACCGCAAGTGGTGCTAGAGGAAAGGAAGCTGAAAAGATACTCAATCAATTCATAGAAAAAGTTGACTAATCATTGATAATTTTCAACAAAACCTGTATTATAACCCAACCCAAAGAGTACATACCAGACCTACACCAGTTTACAATGGCAAAAGAGGGAGATCTGTACTCCGCAGTTTACCAGCAAACAAAAAGCCAAGAACAATTTCATCATCAACATCAAGAAGTACTTCCACAGGCTCATCTTCATGCTCTTCTTCATCATCATCTTCAGAGTCTGACTGGGAAGAGAACATAAATATAGAAATGGAAACAACAGAAATTGATAGTCAGAGAAATAATAGACAAATAAGTGAAACAGAAAGAAATTAAAGACAAATAGGTAGTGAAGAAGAAGAGGAAATAAGAAACGAGAAGAAAGAGATAGAGGAAAGAGAAAGGAGAGAGATTGAAGAAGAGGAAAGAAGAATAAATGAGAAGAAAAGAGATAGAGGAAAGAGAAAGGAGAGAGATTGAAGAAGAGGAAAGAAGAATAAATGAGATAAAAAAGAGATAGAGGAAAGAGAAAAGAAAGAGAAAGAAGAAAAGGAAAGAAGAAATGAAGAAAAGGGAGGGAGGAAAGAGAAGGAAGAAGAGGAAATGAGAAGAAAGAGATAGAGGAAAGAGAAAAGAAGGAGAGAGAAGAAGAGGAAAGAAGAAGAAATGAGAAGAAAGAGATGGAGGAAAGAGAAAGGAAAGAGAAGGAAGAAGATGAAAGGAAGAATAAGAAGAAAGAGATAGAGGACAGAAGAAGAAAGGTGGAGAGACTTAGAAAAGATGAAGGGAATAAGAAAGAAAATTAGGAAAGAAAAGGAATATATGAAGTGGAGAAGAGAAATGAAAGAGTTAGAAATGAGGAGGAGAGTACAAGACAAATAAAACTTAGAAATGATATAGAAATGAAGGAAACAGAAGAAGAAAGAGAGGAAGAAGAGGAGGGAAAAGAGTATACATTACCAGTAAACAGTAGAGAAGAGGCTGCAAGAGAAGGGAAATCACTTAAGCAGAGGATAGATGAGAGAGAGAAGCTAAAGAAACAAGAACTTGAGTTATCAAAGGAAGTGGAAAAATAGAGGAAAAATTACAAATAATCAGTGACATAAACAAATCTATAGGATGAAGTTAATTGTTAGTGAGAAAGAATTTTACACTTCTAGAGTAGTGCTTTGTAGTGGCGGGGGAATATTAAAACGAATACTCAGCAAGAGTTCAAGTAATGAGTTATTTTTAGACAGGGACAGCTCAGTTTATAAATATGTTCTCAATTTCTTACGCTGTGAAGTCAATTCATCACGGTATTCTTAAAGTCTGTTGCCAAATAATACGACAGTTGAGAATGCTCATGATGGAGGCGTCATTTCTGGAAATTAAAAAACTGTTCACCATCTGTAAAGAAAAAAGAGACAAAATTCTTGACTGGGGTATTAAAGATAATTAGTCATGTAAACTTGTACCTGTAGATTTTCAAAACAGAATTACAATAAATATCCTTTTCTGATCATATTGACATATTGTGATTCAGTCATCTGAATATTACAAATCTGTTTATATGACCAGATACATACATGCATGTAAATAGTTTATTAATATAAACTTTATAAATTTTCAACGAAAATGATTGTTATTGCCTTGATTTATATGTGAAATAGATGTAAATATGTTTTCAAGTAAAGACATTTATTGGAATTTGCTTGAATATGTTTAAGTAAAGACACTTATTGGAATGCTTGAGTATGTTAATACATACTTTCTTTCTAGATTGTGATATTTTATTACAATTGAGAGGGAAAATGTACATTTTGAATGTATAACATAATCTGGTTCATAATAGAAAGCAGATAAATATTACTGTATAAAAATCTTGTTGTATGAATTTTTAGATTCATAGTTAAGCTATGAATTTGTAGATTCATAGAACTTTAAGCTAGATTGTTCAATGACAAAATCATTGACATTGAAGTCATAGCATTATTTCATTTAAATTTTCAATTAACTAAACATATGTTTATTAACATGATAAATGATACAGTAAATATGTTTGTTGGGTGAAGTTAGGATTAGTGATGTTTCATAAAAATAATTTGCCAGTTTATCAGTCATGTTAAATTCCGTTCCGCTCGAAAACACACATACATCTAGCCATCGCACATATTTGGGGTTTTTTAATGAGTACTTTCTGTCAGTCCTTAATTGGGGCCCTGAATGGAGAGGGTTATGCTATGATCAGGCTAGATGTTGTGTGATTTTCTACCGGTTGAATATGGTGTTACTTTAACTTGTCATGCGATCAAGCGTCTGATTGATCCAAACATCTTAGAGTGTAAAATGACCAATTTTATACTTACTTAAGGTATGTCAGTATTACTTACAGATAGTTATCAATAGAACATGATATTTACGTTCCATTAATACCAAGTTTACGTACCATATTCCGGGGTATTTTTACTATCGAAAAAAGGCTATGTGACCCTGGTCTCATACAGATCACTTGATACACAAAAACAAGGGAGATCATTCCAGCAGTGCTCTCACAACAGCAGACGGATATAAACGGCCTCCATAAGAAAATAAGAGACGAGGAAAGGATTTTATCCAGTCACCAGGCTTCTCTAGTGACATAATAAAGGGGGTGCAAATAAACTTAGGTTTATTTGGTTACTTCCGGTAGTGGAAGGTTTATTAGGTTAGTAGATAAGCGTAATGATTCTATAACCATGGAACTATTTTAGTTTTCTGTAAACATTCATAAACATGTTGATGGAATAGATCTAACAGATCTATTTGGTCACCAGAAGAATTATTCAAATGAGAAAAAATAAAAATAATTGGCTACAGCTGGATTCGAACCCGCGCCTGATCCTACAAAAACAAATTCTAATCTCTCTAGAGACGTCGCCCTTACCGATTACGCCACTGAGGCCACATACAAAATGATGTTGATTTATCACTTTTATTAATTTAATCCACCGCTGGTAAAACCCGTTTTTGATAAAATCAAACCTGGAAGCAAAGATTGACAAATAAATAGTAAATGTTTTCTTTTCACTCTCATGATTATTTGATTGATAAACTCTTACAGGGGCGGTGATAGTCATAAACCTAAATATAGCCTGTTCAGTTCCATCGATTTCTGAGTGACGTTAGGTAGAATCTAAAAATAGAAACCGAGACTACGTAACTCGAATTTGACCAAAGAATATAGATCATGTCTGTTTTAAATAACTTATCGACCCTCGATTCAAATCATCTTATTTTTCAAATTCAACCACGTTTCCCTTCTAGTAATACAAGTATCGAAACTATATTCCTCTGCGGTAGCTCATTAGATCTATTTACGTCTAAATGGAAGTGAAAAGGGAGGGATCCGTTGATCGAAAAACTGCATTTTCAATGTAACTTATTTCAAGAGTGTTATTAGTCTATAAAAAAGACATTTAACTATATTGACTGGATAAATCGAATAATAGGTTAGTGTCGTAGATGGGACGCCTTTATCCGACTCGGAGAGAAAACAGTTGAGGCTCGGCAAGCCTCGCCTCAACGTTTTCTCCCCTCGTCGGATAAAGCGTCCCATCTACGGCACTAACCTATTATTCTCTATAGAATCTGCTGCATTTTATTCAAGTAAGTTAAAAAAAATTTTTGTTCATTGGCAGAGTTTGTTAAGAACACCGGTACCGTGGGGACCCAGGCTATAACATGTATGATTGTCTCCAAATAATAAATAATACTATTCCCGGTGCTCTACGCCGTAACTGGCGAATTGGCCCTGCATTATCGAAGCAGAAGCAGAAGAATAATAAATGATAGGGAGTGCCTCGATACGACGCGGAAAATACAAGAACAGAAAAGAACTGAACAGTATCAGGTAATGGCATATGTCTACATGTTGTCTATTTATACAGTGACTTATAATGAAACCAGAGTGATTTGATGCAAATGTTCGCTTTATACAGTGAATATGATAACACCAGAATGAAGCATAGGTGTGTTTGGTCCCTTAATACAGTAATCTATGATCTATGATACGACCAGAGTGTAGAATAGGTGATAGAATCACTCAATGTATGTGGTCCCTTAATACAGCAACCTATGATGAGATCAGAGTGAATCATAGGTGATAGAATGCGTGTGTGGTCCCTTAATACATGATGAGACCAGAGTTTTACAAATACCTAGTCCTTTGACAGGGTGCTTTAATGTATTTTCATAGAATATTTGGACTCATTCTTTCCATTTGGGGACTCACATATTTGCAGTTTATCGAGTCCCAAGGACTAGTTCAAGAACAATTGTAAAAGAATCACTGGAATGGGAGTGGTCCCCAAATACAGTGACCTATGATGAGACCAGAGTGAAGCGTGGGTGATAGAATGTGTGTGGTCCCTTAATACAGTAACCTATGATGAGACCAGAGTGAAGGGTAGGTGATAGAATGTGTTTTGTCTCTTAATACAGTAACCTATGATGAGACCAGAGTGAAGAGTAGGTGATAGAATGTGTGTTGTCCCTTAATACAGTAACCTTAGTCCTATGATGAGTCCAGAGTGAAGCATATATAGGTGATTGAATGTGTTTGTTCCATTAATAGTTAATACAGTGACTTATAATGAGACACAAATAATTGGGTGCAGATGGTCTCTTTATACAGTGAGTAATGATGGTTTCCAGACATTTTGCCACCTGTGTAACAGGACTGGTGAAAAACATGCAGCCAGGCTAGGGATCGAACCCGGGACCCCTCACTTACAAGGCGAGTGCTCTAACCACTGAACTATCGAACCGCTAACTGTCTTTCACCCAGTACCTGTACCCGGCCTGTCACACTACTCTCCCTTTTTCCCTGCAATTCTCGCCGAATCTGCAGCAGAAATCATGGGCATGCACAGGGTCTGAATTTCAAGTTGGGTGCCAACTGTATCAGGACTGGTGAAAAACGTGCATCCAGACCGGGGATCGAACCCGGGACCCCTCACTTACAAGGCGAGTGCTCTAACCACTGAGCTATCCGAACCGCTTACTGTCTTTCACCCAGTACCTGTTCCCAGCCTGTCACACCTAACACTTTTTCCACAATGACTAATCTAGTGATATGTGTCATCCCTTTATATATTGACTTACGAGTATGATAAGACCCAATGTGTACTGTGTAGCATAAGTGCTTATAATGCATGTTGTCTCTTTTTACAGTGACTAATGTTGAGACAAGAAAAATATTGTCTTCACATTGTTTTTGTCATATACTATGTAACCAATATCATGCATTGTACATTTCACTGTTTACACAAAATTTGTTTACCTTTTCTTTTCCAGTTGTAATGGCATTCCCAACAGGTTCTGCCCTACTCAATTTAATTGGCCATAAAAGAGTGCGTGTGAAACCACAAGGTACGACTCCCTACGAGCATAAATTACGATGTAAAGGAGAGGCAAGATTTCACACCATTCCAACGAACGAAAAGCCAAAAATTAGTCGGACTAAACCTTGCAATAATGACTCTACCAATACAAGTAAGGGTAAGTGTATAATAATCAAATGTAAAATGTAATTTATAATATAAAGTATGTGTCAAATAATAAGAATAGCCTGTTTGTGAATTATTAAATTACAACAGCAATGCATGTGGTCCCTTAATACAGTAACCCATGATGAGACCAGATTGAAGCATAGGTGATAGAATGTGTGTCCCTGAGGAATAGGCACATACTGATAAATACATACATGTATGCTTAAAGGTCAAGTAAATAGGCAGGACACTTTTTCGTAAATATTTGACAAATGGGTACCTTGTACGACGTAGTTTCGAAAACACCAAAAAATACAGTCATATCGCACATAGCAGCTGTCATATATCATCGATAAGTAAGCACTGGCTGATTTTGGTCGCTCGCTTATCTCCCTTGTGATGACGTCACTTGTGAACATTCGTTATAAATGTCGAACTAGATATCATATAGAAAAGAATCGCAGGTAATGTACTTCTGCTTCGTTTTGAGTGCTAAAATGGTAATTTGTGCTGCATATGTGTATATCCCTGCCTATGGGTGTAGCTCCTAATCCGACAGAGACTAAATAGGATTATTTAAATTACCAAAAGACGAGAAGTTCAAGAAAACGTGATGTGATTTATATTGGGTCAGCTTACATTTTGTCTCGATGGCTGTTTTCAGTGAAATTTATACTAGAGAAAATAGTGCAGTCGATGACTTGGGTCTACAATTATAAAAAAGGATATGCTACATTCTGTAGGTTAATGGGCTTTTTCTTCGTGGAAATTTTTTCTATACAAACGTTTTGTTAACAGCGTTAACCCAAATCACGCAGGAACTGTCTGATCAGAATCTGCTCTAATTGCTTAATCCGTAGACTTATTTCTTTAGATTCGATCAGGGTTGTCTAGCGTCTCTGTAATCCCTGTAATGAATATTCATGAGGTCATGAAATCTTTAATAAATATTCTTAAGAGAAAAAATGATTAATAAACACGATTTAGCACTGTTGGCAGGAGACACCTAATTTGCTTTTAATCAATTTCCCAATCATTCTCTTCTTATATAAACGGCTTCACGCGTGTTTGCAAATAGAGTAGATCCAGATCGGACAGTTCCTGTAAGAGCTGTCTGATCAGGTTCTGCTCTGTTTGCTTATGAAATTTTGTAGATCTAATCCTAATTGATCTGTCAGAGCCAATGATCCATTTGAAAAGTTAACATTGTGAAGAAAAAAACCTTTAGATCTTTTTTATGAATATTTGTGTAAGAAAAAATTATTTCATGGAGGGTTAATGATATATGAGCACAGGCTATATGGCAGTAATTGTACAACCAGACCTACCGGTATATTATTTCATAAGCAAATCGACAAGAACCTGATCAGGGAGCTACAACAGAAGCTCTCTGATCTGGATCTACTATGTTTATAAATTTGTTTCAATACGTTTGATCTGGGTCTACTATATTTGCATTGGCATAAACAGGCACGTGGAATGAAGGGTTTATATTCGTGAAGTAATTTACTCACACATAATTTTTCATCGAAAAAAGTCATTCTTGATTACTGTAATTTACGGAATTGTTCATTGGATGCGTTTTATAGTGCTACTGATTATTACCTACATAATGCCCAACTAACTTTGAGGCACCATGACCTCATTAATATCTCCGATAAGTATAACATTACTTGATATGTCTAAAGCCTGCTCGATAAGTAAATCGCACCTCTGCCAAAAGTCAGAAGGTGAATTCGGTGGTCTATAAATTGTGGCTATGATGAAGTTAGTATTGTGATCTTTTATTTTTATACATAGAGACTCTGGTAAAATTATTTCAAGATTCGAAAGACGTTTGGCTGCAACCCTGAATTACAAAATACGAGGGTACCGCCGGAATGTGAAGTGTTGTCTTTTCGAAACATATGATCGAGTCCATCAAGTTTTAACTGTGTACCCACGTAGTCTTGAGATAAATGGGTTTCCGTAAAGCACACAATATCAAAGTCAAGGAAGTGATATTTAACATAGTCTAATTTATTATACCCCCACAAACAGAGTTTGAGGGGGGTATACTGGAATCAGCCTGTCGGTCGGTCGGGCGGTCGGTCGGGCGGTCGGTCGGTCTGTCTGCAAAATCTTGTACGGCGAACTCCTCCTTCAGTTTCAACCCGATTCACTTGACACTTGGCATAATTGTTAATCAGGAGTAGTAGATGTGCAAGACACAAATTTCAGGTCTCTGTGACCTTGACCTTGACCTTTGGCCTTGAAATTGGTCTTGAAATTGGCAGGCAAAAGCTTGTACTTTGAACTCCTCCTTCACATTCAACCTGATTCACTTGATACTTGGCATAATTGTTAATCAGGAGTAGTAGATGTGCAAGACACAAATTTCAGGTCTCTGTGACCTTGACCTTGACCTTTGGACTTGAAATTGGTCTTGAAATTGACAGGCAAAATCTTGTACTTTGAACTCCTCCTTCACTTTCAACCCGATTCATTTGATACTTGGCATAAATGTTACTCAGGAGTAGTAGATGTGCAAGACACAAATTTCAGGTCTCTGCGACCTTGACCTTGACCTTTGGACTTGAAATTGGTCATGATATTGGCAGGCAAAATCTTGTACTTTGAACTCCTCCTTCAATTTCAACCTGATTCACTTGATACTTGGCATAAATGTTACTCAGGAGTAATAGATGTGCAAGACACAAATTTCATGTCTCTGTGACCTTGACCTTGACCTTTGGCCTTGAAATTGGTCTTGAAATTGGCAGGCAAAAGCTTGTACTTTGAACTCCTCCTTCACATTCAACCTGATTCACTTGATACTTGGCATAATTGTTAATCAGGAGTAGTAGATGTGCAAGACACAAATTTCAGGTCTCTGTGACCTTGACCTTGACCTTTGGCCTTGAAATTGGTCTTGAAATTGACAGGCAAAAGCTTGTACTTTGGACTCCTCCTTCAAGTTCAACCTGATTCACTTGATACTTGGCATAAATGTTACTCAGGAGTAGTATATGTGCAAGACACAAATTTCAGGTCTCTGTGACCTTGACCTTGACCTTTGGCCTTGAAATTGGTCTTAAAATTGGCAGGCAAAATCTTGTACTTTGAACTCCTCCTTCACTTTCAACCTGATTCGCTTGATACTTGGCATAAATGTTACTCAGGAGTAGTAGATGTGCAAGACAGAAATTTAAAATCTCTGTGACCTTGACCTTTGGCCTTGAAATTGGTCTTAAAATTGGCAGGCAAAATCTTGTACTTTGAACTCCTCCTTCACTTTCAACCTGATTAACTTGATACTTGGCATAAATGTTTCTCAGGAGTAGTAGATGTGCAAGACACAAATTTCAGGTCTCTGTGACCTTGACCTTGACATTTGGCCTTGAAATTGGCAGGCAAAATCTAGTACTTTGAACTCCTCCTTCAATTTCAACCTGATTCACTTGATAATTGGCATAAATTACAGAATTTTCTCTATTTGAACTTTGGGTATTTTTGTTATTTAGTCCTGTTACATGTTCAAAACTTGGATTTGCAATCAAGGCTGCCGTGTGGGGGTATTCATCACCTTTAGTGATAGTTCTAGTTTCTAATACTTCTTATGTTCTGATGCAATATAGAAAAGCAGCCGTTTGTTTCTTCATTGGGTCCTGGGTTTGTATGAACATCTCCAGCTAGTAAAATTAGTAGCTCAATCGATGCATAATGCATATATTCCAATATTGTGAAAAGTGGATGAAAAGTATGAAGATTATCTGTATAAGAACTTGTAGCGGTATTGCGGAAGGCTGAGTAACACGATTCATACGCAACAAGGCACGAATAATACGAATTATATGATTTTATTACCAAGTTGCAAATGTTTAGTACAATAGATAGTACACTGTTAATGAATGTACGCCATAGTAAAAATACATCTTCAGAAATATTCGCCCAAATACACACACGGCCCTTAAAATAGTGTATGCCAATTGCCACCCTCCATACTATGAGGATATAAAGTCAATAATACGAGAATAGAGGGTAGGGAGCGGACGACTGAAAATAAGAACAAGGGAGAACAAGTTAATGTTGTACCTATTGTATAGTTGACAACGGAATATACATGACAAACCTGAATGGTATTCGTAAAGATGATAAGGAAAACAATATAAAAAAGGGGAATAACTCCAAATATAATGATGCCATAGTTATGACCCTTGTGCATGACACTTCCTCTCATCATGCTTGTTCCATATGTGAAGTTTCAAATCAATTGAACTAGGAGATAAAGAGTTATTGTCCGGACAAGAAAATATGAAAAAGGGGAATAGCTCCAAAAATATTGATGCTAGAGTTATGACCCTTGTACATGACACTTCCCCTTATCATGCTTGTTCAATATAGGTGGTTTGAAATCAATTGAACCAGTAGATAAAGTGTTATTGTCCAGACAAAAAATAGGAAAAAGGGGAATAACTCATAAATATTGATGCTAGAGTTGTGGACGTCATAATTTCTTACATGAATATTCATGGTGGAAAGCGTTAAATGTCTGGTTGAATTTTTAGCTCACCTGAGCAAAGCTCAGGGTGAGCTTTTGGGAGACTTGAATGTCCGTCGTCCGTCGTGTCGTCAACAATTTGCTTGTGAACACTCTAGTGGTCACAATTGTAGTCTAATCTTCATGAAACTTGGTCAGATTGAATGTCTTGATAAAATCTCGGACGAGTTCGAAAGTGGGTCAAGTCGGGTTAAAAACTAGGTCACTAGGTCAAATAGTAGGAAAACCTTGTGAACCTTCTACAGGTCACATTTTTAGCCCAATTTTCATGAAACTTGGTCAGAATGATTGCCTTGATAAAATCTCGGAGGAGTTTGAAAAATGGGTCAAGTGGAGAAAAAAACTAGGTCACTAGGTCAAACAGTAGAAAAACCTTGTGAACACTCTAGTGGTCACAATTTTAGTCCAATCTTCATGAAACTAGGTCAGAATGAATTTCATGATAAAATCTCGGATGAGTTTGAAAGTGGGTCAAGTGGAGTTAAAAACTAGGTCACTAGGTCAAACAGTAGAAAAACCTTGTGAACACTCTAGTGATCACAATTTTAGTCCAATCTTCATGAAACTTAGTCATAGTGATTGTCTTGATAAAATCTCAAATGAGTTTGAAAGTGGATTATGTGGGGTTAAAAACTAGGTCACTAGGTCAAGTAGTACGAAAGCCTTGTGAACACTCTAGAGGTCACATTTATAGCCAAATCTTCATGAAAATTGGTCAGAATGATTGTCCTAATAAAATTTTGGACAAGTTTGAAAGTGGGTTATGTGAGGTCAAAAAGTAGGTCATTGGGTCATATCTTAGAGAAATCTAGTTTACACTCCAGTGGCCACATTTTTTAGCCCAGTCTTCCTCAAACTTGCTCTTGGTGATATCAAGGTTGAGTGTGATCATGGGTTGGGTGGGAATAAAAAGTAGGTCACTAGGTCAAATCTTAGAAAAATTACTTGAGAGAGCACATTTTTAGCCCAATCTTCATTGGTCAGACCGGCCGCGTGGCTCAGTGGTAGAGCGTCCGCCTGTGGTACGGAAGGTCGTGGGTTCGATCCCCGGCCGCGACAGACCAAAAGTCGATAAAAGTTGGTACTAGTAGCTCCCTTGTCTACGCTCGACATTAAAAGGTGTAGTTCTAGGACTGGTCGGCCCGGTGTCAGGATAATGTGACTGGGTGGGGTGCCCTTGCCATGTACCTGCGGCAGGGGTATTCCAGTGAGGCAGCACTATAACTTGTCTCATGCGGGTACAGTCTGCAAATAACTGAAATACTGTTGGTCGGACGTAAAACCCAACTCACTCACTCATTGGTCAGAATCATTGTCTTGATAAAATCAATATACTAAATCTTTGAAAATCTTGTTCTGCAGAACCACTGCTCATGATCCACTGCTGATAATCCACTATCAACATTGTTCATATATTGTCCCTAAGGTCAATATTGACCCTACCCATGGGCTACCCTGCAAAAATCTTAAATCTATGGTAATCAGGTGAGCGATTAAGGGCCATCTTGGCCCTCTTGTTTCATGTGTCACTTGCATTTACTTTACCCCTGATCTCACTTTCAAATAATGTTGTTGTAGATGATATGTTTATTGTCATTATCCTTGTCTTCTGAATTTATCCCACAAGCAGTGTAGACCCTTTTGTCATGGCTCCTGCAAGGTATATATACAGTCAAGACTGTCATATGTGACCTTCCAAGGGACTTCATGAAAAAGGTCACATATGACAGGGAGTCTCTTAATACAGACCTAGGATATAATACATGACGTATACCGAAACCACATGTACATGTAAGAGATCTACCTAAGGGAAAAATTAAACTGTGTACTAATCCAGTCTAATACAATATAATTATGTATCTATTATTTAATACATTTATACAACATTTATTATCACAAATAAACGCTAATTTAAAAGTTTAATAAATTAATAAATTATTCACTTACCAGAACATTAGTGCATGTACGATACAATGTACAAATATAATACACATATAAGTGCACGCACTAAATTCACCCTATCCCTGTTCTATGTTTATTACAAATTTCAATACCTGCTGAATATTCATGGATAAAATAGTTATAATGAAATATGGAAGGTGGAACATTGTAGCCATTTTAGAAAGAAAAGAAGCAGATCTTTCAAATTCCACTAGCAAACAGAGTAGATCCTGATCAGACGGATCCTCTAGGAGCTGTCTGATCTGGGTCTACTCTGTTTGCAAATGCGTGAAAACACGTTTATATGAGGGAAAGGTTTAAACACTTAATGATATAAATATAAACTAGGTGCAGATTACCAAGCATATTTTCGAGTAATGTTGATAGAGACATGTATTATGCACATACTGATTAATATTTATAAAGACTGTTCTGAACTAAAGAGCCCGTAATAATTGCAAACCAGATCGAATTAGTTGCCTTGTTTAAAAGTTGTTTGTCATTCTTAAACAGTTTTGTCGATCGAAATCTCCTCCGGCGAATTTGGTATATGACGTACGTAGCCATGTTTGACACGACTGGTTTCCCGAATATTCTGCTCGCGTACATGTATCTGTAGAGCGGAAGTCGGGAACCAGCTAGTTCACGCGTGATTACAACCCCGGGTTTTCCCTAATTAATATGGTGTGAAAAACCGACGCGCTATGTAAACAAACAAAAGAAACTGTGATAATTGAATGTCGTTTAATACAGACCGAAGCCTATGTTTGGTTCGCAAAATCAGGGTCGCTTGTCACGTAACACAGGGAGTCGCTTAATTCAGACCAAAATTATAGGAAAATATGTTGGGCGGGATGAAACACGGTCGCATATGAGAGGGAGTCGCTGAATCCAGGGGGTCGCTAAGGCAGTCTCGACTGTATATAAGTCTACACTATTTGAAAATGTCTTATATATTTGTTTCTCTACACCTCAGATGTGCTTTCCTGGCCATAGCAACACACTTCATGTCACAATGCTTTAAATGTTTTAAGGGTTATTATACCCCCACCACCTGTGGTGGGGGCTATATTGGAAACACCTTGTCCGTCCGTCCGTCCGTCCGCACTCACGAAAGGGTAGTTGTGTGACTTTTTTTAACTAGTCCCACAAGTAAAATCATTAACCTGGCCATCTCTTGTGACATTAACCTGGCCATTTCTTGTGACATTAACCTGGCCAGTTGTGGGACATAGGGTTAGGGTTAGGGTTAGCTTCCAGATCATTCTTTTCCAAAGTTAGAGCCAAAAATAGTTTTTCTTGTGGGACTAGTCACACAAGAAAAGATCAAAGGAAAAAGTCACACAACTACCCATCCGTTAGTATGTCCGTCCGTCCGTCCGTCTGTCGCGCGAGATCGGGACATTGACTATAACTTTTGAACCACTACAGATAAACACTTGATATTTGGCATGCATGTGTGTCTAATGAATCTGCACATTTTGACATGTTGCATGCCAAGGTCAAGGTCACTGTTCAAGGTCAAAGGTCGAATATATAGGTCAAATTACTAACTTTAACATTGGCTATAACTTTTGAACCACTACAGATAAACACTTGATATTTGGCATGCATGTGTGTCTCATGAAGCTGCACATTTTGACATGTCGCATGCCAAGGTCAAGGTCACTGTTCAAGGTCAAAGGTCGAATATATAGGTCAAATTACCAACTTTAACATTGGCTATAACTTTTGAACCACTACAGATAAACACTTGATATTTGGCATGCATTTGTGTCTCATGAAGCTACACATTTTGACATGTCGCATGCCAAGGTCAAGGTCACTGTTCAAGGTCAAAGGTCAAATATATAGGTATAAACACTTGATATTTGGCATGCATGTGTGTCTAATGAAGCTGCACATTTTGACATGTTGCATGCCAAGGTCAAGGTCACTGTTCAAGGTCAAAGGTCAAATATATAGGTATCGACACTTGATATTTGGCATGCATGTGTGTCTCATGAAGCTGCACATTTTGACATGGTCTGGATACTCTACTTTCAACTTTGCCAATACACAGTGGACCAACAATACTAGCTGGAGACTTTAATGTAAACTACCTGTCAGTCAACTCAAAACTGAAACAATTGCAAAAAGTCATCAGTTATTATGGATTTCTGCAATATGTAGAAAACCCTTCATACAGAACTGGAAGCCTTCTAGATCATGTGTATGTGAATAGAGAAATCCAAGATGTCGTTGCCAGTACAACAGCAGTTCATTATTCTGATCACCTGGCAGTCCATATGGGTCTTCCATACCAACAACTGCTGAGATTCCATTGACCACGAAGGACATTCCAGTGAAAACACAGGTCTGCCTCACTGAACCCATTTATACTGATACACTAATTCATCAGTACTATGCAAACAGTGTGGATCCTGATAAGATTGCTCCAATTCGAACCCTTGGGTCAGGGTCTGCACTCTTTGTAGGGTTACTTAAACACTGCAGACTCTGTCCAGAGGGTTTTTATATGATTCCTCTGATTTGGATCTCCACTGTTTGTATAGTGCTCATGCATCAGCTCCTCAATACAGTTGGTTGAGTCTGTACAAAAAATGTACAGTTATTGCCCATTTTCAGATTTTAATTCCCTTTTGTTACTTCCCATAAGCATTTTTAGCACTGCTGTCTTTTGAAGAAAAAAATCAAGATATTGCCATCACCCTGGCGTAGTCATTGGCGTCGTTGTCTGCGTCGTCATTGTGAGAAACTTTAACCTTGGTCATAACTTCTTTAGCATTGAAGATAATCTAATGAAACTTCACACACCTGTTCACCTCACAAGGGCTATAATCTGACCAAGGGCCGATATTATGCCTTTTCCAACAAGGATGCCAGGTGGGGGTATGAATCACGTTCAGTGATAGGTCTAGTTTGTAATAGTAAAACTAGTTACTACTTTAATCTGCAGGGGATGCATTATCACAAAGGACTTCACTACACCAGAATCGTCCAACATTACTGTCACAAACTGCTGTCCCCTTCAGTGTCCCACACTTGGATTCGTCATCTGGCTTGCAGTCCATGGCTCCACAAGCATCAACATCTCATGGTGCAAATCAGGTAAACATGATATAATTGTACATGAGTATTAGCTAAACCTTGTTTTTATGTACATTTCATGAAAGAAAGGCAAAGCTGTGTTGTATTTTATTTAAAGTATTTCATTATCTAATAGTCTCAACCAAAAGGTGCAGATTGGCCATTATCTGTTTAGGCATTGCCGAGTTATCTTCATATCGCCAGTAGCAACTAATGAATATTTGGAGTAGTGGTGTTATCACTCAAATATATAAGATTTCATTATGTCTTCTTAGCTCACCCGAGCATGGATGTCTTATGTTTGGTTTGAAAATGCTAGATGTTCTGTTTTAGGATCTATCTTACCAGTATTTGAATGAAGCTGAAGCTTACTTCCACATGCTGAAAACACAGAATGGGATTTTTATAGATGGAGAATGTGGTAGTGTGGTGGCAGTGAAGGAATATGAAGCCACTAAAAGCAGACTGCATGTAGGTATAATGTTAGTATGGGAAAATATTTAATCCGAAGTATTTCTTTTGACAGAACTTGCAAAGCACAACTTTTAACTAATGTATGTTTGACTCAAACAATCACCAGACAGAGCATTTGACCTTTTATTCCCACATATTGAAATAAATATACATTTAATCAGTTACTCCTGTAACTTATGATGTAATAAAATGGCAAAGTACTTTCAAGAATTAAGGTTCACTTTTAAGCTGCTCTAATTATTTCATGACCTAATCAGTGACTGCATCCGGGTGGTAGATCTTGGTTAAGTTTTTTGTTTAGATCCAACTTTTTTACCACTACTCGCTTACCTCTCAGGGACCATGTCTCTTTAACAACTTTGCTTAGAACTTCAAATTTGTTTTGAACATGGATTTCTGGAAGACGATATGATATGTCACTTACTTTTCAATTTTCTGCCACTTCTGACCTTGACCTAAAATATAGTTATTACTATAGCGTTAGTAGTGTTGTCAGCATTGTTGTGGCAGAAATCTTGTCACATGCTTTAAAAGCCATTATGAAACGATTACTAAGATGTCCCAGCCCCCAGGCAATGTTTTTTAAATTGTTTCCCATATAAACTAAAATTATTTTACATTCAGGATGTGTGTTTAGTTTTTCTTATATGACTCTAGTTGTAACTATGAAAATCATTATGTTGATTACTGTCATATTTCTAGAACCTTATCATTAAGGACAGTTCTATAATTCTACCATGCATTTTTTTGCCAGAAGTGGGTCTCCTTTTGGACTAGACATTTATATTTATTGTATTTTAGCTTTTCTGTTTTTTGAAAGAAAAACAGTCTAGATATTGTCATCACTCTGGTGTCGTCAATGGTGTTGGCTTAGATTACTTTTTCTGTGAAAAACTTCTAACCTTGCACATATGTTTTAAACTGATTTGGATAGAGACTTCATTTTTGCCACACATGTACATTAATTGCAAAGGCATTTATTTATTTTTTATTTTTTTATGTAAGGTAAGTTATCCTCTCAAGGTCAAATGTCGAATTCAAATGTCAAATTACAATTTTTAGCTAGTCTGTTTTGAAAAAGTATAAGAGGTATCAACATAAAACTTCATTGTTAGTAGATCCTCTTGAGGGGAAAGGCACCTAAATAAGAACCATAACTCTTGATTTTAAAATTTTAGAGTAATGGCCCTTTATCATTTTCATTTTTATGCCCCCGTTGACGATAGTAAGGGGGCATTATGTTTGCAAATGTCCGTCTGTCCGTGTGTCACGCTTTAAGGTGCAGTTGGTTGTCACATTTTTTCAAGTGTTATAAGTCAGTAATTTCTACACTTATACACATGAAACTTCACATACACATCAATTACCATCTGTTCTATCATTTGGCACCCCACCCATGCTGCCCGCAAGCCCATGGTCGAGGTCAAATGACTTGGAAATTTTATGTGCAGTTGGTTGTCACAATTACATGCAGTTATTTGTCACAGTCTTTTCATTGTCTTATATTTCCCTAGCCACTGTAGCTATTGCCATGAAATTGCATATACACATTAAACATCATCCATGCTTTCATTGCACACCCAAACCATGCTGCCCGCAAGCCCAAGGTCTAATTCTACTGACTTGGAAATTTTACGTGCAGTTGGCTGTCACAGTTTTTCATCGTCTTATATCTCCCTAACTATTGTAGCTATTAGCATTGAATTGCATATACATATTAAATACTATCTATACCTTCATTACACACAAAACCCATGCTGCCCGAAAGCCAAATGTCAAGGTCAAATAATTAGGAATTTTAGGTGCAGTTGGTTGTCACAGTTTTTTCATAGTCTTATCTATCCTTAACCACTGTAGCTAGTTGCATGGAATTGCATATACATATTAAATGCCATCCATATTTTCATTACGCACCCGACCCATGCTGCCCGCAGCCCAAGGTCAAGGTCAAATGACTTAGGAATTTTACGTGCATTCAGTTGTCACAGTTTTTTCATGTCTTATATTTCACTAACCGCTATAGCTATTGGCATGGAATAGCATATACACATTCAACACCATCCATACTTTCATTACGCACCCGACCCATGCTGCCCGCAAGCCCAAGGTCAAGGTCAAATGACTTGGTACGTGCAGCTAGGCAAGCAACCACACGGGGGCATGCATCACTGTGTCTTACAGACACAGTTTTCTAGTTTTAAAATTTAGCTGGACAAGCACCAAATGAGACGATCATTGGCGCCGCATGCGACTCATTATTATAACAGCGGCTATAACAGACGAGTGTTGGCATCTGCATGTGGTGCTGTTGTTATCCACTTTTATCCTGAACCATCAATATATTTTTTTTTAATTTGAAATATTGATTCATGATCTTAATTGGGCTACATAGATGGTCCAGGGCCCTAACTTTTTTTGTGCGAGAAATGGTCCTTTTTAGACATAGGAAATTGCATATCATGCTTATATGAGCCTCTTTTTTAGAGAGCTTTAGCTTTGAAACACAGACTCACCATCATCCAATGACTGTCTGCTGCAAGGACTGTAACACTTTTTTTTACCACACTTTCAGCATCAAAATCAAAAGAGCATCTACACTCGCATGGAATTTTCTGATGGAGCTTTCTAACAATAAGTAATGTTATTCTTCATTAGCCAGATAAGTATGTGCTGGTTCAGCAACAGGGCAGATCTTTCCTTCATGAAGAATGTCACTGGATTTACTGGTGTTCATGTGACATGAATGTATCCCGGCAGATGTCATCTCTTCACAGTAATGTAAACACGGAGTATTCTGGTAAGTGAATCCAAAAATCTTGTTTCGTTTATTCACTATATTTATGGGATTGCCAAACAAAGTGTAAATTGTTTGCAGGGCAAATCAACATTTCAAGGGTATACTAGAATCTGGAATGGAGGGTAACTTTTCGAACCTATACTGGAATAGAAGTGTTAGTTTGTTGGTCCGCAAAGAACATGTGGATTGAACTACATTGCACTTCTACAGGTTTTAAGGTATTTCAATGCAACTTCGTATAAATGATCACTGTCAAGTAAACTTATGCAAGTCTTTGCCCTAGTTATTTTTTTCATTGCAGATTTATGGCACATGGACTGTTCAAAATTTGTGGAAAAAAGGTTGTGATGCAAACAATTTTAACAGTTTATCAGGTCGTTGGTTGATAGGTCCGGTCCATCAGTAGAACTTGTATGTGTATGTGTACAAGAAATACTGTGTGTCTGGCTCATTTTACTCATTGCGGTGATGTGGCCCTTTGGCGTGTCAAAATGTGCAAAAGTACTGTAGTACAAATTACTTTTACAGTTTTCAAAAGATTTGTATGAATTTTCATAAACATAATTACCATCAAAAGTAAGCAAGACATACAGGTACTTTTTGCTGTGTCAGTTTTGTCATAAAGTTATGTTCACTTTAACTTATGCAAATGTAAAGCTGTTCTTTGTCTGAGAAGGATCCTGGGCATATAGCTTTTGCCTTGTCTGTCAGTCTTTGTTTGTCCGTCTCTGGCACAACACATTAACCTTGGCTATAACTTTTGACCCATTCAGCATTAGACTTTCATACCTGACATATGTCTCCCTTGCATAATAAGACCTTTCTAAACATGCAGGAAATTTTGACACCATGATATTGACCTTTGACATAATTTTATTTAAAAGAAACCATGTTCCAGCTGGGTGTTTCACAAACACAGACTAACTTGTTTCATACCAATGTTTGGTTCATGAGTATTTTTGTCACAGTCACTGACAGTTCTAGTTTATTTTCATTTAGATTTATGTGAGCTTTATAATGATTGCTTACATATCAAGACAGCAAGAATGATGTTCGACCGATATGATGCCGACAATGAAATTGAACCATATGATGAAACTTTACAAGAGCAAGGTACTATAAGCTATACCTTTCTAATACTTTTTTATCTGCCGCTACAGCAGTAAAGAATCCAATCAGAGATTGCATAAGAGGAGTAGCAGCTGATATTTGTCTACACTTTTTGTAATGCCTGAATGTCACTTGTAGGCTGCAAATATTTTTTTAGATTTCTTAGAATTAGTGTGGTCTGAGTATCAAACAGCTTGCATCCGGATCAGAGAGGCCAAGTTACACAAGTCATTGTAGTAGAATTTTTATGTTTCAGTCTTCTAAAGGACATATAAGTTGAATCTATCAAGAACTATGTCATTAGAATGGATTTCAGTTTCCTGCTGAACAATTTTAAGCATACAATAAACACATTACCAAACTGTTCCCTATTGATGCATCCAGGTCGACAAACTTTGCAAGCAAGCCACTCATGCAATCTTATGTTGATCTTTCCTGTATTTAGAGTCATTCCATAGACTCATTCTATTTAATGAATATTTTTGTATTACCTCCTGTAAACTGGTGCCACACTTAGGAATCATTTCTTTGCGTTGTCCCTTTGTCTATCTGCCAAGATTTTGTATGTCACACTTTCACACAACACTTTCGCCTTCTTACTCCCTTTGCTAGCTTAGCCCTATTAGCATAGGGAAACAGCTTGGATCCAAATGAGACACCAATTTACTCAGTGTCAAAATTGGATCTAAATTGTTTGACACTTGGACTTTAGTTTTGCAACAGAAATGCACAAATTACTGTGAATAGGTAAGACTGGCCTGGCAGTGAGTGGTTTAAAACTGAAATGTAACTAATCCTGCAAGGAATTTGCTTTTTTCGTGTACAAAAACCAGCACAAGTGACAGGTGTTTCTTGTAAAATTCTATTAGAATGTAAACTTAATTTTGCCATTTCACTACAATGTAACCTTATACTCAACTACTTTTTGTTTGCAGATGGTGATCACAGATACTCGGTAAGTGTTTTATCAATGAATAGACCTTATCAGTAAAGGTAAACAAAACCTTTCTATCGCTTGCAGAGCTTGGTAGAAACATAGGTATCACTTTGCCCTTCATTGTTAATGTATTAGTGTTAAACTTTTCTTGCCCAGAGAATACTTTCTGTGCTACCTCGCATACAATTCCAAAAGTTGGCATGTTGATTCATTTTCCAGTTGCAATCATCGTTAGTACAAACTTGCAATAATATTGGTTGTACAACCATTGATAGGCTACCCATTTATATTGACAGAATGATCCTTTTACTGGAATTGGCCTGTTCTGAATATTGAAAATACAACATTCTGTGTGAGACTAGTTGATTGTGTATGCTTTGCAGCTACTTTCTTAAAAAACAATCATTAACTCAATAAAAATTGAAGTATTACGCTTAGTTTAAACTTTTACCAGTATAACTTTATAGTTTGCTCAGGTGTTGGAGGTGCTGTATTAGGTGCCAGGAGCCAACTTACTACTATGTAGAAGCCTTAGGTCTGGTCGCTTTGGTTTAATAAATCATTAACTTGATTGTGTTTCTTGCCAAAAAAACTATTCTTGTGATCACTCCCAACTATGCAAACAGATTAGTGAAAGCCAGTGGTATGATTTGATCCAAAATCTTGAATCTGAATCTTGTGAAAAAAGTACTGCTCATAAAGCTTTCCATAAAAGAGCAGTTATTTCTTTCATAAATATACCGTTTGAAAGAACAGATTTACTCACTGCCAGACTTAAGGATCTACAAGGGGGCTTTGAAGCAGCTCTATTGCCTGATTTGATAGAATGCCCAAATTGTGGTGGCAAGTTAAAGGAAGGTGATCCCATATCGGAGGGGTGGTTGGCCTATGATAGAGCCCTTGTGGTGACAAACACATCAATGAATCATGTTCAAGGTATTATGATTTGTTAATGCTGAATCTTCAATAAAATAACATTATTTTTTCAACTAAAAAAGTTAAGGTTTTGGCATTAACTTCCTGCTGTCGCAGCTGCAACATAGTCATTGATGTGGTGCAAACCTTGACCATGTTATCACAGTTTCAACATCTATTCAGGGTCCATGCTTATAAAGCTTTTAGTTGAGTCTGAGTTTCGTTCTCAGGCTTTTGATTGGTCAGATTTGAGTTCTCAAGCTTTTGATTGGTCAGATTTGAGCCAAAGGCTCAAATCTGACCAATCAAAAGCTTGAGAATGATCTCAGACTCAACTAAAAGCTTTATAAGCATGGACCCAGATATCCTTATCAAACTCAACTGGTTTCACTAGTGCAAGGGATATGATATTAGAGAGAGGCCATTTATCATGGATATTTAAAGAATTATGGCCTTTGACAGGCAAGGTTTGCTTCTGCATGCATTGCTCTGGTTATACAGCAGAAAAGTTTTAAATCAGCTTGTCAGGATTATTTTTTGGCCTAGTCTGGGGATCAAACATTGAACCTCCTTAGCAGTCCTAGCATGTTGCCACTAGACCACCACACCACCCTCATGTACATGTACTGTTATGGTGAAGCTACAACTTTAAACACATCAGGTTTGGACACAGCTGTATCAGTGCTCTTCATTAAATTTTGGACCCGCTTGTCAAATAGGACAATTGCTAATGAAATCCATGATCAATTGTGATACATGTGTAGATTCAGATTTTGTTATTTGTCAATGTTTGGCAAGAAAAATTAGAAGTTTGTGCAATCATTATAGAGCAATGGTGAGAAAAACAGGGTTGGCCCAACATTTCTGCAAGTACGTTGAAAATTGCCTTTTAATTATGCGTAGCTAATAACTGGAGAGTGTTTTAGTATGTTTGATCGTTTGAATGCTTTTTAGCTCACCAGACCACAAAGTGTTTCGTGATTGCCTGATGTCCGTCGTCCGTCGGCGTGCGTCGTCCGTCATCAGTCGTCAACAATTTGAACCTTTAAAAATCTTCTCCTCTGAATCTACAGGGTTCTCAGCTTTCACCTTTGGCACATAGTATCATCATTAGGTCCTCTACAAAATTTGCATAAATTATGGCCCTAGGGTCAAAATTGGCCCCGCCCCAGGGATGCCTTGTTTTCAATAGAAACATATAGTAAAACTTTGAAAATCAGGGTCATTCTGGCCCTCTTGTTATATTTCTGTGGACATTTATATTAATTGTGGAAATGATTTCTGCGATATGAAATCGAGACCACAAAATTGCAGACATTTATTCCCCGCAGAAAAAAGCAATTGTATGTTAAGTGTAATAAAAGTTTGAAAAGTACAAATATGAGTAATGCAGGAAACACCACATACAAAATAAACAGCTGCCCAAATAAAGTTATTCATTCATTTTCATTTCATTCAACAGCACCACAACAAGAAATCAGTAAATGTACATAACTACAACTATACCAAAACACTTATTCCATCCCCACCCTAAAAGACAAACGATGTAAATAAACCTATTCCCTCTGCGACTAATCTACAACAACCGCGAAACTTCATTTTGTATATAAATTTGATTTGGGGTATTTCTTCAGTATTTTACAGACCCTGCCTCTCATGCGAATCAGTCGCAATATTTGAAGGTAACTCCAAATGCCTATTGAATTTGGGGACCTGTTTGGTGGGATAAGATGTGTTGCAGTCATATATACATAGTTTTCTACATGGGAGGTAAGATTGAGATAACAAAAATATATTTCATAATGAAGTACATTGTTGCTTGTGGATGACACTATATTGAAAATTGGTGTAAAATTGATAAAATTATCAGTTTGAGAAATGCATTTACAAAAATCGTATTTAGATGAAATATAAAAGAAGAGTTAAATAAGTTATTTTGGACCCACCCTTTAAAGCTAAAACAACAGATCACAATGCTTTAGATTGGCCGAGTATCGGCATAAAGTTTGATAATTCATGAAGAACATGCCAAAAGAAACCTTTTGAACTTGAACCTTGAAATTTTACAGGAATCTTATTCATGGTATTCATAGTACGAAGTACCTGGAGAATTTGAATCATCTCCCCAAAGCGACTTGTTATCTATAGCCAATTATACACTTGGCACTTGCACTCTATGGAAGACATTCCAGGGGAGACATCTTTTTATTGTCAAAAACAACACTCTAGTTGTTAAATAATTCTGTCGTTCATCTTTAATGATCAAATTTCTTAAGGTGTTACAAAAATATGAAGTGTATTTTGACATGAAAATCTTTGAAAAAAGCCCTTTGTGGTCTAAATATTAGATCAAAGCTATTCAAGTATTTATGTATCAAAATTTCATCCATAGTAAGCAGATTAGTCCACCATGTAGGGGGACTATAGGATTGCAGTCTGTCCGTCTGTCTGTCTTTCTGGAAAACTGTCCGTCAGTGATCTGCTATAGGGATTTAATGATTTTATTAAAGTTTTGCATTAGTGTAAATCATAATACAGTACAGGTCAATATGAACTTTTGGTTTACACCTTTTTTTGATAGAGAATGCCATTTAAGGATTGAATTACATTTTTGTTGTGTTCATTGATGTATAAATCCAGACCTGATCACACACAACTTTCATGAATTCCGAAGGATTCCAATCAGTACACATTCTAACAACTATGTCACTGTGTGTACTGTATCCTACGTCATAGATGACGTATCATAGACTGTTTTCAACTATTTGTCCTAGTTGCAACAAATCGAAGTTAACAATAACTAAAAAAGCAATTAACGGAATTATTTCAACATATGTCCTACCTTTCTACTTTGTCATATTTCCTCTTAATCAAAAAACTTGCATAATCCTGAACAGAATCAGTCTGTATAAGCTCTGAACATAGACCAGTGGAATACGTGTCCAAATCCTCAAAATCTCAATACAGAGATGCTGAGATTGAAATAGTAAAGAACATCATGCATAGTAAAAAGAAGTAGTTCCATAGTGTATCGGCTATTGGTTACCGACTTCATGTAAATCATGGAGCAACGACCAAGAACCAGCTCCTTACATTCATTGAGAAATGAATGCCAAAATTCAACCATCAGATTCTGCGATTTTGTGTAAACGTCACTGGATTGGATTTATTTTGGTTTGCACGCCATCTTTATTTAGTTTATCACAATCTAAATATCTTCAGATAACCAAACTTTTCCTTCATATCTGATCTGGATCCTCTATGTATAAATGAGCGCTTCTGTGCCCAAACCAACCATATAAGGCATAGCAAACTGTGTAATCCCAGGCCATTTACTCCATCAAAGAAGCAGCCAGTGGCCTGGGTCTACACTGTTTGCAACTCATCTATCCCCTACTCTGTTTTTACACCTCTCATTTCAAACATGGTTGACCCTAATCAGAATTATCAGATGCTGCATTTTTATATGGCAACTGATCTGGATCTACACTGTTTGCGACAACTTATGGTTGGTAATCCTACAGCAGCATTTATTTAAACATACTTATTCTTTTGTGAGTAAGTAAAACTTGGAGAAGAGGGGTGTATTTATCACCATGTCTGATAGCTCTTGTTACCTGTTCATTCAGGATGTGTAAAAGAATCACCTGTGGGGGACTTGTTTCGTTCATACTGATACCCCCATTCACTTATTCTTTAATTAGTTTATTTTCTACTGGTTTAACCTAGGTTTTTTTCAGGAGACCACTTTACACATTCTACCAGACATGGTGTGATGTTCATCTTGACTATGGCAACCATGGCATTCAGGATGAATTCGCCTATTCAAAACTTCTTCGCTCTTGGCTCGCATTTCTTGGTCTGCTAGATGTTGACTTTTCAAAAGGTTTTGCATGTCTAGACTGTGGTGGAGATGATAGGCAACCAGATACCGTGACCTGTGATGGGACGTCTCTGTCTTTCCAGAGACGGATGTTGCAGTGGAATGATGAGATATCTGGTGGACCAATCAAAGATTTGGCAGTGGCAAAGTATGTTTGAAATGTTATTCTATTTTTCTGCCACATCTTTTCAAATCGAGTCTCAGCAATAACCTCTGTACTTTAACGTATCACAACATTACATTCATTTCATTTGATTCTAACTGACAGTGTGTCAGGCACAACACTTGGGTCTTCAGTTCAAATATCAATGTTGAACTTCATGGGCATAAGACAAATATATTGATGCTGAATAACTGCCTCGATCTGAAACCTAGCTGTTTGTCTGTTCATAGAATACTTGTAAAAATTTCCGCTTATTTTATTGTTTATTTTGTTTGCATCATGTAAATTGATGGAAAAAGAAAATGAGCATTCACTAATAGCACCATTTGAAACTTTTAGGATTTTTGTGGTACCGTTTCTTGAAAAGTGCTTGTCCAATCCTAAACAAACTTTACTCACATGTTCATGACAATAATATCTCGTGCACATTCGATAGCCATGTCAATAGCCATGTAAATTCTGAAAATGGAAGATCCTTCAAAAGCAAAAGTAGAAATGCAAAAAGAGAAAATTGGAGACTCGGTTTTATTGAGTCTGTTCATGAGTAGTAATAAAAAAGTGCAACACTACTCACACCCCCTAGCACCGGCTTAAGCAGTATTCAATTTTCAAAACTAATAGCATCAAAACTAATGATCCGGAAGGACCATAAAATATAACAACACTGAGAATGAAGTACGAATCACTGTAGCTGTATAGGAGTTATATTCCTGATGAGTTTCAAATGGGTGTATTTTGTGTTATCACACTTTTGTCCTCTTTATTTTCAGTCAACCATGTTGAGTGTAATTTTCAAGGTGGACCATCTGAAAATCCTGCTGGTCCTTGATGTATAAGAATTTGCAAACAGTATAGACCCAAATTGAACAGTGTCTATGTCTCATAAGGGTCTGTAGAATTTGCCATGGGCATTTCTTTTTTGCAAATATGCTACATAGAATTTATAGTCATACAAGAAGGAGGTCATTGTTAATATTCAGCAAGAGAATGGTTAGTTTGTTTTTTTTCCTGAAAATAAAGAATACAGAATGTGTTTTAGGACTTGCGTACCTATAACTTTTCAGATTCTGTGATAGAGTGTTCATACAAGATGCTGGAACAATGATGCTTCTGAAAAGATACAGTGTGACAGGGAAGACCATCAGGGGTTCCAAACTGAAACCTCTTGATTCAAATGAGCTGAGAAATTTAAAAACACAAGTGTCAGCAATTTCAAAACCTCTGTAAAACATTTTAAATGAAATAGATGGCGACCTAGACCAGTTCTCTGTATATCCGAAATTTTTATTTACTCTAGCTTCTTCCTCGCCTTTTAGCTCTTTTATAAGGCCTATAAAGTTGGTAGAAATGTTAGTGAATGCTATTGTTTCTGAAACAAATATCAAGGAGGAACCAGTACTTTGGGCAGAACTTCATAGAAGTATACCGATAGTATTTGAAATCTTTGAAAAGCATGAAGTGACTGGCAACATGAAACTTCTTATAAGTGAACTTTAGAATATTTCTATGTTTACTTATGTCAATGCTATTGAAGATATTGCTGATCGAAGTGTTGACCTTTCTTTTACTCATCCTGATGATCAACTTTCATTCTTTCCTAACCTTCCCAAGTTGCGTTCGAGAAGGCAGTATGCCATGGATAAGGCAAAGGCCAAAGACAGATACAGTTGCTCAAAGAAGTATACTGGACATCCAAGTCTTCTGCCAGGCATTTTCACCATGTTCTGCCAACATGGTATGGTGTATTAATTATTTGTACAGTCAATATTTATATGTATTTTTGAGTGGGTATGTCCAGTGTAAAAGCTGTATCAACAGCCCGAAGTCGTCTTAAAATTCTGACACAGCTAAATATTTGTACGCCATTACCCACTTCTAAAAAAATTCTGGGTCCCTGCTTATAAAACTTTTAGTTGAGTCTGAGTTCGTTCTCAAGTTTTTGATTGGTCAGATTTGAGCCTCTGGCTCAAATCTGACCAATCAAAAGCTTGAGAACTCAAATCTGACCAATCAAAAGCTTGAGAACGAAACTCAGACTCAACTAAAAGCTTTATAAGCATGGACCCTGATTGCATTATTTTATTGACTCAAAACCATAGCAGTAGAGTTGCAAACAGGGTAGACCCTGATAAATGCTCCTGCAGGAGCAGTTTGATCTGTATCTGCAATGTTTTGTTATAGTATATTATTTGCATTATATGAAAGGACAATGAGTTACTGCAACTTTTTAATGTACCTCTATAGCCTCAAGGGGAGCAATTTTAATTTCTGTCCATCTTTCCATCCATCCACCTGTGCATCCATCCCTTCTTTCACATATTGTCTCAGCCATAACTTTGTTATTACATATGAGATATTAATCATAGTTCACACAAATCAATATGAGGCACACTCACATATGCAGCTAACAGGTCTAGATCACACTTAGATGTTAATATCTGACCTCCTCATGTCTCGGCCATAGTTCACACTTGTACTTAATGAAATGGCATAGAATTGTAAAGCATTATATGAAAGTGTGTCACACACAATACTCAATTCTGCAGCTCATAGCAATGTCTCTTTTAGAGGCCAAAGTAAAACATTGCAGGCATTTGATAGATAGATAGATAGATTTATTTCAATATTGTGCAAGTAACGGTTAAAAAAAGCAATGCATATATAAACATCATGAAATTATGAATGAACCATGTCAGTCACATCAATATTAAGGATGACACAAAAAAGAGAATATGATCTCTTATTTCCATTACGGTCCTTGATAGTTATGGTCTGACATAGAGAGGCATGAAAATGTTACAAGATCAAATATAATTGAAATACTTTGGTTAGAAAATCTATAGCCAGTACAAATTTTATCATGTTTACTGCATATGTGACGTAGCAACGGAAAGTCACCACGTCATCATTCTTGTTTAGTGCGTTATTACTAAACAAGAACCATGACGCATCAACTTTCTGTTACTGACGTTGGTTTCCGTTAATTACAAATAGATCTAGAGTTAACCCATTACTCCATAAATACACCTTTCACTAAGCTGTTGTAATTGATAGGTCTTGATTGGATTTGCAGGTATTTGCTATGGGTTTCAAGTGATGCAATCCAATGAATCGCCCAACATCCCATTTTCAATACTGAGGACACGATTTGAAAAAGGTAATTATGTCTCATTTAATTAATAGTAGGGGTAGCATGCTTTGTGACTATTAGTCTTTATGTTTTTCTGTCCATTTGTCAGTCAGTAAAAAAAACAAAAACTGTCTCTACTCAAATCATCAGCGGTATAAAAAGTTTACATAGGGGTATGTCAAACTGTTACATAGCCTCTTTGTAATCAGGTCTCATTTAAAATTAATTGTGTGATATTGCTGATTTAGCATGGAAATATTACAAGTAGCCATTGGTTTTCATCTCCCTGATCTACAGATCTTTGGGCATATTGTTTTTGGTCTGTCTGGGGGCATAACTTTTGGTATCAAAAACAATTCTAGTTGTCTGTCTGTTTGTCTGTCTGTCACAAAACTTCAGCATTTGCCTTAACTTTTGAACTAGATAAGATAGAGAATTTATGCTTGGCATGCATTTGTGGCATGCATTTGTATCTCATAGAGCTTCACATTTTTAGTTGTGACATGTCAATGTCAAAATAAATGTAAAGGTTACCAATTTTAGCATTGGTCACAACTTTTGAACTAGTGCACAAAGAGACTTCACATCTAGATGACCCCTATTGCTTTTGAGGTCAGTCAGTCAAAGATCAAGGTCACAATATCCTTCAAATCTAAAATCTTGTCAGCTCAATAACTTCATAAGTATTAGGTGTGCTGTCTTCATACTTAGTAGGAAGGTTGGTCATGGCCAGCACATGACCCCTATTTATATTGAGGTCAGTCAATCAAAGGTCAAGGTTATGGTGACATTCAAATTAATATTGTGCATGTTATGACGGCACATACTTCGGGCGTATAATGCTCAAACCATTTCCATGGATCATGTTATTAGGCCATTCATATCTTTTTTAATGATTTACAAATGTAGGTATATTTGGTTAACAAGTTTCACTTGCAGTCTGGGATTAATTAGCTTTGTTTGTTTATAAAATGTAGCTAATAAGCAGATAAGTTTAAATCAAGAACTTTATTTTATAAAGAGACTTTTTGTTTTATGTTACAGCTCCAAAGCATGTGATATATGACAATGCTTGTAAACTGCATGAGTATTGCCTGAACCGAGATCCTCTCTTCTTCCAAGAGACAGAGTTCTATGTGGATCGCTTACACTGGGATAATCATTCCAGTAAGTACTCAACATTAAGTGCTTTGCAAAATACAACTCTGAAACATTTTGCAAACTCAGTTCAAGGTTAAAAAATTACTTGGGTATAACTTTCTATAAGGTAGAGTAAACATTGTTCATGTGAGGAAGCCTTGCAAGTAACCAGTTGTTCTACTCAGTATCCGTCTGTGCCATAACAGTACAGACTGGTTTCAGGGGTATTCCTCCACAAGTATTTATCTGGACATCGCGATATGAAAAGTACTGTTAAAGGGACATACACTATACTATGCTGATGATATCTAAAAAACAACATTGCTGCCATAGGTAAGCCATTTTTAGTTCGTCTGTTTTTGAAGAAAAAAGTCGAGCTATTTTGACCAGAGTTGTAGGCGTTGTCATAGTTGTAGGCTTTGGCATCGTCGTTGGTGGCAGTGTGCAATAACTTTAATGTAGCTGATTAATCAAAAAAGTATAAGAGTTATCAACATGAAACTTTATAGATTGGTAGATGTAGATGTCTTAAAGGAGAAGTGTATGCAGTGGACAAGCACCAAATCAGACGAGTGTTGGTGCGGCACAAGGCTCTTGTTTGTTGTATGTATTTGTAGAATTTTGAAAGTATTTAAACCAATTGACGGATTTCAATCTAAGATGGTAGGAACAGACTTTACCAATATCTACTTAACAAAGATTTAAATTTCGACTTATTTCAGGAATAAAACATCTCTCTAAAATATCAGAATAGCGATATGACCATCATGGCCCTCTTGTATAATATTTGTGTTTGTTGAACGCCATTTCAGGCTGAAGCTATGGATACGAGTTGTCTAGATATCCACAATTTGAACATCTCAACAGTCAGTGTAATGAACAAGCCAATGCTGGACTGAAGAGGATCAAAGATCAGCTTTCATATATGACAGCATCAAACTTTTTGATGCATTGTGCTTTTTATTTGCAAAACTTGAATAGGAAAAAGCTGATCAAATCTAAATGTGCTGATAACTAATAGACTGTAGACTTGTTTTTATGATCATAACACAAGTTTGAAACATTTGTTTGTGCCATTTGCAAATAGTGAAGACCCAAATCAGACGTTTGTATGAGTTGCCACCTCCTTATAACTTTGAAGTTTATTGCCCCTGATGACTTCAAATTATACAAACTTTACTTTGTGCTGCGTATATCTGAAACTGCTAGGACTAGTGTCACCAAACTTAACAGTAATGTTGACCAGCATGAGTTATTGTGCACCTTTGTGCTCAGGGTGAGCTTTTGTGATCGCCTGATGTCTGTCGGCGTCCGGCGTCCCGCGTCAACAATTTGAACCTTTAAAAATCTTGTCCTCTGAATCTACAGGGTTCTCAGCTTTCATCTTTGGTACATAGCATCACCTATAGGTCCTCTACAAAAGTTATATAAATAATGCCCCTGGGGTCAAAAATGGCCCCGCCCCAGGGGTGGGAAGTTTTCAATAGAAACATATAGTAAAACTTTGAAAATCTTCTCCTCTGAAACCAGAAGGTTCTCAGCTTTCATATTTGGCACATAGCATCATGTTCAGGTCCTTTACAAAAGTTGTATAAATTATGACCCTTGGGTCAAAATTGGCCCACCCCAGGGGTGGCCAGTTTTCAATAGAAACAAATAGTGAAATCTTTGAAAATCTTCTCCTCTGAAACTGGAAGGCTCTCAGCTTTCATATTTGGCACAGAGCATCATGTTCAGGTCCTCTACAAAAGTTATATAAATTATGCCACTGGGGTCAAAATTGGCCCGCCCCAGGGGTGGGAAATTTTCAAAAGAAACATATAGTGAAAACTTTGAAAATCTTCTCCTCTGAAACTGGAAGGTTCTCATCTTTCATATTTGGCACATAGCATCATGTTTAGGTCCTCTACAAAAGTTATATAAATCATGGCCCTGGTGTTAAAATTGGTCACTCCCCAGGGGTGGGCAGTTTTCAATGGAAACAAATAGTGAAAACTTTGAAAATCTTCTTCTCTGATTCTGAAAAGTTCTTAGCTTTCATATTTGGCGCATAACATCATGTATAGGTCCTCTACAAACTTTATATGAATTTTAGCCCTGGGATCAAAATTGGCCCCGCCCCAGGGGTGGGTAGTTTTCAGTAGAAAAATATAGAGAAAACTGAAAATCTTCTCCTGAAACTGAAAAGTTCTCAGCTTTCATATTTGGATCATAAATCATGTTCAAGTCCTCTACAAAAGTTATATAAATTATGCCCCTGGGGTCAAAATTGGCCCGCCCCAGGGCTAGTTTTGTATAGAAACATATAGTGAAAACTTTGAAAATCTTCTCCTCTGATTGTCTGGTGAGCGCTTCAGGGCCATTCTTGCCCTTTTGTTTTAATTGTCTTCCTCTGATAAATTTGCAGTTATTACCCCTGATGACTTAAATATAGACAAATGTTGTGTTGCACGTATCTCTGAACCGCTATCTGAGCTAGAATCAGAAAACTTCGCAAGAATGTTGACAAATTAAATATAACTGAAAACTATATTAAAGTTATATTAATGTTATTAGTCCCCCACCGGTTACCGGTTGGGGGACTATAGGTTTGCTCGATTCCGTCCGTCCGTCCGTCCGTCTGTCCGTCCGTCCGTCCGTCCGTCTGTCACGCTTCGTGTCCGGGCCATATCTCCTACAAAGTTAGGCCAAATTCATTATAACTTCACACATTGAAGAAGCATGATGAGGGCTAGTGTCATGCACAAGGGCCATAACTCTAGCATCAATATTTTTGGAGTTATTCCCCTTTTACATATTTTTTTGTCCGGACAATAACTCTTTATCTACTGGTTCAATTGATTTGAAACTTCACATATGGAACAATCATGATGAGGGGTAGTGTCATACACAAGGGCCATAACTCTAGCATCAATATTTTTGGAGTTATTCCCCTTTTTCATATTTTCTTGTCAGTCTGTCTGTCACGCTTCGTGTCCTGGCCATATCTCCTACAAAGTTAGGCCAAATTCATTATAACTTCAAACATTGAAGGAGCATGATAAGGGCTAGTGTCATGCACAAGGGCCATAACTCTAGCATCAATATTTTTGGAGTTATTCCCCTTTTACATATTTTTTTGTCCGGACAATAACTCTTTATCTACTGGTTCAATTGATTTGAAACTTCACATATGGAACAATCATGATGAGGGGTAGTGTCATACACAAGGGCCATAACTCTAGCATCAATATTTTTGGAGTTGTTCCCCTTTTTCATATTTTCTTGTCAGTCTGTCTGTCACGCTTCGTGTCCTGGCCATATCTCCTACAAAGTTAGGCCAAATTCATTATAACTTCAAACATTGAAGGAGCATGATAAGGGCTAGTGTCATGCACAAGGGCCATAACTCTAGCATCAATATTTTTGGAGTTATTCCCCTTTTACATATTTTTTTGTCCGGACAATAACTCTTTATCTACTGGTTCAATTGATTTGAAACTTCAAATATGGAACAATCATGATGAGGGGTAGTGTCATACACAAGCATCATAACTCTAGCATCGATATTTTTGGAGTTATTCCCCTTTTCCATATTTTCTTGTCAGTCTGTCTGTCACGCTTCGTGTCCGGGCAATATCTCCTACAAAGTTAGGCCAAATTCATTATAACTTCACACATTGAAGAAGCATGATCAGGAGTAGTGTCATGCACAAGGGCCATAACTCTAGCATCAATATTTTTGGAGTTATTCCCCTTTTTCATATTTTTTGTCCGGACAATAACTCTTTATCTACTGGTTCAATTGATTTGAAACTTCACATATGGAACAAGCATGATGAGGGGTAATGTCATGCACAAGGGCCATAACTCTAGCATCTATATTTTTGGAGTTATTCCCATTTTTAGCTCACCAGAGCACAAAGTGCTCAGGGTGAGCTTTTGTGATCGCCTGATGTCCGTCGTCGTGCGTCGTCCGTCGTCCCGCGTCAACAATTTGAACCTTTAAAAATCTTCTCCTCTGAATCTACAGGGTTCTCAGCTTTCATCTTTGGTACATAGCATCACCTATAGGTCCTCTACAAAAGTTATATAAATAATGCCCCTGGGGTCAAAATTGGCCCCGCCCCAGGGGTTGAAAGTTTTCAATAGAAACATATAGTAAACCTTTGAAAATCTTCTTCTCTGAAACCAGAAGGTTCTCAGCTTTCATATTTGGCACATAGCATCATGTTCAGGTCCTCTACAAAAGTTATATAAATTATGACCCTGGGGTCAAAATTGGCCCCGCCCCAGGGGTGGGAAGTTTTCAATAGAAACAAATAGTGAAATCTTTGAAAATCTTCTCTTCTGAAACTGGAAGGCTCTCATCTTTCATATTTGGCACAGAGCATCATGTTCAGGTCCTCTACAAAAGTTATATAAATTATGGCCCTGGGGTCAAAATTGGCCCCGCCCCAGGGGTGGGCAGTTTTCAATGGAAACAAATAGTGAAATCTTTGAAAATCTTCTCCTCTGAAACTGGAAGGCTCTCAGCTTGCATATTTGGCACAGATCATCATGTTCAGGTCCTCTACAAAAGTTATATAAATTATGGCCCTGGGGTCAAAATTGGCCCCGCCCCAGGGGTGGGCATTTTTCAATAGAAATATATAGTGAAATCTTTGAAAATCTTCTCCTCTGAAACAAGAAGGCGCTCAGCTTTCATATTTGGCACATAGCATCATGATCAGGTCCTCTACAAAAGTTATATTAATTTTGACCCTGGGGTCAAAATTGGCCCCGCCCTAGGGGTGGGTAGTTTTCGGAATAGAAACAAATAGTGAAATCTTTAAAATCTTCTCCTCTGAAACTGATAGGCTCTCATCTTTCATATTTGGCACAGAGCATCATGTTCAGGTCCTCTACAAGAGTTATATAAATTATAGCCCTGGGGTCAAAATTGGCCCCGCCCCAGGGGTGGGCTGTTTTCAATGGAAACAAATAGTGAAATCTTTGAAAATCTTCTCCTCTGAAACTGGAAGGCTCTCAGCTTGCATATTTGGCACATAGCATCATGTTTAGGTCCTCTACAAAAGTTATATAAATTATGGCACAGTTTTCAGGCATTCTGAAAAAAAATACAAGAACAGCTATTACTTACAGAATTACAGATACTTAGCCGGGGACCACGATACGATCACCCAATCCATTACCTGATAGAGACGCCCTTTGACTACTTCGAAAACTGATTATCAGTCGACTATCAAATTGGCCCCGCCCCAGGGGTGGGAAGTTTTCAATAGAAACAGATAGTGAAATCTTTGAAAATCTTCTCCTCTGAAACTGGAAGGCGCTCAGCTTTCATATTTGGCACAGATCATCATGTTCAGGTCCTCTACAAAAGTTATATAAATTATGGCCCTGGGGTCAAAATTGGCCCCGCCCCAGGGGTGGGTAGTTTTCAGTAGAAACATATAGAGAAAACTTTGAAAATCTTCTCCTCTGAAACTGAAAGGTTCTCAGATATCATATTTGGCTCATAGCATCATGTTCAAGTCCTCTACAAAAGTTATATAAATTATGTCCCTGGGGTCAAAATTGGCCCGCCCCAGGGCCGGCTAGTTTTCTATAAAAGCATATAGTGAAAACTTTGAAAATCTTCTCCTCTGATTGTCTGGTGAGCGCTTCAGGGCCATTCTGGCCCTCTTGTCATATTTTCTTGTCCAGTTAATAACTCTTTATGTACTGGTTCAATTGATTTGAAACTTCTCATATGGAACAAGCATGATGAGGTGTAGTGTCATGCACAAGGGCAATAACTCTAGCATCAATATTTTTGGAGTTACTCCCCTTTTGCATATTTTCTTGTCGGGACAATAACTTTTTATTTACTGATTTAATGTATGAAAGTAGGTACTAATACCATTCAGGTGGTCATGTATATACCATGGTCAACCACACCATGGGTGGGTGGGGTGGGGAGAGCGGAGGGTTTTTTTCAGTCCGGTGGGGGACTCATGTCTTGCATAGCAATACAACATGCCCTTGTTTTGTATGCCATAGACTCATTATTATACCTCATATGTATAAATGTGTTATATACTGTAAATGTGTTTGGGCAGAAGGCTTTGTCACCAAATTAAACTTGGATCTAGCCTGTCTACCTTGGTAAAACTAAAATGTGCATGGGCCAAGTAATGATCAAAGTGGCTAGTGATGGAATTTATGGTATCAGGTGGAAAACATGAATTTCACAAATAAATTTCAGTCTACTGAAGTTCTAGAGTCACAAACCCAAGGCCATGGTGTGATGACAGAGGATAATAGTTTTTATACGCCTGTTTGAAAAAAATGATGTATTATAGAATGGTGCTGTCTGTCTGTTCTGTATCATCTCTAACTCATGTTCTGCTTGATGGATCCTTCTCAAAATTGACCACAATGATTCTCTTAACATGCTACAGTTAACATGAGTGCGTCCCAGTACATATACCCAAGGTCCAGTGGACAGAATTGGACTTAGCATTTGCATTTAGCATTTGCGTTAAGCAAATATGTTAACCTCAATTTATTTGAAAGTCCACTTATTTATGTTGAAATTTCACAAGTATTTTGACAGAATTTTGACCCTTTAGTTGCTACGTCGGATCCAGAGTCGGCTTCTTATTTTAGTTTCGCAAGATGTCTGACACCACCTGGTCTGCAGTTGGCTTATAAGTACCAGTTAGTGATTTTGCTTGTATTTATTTAATACCCTGCTGTGGTCATTTATTTTTGTATGGTAACATCTCGATATAATGGCCAACTGGAAAATGCAGTTGTTGGCTTTGGAAGGTAGTCTGACGCTTGATGCTGCATGCATGTCTTGTAAAAAGCTCTTGTAGAAGAATTTTGCAACACTTGTGTGCTGCATTAAGCATCGAGCTGTAGGATTGGACCTGCGGCGTACTGAAGTATGTGTCCCCAATTTATGTGGAGACATATTGTTTTTGACAGAGTTGTCCAGAGTTGTCCATCCATCCGTCTGTCCATCACAAACTTGTGTTGCGTGTATCTCTAAAACCAGTCACCAAACTTCACAGGAATGTTCACCAGCATGAGCTGTTGTACACATGGGTTTTTAGAATTGTCTCCCCCTGATAACCTTGTATTTATTGCCCCTGATACTTAAAATTATAAAAACATTGTGTCTCGTGTATCTCTGAAACCACTAGTACTAGAGTCACCAGAGTGTGATAGACAATTTAATAAATATCATTATTTTGTACTGTGTTTTGTTGTTTGTGTTTCAAACCATAAGATTCAATAATTGACTGGAATATCTAGTCTTTGTACACACTATTTACGTTTTTGTGCTCCCTCTTGAAAAAAGAATGGTATATTACTTTACATGTCAGTTAATAGATTAATGGTTTCCAATCAATAACTGATAAAACTATGATCTTCTTTATCTATCCGGACAATAAAAGATACACAATAGATATACAATATAAATGAAATCACTAGCCGGAGGGAACCATATGATTCCCTCTTTGGCAATGGGCGGCCAATTGAACCAACCCAAATACCACTCGAGGCATTATATACAAAAAAAACCCAGAGAAAAATAATAATTACGGAATCTGGTGCATACAGTAACCCAAGTGATTGAACACCCTACAGTGACCATTGGAGTTCAGTGCAAACAATGGCAATATCTTAAAACGATCGATACAGCCTTCCGAACTTACATTAGTCTCGAAACAACAGTTATAATTTTTAGAACGGCTCTGGTCTTTAAATGTGTGTCTTTAATGTTATAATAGCGCCAGTGGTCTTTTTGTAAAAATCATCATATGAGACCACGACATTGTAAGACAATATAATCATCTTAATAACTTGTAAGCTTTGGTCTGCATTAGTCTCTAATCAACAGTTACAGCAATTAGAACAGCTCTGGTCTTTAATGATATAATAGTGCCGATGGTCTCTTTGTTAAAATCATCATTTGAGACCCATGGCCTTGTAACACAACATAATCAATCTTGAATACTGTTAGAAGTTGGTATGCACTACTATTTACCATCAAAAGTTATAGTCTTTAGAACATCTACGGTCTCTTTGTATCTGTCTGTTGATATAACAATGTTGGTGGTCTCTTTGTATTAATTATAGTACCATATGTGGCTTGTGTATATAAGAGCGCCGGTGGTCGCTTTGTAAAAATTGTCATACGAGACCATGACCATGTAAGACAACATATTCGTCTTAAGAACTTGTAGAAGTTGGTCTGTATTAGTCTTTAATCAACATTTATATTTTTAGAACCGCTACGGTCTCTTTATATATATATATATGTCTGTTGATATTACAATGATGATGGTCTCTTTGTAAAAATCGTCATATGAGACCATGGCTTTGTAAGACATCATAATCGTCTTAATAACTTGTAGGATTAGTATGGTAATTACCAAATATAGCGTGTTCAGCAACTATGGTCCCTTTTTAAAATAGACATTGTATAGCAACATATGGCTTTGTGGATGTAACCTCACAGATGGTCTCCTGGTAAAAAATGTCATTATATGAAACCATGACCTTGAAAAAACACATACTCAATGTCGGATTTAGTAGTCTTTGGTCTTAGTCTCTAATCACCATCAAAAACTCATAGAACAGTTATGGTCTCTTTAAAAACATAAATATAGTACCAAGCACCGATGGTCTCTCTGTAAATATCGTCATATGAGACCATGGCCTTATAAGACAACATAATCATGTTAATAACTTGTAAGCTTTGGTTGCATTAGTCTCAAATCAACAGTTATAGTTTTTAGAACAGCTCTGGTCTTTAAATATGTGTCCATATTGTTATAATAGTGCCAATGGTCTCTTTGTAAAAATCGTCATATGAGACCACCATGGCCTTGTAGGACAACATAATCCATCTTAAGAACTTGTAGAATCTGGTCTACATTACTCTCTAATTACCATATATAGCGTGTCAATTATGGTCTCTTTTTGAAATAGAGATGGTATAGCAACATGTTGTTTTGTTGATATAAGGTCAGAGATGGTCTGTATGTGAAAAGTGTCATTATATGAGACCATGGCCTTTAAAACAACACAATCATCTTCAGCTTTTGTAGGCTTTGGACTAAGCCTCTAACATCAGCAAAAGCTCATAGACGAGTTATGGTCTCTTTAATAGCGGACATATATTACCATGTGGATATTAGAGCACCCATGGTCTCTTTGTAAAAACCGTCATATGATACCGTGGCCTTGTAAGACAACATAATCATCTTAATAACGTGTAAGCTTTGGTCTGTATTAGACTCAAATCAAAGTTAAAGTTTTTAAAACTGCTATGGTCTTTAAATATGTGCCATTATTGTTATAATAGCGCCGATGGTCTCTTTGTAAAAATCATCATATGAGACCAGTGCATTATAAGACAACATAATCCATCTTAATAATGTTTAGGCTCTGGTCGGCATTATATCAGGGGTGAAAATTTTCCGCGGATCCGCGGATTTCGTTTCACTCGGGGCCGTTTTTGAGATCGATGTAAATCCGATGAGAAATTTTTTTTTGGGGGGGGGAGGGGGGGTGTTCTGGCGAATAATTCAGGAAATTATTATTTGCCGATATAATCTTCACTATTCCAAGTAAATCCGCGTTAACAACGTTTATATCACGTTAACAGCGAGATTTCGGTTGAGCTAATCAAATAACGAGACTCTTGTCCTACAGCCAATCAAAACGCTCGTATTATGTGGTGTTCGTTCAACATTTCCAAGATGGCGTCCGTGATATGAAATCTGTAACTGTACTGTCAATTAATCTGAATTAAGACAAAAATGAAAAGCATAGGCAGAGATTACAATAACAGTGTGGAAAACAAGTTCTACCCAAGATGGATAGAGAAAGAAATTACGTTGACATTTGGTAAAGAAACAAGAAAATTGACAATTGACGACGATTTCATGAAACTGAATGTAAACTTCGGACGAGGGAACCCTGTGTACACCTTGTTCCAAACAAATGAATAACCGAAAACGCGACTGCGTAGCATATAAGAACCTTCTGAAAAGCATTAAACATGTCCAGTTATTGAAACAGCGGATTTCCAGTCACAGGTAAAAACCTGTAATGTCAAGTATTCACCAGAAAGTTGTCTGTCAATAGCTATTCATAGGTAATGTTAAAGGAACTGGTTAAGATGTATCGATTCAGAAAATTTATAATTTGTTTTTGATAAACCAGTTTAATGAATTAGAGGATGGTTTATTGACATAAACAAGAGGGCCATGATGGCCCTGATATCGCTCACCAGACAAACAGGAGAAGATTTTCAAAGTTTTCACTATGTTCTATAGAAAACTGGCCACCCCTGGGGTTGGGCTTTATTTCTTAGCATGTCTTGGACTAAAATTAGCACACAGTTTGGATTTCGATCTGATGCATACCTGTATGTAACTTCATATGTGGTTTGTACATGAGTTAATTGTAAGATTGATATGCATTAACCCTTTCCTCCATAAAAACGCCTTTCTACGCCTCTATAATAGTCACTTTATGAAACCATTGTGATAAATAGAGCATATCTATTTATCACAATGGTTTCAAATCTACACAATTCTGAAATTTTCCTTTTCTCTTTTCTCTTTTCTCCTTATCAGTAGATTTATTCAAAGAGGAAGGATCTGAAAATAGCCTATGAGGGAATGGGTTAAAACAGTGTGAACAAACAGACACTAATTCTGAAGCAGGCAACTTTAGAGAGTTTTGACCAGGAACTTGACCTTTGATTACGTAAGACAGAATGAGTATCTGGGCTCCTTCTAGCTCAGGGGAACCTTTATTGCGTCGGCCTGCGGTACGGAAGGTCGGGGGTTCGATCCCCGGCAACGACAGACCAAAAACCGTTAAAAGTTGGTACTAGTAGCTCCCTTGTCTACGCTCGACAATAAAGGTGTAGTTCTAGGACTGGTTGGCCCGGTGTCAGGATAATGTGACAGGGTGGGGTGCCTTTGCCATGTACCTGCGGCAGGAGTATTCCAGTGAGGCAGAGCTATAACTTGTCTCATGCGGGTGCCGTCTGCAAATAACTGAAATACTGTTGGTCGGACGTAAAACCCAACTCACTCACTCACTTTATAGTGTAAAAGTCTATTTCAAAGTATAACCAACAGGGCAGGGCCAATTTTAACCTCAGAACTATGATATTTACCAATTTTAACAAGGTATACTAAGTAGATCTATACACCAAATATCTAAGCTCTGTGACATAAAGTTTTCTCCATACCTAACCTAAGTGAACCAATCATTCTGCTACTTGTACCGAAAACAACAGTCAGCAGGGCCAATTTTGGCTCCAAGGACATAATTTATATAACTTTTGTAGAGGACCTATAGGTGATGCTATGTGCCAAAGATGAAAGCTGAGAACCCTGTAGATTCAGAGGAGAAGACTTTTAAAGGTTCAAATTGTTAACGACGCACACCACACGACGCACAACAAACGCTGACAGACGACAGACATCAGGCGATCACAAAAGCTCACCCTGAGCACTTTGTCCTCTGGTGAGCTAAAAATCTTAACAGGTAAGTGCAATTTAATAGAAATAAACCCTTGTGACTTGTGAGAGCCTCCATATAGCAAGATGTAAAACCTCTAAATAGCAAGCTGGAGAGCCTCCATGTAGCAACCGGTAGAACCTCTATATAGCAAGCTGTAGAACCTCTATATAGCAAGTTGTAGAGCAGATATACAGCAAGCTGTGTTAACTTCTATATAGTAAGCTGTAGAACCATTATATAGCAAGCTGTAGAACATCTATAAAGCAGGCTATAGAGCATCTATACAGCAAGCTGTAGAACCTCCATATAGCAAGATGTAACAAGTTGTCACCTTTCCTTCATATTTTTTGCTCATTTCAAAGGTACGTAACTCCCATAATACATGCATGAACCCAGTTAAAGGGACACACCGGGAATTTTGTTCGTCCATCAATCATCAATAACATTTTTATCTGGTGTGATAACTCAATTCTGACTTCAGATCTGTACTCAGCATGCCGAAATACATTAAATATGTGAATTTGAACAAAATCTGAGAAAATAAATTAAAAAACTTTTTTTTCGTCCATTAATCATCAATAACTTTTTTATCTGGTATGATAACTCAATTCTGACTTCAGGTCTGCACTCAGCATACCAAAATACATAACATATGCGAATTTTTTTCGGAAAAAAGCGGTCGAACCCCTTAGCGTTTTTTTTCGAAAAAAAAACTTTTTGTCTCCGATTTTGTTCAAATTCATATATGTTATGTATTTTGGTATGCTGAGTGCAGATCTGAAGTCAGAATTGAGTTATCACGCCGGATAAAAAAGTTATTAATGATTTTTGGACGATTTTTTAAAAATAATAATTGTCTCTGATTTTGTACAAATTCACATATAGTATGTATTTCGGTATGCTGAGTGCAGATCTGAAGTCAGAATGGAGTTATCACATCAGATAAAAAAGTAATTGATGATTAATGGACGAAAATATTTTCCACTGAAAAATATGTTTTTCGGTGTGTCCCTTTAACTGGACCTCAGCATACAGAGTGATTGGGCAAAGAATGAACGAAAATGACAATTTTTTTTATATAAAAAGAAGGTTTCTGAGCTCGTAGGGACACAAGCACACCGCAGAACCTTTGTGACACACATAATTAATGACGCAGATAATTAATGAATACCATGCGTTTCTGATTTTTTATAAATTAAATATATACAGCCATATGCGCTAGTAAAAGACGACAATACAAAGAATGTTTGAACACCCCTCATCATCCGGTACACATAGAAGGCTGAAAATTTGCACAAACCTAGCATTATTTCTTACAGGAATATTGAACAGTTAAAGGGTTTACTGAAACAATGGCATCGTGAATATTAGATTTATTGTTATAATAATACATAGATACAGGGATATTGGCCTAGGCAGGAAATGTGGAAGCATATCTATACTATATCATAAGCAAACGGAGTAGACCCTGGCCATTTGGCTCCTACAGGATCTGCGTCTACTCTGTTTGCAAAGGCAGAGAAAGGCGTATTTATGAAGTGAAGAGTTAACCCATTCCCTCATATTGACACCCCTGTAAAAGTCACTTTTTGAAACCATTTTTGATGAATATTTATCACAATTTATCACAATTGTATCAACACTACACAATGTTAAAATGTTCATTTTCTTTAGTAAATGCTACTTTCCGGTAGATTTATTCAAAGAAGCTGGATCTAGAAAAAATCCTATGAGGTAATGGGATAATACTGAGTTGGCTGTTATTTGCAAACAGTGACGACCAGCTCACATGGTTCATAGAGGAGCACTCTGATCAGGATCTGTACTGTTTGTCATTCAAAACCCCTCTCCCAAAATACACTTTCATCCTAAATGAACTTTACTTTTAAAAAAGATGGACTAACATTCAGCAAGGAACGGGTTAAGCATGTAAATTAGCTGAATTGATATCCCCCGCCAAACTAGTGCTGGCCTCAGTATTGATATCCCCCGCCAAACTAGTGCTGGCCTCAGTATTGATATCCCCCGCCAAACTAGTGCTGGCCTCAGTATTGATATCCCCCGCCAAACTAGTGCTGGCCTCAGTATTGATATCCCCCGCCAAACTAGTGCTGGCCTAGTGCTGGCCTCAGTATTGATATCCCCGCCAAACTAGTGCTGGCCTCAGTATTGATATCCCCCGCCAAACTAGTGCTGGCCTCAGTATTGATATCCCCGCCAAACTAGTGCTGGCCTAGTGCTGGCCTCAGTATTGATATCCCCCGCCAAACTAGTGCTGGTCTCAGTATTGATATCCCCCGCCAAACTTGTGCTGGCCTAGTGCTGGCCTCAGTATTGATATCCCCGCCAAACTAGTGCTGGCCTCAGTAGTTAACTGTCTTATTGACCAGAGGGGCGAAAAAGTGTTGTTCTTCCACAAAAAACTCTGGTCTTCCAATACTCCAGATATAGTTTCCATACGTTTAGCTCCAAGAAGACAAAAATGTTATATTTTTCGCAAAAAAATAGCCACAATTCTGGTGTTCCAGAGTCAATTTGAATAATGTTTGCAGAGCCGCATGTCCTTATGCTACTTAACATTTGCACAGTTTGAAAGAAAAAGTCCGTACAATTTTTTGAGAAATGTCTCCGGACACGCAAAAACGTTACTTTTTGGCAAACAAAGGGCTATGAGTTTGGTGTTCCAATGACAATGTGCAAGCGCACATTCTGTTATGGTACTTAACATTTACACAACGTTTCTGATATATCGTTCCGGTGTGCAAGGACGAAAGGACGCATGGACGGTCTAAAACGCCCAAACTAAACATTGCTCAATGCAGAATGAAAGCAATGCACAATATGCTAAAAATCAACAAAACACAGTTTAGGTTTAAAATTGTATTTTTTCTCCAGATAATATCCTTCTCCCCTTTTAGTTTTACAACCATTTTCCTGTAACAAACATGGGTCAAACATGAGGGAAAATAGTGTTTTGATCCAATTTATTTACCATATAAATGTATGTAACAGCTTATCCAGACCGACAAAGATGGTCAAACAGAGTAGACCCAGATCAAATAACTGCTGAAGGAGCAGTTTGATATGGGTCTTCACTATTTGTATCCATTTCCTTTAACAAATGCTTTTTCGTTCATTTCAAAACAGAACAGACCCAGATCAGATGGCTACTGTACGAGCCATCTGATCAAGGTCTACTCTGTTTGCTTAAGGAAGTATATAGATCTGATTTTACAGGCCCCACCTTAGTGACAAAACCTTTCCATTTTTCATTTTATTGATTTTTTGCAATAGTTTTAAATTTTCTTTTCATGAATAATTCAAGTGTCAAACAGTTTGGATCCAGGAATGGCACCAGGTTACTCGGCGTCTCGTCTAGATCAAAACTCTTTGCATATGTCATCACAGATTCATCTATGGCAGTGAAAGCTTCACAGAATAATGGTTCAATTGATTTAAATATACATGTATATACAGATTCAAACTAGAACACTGACCAGAAAGTCAGTAAGGTCCCCATATAATGCTTTCAGAGAGGCTAATGCGCCAGAGGGGAAACTGCATGGCAAATATTTATGTAGTATTTGTTATTTACGTTAGAAAATGCCCATAATTTGTAAATTTGGCATATTATTATGAACTCGCCCTAGATTTTATGGTCAGTATCCCCAAGAACAATCAAGATTGGTTCTGAAATTGTTAACCCATTATCTCATAGGCTATTTTTAGATACAACATCTTTGAATAAATCTACCGAAAAGGAACATTTACTAGAGAAAAGGATTTTTTTTAGAATTACGTAGTTTGAAACCATTGTGATAAATAGAGCATTTGCTCCTGAAGAAGCAAATGCTCTATTTATCACAATGGTTTCACAAAGTGACTTTTACAGAGTCGTCAATATAAGGGAATGGGTTAAGTGAGATAGCAGACATCGTTCCTGGATAACCATTGAAGTGCTAACAGCCTATTTCAGATACGTGCTCAGAACTTTTTCCCCATTTCCTCAGAAGCTATTTTTAGATTCTACTTCTTCAAATAATTCTACCTAAAATGAGCATTTACTAGAGGTAAGGACATTTTAGAATTTTGTAGTTTTGGAACCATTGTGATAAATAGAGCATTTGCTGCTCTATTTATCACAATGGTTTCAGAAAGTGACCTTTACAATGGCGTTAATACGAATAAATGTGTTAAATGAATGTTTCATTATCCAATTTGACTAATATTGCAGATATTATGTTTAACATACAGCTTGTTGAAGATCAGATAACTTTTCGCATTAGAGAGTGGCTAAATTTGTCAATTTATGTTGTTAACGAGCCATACTCCAGAAGTGCCCATGCAGGTCGATTTGGCAGATTATTGAGCTTGGCAGAGATATTATTACCACAAACAATTTCACCAATTTCAGAGAGGATGAGATAGAAACTGCCGAACATCGAGTACAGACAAGGCTGATCTGGCCAATTGTTTTATTAGTTTCAAGGGTCATAATCAAGAACTGCCCAGGTCAATCTGGCAGGTTATCGAACATGGCCGAGATATTATTACCACCAACATATTCAACAAGTTAGGTGACAATCAGATAGAAACTGCTCAATCTACAGAGCAGACGTGGCTGATTTCGTTGATTTTGATGTTATTCAAGGGCAATAATCTTGAAATCTTGGGGCGCTTAGGCTGGTTAGTGAACTTTTTCCCGCATTTCAATCTCAGTGTTGTTATATTTTCTCGTACTTCAGTATCATCAGTTTCAGTTCTTTTAGTTATGAAAATTGAAAATCACTGAAGCTGGTGCTAGGGGAGGTGAGTAGTGCTGCATGTTTAATAACTGCTCATTAACAACCATAAGACCGAGTCTGCAATTTTCCTTCGTCGCATTGCTCCTTTCGCTTTCTAAGGATCGCCTACTTTCAGGATCAATTGACTTAGATTTCATACCTTAACATACTTTCAGCAAACTTGGTGAAGATCTGATAAAAACAATTTGTGTTAGAGAGCGGACATAAAAATGAGCACCGCGACGGATGGACGGACAGGGTGATTACTAAAGGGCACCAACATGCCCTAACAACAAGAAACAAAATATTAAAATTCAGCACTCATACATGTTTAACACTTTACTACATAATAAATATTCATATAAAAATAATGACGTCATGAATATCAATTACATTTAGATTATTTTTTTACAATGGCAAATGAATAGGGTGTTATTAAACCTTTCCCTGTTCTATGTTTATTCCAAATTTCAATTTCTACTGAATATTCATGGACAAAATAGTTATTTGCAAGGTCTAACAAATTCCATCAGCAAACAGAGCAGACCCTGATCAGACGGCTCCTATAGGAGCCGTCTAATCTGGGTCTACTCTGTTTGCAAAGGCATGAAATTCCATTTATATGAGGGAAAGGGTTAAGCCATGGTATAAATTGCAGTCTCATATTTATACCATTTCATAAGCAAACAGAGCAGATCTTTAGTTCCTGTAGGAGTAGTCAGATCTGGGTCTAAACTGTTTGCAAAGGAATTAAAAAAGTTATTTTTTAATGAAATCATGAATATCCATTAGCTGAAATGGACACAGGATGTTTCTGTATTGGTAGAAGCTGCAATGTTAGATCAATAATAGTTTCATAAGCAAACATGTAAGAGGGTCTTCTCTGTTTGCCTATGTTATAATAATATACATGTAGATATTGTTCTACAGTTTCTGCCATGGCCAAACGTTATTGTATCTATGTGTAATCATGTAATTAATCTAATTAATATTCATGATTTCAATATTTCTTACATAACTGCCTAAATCTTTACAAGATGCCTTGTTACTCAGTATCTCATGTGGATACAAACTGTTTGCAAAGTTCATCATAAATTTGCCCGAAAGAGGACAGATATATCATTTACACAATACCCCCTAGTGACGCATTTTTGCGCCTCCATAAATTAAAATTGACATTTTTAAACCATTGTGATAAATAGAGCATTTGCTCCATAGGAGCAAATGCTCTATTTATCACAATGGTTTCAAGACTACACAATTCTAAAACTCTCCTTTTCTATAACTAGAACTGTAAGCCAAAGGCTAACGAATACCCCCACCTGTCTGCTTGTCAGAATACCATCATCAATCTGAACATATGTACATAGAGAAACATGAAAAGATTGAAAAACAATACATGACCCAGCCTAATTTATGTAATAACAAGATGGCCCTTAATCGCTCACCTGATTACCATAGACTTAAGATTTTTGCTGGGTAGCCCATGGGTAGGGCCAATATTGACCTTAGGGGCAATATTTGAACACTGTTGTTAGTGGATCATGAGCTGTAGTTCGGCAGATCAAGATTTTCAAAGATTTAGTATATTGATTTTATTAAGATTGGGCTAAAAATGTGCCCTCTAGAGTAATTTTTCTAACATTTGACCTAGTGGCCTACTTTTTTTCCCACCCACCCATGATCATACTCAACCTTGGTATCACCAAGACAAACACGCTGGGCAAGTTTGAGGAAGACTGGGCTAAAAATGTGGCCACTGGAGTGTAAACTAAATTTTTTTAAGATATGACCCAGTGACCTACTTTCTGACCTCACATAACCCACTTTCAAACTTGTCCAAGATTTTACTAGGACAATCATTCTGGCCAATTTTCATGAAGATTTGGCTATAAATGTGACCTCTTGAGTTTTCACATGGTTTTCATATTATTTGACCTAGTGACCTAGTTTTTAACTCCACATAACCTACTTTCACGCTCGTTTGAGATTTTATCAAGGCAATCATTATGACCAAGTTTCATGAAGATTGGACAAAAATGTAACTGCTAGAGTGTTCACAAGGTTTTTCTACTGTTTGACCTAGTGACCTAGTTTTTAACCCCACTTGATCCACTTTCGAACTCGTCTGAGATTTTATCAACACATTCATTCTGACCGACCAAGTTTCATGAAGATTAGACTAAAATTGTGACCACTACAGTGTTCACAAGGTTTTTCTACTGTTTGACATAGTGACCTAGTTTTTTACCACACGTAACCCTTTTTTCAAACTCCTCCTAAATTATATCGAGATAATCATTCTGACCAAGTTTCATGAAAATTGGGCTAAAAATGTGACCTCTAGAGGGTTCACAAGGTTTTCCTACTATCTGACCTAGTGACCTAGTTTTTAACCCAACTTGACCCACTTTCAAACTCCTCCGAGATTTTATCAAGACATTCATTCTGACCAAGTTTTATGAAGATTGGACTACAATTGTGACTACTAGAGTGTTCACAAGCAAATTGTTGACGACGGACGACGCATGACGGACGACGGACGCCGGACATTCAAGTCTCCCAAAAGCTCACCCTGAGCTTTGCTAAATATCAGAATTAGAGTTTGAATGTGAACTTTGACTAGAAATTGTGACTGTAATGTGAACTTTGGTAAATTTTGTCTAGAAAGTTAACTGTTACAATACCATGCCAACTTTAAATCAAATTTTGTATCTTTATCTGTGATCACAGAGTTCCATTTGATTTCATTTTTAAAACGTGTGAGTTGCTTGTGTTTGACAAGAAATTAATCTGGCAATGTTGAATGGATCCAATAATAAACTGAATGTAAATTGTATGGACTTGTTCTACAACTGGTTTGTTTGAAACACAGCTCATTGTGTATGACATGCAACTCAAGTATAATTGTAAACAAGAGGGCCAGAATGGCCCTGACATCGCTCACCAGACAATCAGAGGAGAAGATTTTCAAAGTTTTCACATATGTTTCTATTGAAAACTTAACACCCCAGGGGCGGTGCCAATTTTGACCCCAGGGACACAATTTATATAACTTTTGTAGAGGACCTGAACATGATGCTGAAAGAATGTAGTGAAAGAATGGATAGAGCATAGACCACTGGAACTTGTATTAATTATTTGGATGCTGGAGGCGGATTCTCCCACCACTAATGACCTATGCAAACAGTTTGGATCCAGATCAGGGCCCACATAATGTGGGGCCTGATCTGATATCCAAATTGTTTGTAAATGAGACTGAACTTCTGAAAAACTTAGAAAGAAAGTGTGTAGTGGGATTTTCCCACCACTAATGACCTATGCAAACAGTTTGGATCCAGATCAGGGCCAATATAATGTGGGGCCTGATCTTATATCCAAACTGTTTGTCAATGAGACTGAACTTCTGAAAAACTTAGAAAGAAATTGTGTAGTATGGATAACTTATGAATATGCTGCAGACAACCATTTAGCAGATGACAAAATTACCCAGCATGCAAAAAGTTAAGCTGAAATTCACAACAGATATGCTCTATATTGATATCTGGTAGCTTAATGCAGGGCATAGGTATGAAAACAAGAGGGCCAGAATGGCCCTGAAGCGCTCACCAGACAATCAGAGTAGAAGATTTTCAAAGTTTTCACTATATGTTTCTATAGAAAACTAGCCAGTCCTGGGGCGGGCCAATTTTGACCCCAGGGACATAATTTAGAAAACTTTTGTAGAGGACCTGAACATGATGCTCTGTGCCAAATATGAAAGCTGTGAGCCTTCCGGTTTCAGAGGAAAAGATTTTCAAAGATTTCACTATTTGTTTCTTTTCAAAACTGCCCACCCCTGAGGCAGGGCCAATTTTGACCCCACGGCCATTATTTATATAACTTTTGTAGAGGAACTGAACATGATGCTATGTGCCAAATATGAAAGATGAGAGCCTTCCAATTTCAGAGGAGAAGATTTTCAAAGTTTCACTATATGTTTCTATTGAAAACTGCCCAACCCTGGGGCGGGGCCAATTTTGACCCCAGTGCCATAATTTATATAACTTTTGTACAGGACCTGAACATAATGCTCTGTGCCAAATATGAAATCTGAGAGCCTTCCAGTTTCAGAGAAGAAGATTTTCAAAGATTTCACTATTGGTTTTTATTGAAAACTGCCCACCCTGGGGCGGGGCCAATTTTGACCCCAGGGCCATAATTTATAAAACTTTTGTAGAGGACCTGAACATGATGCTATGTACCAAATATGAAAGCTGAGAACCGTCCAGTTTCAGAGAAGAAGATTTTCAAAGTTTTCACTATTTGTTTCTATTGAAAACTGCCCACCCCTGGGGCGGGGCCAATTTTGACCCAGGGCCTAAATTTATATAACTTTTGTAGAGGACCTGAATATGCTGCTATGTGCCAAATATGAAAGATGAGAGCCTTTCAGTTTCAGAGGAGAAGATTTTCAAAGATTTCATTATTTGTTTCTATTGAAAACTGCCCATCCCTGGGGCGGGGCCAATTTTGACCCCAGGGTCATAATTTATATAACTTTTGTAGAGGACCTGAACATGATGCTATGTGCCAAATATGAAAGCTGAGAGCCTTCTGGTTTCAGAGGAGAAGATTTTCAAAGTTTTACTATTTGTTTCTATTGAATACTTCCAACCCCTGGGGCAGGGCCAATTTTGACCCCAGGGGCATAATTTATATAACTTTTGTAGAGGACCTGAATATGATGCTCTGTGCCAAATATGAAAGATAAGAGCCTTTCAGTTTCAGAGGAGAAGATTTTCAAAGATTTCATTATTTGTTTCTTTTGAAAACTGCCCACCCCTGGGGCGGGGCCAATTTTGACCCCAGGGTCATAATTTATATAACTTTTGTAGAGGACCTGAACATGATGCTATGTGCCAAATATGAAAGCTGAGAGCCTTCTGGTTTCAGAGGAGATTATTTTCAAAGTTTTACTATATGTTTCTATTGAAAACTTCCTACCCCTGGGGCGGGGCCAATTTTGACCCCAGGGGCATAATGTATATAACTTTTGTAGAGGACCTGAATATGCTGCTCTGTGCCAAATATGAAAGATAAGAGCCTTTCAGTTTCAGAGGAGAAGATTTTCAAAGATTTCATTATTTGTTTCTATTGAAAACTGCCCATCCCTGGGGCGGGGCCAATTTTGACCCCAGGGTCATAATTTATATAACTTTTGTAGAGGACCTGAACATGATGCTATGTGCCAAATATGAAAGCTGAGAGCCTTCTGGTTTCAGAGGAGAAGATTTTCAAAGTTTTACTATTTGTTTCTATTGAATACTTCCCACCCCTGGGGCGGGGCCAATTTTGACCCCAGGGGCATAATTTATATAACTTTTGTAGAGGACCTGAATATGATGTTCTGTGCCAAATATGAAAGATAAGAGCCTTTCAGTTTCAGAGGAGAAGATTTTCAAAGATTTCATTATTTGTTTCTTTTGAAAACTGCCCACCCCTGGGGCGGGGCCAATTTTGACCCCAGGGTCATAATTTATATAACTTTTGTAGAGGACCTGAACATGATGCTATGTGCCAAATATGAAAGCTGAGAGCCTTCTGGTTTCAGAGAAGATGATTTTTAAAGGTTCAAATTGTTGACGCCCGACGACGCACGACGCACGCCGACGGACGACGGACATCTGGTGATCACAAAAGCTCACCCTGAGCACTTTGTGCTCTGGTGAGCTAAAAAGCTTTAAGAGTGTTCTGCATATTAAGAACTATCCACAGTTTTCTCAATCTTAAATGAGTGTGTGTTATTTGTCTAAACACAATTTCTACTCTACTGATCAGGTTAAGGGTGATTATATAAGAACTCATACTGACTAGTCTCAGATCTGCAGGCTGATATATTATGGACAAACCTTTAGACTGTCGTTTCTGTCTGTACACACAGGGAGCCAATTTTAACCCAAGAACTATGATACTTATAAAACCCATTAAGTTATGCGAAGTAAATCTATACACCAAATATCTAAGCTCTGGGACATGCAGTTTCTGACAAGAATACTTTCAAAGTTATCTATGCATAACTAGTGATCCTATGGGCTGTTTAAGTAGTCAGCTTAAAAAAAACTGGCAATCCCTGGGGTGGGACCAATTTTTATCCTAGGGGCATAATTTATATAACTTTTGTAGAAGCCCTGAAGTTGAAGCTATGTGCTAAATATTAAAGCTGAGGACCTTCTAGTTTTAGAGGAGATGATGTTCAAAGTTTTCACTATATGTTTCTATTAAAAACTGGAAACCCCTGGGGCAGGGCCAATTTTGACCCCGGGGGTATAATTTATATAACTTTCGTAGATAACAGATGATGCTATGTGCCAAAGATGAAAGCTGAGAACCCTGTAGATTCAGAGGAGAAGATTTTTAAAGGTTCAAATTGTTGACGACGCACACCGCACGCCGAAGGACATCAGGCAATCACAAAAGCTCACCCTGAGCACTTTGTGCTCTGGTGAGCTAAAAACACATGAATGACAGACCCAAATGAAAATGCAGGAGAAGGCTCCTGAAGTGCTCAGGAAAGCTATATTTCATTTTGCTTCGGGGGGCTTTGACCCCCTGAGCCCCCCCCCCCCCATGGGCGCTGCCCATGTCCTTGACCCCTGCTAATTTTCCTCTTTTTTCATCAACGGCCATTCTCACCCCTGATATATACTCTCAAAACCATGCATTGCGTACAGAACATACAGTTATGGCCTCTTCATAAAAATAATTCATTATGTGGTTTCGTCGATATTAGAGCTCTGTTGTCTTCACATGAGACCATTGCCTTACAAGACAACATACTCATCTTACGAACGTTGGTCAAAATATATTGTATCACCAGGTATAACTTGTAGAGCAACTAAGGTCTCTTTGTAGAAGGTCATATTGTAGATTCGAGTATGTTGTCGAATCGCAGGCTACTTCGACCAGCCATTGGTAATTGACAGTTTGTAATACGTCGTGCGACTTTCTTAAGATTGCTTGCTAACGTCGCACTATCACTTGTGATCATGTGGGACTGGGTTACCGAAGTGTATCTCCAAAGTTAATGCCAGAATAGTATTTTATACAAACTAGCGCTCTTCAATTCACCTGAGCAAACCCCAGAGTCAGTTTTTGTGATCCTAGATTGTCCGGTGCTTTTTGTCCGTCTTCAAAAATTTCAGTGTTTTCCCGTCTAGAGGCCACATTTTTTAACCAAATTTACTTGAACCTGCTCAGAATAGTTGGGTTAGGGTAAGGGTAGCTTTAGGGTTAGGGTTGTGGAAAATGCTCCTCGATGTATATCCCAAGGGGTCCCTCTAGTGTTCCAAGCGGTCCTCCGGGGTCCCTGTAACTGTTCCAATGGGTCCTTCTACGTGTTCGAAAGGGTCCGTGTATCGTTCCATATGGTCCCTCAACGATGGTTTAAGATTTGAGTTAATTTGGGAAACTTAGGGTAACTGGAAGTGTTAAAAGGCATTTACAAGAATAGATTCCTAATATATTAATAACTAGTCTTTAAAAGATCCTCGTTAGATGAAACGATGAGATGAAAATGAAGCTAAGATTTACTAGCTTAGCGTACCTTGGTGCTAGCCTAAGTCTGGCGTAGCCGCAGGGTTCGACCCACCATATTTGGTATCTACGAGTTTGACTCATGCCTAGTTTCCACTTGCCCTGCTTTGAGTTTACGGCGGTCATTAACTCGCCGGTGTGACGAGTTTACGGCGCCGTAAAAACTCGTCGTAAGGTCAAAACCGCACCGTTTCCGTATGGAGGCATACGGTCGCAGTACGAGTTTCTTACGGATTCCCGGGCGCCGTAGCCTCTACGATTTGTTATAAAAAAGAGTTATAGATCTACATATTTTCAAAAATCGCAAGCCAGCAAACATGTGGTTACAGGTATCGTACGACATCCGTACGGCCATCGTACGGAGGCCGCACGAGGATCGCGCGGAAATTGACCGATTTTCGGTGGACATGTACGGTCATCGCAAGGCTGCTACACGGCGTCCGTGTGATACCCGTGAAATCGTACGTACATAGCACGGTCATCCTGTGGCAACCTCACGGTGAGGCCCTCGAAATTTCAGTCTGTCCGTGTCTTTTTGTCTGTCTGTTTTTTTTATCTGTCTGTCGTTGTCTGAATATCTTTTACTTAAATACTACTTCGTACGACATACATTTGCCAACAGTTTCGATCCATATGAGACTCTGGGTTATGACTCGGTCAAGGACAGTCAAATTCATTGCGTTTATTTTGCGTTAAGCGTCCGTCTTACAACTTATCTCTTTTTAGCGTTTTTCCCCCTCAAGATATTTTTGCTGTACACACAAAGCGTATGCAGATGACAGTCTAACGTATACTAAATATACGCGGGTTTGACAGTATTTACAGAATATGACCTCAGGGCTCGTCATAATTTAAAAATCAAATTAAAGACATGCTAAAGTTTTAAAAGAAATCGGAATATTTAAATAAAGACAGCTTAAGCGGGATGATGCGGAAACGGAGATTCTTATCGTAGTTACCCTCTGTCGTGAAAGACAGATCGAGAGACAGAAATACGGATGGTTTTAAATTTAACGGAAATCCGACAGCGAGGCATATCTCAAAGATCGTTTTAAAAGAAATGTAACGGTACATGCTGTTGAGGGAGAATTTCATTCCCTATTCTCGACTATTGAGAGCAACATGTTTTCACAGCGGTGTCACAAACCAGCGGAAACAAAATTCCCTGACAATCCCTCAAAATTCCCTGACAATCCCTCATAATTTCTGTAATACATTATGGATCTTTTAAAATATATAACATTCATTCTCATGCTTTCAAAATTCCCTGACATAATTTCAAATTTCCCTGACAAATTTCATCGCGAAATTTGGTCTTTCTGTCATAATTTCTGTAATACGTTATGGATCTTTTGAAATATATAACATTCATTCTCATGCTTTCAAAATTCCCTGAAAATTCCGACATTTGCCTATATTTTCAAAATTCCATGAGTTCTCAAAATTCCCTGACCTTGATTTTTTTTAAAAATTTCCCTGACTTTTCCCTGACATGTGGCAACCCTGTTTCATGTTAAAGTGGGACCCTGATCCCAAGTCTCAGGTTGTCAGTGGTCTTTCCGACCAACTTTGGATTGTGACTTCGCAGGGCTATATCGTTTTAATTATATTTTCTCTGTTTTGTGTATATAATGGCTCGAGTGGTAATTGTGGTGGTTCATTTTGCCGCCCATTGCCATAGAGGAAATCATGTGGTTCCCTCCGCCTAGTGATTTCATTTATATTGTATATCTATTGTACATCTTATTGTCCTGATAGATAATCATGCGGTTCGTTTCCGTGATTTCATCCATGTGAAGTGCTTTTGAACGCACATATCCTGTGTGAAAAGAGCGCTATATAAATGTGTTATAATAATAATAATAATAGGCCTACATGTAATAATAATTATGTAACCAGGAGCCTCCTACCCGTCTGCATTTGCACCATGTGGAATTATATACTAAGCCACTCACCTGCTGTGTTTTTCATAAATTTTATTCTTACTCTCATCATATTTATAAAACAATGTTCACCTTCTATATATTAAGCCATTAATGAACTAAACTTCAATCTCTCAACTGCATTTAAACTGAATTTTCCAAATATCTATCTCAGCTTCACTATTTACTATTTCAATCTCAGCATCTCTGTATGTATCTTCAATGTATTTGTATCTATCAGTAAAGCAGGTACAATTGAACTTCGATATCTCGAACACGGATAACTAAAACTTCTGGATAACTCGAACTAAAAGTTCGGTCCTTCCACAATTTACAATACATAATTTTTCTGAAATGCATCACTACACATATATAGAAACACATGTGACAGCTTAATGCATGTCGAAAGTAATGTTGAAAGCTCCTACAGGAGCTTTCAGCATTACTTTCGACCTGCATTAAGCTGTGAACTAGAGATATTGGTCAGATTATGATTTGGATGACTTGAACATGTTATCTCGAACTAATTTGTATAGTCCCTTGAAGTTCGAGATATCTAAGTTCAACTGTAGATCTTTCTTAACTCGTAACTTCCAGATCCTTAATTTACATACCAGTAATCGCTATCTTTCTCTCTGAGGTCAATTTCACTCTCCACGTACTACCCAAACATCAACCTCCTTAACAGCTTTGTTAAGTGTCACCCACAGGTGCCGGTCGCATGATTTGTCTCAACAACACCAACTCCATCAAAAAAGACACAAATACATTATTTTTTAATCACATGTCATATGTATCTAAAACGTACCAAAACAAAGTGTTCTGACCCAACAAAAAACAAGAGATGTCACAGTCACGTGACAAATGCCCCCAAAAATTGTACCCTTTGACCTTGACCTTTGACCCATGGAGTTGACACAGTGTCTTTGTGTGGTGAACATTTGTGCCAGGTTCTTTTGAAATCCATTCACAGATAAACAAGTAATTGTACCCTGTGACCTTGACCTTTGACATATGGACAAGGGAGCTGAACGTGACACATCGTCTTTGTCTGGTGAAAATCTTTGCCAAGTTATATTGAAATCCATTGATAGATAAAGATGTTACAGACCGGACACAAAATTTGTGACAAAGTAATTGTATTCTGTGACCTTGACCTTTGACCAGGGAGTTGAAAGTGACACATCATCTTTGTCTGGTGAACATTTGTGCCAAATCATATTGAAATCCATTGATATATAAAGAAGTTACAGACCGGACACGAAATTTGTTACAAAGTAATTGTACCCTGTGACCTTGACCTTTGACCCATGGACCTGGGAGTTAAAGGCGACACATAGTATTTATGTGGTGAACATTTGTGCCAAGTTATATTGAAATCCATTGATAGATAAAGAAGTTACAGACCGGACACGAAATTTGTTACAAAGTTATTGTATTCTGTGACCTTGACCTTTGACCAATGGACCTGGGAGTTGAACGCGACACATCGTCTTTGTGTGGTGAACATTTGTGGCAAGTTATATTGAAATCCATTGATAGATGAAGAAGTTACATACCGGACACGAAATTTGTGACAAAGTAATTGTACCCTGTGACCTTGACCTTTGACCCATGGACCAGGGAGTTGAACGCGACACATGGTCTCTGTCTGGTGAACATTTGTGGCAAGTTATATTGAAACTCATTGTTAAACCGCAGTTTTTGAAATCTCTGTGGCGTTGGCCAATCAGAGTTGGTTATTCACTGTGTCCTTTTTCGTGAAGACTGGATTATTGCCGCCAAATTCATTTTGGCGGCAATAATCCAGTCTTCTCGAGAAGAAAATTTGATTGGCTGACTATAGTTTCTGACAGCTTAAAACATTGACCCAGCACGTGGACAGCACTAGCAACCGTGGGGTAATGATGTACACAGTGACGTAAATTTGGAAACAATATCCCTTATTTGGATCTAGTGGGCGGTTCAAATCGACATCAGCATGGTTTACCCAAGTGCAATAGAACATGTTTTGTGATTAACCCTTTACTCCACAAATATGTCGTTTGCAAATAGTGTATAGGAGCCGCCTATTCAGGGTCTGCTCTGTTTGCTTATTGAATAATATAAATCTGATTCTACAGTATCTGCGTTGGTAAACATTCACGTGTTAATATGCCATTTTAAAGATTAAGCTAATTAATATTTGTGACGTCATCATTTCTAAGATGAGTATTAATGGAGTAAACGGCCCTTTCCCTGTTCTGTATTTAGGCCACATTTCAATGCCTACTGAATATTCATTAACAAAATAGTTATAAAGAAAACTGGAAGGTGGAGCATTGTAGACATTTTAGAAAGTAAAGAAACGGATCTATCAAATTCTAGTAGAACACAGAGCAGACCCTGATCAGACGGCTTCTCTAGGAGCCGTCTGATCTGGGTCTACTGTTTGCAAATGCGTGAAAACACGTTTATATGAGGGAAAGGGTTAAGCGAACACTAAGGAACATTATCCCTCTACCTGGTAATATCGGCATTTTCATTTAGTGCCTACAGGAGTTATCTTATCAGGATCAGCTGTGTTTGTTTATAGAATAATAAAGCTGATTGTATTTAAACCGCATTTTTTTTTTAAAAATCAACAAATCTACTGACATAGTGATGTACACAGTGACGTGGCTTTGTAAACAGTCAGCGTCTCTTATTTGGATTTCAATCATCCAAACAGAAATTTCACCAAATTTCGCCGTGGTCGGACATTTTTCGCCAACTAGCAGAAGCAAAGACAGTGACGTAGATTTGGAAGCAATATGCCTTATTTGGAGTTCGAGGGCGGTTTAAATCGGTTAGACTGCAAGAGACAAGTCTTCACGAAATAGACGGGCTTCGCTGTCGCTCCGCCCGGTCTATTTCATGAAGACCTGTCTTAATGCAGTCTAACCTATATATAGATGAAGTTACAGACTGGACACGAATTTGGGACGGATGGAAGGACAGACGGACGGAAGGACGGACAATGCGATTACTATATGCCCGCCTTTGGGGGCATAAAAAGATCGCGAACACCCTTGCTCTATATAATATTAGTGAAAGGTATTCAACTCCAGCTGGAACGATAAGTAAAAGGTATTCAACTCCAGCCAAAATCTGCTAAACAAGAGTACCGCATACGGTACATAATACGCCCACTTGCAAACTTTCTCTGATTTAATATGCCTTATAAGTGTTGACATTTTCTAATCTGTGCTTCTGTTGTTGATTTCCACATTAAAGTGATACTATTTTTAAAAAAAATTGAAGTGAATATCTTATTAAATAAAAAAGTTACAGCTAATTCTCATACTTGCAGATTTTTGTAAAGTGCAACGGCCATAACTCTGTAAAGACAAACTGAATGAACCTCAAAATAAATTCAGCTTCAAATTGTGTTGCTTAACACATTTGTATTAAGTTTCATTTATATCATTTTAATAGTTTTCCCAGAAAACAACAGACAAACTAAAAAGCAACGAACACACAAAGTTCAAGGACCATAACTTTAGAATAAAATGACATATCAAAAATCCCACAATATATGTGAAAATTCATATTACGGTTTAACCATATAAAAAAATTGAAGTAAATATCATTTCAAATGAAAAAGTTATGGCCATCCTCATATTTGCATAGATTTGCATTATCTTTTTTAAGTGCAAGGTCCATAACTCCCAAATGACAAATCAAATGAACCTCAGAATTGATTTAGCTTCAGGTCTTGATGCATTAAACATGTGTGTGAAGTTTCATTAATATCTGTCGAAAAGTTTTCCCAGAAAACAACGGACAAACTATATGCATATATTGCATTATTTTTTAAGTAAAAGGGCCATAACTCCTAAATGACAAATCATATGAACTTCAGAATAGACTCAGCTTCAGATATTGATGCACTAAACATTTGTGTGTAGTTTCATAATTATCTCTCAAATAGTTTTCCCAGAAAACAGCGGACAAACTATTTGCATTATTTTAAAGAACAATGGCAATAACTCTGAAATGAAAAATCAAAAGATTCTCAGAATCAACTCAGCTTCAGATCTTGACACATTAAACTTTTGTGTGAAGTTTCATTAATATCTGTCAAATAGTTTCACCAGAAAACAGCGGACAAACTAATTGCATGTATTTGCATTATTTTTTAAGTACAAGGGCCATAACTCCGAAAGGGCCATAACTCCGAAAAGACAAATCAAATGAACCTCAGAATCAACTCAGCTTCAGATCTTGATGCATTAAACATTTGTGTGAAGTTTCATTAATATCTGTCAAACAGTTTTCCCAGAAAATGGCAGACAAACAAAATGTTGATGGACGAACGAACGAACAGACGGACACTGCGATTGTTATTGAAAGCTTATTTGACCACCAAATTCCATAAACTGTGTCTTATTTATCAAAGAAATCATCACTCGTTTTGAGCAGTCATCTACTTTTTCTCAGAATATTAACACGCTTTCACAACGCGTGGCCAAAAAGACAACCAACTTCTCTAGGACACAGGTTGACTCCAAGGTTCGAAATAGAAATACGCTATAATTCAAGTCGAAATACCATATAACTGGTCTATAAGGCATTGCCCTAGTGTGATAGCATGAATGGATATTGCGTATTCACTAACTCTTCAAATATCTCTACAAGCTTGATCTTGATATCGGCGAAAGTCACTACTTTTGTTTTGTAAGGCTTTACTTTCAGTTTAAAACCAAAAGTAGTGACTTTCACCGATATCAATATTAAGCTTGTAGAGATTTTTAGAAGATTATTATTTGAATAAATAAGACAGTTTATGGAAATCTGTGGTCAAATAAGCTTTCAAGGACGATCGCAGTAAATGAACCCATCAAGTTTTTAGTAAATTTCAGCTGGAGTTGAATACCTTTTACTTATTATTTTATAATTCAAATTAATAAACAACATATCTAGTCTGCATAAAATTCCTCCAGCCGAGAGAAGGTCAAGACTATGACAAGCTACCCAGCTAATATAATAATTCCAAACTGCAAACTCAACGCTAGGAATCGCCATAACACCAGGGCAAAACCTAGTTGTACCTGATACGCAATTGCAAATCACCACCTCAATATAAGGTGCAACTGCCATTTCTGCCACTGCAACACGCAAACATAAAGCTAGGGATTACCAAGACTTTGGGACAGTCCCACATGGTACGCAAAGCTAAAATGCAGTATTCAAACGCAATTCAGACTAGGTAATTCATATAAATTTAGCCCTATGATTGTGGTTTCCCATTCACTGATGGGTATGAAGCCGGAGCAACAACATCATGTGAAGGTTGGCCACAACCATCTACCCAGAATAGATCTACTAATTGTTGCTCCGGCCAACAACAGTCCCTCGGGACACTGCAGATGTTATTGCCCGAAAAAACGTGTATTATCCCTCTAATGACGTCATTTGTTATGACAACCACAAACGTTACGTTTTGGCGTAAATATAAAAGACTGAGTGACTACAAAACAACGTCTTCAGTTAATTAAATAGGCTTTTAAAGTGTTTATATATGATAAATAGAATTTCATATTCGTGCTAATTACTTATATTAATTTCAGTTCATAAGGTTGTTGCCTATAGAAATGTTGGTATAATTCTGTAAGAAGTCCTTCCTTTGTATTGATTTTACCCAATCGTGCGTATGAATACACTAGTCACGGGGTGTTCCAGATAAGGATTTCTAGTACGGCTATTTTTAGTAACTCAGCTTATCTAGCAAGACTGAGAAGCGAGAAACATATATACACGCTGGTCAACCATCCTGTGAAGTTCGGCGACTCTAGTACTATTGGTTTCAGAGATACACACGACACAAAGTAAAGTTTCCCTTATTTTAAGTCATAAGAGGCAGTAACTCTAAAGTTATCAGGGGAGATAATTATAAAACCGAGATGACTCTAGCCCTACTGGTTTCAGAGATACGTGCAGCACAAAGTTTCTCTAAGTTTAAGTTATCATATCAGGGGAGACAATTAAAAAAACCCAGGTGCACAACAACTCATGCTGGTCAACATTCCTGTGAAGTTTGGTGACTCTAGCCCTATCGGTTTCAGAGATATGCACGAGATATGCACAACACTAAGTAAAGTTTGTCTAATTTCAAGTCATCAGGGGCAGTAACTGATCTTATTTCAGATGATTTTGTAAGTGGGGGTATAATTAACTGATTAAAATGGTGGGCATCAGTGAATTTCCCTGAGGACTTTTTAAGCAACCAGTCTGTTTACATCTTCCTGCTTCATGATGATTCTGATCAACACCTGAAGATAAAAGCACATACGGATGTTCATAAAATGTCAAGGTAGCCATCATGGCCTTGTTTTTCTCAAATGATAGGAGCCATTGCAAATAGTGTAGACCAAGACCAGCCGTCTCATTTCAGACAAGATGGCAGTTTGGATATACCTGATGATTGGTTTTCCCATAGCTGGGTTCATAAACACCAAGTTTCATCGACATCCATTGGAATCACAATGGCTCACCTTTCTTCACCATTCTTAAGAATGTGCTCTGTTCATCAAAAATAGATTTTCTAACACTGTACAAAAAACAAGAGCCATGTGTGGTGCCAACGCTTGTCTGATTTGGTGCTTGTCCAGCTAGTTAAAATAAATTTAAAAAAATAAAGGGCTATTTTGAAATCAAGAGTTATGGTTCTTATGTAAGGGCTTTCTTCCTGAATGAGATATACCCACATAGGCTTTGAAGTTTCATGTTGATACCTCTTATACTTTTCGAGTAATGAGCTATATTAAAGTTTTTGCATGCCTACAACTACGCCTACAACTACAAAACACACAAGCTAAAAATGGTTGCTATTGATTCACAATATTGTATACTTCAAAGCAATCAGATGCTGAAAAAGAATCTACAAAACATGTTTTTGCTATTAAAATCTTATTTATCCTTAAATATTGTAAAATAATGGATCTTTAGGTTAAGGTTATCACTAATCACTAATTAATACAAAGGTCATTATCCTTATCTTCCACAAGATGTGGCAGAACAATTTGCCCTATTTGACCACAGAATAAGTGCAACCTTTTGTCTACCTCAACAATGCTTATGAAATTCATTGAAATGCTTTAATCAACTATCACTACACATGGATCAAACTTACCTCAGGCATGTACATATCAGGTACCAGGGCAATCTCGTCTTCCCTGACCAGCTTACTAAGTCTGATATTAATATCATAAATCTGAAAAATTTATTATGAAATCTCAATTACAAATAACCATGCTTTTAGAACATGATGCATCTTTATGCTAGTATCTTACGTGAAAGACCACCAAAACGAACAGTGTAACAGCAAAATTCTTTAACCAATTTAAGAGTTTAAATTGTCAATAAAATTGTTATAATATTACATCTCTGAAAGCCCTTGAAAAAATAGCAACATAGCGGAGTAGAATGTGGAGTGGATTATTTCCAAATATAGAGGTTTATATTTCACTTAAATAACTAATTCAATCAGTTGTCATAAATTAAATTACTATTTTCACAGTCAGATGACCATGCCATTGCTAAAATGTGTAACTGGTATGCAGGCTGTGCGGTGTGTTTTGAATATTTGCTTTCCTGTGAAACAATCTATAAATGGCAAATATAAACTAAGCAGAAATGTGGCCACTAAATACAGATGCCCTCACCTTCCATATACTTAAAAACCCCAATTATCACAACTCGAAGGTCTTTAACTCCATGAATGTTAATTTCAGTTGGATGAAATACCCAGATGCAGAACTCTACATGCTACATCCTTTATCATTCTAGCTGCAATGATTTCATTTACAAGTGACCTAACCTTAAAATCATAAATTGTCAAAACATCGAGGATTTTATAACCTAATTATAAACTGTCTCTCTGAAATTGTACATATCATATTCAAATACTCCATTTGTAATTAAATAAATCACTTACAAAATAATCTGTAAATGGTCCTAATCGGAGCCGCAAATCAAGTTTCAACCTACGATTGCCTGACTTCTGGTACACAGACTTTCTTGATGAGTCTGGGAGATTCTCTGCAATTTCCTGTACGTGAAGAATTCAAGCTAATTAACATTTACAAATATTTACACTCTACCTGCAACTACCTTATATAAATTAGTTACTTAAAATGACATTTAAAAAAATGTGTTTGTGATGTTAATATGCCTTGTCATCAACTACAGTCTTATCATCAACCACGATGCAAAAGGATGTAACTACTTTTTTTCAGAAAATGCATTTTGGTGTCATCGCCTCTGTGCAAAAGGACATGTTTATTTGTGTTGATTAACATCCATTTCTGCTCACTATGGGCTAATTGGACACCCCAGAGAAGAGAGGGGAGAGGATACAGAGAAACCAGGGCACGATGCCCTACTCTTATTATCAACTGAGTTTCTCTGGTTCTTTAAGGACATGTACATTGAAAATCAACTTTTAGCAGTGCAGCAGTGACATACCATGTAACAGATCACCGGTCCCCTTCTTCTTTATTTATACATGTATACCAAAACTCAAATGTCAGAAAGATGATTTTTATCAAGGGTGAGTAAAATAGTCATTTGATACAGTCCAGATAAATGTACACTGCAAAATTCCTATTAAATGTCCCCCACCCACATGAAGTGTTCAGGTCAATACATGTAGGTTATAACTAAAGGTCAACATTAAGACCTACATTTTAATTAAATCCACCTCCCCCTTTTGTGAAATATTATGCTGCTGGGTGGGTGGGATGTTAGGAATTTTATGGTACCTTCAAGTCGATGAAATCTGCCAATGTGTCTAGGGATTGATAAAATTCCATCCTGTAAAGAAAAGACAAATACAATTTTACGGACTAAAATTTAATGAAAAATATTTTCTTCTGTTTTTTCCCTGCTGCTATTGAATTATGACAAATTGAAATAGTGGAACAGAAAGCATCTGGGGAGATTATATGATCTACCTTTACCATTTAATTCAGTTTAATACCCTATAAGTGATGGTCTGACTTATCTCAGTCTGATGGGCAAGCTTCGTTTCCAAACCAACCTTGGGTTTGGATACACTTATCCCACATGGCTACCAATGAAGAATTGATTTTTATCCCATCACTAAGCCACCTTTTGACTTTATTAACAAGGGTAGGATATACTTATATTAGGTCATGTAGATGGTTTATTAGGCTAGTACAGCATTTAAATATCAAGTCAGAATTTGGATGAATATGACTTTTACATTTGTATTAAAACACAGTTAAAGAATAAACACCGATTCCTATTGATTTTTCTCTGTTCTGCACACACACTCTTTACATGCAGAAATTAAGCAAAAGAGAAAAACAAAAACAAAACAAAATCAAATCAACGCAGGCTAGAAGCCGAGCCAGCAGGCAAAATGGTTAAAAAGCTATGCTCACTACCGGCTGTGCTATAGCGGCTAAGCTAATTGACATGGATTTAAAGTTGTATACAAACTAACAAAAACAAAGTGACCATATCTTTGAAACTTTCCTTATAATGATGCAGAATATCATAGTAATTTATTCAAATGGTCATATTTTAAATGGCCCCAAAAAATCAATACCCTGTTGCAAGTTTACGTTCGGAACTGGGGCACATTGCTCAAGCTTGGCTCCCAAGTTTCAGACCCTTGACAGATAATTATCACATATCTGGCACCAAACTATTATTCTCTATATCTATCTAAAAGCTATGAGTTCATCAAAGTTCAATTCAAGATGTATTTAATTGCTATTTTCAATTCCTAGTCTTAACTCTAACAATGTTGCCATTTTTTAAACATGGCTATCTTATGCTAAGTCTGGAAGGGTATTCAACTCAAAATTAAATTATGGTGAAAAAAGAGTTGACCCTGATCAGAGAAGTCCTTCAGTAGCCTTCTGATTTTATTCTACTCTGTTTTAAAAGGTCACACCAACTCAGGACCCACACTGTAAGGCTTAAAATAAAACACTTTTCCAGTCTATTTGTGCAGTTTGTTCTTCTAGTTCATGCCTAATCCATAATTCTGAGCAAAAATGACCACAGTTTTCACTTATAATGACTTCTATGCTTGTGAACATGTACTCTATAAGTAGATGGCGTTGGTCTAGTGGGTACGCGCTTGACTATCAGTCCGGAGGTCTGGACACTTTTCCTGAAAGTAGACTATAACTAGGTACTTTACTTTACTTTTTTACTTTGCATTTTTGAATCATAAATGGAGAATAAATGTATCTGTACCTAATTGCAAGTGACCCTGCTGATGCAGTATCCAAAAACAAACTACAAGTACCTTTTTATTATGCATGACCCATCAGGTTTGATGCAATCACATCCACAGGCAAATTGTTTTCCCTTGTATATGGCATGTGTGAGGTTCAAACAAAGGACATGAACCCACTGGTTACATATGCTGCAGCAAACCTAATGTGGTTTTTTCACATGGCAATTAAAGCCGTATGTCAGGGCAAGATTCCAAGACCGGCAAAGGCACACTCATCTGTATCTGTGCCGTATATTCCTGGCTTGCATACTGCAGGCACAACATGGTTGATAGTTGCATACCTGAAAATTATTAAACAAGAGCCCCTTGTGTCAGAGCATTATACGCTCGACATATGTGCTGTCGCAACATGCACGCTAAATACATGTATGTCAGTTTTTAGTGTTCACTTTAGACAGATTCTACAGGTGGATTATGTCTGAGAGCAACATCTTCAGCTTGAAAGACAATTTTTGTAAATTTTTCTAGCAAATTACACTTTTACCGTTAAGCAGTCAAGCAGTGCGAGACAATAGGTGCTAGTTGCAGTTCGTTATGGCATTTTGGGTAGTGTTATGGGGCAGGTCTTAAGGAATTAGGCTCTTTATATAAGAACACCAATCAGTAGGATATCAATGGGGCAATCGTTGCACCTATGTAAGGGCTTGCAATAACGCCTTCAGCAATTATATGTCAAGCTGTCAATGATTGCTAGCTAATATGCCTTGAAATAAAGACAGAGGATAAAAAAGACGTATTTAATGTAATTTTTTTCTCAATATTCAAACACCAATATCAGTATTTGGAATATGGTATTCGAATATTCAAATATTCAACTATACGTTCACATCCCTAGCTACTGTTGAATACTACTCGGTTTAGCATTTGATATGCCAAATGTTCTACACATTAGAAAAATATAATTTACCAATTCTTTGGCCTTGTTGGTACCCAGACTAAATGAATTGCTGAAGGGTGCTGGATGTTGGTCAGTGGAGGATGCAACAGCTGCCTGTGCTCACTATGATGTTCAATTGCACAGTGTTGTTGAATGGGGCGTGAGAGCAGCTGGCATAAAAGAAGGAGGTGAAGGATTGCCGAAAAGTAGAAAACATAAGTGCTAAACACAAAATATGCTCATCAGACTGAGATATGTAAAGTCTGACACCAGTTGTCATTTGAACTAAATGAATTAAAATTCAAACAAGAGCACTGCTTGTGGGTGCCAATGCTTGTTGTTAAATCTGTCGTTAAATATGTATTAAATATTTGTTAAATATGTGTCAGTATTAGAATAAGATGTACATGTATGCCAAAGATGAAGTCTCTGTTAAAAGTATTTTAAAAGTTTTATATGTTGACGATGCCAACACCAACACTAGAGTGAGAGCAATACCTCAACTTGTTCTGTTTTTTAAAACAAAAACCAAAAACTGACTAGCTAACAAAAAGGAATTATAAAGATGCTATTCTGGCACAAAACTTGTGGTGCTACTTCACAATACTTTAGTGCTAAATTATGTGACCTTTAGCATAAAAATTTATTAAATTACCTCATGTATCTACAATGTTGTATGATGTGTTAAATGAATTCGAACTTATCTATCTAACGCAATGATTTGTAGACCAAAGTATGATTCTCTTACCAGTGAAAATGTCTTAGTATGAGGTTACTTAGCATGCTCATTGAATAACATCTACATTTAAATAGGTATTTTTGTATTTGAGATAATGTATCTAGATTTAATTTTAACTGTCTTGAAATTGTAAGAGAAAACATAAATATATAAAAGAGAAAAAAATGAAACAAGAGGGCCATGAGGCCCTGAAGCGCTCACCTGAGATAACTCCAGGGGGGTTCATTAATGGTCTATGCCTTATGGTTTCAGAGAAAAGTAATATTTCATATTTTTCCAATAAAAAACTGATAAGCCCTGAGGCAGGGCCAAGTTTCGCCCAGTGGTCAGGGTCGTAAGTTAAACATTCTTGGCAGAGGACCACAAGCCACAGCTACTTATTTATAGAGGACCATTAGATCATGTTAGTCATACCAAATATCAATGGTCTAGGCCTTACCGTTTCAGTAGATTTTTTAAAGATTTTCCAATGAAAAATTGATAAGCCCTTGGGTGGGGCATTTTTGGCCCGGGGGTCATAATTTGAACAATACTTGTAGAGGACCATAAGATCATGCTACATATACCAAATATCAAAGGTCTAGGCCTTACAGTTTCAGAAGATTTTTAAAGATTTTCCTATAGAAAACTGATAAGCCCTTGGGCGGGCCATTTTTGGCCCGGGGGTCATAATTTGAAAAACAATTGTAGAGGACCATAAGATCATGCTACATATTAAATATCAAAGGTCTAGGCCTTACAGCTTCAGAGAAGAAGATTTTTAAAGATTTTCCTATGAAAAACTGATAAGCCCTTAGGCGGGGCCATTTTTGGCCCTGGGGTCATAATTTGAACAATATTTATAGAGGATCATAAGATCATGCTACATGCCAAATATCAAAGGTCTAGGCTTTACAGTTTGAGAACAGAAGATTTTTAAAGATTTTCCTATGAAAAACTGATAAGCACTTGGGCGGGGCCATTTGAGGCCCGGGGGTCATAATTTGAACCACTTTTGTTGAGGACTATAAGATCATGCTACATACCAAATATCAAAGGTCTAGGCCTTACAGTTTCAGAGAAGAAGATTTTTAAAGATTTTCCTATGAAAAACTGATAAGTCCTTGGGCGGGGCCATTTTTGGCCCAGGGGCCATAATTTGAACAATCTTTGTAGAGGACCATAAGATTATGCTACATACCAAATATCAAAGGTCTAGGCTTTATAGTTTCAGAGAAGAAGATTTTTAAAGATTTTCCTATGAAAAACTGATAAGCCCTTGGGCGGGGCCATTTTTGGCCCGGGGGTCATAATTTGAAAAACAATTGTAGAGGACCATAAGATCATGCTACATATTAAATATCAAAGGTCTAGGCCTTACAGCTTCAGAGAAGAAGATTTTTAAAGATTTTCCTATGAAAAACTGATAAGCCCTTGGGCAGGGCCATTTTTGGCCCTGGGGTCATAATTTGAACACTATTTATAGAGGATCATAAGATCATGCTACATGCCAAATATCAAAGGTCTAGGCTTTACAGTTTGAGAACAGAAGATTTTTAAAGATTTTCCTATGAAAAACTGATAAGCACTTGGGCGGGGCCATTTGAGGCCCGGGGGTCATAATTTGAACCACTTTTGCTGAGGACTATAAGATCATGCTACATACCAAATATCAAAGGTCTAGGCCTTACAGTTTCAGAGAAGAAGATTTTTAAAGATTTTCCTATGAAAAACTGATAAGCCCTTGGGCGGGGCCATTTTTGGCCCAGGGGCCATAATTTGAACAATCTTTGTAGAGGACCATAAGATTATGCTACATACCAAATATCAAAGGTCTAGGCTTTATAGTTTCAGAGAAGAAGATTTTTAAAGATTTTCCTATGAAAAACTGATAAGCCCTTGGGCGGGGCCATTTTTGGCCCGGGGGCCATAATTTGAACCATCTTTTTAGAGGACCATAAGATTATGCTACATACCAAATATCAAAGGTCTAGGCTTTATAGTTTCAGAGAAGAAGATTTTTAAAGATTTTCCTATGAAAATTCCATATTACCATATACGGAAAAAATGACCACGCTCTCTGGCGGCAATGTTTTTTGCCGGATCAAAATTCTTTTAACAACTTTTGAAGTCTATCAACTGAGAAACATTTTGGTGAAAACTATATTCAAATCGGACAAGTCATTCTGGAGAAGAAGATTTTTCTAGATATTGTGTACGGTTGCCATGGCAACAAGACCGATGGCCCCACCCACTATCTTTTAACAACTTTTGAAGCACCCACCAACAGTATGTATCTGACCAAGTTTGGTTACAATTGGGCAGTCGGTTTCAAAGAAGAAGTCGTTTGAAATTGTTGACGGACAGACGGACAGACGGACGACGGACGCCGGACACAGGGGTATCACAAAAGCTCACCTTGAGCACTTTGTGCTCTGGTGAGCTAAAAATTGAAACAATATCTTCTATTGACATTTTAAGTTTAAAACTTACATCCATCACTGAAGGGGTTCTGTAAAATATATATTAGTTGATTTCTTAGATGATTCTCAATTGGCTCAGGTGTTGCTTTGGTAGATGACTGGCACCAGACACTGGCCACATCTTTGTACTCTTCGTACAGCTGTCAATATATGTAGTACATGCATAATAGTACATTGTATATGTAATTAGGGTAAAGAAAGCTTCTGTGAAGTTTCACTCAAATCCAACAAGGATGTAGTTGAACAAGTACAAAAATCGTGTTGACATCCAACTATCTGATGGGTCAGTCCAACTTTGAATAAAATAAATAGATAAAAAATACTTTAGATTGCTTTAAATTTGCGTATTGGTGGTTATTCCCTTTCAAATATAAACCCTCACTTAATAATGGCAAACCATGAGTATGCCTTGTTTGTTTTTTTAACCTATTTGCAGGGTCCCAATACAAAAGATTAAAATCATGAAAAAACAAGATGTGTTTGTGAAACACTATGCCCCCTCGATATGATATTTAACCCTGAAGGATGACCTTGATGACACATGCATACCAAATATCAAGTCTGTATCTCTACTGGTTCAAAAGTTATGGCCAATGTTAAAGTTAGTGACCTTTGACCATGAAGGATGACCTTGACCTTGACATGTCACCCCTCAAACTGTGCAGCTTCATGAGATACACATGCATACCAGTATCAAAGCTGTATATCTACTGGTTCAAACGTTATGGCCAATGTTAATGTTGGTGACCTTTGACCTTCAAAGATGACCTTGACATGTCACCCCTCAAACTGTGCAGCTTCATGAGATACACATGTATACCAAAAGTTATGGCCAATGTTAAAGTCGGTGATTTGACCCATATATTTGACCTCTGACCTTGGAGGATGACCTTGACATGTCATCCCTCAAAATGTGCGGCTTTATGAGATACATATGCATGTCAAATATCAATTCTCTATCTGTACTAGCTCAAAAGTTATGACCAATGTTAAAGTTGCTGACAAACAGACAAACGGACAAACAGACAGGGCAAAAACAATATGCCCCCCAGATCAAATCTGCTGGATGTATATAAATATACTGACTTTACGTCACTTGTCTGTTTAATATCAGTCCATTTAATTAATATTCATCAGGTCATAATTCATACATATATATTCATGAAGTAAAGGGTTATGATTTAACATACATATTTTGAGAATTCCACAAGGTGGTCTGCCATCGCAGCTACTGATAGCAGTCGTAGCATCATGGCCAGTGTCTCATTCCCTGTCAGGGTGATGGAAACTGCATTGGAAATGCAGTTTCCATCTGGTGTCGTCTCCAGGACCACTCGCTCACCAATCGTCATCGGGATGAAGTTGAAGTCCATATATCTATATAAAGGTAAACCAACAAAAGCTGTCACAGGACAGCATGCTCAACTATTCTCAGAATTGTTATTGTAACTAGATAATTGTGTCTGTAAGACACAGTGATGCCCCCGTGGTGGTACTTGCCTAGCTGCACATAAGTTTCTAAGTCATTGACCTTGACCATGGGCTTACGGGCAGCATGGGCTGGGTGTGCAATGAAAGTATGGATGGTGGTTTATGTGTATATGCAATTCCATAGCAATAGCTATAGTGGTTAGTGAGATATAAGACAGTGAAAATCTGTGACAACCAACTGCACATAATTTTCTAAGTAATTTGACACTAACCTTGGGTTTACAGGCAGCATGGGATGGGTGCGCAATGAAAGTATAGATAGTGGTTTATGTGTATATGCCATTCCATGGCAATAGCTATAGTGATTAGTGAGATATAAGACAATGAAAAACTGTGACAACCAACTGCAAATACCAACTGCAAGTAAAAGAATTACTCATGGACAGACAGACAGACAGGCGAAAAACATAATGCCCCCTGACTATCGTCAATGGGGGCATACTAATGCTTGATAGTGGCCTAAAATGGTGTCAAATGACACTAGAAGCAAGTAATCAAAGTGTCATTAAAATATCTTTAATAATATTCAATATGTAGTATCTCTTTGAAATCTTTAATGAAAAGAAAGACTTAAGTTAAAAAGGGCAATCATTTCTGTTAAAATGCTTGACAGAGTAATGTACTCTTGTCTACAGATAAAGCTTGTGATGATGAACAAGTGTTCCAAGTTTCAAAGCTTTATCTCAAAGGGTTATGTAAATAAGTGGATTTTAACAAAAACATTAACCAAAAATTCTAGGTTAAAAAGGGTCATAATTCTGTCAAATTCATTGACAGAGTTATGTACTCTTTATTACAGATTAAACTAGTGGTGGTGAATAAGTGATCCAAGTTTCAAAACTTTATCCCAAAGGGTTATGTTAACCAGTGGACTTTAACAAAAACCTTAACCAAAATTTCTATTTTAAATAGGGCCATAATTCTGTCAAATTGCTTGACAGAGTTATGTACTCTTGCCTACAGATGAAGTTTGTGGTGGTGAACAAGTGTTCCAAGCTTCAAAGCTTTATTGCAAAGGTTAAAGGCAAAAAGTGGACTTTAACAAAAAACATACCAAGGTGTGACGGGGACGCCAACGCCGACGCCGGGGGTGAGTAGGATAGCTCCACTATTCTTTGAATAGTCGAGCTAAAAAGGTAAATCAGAGGACGGAAGCCCATTTTTAAAAATCATGTCCAATAAAAAGTAAGTTCAACATATGTGAGGGCACAAACAGTACAAAGTCTTTTATTACCTCTTGTCTTTGCTGACTAGTTTATCTCCACTCCATCTCGTTGAAAGGCATGTGGGGATTGTCTTTCTAGAGCTGTCAAGGATGCAATCAGACAACCCCCACAATACATCCCAGCTTGTTATCATCTTCATTATTTCACGGGCTACCTCGAGGTGACTCATTTGTAAAATAAAATAAACTGATTATTATTGTGTCCATAACACTGATTAAAAGAACAAATGATGACAAAAAAAATCATGATAACAATACCCAACAAAAATAATACTGGTATATGTATGGTCTGTCTTATAAAAGAAAGTTCAAACAAACAAAATGACCCATTTCTACTGCTGAAACAGCCAGAATTATTGAAAGAATTTAGTCTTATATACCTGTATATCATTAAAGTTGCCATCATTAAGTGTTAGAACTTACCGGTACTATAGTTTCGGATGTATGACCTTTTATAAGGGATACCCCATGGACATGCATAACAAATACAAAAAAAATCACAATAGCACAGCATCATCAAGGGTTCAATTTAATAAACGTGGAGAATATGTTCATTGAGACATTTGCCTCACTGGTCAGGGTCAAGAGACCCTTACTTTTACTTAAACTGAGGCCAGAAATCAAGATATCAGAAACCTAACAATAGTATGTGAAACTACGTATTCCCAATATGCATTCACAAACCAAAGGTGGTAACCCAAAATGATGCAGTATAGAAAATATGCAAGGACAAAATTTTACGTAATTTGAGGTTAGATGTAATAGTCACAGAAAAATAAAAGTAAAATTACAAACTCGTAAATTTATCACAAAGTTGGTAACCTGAAGTGATGTAGTATACGAAATATGCCCCATACACAGAAAGTATGAGGCTGCCACCATTGCCGCTGAAGCTGACTGATGCAGATGGACAAAGTGATCCCTAGGTGTCAACCATGCTATCAGGTGACACTAAACTATAATCATAGGCATATCTATTTTTTCCAGTATGAAAATAACAATCTGTCAAATTAACCTAACATGCAGTTATTGTACTGATAAAAGTTAGACACATTATAAATGATCAGGTAAAGGAACATAAAAAGTTATACATATATATACTTACAGAGTCACCGGCAGCCAGAGTTTGAATAATCCCTTTTCTTTCTGATAAGGGCATGATTAACTGAAATATTAATAATAAATGTATTGAACATAGTCAAATTCACTAGAAAACATGACTTTGATGACACAAAAAAATGCTATTAGAGATGTGTTACAAGTCTACAAGGACCATAACTCATAAACAACTAAAGTGAATAACATGGCTATATGTAAATGAAGACGCAGACAGACAAAGTTTTGCAGATCAGTCGCCACATTTAAACAAGAGGGCCAGAATGACCCTGAAGCGCTCACCAGACAACAAGAGGAGATGTTTCTATAGAAAACTAGCCGGCCCCAGGGCAATGTTGACCAAAGGGGAATAATTTAGAAAAACTTGTAGGGGACCTGAACATGATGCTATGTGCCAAATATGAAAGCTGAGATTAACCTTCTAGTTTCAGAGAAGAAGATTTTCAAAGTTTTCTCAATATGTTTCTATTGAATACTGCCCACCCCTGTGGCAGGGCCAATTTTGTCCCTAGGGCCATAATTTATACAAGTATTGAAGAGGACCTAAAATGATGCTCTATGCCAGATATGAAAGCCGAGAGCCTTCCAATTTCAGAGAAGAAGATTTTCAAAGATTTCACTATTTGTTTCTATTGAAAACTGCCCATCCCTGGGGCGGGGCCAATTTTGACCACGAGGCCATAATTTATATAACTTTTGTAGAGGGCCTGAACATGATGCTTTTCTAAATATGAAAGCTGAGAGCCTTCAAGTTTCAGAGAAGAAGATTTTCAAAGATTTCACTATTTGTTTCTATTGAAAACAGCACATCCCTGGGACGGGACCAATTTTGACCCCGGGGCCATAAATAATATAACTTATGTAGAGGGCCTGATCATGATGCTCTGTGCCAAATATGAAAGCTGAGAACCTTCCAATTTCAGAGAAGAAGATTTTCAAAGATTTCACCATTTGTTTCTATTGAAAACTGCCCATCCCTGGGGCGGGGCCAATTTTGACCCCTGGGCCACAATTTATATAACTTTTGTAGAGGACCTGAACATGATGCTATGTGCTAAATATAAAGCTGAGAACCTTCCAGTTTCAGAGGAGAAGATTTTCAAAGTTTGCACTATATGATTCTATTGAAAACTGCCCACCCCTGTGGCAGGGCCAATTTTGACCCCAGGGCCATAATTTATACAACTTTTGTAGAGCACCAAACATACTGATATGTGCCAATTATGAAAGCTGAGAACCTTCTGGTTTCAGGA